>OX369302.1:1970200-2570200 GCA_947284805.1 Coleophora flavipennella
GAGGTATGCGTTCATTTCATCGGCCCTTGTGCTCCGCATCACCACCGGCAACGTGTGGCGTAAATAGCTAAAGAGAACTGTGATACCACCCATCATACAATCGCGCATTTCCCGTGTCACTTCCAGTTGTGCACAATTCTACCTCCAGATGTCCTGGACCATTATTTTCACAGCTTCTACAGCATTTACTGATCTAGGAGTGAACCGGTTCCCTTGCGTAGTGGCAGTATAATAGCTTCACATGAAGAGGTCGCGGAGTCGATTTCCGGTTGATCAAAGTTTGTAAGATCTGACTAACTGTTACCATGTTATCTAAGTCTTTCCGCCAAAACATCAATGTTAACCCCATGAAGTGTTCAAGCATGAAGTTAAGATACCCAGTTCTATTGCAATGGGGACTCTTCCATCTTCGACATCGTAGTTTACTATCCGCACGTCCGATACGTCCTCGTCCAGTTATGATGGACTTCTCATCATCATCATATCAGCTCATATACGTCCCCACAGAAGGGCTCGAGCCTACCCTGAATTAGGGCAATCGGGCCTCAGTAGACCACGCGAGCCCAGTGCGGGTTGGTCGACTTCACACACAACCTTCGAGTTTCTTCGCGGGCGTGTGCAGGTTTCCTCACGATGTTTTTCCTTCACCGTGAAAGATCTAAATGGACTTCTAAAATACATTTACTAACTTTGTACTGTACGGAAGGCTTTTGTTTCTCGGTCAATTTAATCATCATACTGAACATTTTTTGATCTACGACTTCGGTGAAATCGCAAAAAAAAAAAACTTTTCATACAAATCGATCAGGTATATGACCAATTTTGTTCATTTTTGTATGGAGAATCCTTTTTTTTTAAATTGACTATTGCTTCCTTGGCGAAAGTTGTTCAGTATGATGAGTAGAAGCCCCAGTTAACTGGACCTATACCAAATTTTTTTACACCCTGTATATTTTGTTATTCTAGGATATACGTACGCTGTTAGTATACAAAGTTTTATCTCAATGCGTTTTGTGGTTTTTTCCGTTGATATATATTCAATACCTTTACAAATTTAACTAACAATGGTGAATAATATTTCTCCCAAAAATGACCATTTCTTCTCATTAATCAAGGACACGCGAATTTCCACATACAGGTAGTTCCGTTTTAAAACGACATTCCGGATTAAAGCAAAACTGATAATATAGAAGACACTTATCGATGATTAAAATTTGTTTTCGATATATGTAAGTATACTAAAATAAAACAGATCAAAATAAGAGTGAGTTAAAACATCACAAAAGAAAAAAAAAGATTTATCATATCAGCCGAAAGACTTCCACTATTGGACAAAGGCCTTCCCCAAGGAGTTTTACGACGACGGTCTTTGAAATGAAGTATGTGTATAACTTGGAATCTCCATGAAAATTTAACATTTGAAGCTGACACCTAAGGAGACAGGTCAAAACAGGATAGGACAAAAGTCTTAGTTTTAACCCTTAAATTGGCAAAAAAAAAAATTGGTTTTCAAAATTTTATTTTGCTGAATACATTATCATTTGACTCCTAGGTTATGTGAAAAATATAATTTAAAAAATCTAATTAAGAACTCAGAAGATACGATATGTATCTCTAAGGATACATTGTCAAGAGATTTGAAATAAAAAAAATCTTGCTTTGGTAATAATATATTTGCGTTAATTATTAATTAAAATAAACAGATTTCTTGCACATAACTCTTAGAATTAAAATTAAACAACATTTTAATAAAAAAATAAAGATAACGGATTTTTTTTTCCTCCAAAACTCAAAATAAAACAGCAAAGTTTAAACGAAAACACAATGTACCCTCTAAAAAACCAAAATTAAAAATATAACATATCAAAAAAAACATAAATGTAGCTTCTGATAATACTATGTCATTTTTGCACTATAATCGCACTATGTTTGACTCTTGAATATTACGAATAAGTATAACCCTTTTTACAACAGAGCAAAAACAAATCAACCTTTAAAAAAATTTAAATGTAAATTCTCCATAATAAAAAAACATATTCTGTGATTAGCCGGCTACTTAATACAATTAAAAAAACAGCCTTCTAGGTACAAAACGTGTATAAAAAAAAGTAAAGCCTTTATTTAAATGTGTTTAAAATTATTATATAATATACAAATTACATTCGATTAGTGTCTTCTCAATATATCTATTTGCAAAGTTTAAATTCAATTCGGTATTTACTACTATTGTGTTAAGGGGAACTAAGTTTGTATTGAAACCGGAGCCTTCTGGCTGCCGCGACCCTTAACAGACCACATAAATCTCCCAGTGCCGCATAACTCACGCAACTATCGCCTGTTTTTGCCGACACTCGGCCGACACTGCTGTCGTACGCCGCCGTACGCCGACACGCCAACAATGACTCGTTACGCCGCCGTGTCCTATGAGGTAATTTCCCGCGCGGCCCATAAATTATGGACAACCCCGCTGTGCCATCTCTGTCCAGCCGCGCCCGGGTGGAATTATGTGACCGAAAAATCTAAAAACCTTCAGTTGTATGTAGTATTGTAACATATTTCGACCGAAAATTAGAAATCCAGCAAGCGGCCGGCGGCGTCTCATCCACAGAACTGTGCCGTCCTTACAGCAGCGTGCTGGGTGCGCGCGGCGGATGGTGTCGTGAAACAGTCAGTGCGCCTGACGGTATGTATGTTGACGGTAAGTCTTGCGAGTGCAACGCGTGCAAAGTATATATATTAGTGCTAACATACAGTATGGACACTCCCTGTCGCTCTGTAGATCTCACCCCCTCGTCAACCAGATTGATACAGATTGGTTACAGTTTGGTTGCTGTACGTATAGGATTTCGTCTCGATAAGATAAATGCTCTTAACTCTCACTTTTACTCTCTTCTCTTTACTCTTATACTCTACTCTCGCCATTTTGTTTGTTCCGTCATTCCTTTTTTGAAATGTAATTTCTAGCCCTGTGTATGAAGTGTCCAGGGTGTGACGCGTGACTGAAAGCAAAACTTTGTTTCGTCGTGACTGGTTCAATCAACGTCGGTGGCGTAACGGTTAGGGCCGTTACCTCCTTTCTGGGAGGTCGTGGTTCTAATCCTGCTACGTACCAATGTGATTTTGAACACTTTACGTCAGATACAGCCAAATTTTAAATAAAATCTCTTTGTTCGGGAATTTGCAGTCCTGTTTTCCAAGTTGTACGGTAAGGTCGACTTTGCTCAAAGAAGGTTGTCAAGTTAACGACCAAGCGTTTTGAGTAAAAAACAAAAACAAACTACTTATTAAGGAATTCAGGTTAAATGTTTTCGCTCTTTTCCTCGGTGACTGAGCTACAGAATTCTGATTAATCTGCGGTACTGCTAAACACACAAGTTGAAAATAAAATTTAGTATGATTCTATTATGTATGCCGCCTCTGACGCTTCCCAGTTGCAAGTGCATGTCGGCACACGCCGGGTGTATTCAAGCGGCTCATCTCGAGATGTACATCTGAATTCCCCCGCAGCAGCCCGCACCTCCCCTCTACTTAGTGACACCTCTTAGCACAGCGCTGCTGCCTGCCAGTCAAAGACCTCATATTTTCTTCTCAAGGATAGAGCGATCAACGTTCAAAGTAGCACATCTTGCTTATCTTAACCGGTGATAACGCCGGGCAAACTGGTTTTTGTTAATTTTCTAATAAAGTAATATACCAATTTTGATAAAATTTATATGAGCCCTACTCGGAAGCATACTCTATTAAATAAAAAATAATCATGAAAATCGGTTCACAATGTGCAAAGATATCGCGTAACAAACATACAGTCGAATAGAGAACCTCCTCCTTTTTGGAAGTCGGTTGAAAATAAAACTAAAGCAAAATATTCAAAAAGCCCAGTCCTTAGATGCAGATCTCCACTGCCGGGATATTAGTGTCGTATTCAAATATGCATGCCCCGGTGCATGCGAGTGATGCTAGTAGATACGTTTGAATATTGTAATAGCATGTAAGACAAACAAAAGTAATGATAATGCCTGTAGATACAGTTACAGACAAGGGTTTTTGACATGAAAGTTTTAATCAAAATAATTTCTGCTCTGCATGAAAGCTTGTGCTAATAATCAAATTGTGCTAGTAATAATAAGTCATCATCATCCTAGTAGTATTTTTTAAATTGCAAACAAACTTATATAATTATGTCGGAGGGGTGATTAGGTTATGGATGGCCTTGTGGTTGAGTCCTTAACTATTTCGGTCGTGAGCGTCGAAATAACCATGCAGCTATATCACAGGGGTCCTCCTTCAATAGTCTTGATCATTTGACAATCGAAATTGTACAGAATGCCTTGGATAACAATGGATGTAAACGCGGTGATCCCAGCGATGGCGCGACACGTCCGTTCAGTTCGATGCTCCGTCAAAAAGTGTCTGTCCCGAGATTTTTTTTTTCTTTTTTTTCGAAAGGACAAGCTTGTTGTTGGCCGTTGGGGCCTTAACAACTTCACCGGGCAGGGGAGGCGAGTACGGAAGGCACTCAACCTAGTGAGTACAGGGGAGGAAGTCTGTCCCGAGAGTGACGCCCAGCTAATATATTGCCTTCTCAACTCACTGCTGCCACCTTAATCACAAACAGCCTACCGTTAATAGGTCATCTTTGCTACCACATACGATCGGCTCACTTTGTACTCACGATTGTCACGCTACCACCGGTTTTACCCAGGTACTAACCTGACGTTTGATCCAAATGAAGTTTAACGATCTATGTAAACGTATTTCGAGCTGGCATTGCTCGTGTTTTCAATGACTTTCCGACATATTATAATTATAATACACTGAGAGGCACAGAACACAAATCTCATACAGCCAAGTGACAACACCATAGTCGTATTAATTAAAGCTACTTGGTTTGAGCTTTGCTGAGTGCTTTTTTTAAAGTTAAAAGTTTTTATTTAACTTGCAATTTTTATATGTTTGTTTAGAGTTTGTTGTTTGTTCTTGCGATCGATTTAAGAGCTACTTCCAGGGGTCCGATCCTTTTGTTATTTTGAAGTTGATCTGATGATGAACTCTGGAGGTGGAATCAAGGTCCCAGAATCTTCTTTTATTTTTAAACAGAATCGTAGGAAATCCAATACTGTGCTCAGTGTTTCTGAAATTTGAACCCTGTATTTTACAAGCTTGCATTTAACTTGCAATGTACGAGTATGTATGTATGTTCGGGTGAAATCTTGCAAGTTAAATTTGATCCACTTCCCGGTTTCCGATTGAGCTGAAATTTAGCATGCATATGTATATCGTCTGACAATGCAATATTAAAGGCTTGTACCTAAAAGTTTTTAGGTTTTTCCTTCTAATATGGTTGAGAGGAGCGATGGCTGACTCTCGCGTTATACACGTGACCAGGTGCTGTCCATGTGAACTGGCCTATACTTGTCAAAGGCGTTCTTGACATTCAATTATTTTAATGTATAAAATTCTCGTGTCATGTTGTTTTCATGTTTTAAATGTCATTTTTTTATATATCACGGATTTGATTTTGACGTTATTAACTAATGATTGTTTATTTCTTAATTTTTACAAATGAAATTATGTTATCACTATTTTATGACTATCAGAAAGTGTTTAATTTGCACCTATTTTGAATAAATATCTTGAATCTTGAAAGGTAGAAAGAGAGCGCGCCACTAGTCGCGTGCTAACAAGATAGATCCCAATTTCTTAGCTGTCATCTGTCATCAGTTTAGTCAAGAACACTAGAAGCTCACAAATTTTGGACCCCATACAATACTGTAGTCAGTCATATTGGTATATATTTACACTAATTCCATAGTAGATATATATATCAATATGTGTGATATAAAGTTCCACCAAGAACCTACAATCAAAAGTATCTACTATCTGTAATGTCAGCTCATCGATTTGTTTTTGCGAATTTCACGCAGGTGCCTCGGAGAAAGTTGTTCAGAATCACGAGTGGAACAACCCTATCATAACCAAACGACGACCCTTTTGATGTTACACTTCAGTGTTTTCATTTTAAAAAGAGCTACGCCATTCCATTTAGAATATCAAATACAAGTCGTTTTCTTCCTCCGTTTCCTCAGACAAGTATGTAATGGAAGTAAGCAGGCATTTAATATATGAGAGCCATGTGTAGTGGGGCGGGCCGGGCGGGCCGGGCGGACCGGGAGGACGTCAGGGGAGGATGGATGTGTCGCGCGCGGACGGACCATTAGCGGGATTAAACGGCGTGTGTCGCGCGCGGCCACGTCTAGGCGGCTTCTTAATATTGTGGAAGTCTGTTTCATTATTTATAACAACAAGTGGAGTGATAAAGATCTTCAGTATCAAAGTAGTGTTCCGATCCACGAAAAAAATCAAGTTTTATTAAGCGCATTGCTTTTAACGTGGGCTTTGAGCGCGGCGACCGAATTAAGAAATTCCGTAACGAAAATAAAACCTAACACCCCACGCTCGGTCGAGTTATAAAAAACTTACAGTGCCATCTATTAGCGATTTGCGGTACTAAAAGGACTTGTTAAATTTTACAGGTGTAACTTTCTTAGTGTTAATTTATTACATAAACATCCCGCACCCCAAGGACTATATGATACTGGTAAATACTGCATAAATAAAAATAAATAAATAATTATAATTGCATAAGTTGATAAAAAATTCTATGCTATAATAGCTTTACCGCCGCAGTCCCCGAGTGCAACACGTGATTTTTTTTTACTAAATTTGTCCGCGTGGATCGTTTGTACTCGCGAAGTCCTTCATCTTTTTGGTTTTATCTTATATTAGATTCAATGGGTGTATTATGTTTTCCATTTAATAAAAGGAATAATTTTAGAAAAACTTTTAGGTAAAAGCTTTTGTTATTGCATTGTTAATCGATATACATATGCATGCTAAATTTCAGCTTAATCGGAAACCGGGAGGTGGGTCAAATTTAACTTGCAAAATTTCACCCGACCAAACATACTTATACATTGCAAGTTAAATAAAAGATTGTAAAATACGTCATTTCTGTGGTTGTTATTATTTGCAATTACTTTATCCGTTAACAGGTACTCTACAATTACCTTTTACTTAGAGTTAAATAACATCTAAAACAATAAATGTTGATTGTACGTACTCATTTAAGTCTCAACGGGTGCTTGCTGTAAATCCCCCGCGGTGACTTAACGACGGCATAAATACAGGACGCGGGTGAGACGCGCAGGGGGAGGGAAGGGGTTAATTTAGTGTTTAATTGCGCGCCATCTATTAGCCGTGGCGAGAAGCTGTGAGATACTGCAGCAGCGGAGACGCTGTCTGCTCTAGTCCATCATACTACAAGCTGTTCTAGAGTTTATTATGAAGTTGAAGCACAATACTGAAGAATGTCACTTAACGATCAAGAAAATAAATGGGTAAAAAGTGTAATTCATTGAATTCCTGTATAAATATAAACACTTTGTATGTCGAGTGGTGTTAGTTTTTGGCAGATTGCACTTGTTCACCTCACCCGACGCGCGTGATAGGCGCATCAAATAATTCGATAAGTCGTTGTTTTTATTATTTTATCGAATATTAAATCAATATCAATTTATGAAGAACCGTGGACAATTATTGTTTAATTTGTTTCCTATAGTATTGATAATTTTTTGAAGGCATAAATAAAACACTTTTGAAGTAGTTATGTATTTTGGCTTTCCAAAAAATACAATTATTTGAGACTTTACAGATCCGCAAAGAGAATCTGTTTATTTTTTATAAATTTAATAACACATATCGATGGGTGCCTGGAACAAAGCCGCAATAGCCAAAACGGCAGTCTTTCGATTAAGCCATTTTCGTAATCTATGGACCTGAATACACCTTGTGAATTTTTTTTACATTTCTATTATGAAAACTCCCCGATTTAGCAAAATCACTATGGATTATATCTCGTTATTCTTGGCTCAAAGTCACAATTTGTGTTCTGGAATATTAGGACTATGGCGAATGATTAAAAGTATTTTTAACCTTATTACCGTACATGCTATTACAACTTTATTCCACGAAATAAAATATATACGCTGATCAACAATAAGCGTTGCTGTAAAAATAATTTAAAGTTTTAAAAGTAACAGTTATAGTGTTCCTTTTCATGAAAATATGTTATAAAATAATTGGTATTGATTTTGTATTTAATTTTTGTATATAAAATTTTAAAACTGAGTTGTTGTTTAATAAGAGAATATTTACAGGAATAACAAAGTTATCAATGCGGTTTGATGAAATAATTTAAAAATTTAATGAAATTAGTAATAAAACTTTACTTGTTTCAGACTTTTACTTTTGTATTAACCCAACTAAGTATTGTATATCAACGAGTGTTAAAATCATAATTACTCTATCTTATTTTACTACTATCTTAAACCTAAGTAAGACTACAGCCACACCGCTTTAGGTAATTTACCAAAATAGTGACGCAAATTACCGCACTATATTTCACTTTACTAGTTTGAAATTAAATTCAAAGGTAATATTCATTGCGATGATATACTGTAAACATTACCTGTAACATTGTGTATTACTGTTAATTACTTCAAAAATAAAATAAAGTAGTATTCAATGCTGCATCTTCCAAATTAATGCTAGAACGACTTTGGTTATTGCGGTTTTATTCCAGGAAAAGTTTTGATAATGTCGCACACGCAATGGATATTATTTCTCTCCCGCCTTCACGTGTTGCTGTCATTATCGCACTCATTCCGTAGCCGTAATAGCTAATAGCTATCCTTTTCACGTGGAACGATTATGCAGCACGTGCTCTTGTTGACAAATCATTTTACTAATCAGTGCGTCTTCGGAAGCCGGTAAACAAATAAGTGCTTGCGTGAATAATTGATTAGTGCTATCCATAATGAAGAAACGAGTTTTAAACAATCCCCATGTAAGAAGAAAACTGTCTAACTACTTCGGTGAAGGTAAGTTTTCTCATATTTTTAACTACATACCTACCTAACTGACAGTAATCTATTTAAACAAAATGCCGATCATTTTGTTAATTAGGTACAAGTACATAATTTAGATTTGATCACACTACAAGTTTATTCAACTAGGTAGTAATAGAAATGTTTGTAGGTAGGTAGTTATTACAGGTGCATAGGTAGGTAGGTTCAATGATATTTAACTGAGTAAGTAAGTAGGCATGATTGGTTGAGTTCTCGATATTTTTTGCCTAAAATAAGTAAGTATGTACTTGTCATATTTATTACATAGGTACACAAATAAAGTACTTTAGGGCAGAGTTCAATTACCTACTTACCCAAAACCAGAATTAACAAAACTCGCGCGCTGAGCATTTGCATGAATAGTTGCCTACTAAGTAAGACAGTTTTCGGTGACTTGATTTGGGTTGTGTGTACAATGTTATTAAACTATACTGTAATATCTTCATAAACTGGTGCACTTAGTTACCTATTTGATTAATAATAGGTAATATAATATAAGTTAGGTTCCTACCTAGGTGTGTTAATGTAAATTATACTACCTATATAGAATACTTACCTCATATTATTCCGGTTTTCTGCTATTTCAGATTCGTATGATGTTAAATCAAACAGCACGGAAAAATAAACATATCACGACGAAATGACATCAAGAAGCGAGTACAATCTTCGAGGTTAGTAGATACTTATTTTAAACTGGCCTTTCACCCAAAGAGGGAGGCCTTTGCCCAGCAGTGAGACATATCAGGTTAGATAAAAAGAAGCCTTACGCCTGCGGCTTCCCCCGCATGGACTACAGATTATGCCCAGCATTGGGATAAAAAGTAACCTATGTGTTATTCTTATGTCTAAACCAAGAAAAAACCAAGAGTATACCCCGTCAACTAGCCTTGGAGGTGATTCAGAATGTTTAGAAGCTCTTGAAGCAAAATTGTCGCGTAGTCCCTCCATAATTTCAAATATTTCAACAATCCTCAATCAAATGGAGTGTTCCCCGTCAGAAACACTCATAGATGGCAATGTAGATATAACATTGAAACCTCCTCCAGAACTTCACAACTACCAGACTCATTATGACCCTGACAAGCCAAAATTCTAGTTCAGATAGTTAACCAGGAGCTTGTGTTGTTACTATAACAATAGAACCAATGATTCATGCGGTTGATACACTTTTGAATTCCTCTGAACCCCAACATGCCGAGAGCGCAAAAGATTTGAAGATTTCAGAATTCGATACAACTTTAAAGCCAGATGATGTAACAACCTCGGATTCAAATCAAACATTGTGTTGCAGTTCAGATGAAAACAATTGTACACTTGAATCGCTACCCATTCAACCTACACAAGTTGCACCGGAAAATCTGCAGATGTTGTCTTTTATGTTGTTTTTAGCTCTGAAAAAAATATATCTTCTCCTATACGACTTATAGAGCAATGCACTGTGGATGTTGTAAAAGTTTTTGCACCCACAAATGATGAACCTGAACGTGAAAAAACTATTGTTACAAACAAGTACGTCGTCTTCTTCTGCTGAAATTCTCATAATTCCATCGCTAAACATCGTGCCGCCCATACCACCAGAAAGAAATGTACATACTATCACTTAATGAGCCGTATGATGTAATTGAATGTGTTGGTGATGAATTTGTTGTTGATAACGATCCTTCGCCTTCTCCTCAAACTGTTATACCTGAAAATAACTTACCTGAGTTAATAAATGAGACAGAAAACAAAAAAACGAGGAAAAGAAAAAGAAACGAAAAGGAGTGGGAAAGTAACAGAAATAAAACACTTAAAGATTCAGGTCTGGCTTACAAAGGGAAACGTTCAAAAAAAGAGTAGACTAAAACTACTCGACTAAAAGCGTTGGGTCTGTTTGCAATTGTAAAAAGAAGTGTGGTGAACGTATCACTCCTGAAAAGCGCGAAAATATATTTATGAACTATTATAAATTGGCGAATCATGAGCATCAATGGCAATATATAGCAAGAAACGTAAAAGTTGAAAAAATCAAAAGAACAACAATAGACCGCAAATGCAACCGAACACAGACATTGAAGTACTATTTTCCATATAAAGCAAAAAAAAATACAAGTATGCAAGAAGTATTTTCTTAATACTTTGAGTATTTCTGACACTGTAGTTCATACTGCTTTAGAAAAACTACAGAATTAAGAGCCTTTGACTGATCAGCATGGTCGCCATAAAAATAGACCCCATAAAACAAATTCATTATCTGAAGAGAGCGCAATAAAACACATTAAGTTATTCCCTACGGTAGAAGCCCATTATGTGAGAAAAGATTCCCAAAAGTTATATTAAGAAGAGGATCTCAATATTTCAAAAATGTATCGCTTATATAAGGAATGGTTTGCAGCTGATAATTTAAATTGTGAAATGGCGAGTGCACGTCAATACAGGAAAATCTTTAATACAAAATTTAATTACTCGTTCTTCAAACCAAAGAAAGATTTGTGTGCCTTATGTACACGTTATCAACAAGCAGACGAAGAAATTAAGAATAATCTGCAAAGCCGTTATGAAAAGCACATAAGAAGCAAAGAGATGGTGCGCGAATTAAAAGATACGGAAAAAGAAAACATTGAAACGTTTCAGACGATAGCCATATTCGACTTTCAAAAAGTGCTTTATGTCCCTAAGTCAGAAGTAGGAACTTTTTACTACAAGCGCAAGTATCCCGTTTACAATTTCACTGTATTCGATGCAGGGTGTAAGGTAGGCTACTGTTTTATGTGGCATTTGACAATAGCGAAGAGAGGAGCTATTGAAGTCGGAAGTTGTTTACTAAAGTTTTTTAAAAACGAACATGAACGCTCAATAAGTAACATATCATTGTATTCAGACGGTTGTGTAGGGCAAAACAAGAACCGATTTATATTTGCCCTGCATTTGTATGCAAGTATAAAGTATAGGTTAACGATCACCCATAGATTTTTTGAAACTGGACACAGCCAAAATGAGGGCGACTCGATGCATGCGTGCATTGAGCGTGAGCTAATGAAAAATAAAGTTTTTACACGCCAGAACAAGTTTACTCAATTGCGATGAATGCCAAAGTTAGTGGAGAGAAATATAATGTTATAGAGATGGATCAGACTGATTTTTTCAATATAAAACTGCTCATTGAAAGTCAGAACTGGGTGCATGACTCAAACGGAAATAAAGTAGTGTGGTCCAATATTATGGAAGTAGAAGCAAGCCACACTCATGAGGGGATATTAAAATTTAAATATAATTTTGACGACGAGTACCTGTACTTAAATACACGTGACCTACACACCAGATCCGCTAACCCTTCAAGGGGTGTCCGGGTACGAGGTGGACACTCACGACGAGGTATCCGAGTACGAGGGCGTCATACACTTCGTCCGACTGCTAATCTTACTTCGGAAAATTCAGTCGTTTCCGAGTTGCAAAGAGTTTACATTCAACCACATCCTGTGCCTAAAGCCTTGCACTCAGACTTATTAAGTCTTTGTAAAAGACAAGACATTCCACGTCACTATCATGGCTTTTATGAGTCCTTAATATGCGAAACTAATGACAATGTAGCGGCAGTAAAAAACTCATCAAATTTTGACGATAACCCTCCATGTCCTGATGATTTATGTGATATGTTTTATTTTTGATAATTACCTTTATTGTTTGTTAATTTAGAAGGCTAATGCAGATTTTTTATTTCAGTACCAAAGACATTTGAGTTAATTATAAGTTTCTGTTCAATGTTTTCTGATAATTTCTTTATGGTGTCAAGTTTTATTTACTTACTTAGTTTATATATCGTACCTCCGGTGCAACACTGACTTAACTAACAAAAAATTAACATTACATGACAAAATTAACATAATTGTGTCTTTGTTGCTTCGAAGAGATGCGTATTTGAATTAAAAAGTCGTTTGGCGACTTAATCCCAATATCTAATTTTTTGCAGTTAAGTCACTGTTGCACCGGAGGTGCGATATTTATTTTTGATAGTTCTCGGTCATCAGTTAACATTAATAATTCAATTAAAGTATAAAAAAATGTGATGCACATTGTTTATGAATTAAAAAAAATGTTGATTGTAAAAAAATCGTTTTAATTATTTTAAATTTTGTGTCATATACCTGGATAAAGAGCATTAGTCTTTTTCTTTCCCAGCTCAGCATAGATTAAGCATTTACTTAACATTTATACGTGATACTGTTTTTTTTATTAAAACTGCAATCATTTGAATACTATAAAAATACACAGTATTAACAAATACGTTTTCTATGGCAGTCACTAAGTTCAGGTAATATAAAAGCAATAGGCTATTACAATATTACCGTATATCTTTTATAACAGTTTAAAAAGTTGTAAGTAACTATTGCTGATCGCCTGATTTTGCATTTTTTCTGGAATAAAGCCGCAATAGGCTTTGAAGATAACGACTTTTAATGCATGAAGTGGCAATATCGTTTTTCCAGGTTTTTACCGTCTTCCTTATTTTCTATACACTTTTTGACATTTATGATACATTCGAAAAAAAATAACGCTTCATTTGACATACAAATTATTTTTCTCCTCCGCGTAGTTCAGGTGTTATTCAACATTTCACTAAATTCTTCCTCCTGTAAAGTTGCATTTTTACGATTGCGGCTTTGTTCCAGGCACCCATCGATATAATATACTATTCAGAATAAATTGTTCAATCACGGTTATCTATAATTTCTATTAAGATAAGCCAAAAAATCTGTAACTAACTGAACCTTCTCTATTAATGATAGTTCCGAATGATTAATTAGTTTAATTTTGACTTGTTTAACTACAATGCAAGCGTCATATCATAACAGAGGTACTTTTACAAAGTTATTTATTATGCTGTACTTATGAAATCAAAATGTGTTCAAAACTTAGTTTTTCATTTTTTTTCACATTGACGCGGAGCTTGAAAATGTTTAATTATTGAAGTTATACTTCTTTAGGCGCGTTATGAAAAAATGATGAGAGTGAAATGTTAACATTCGCGCGCATTACTGTAACACAAAAGTAACATGTTGAAGTTGGCGCCTTATGAAAAAATGAGAGTGAAATTTTAAGATGCGCGCGCATCACGTTGAAGTTGGCGCATCTACACAGAGAAAGTCCAACTCTTTGATCACTGGACCATCGCTTATCGCTAAGGGGCTTAGGTTAATGAAATTATGGATATATTGCGGGGAAAAGGCAATTTGCATAAAAATTAGGAAAAACACGTTTTCCAGAGTTAAAACCTAGCTAGATCATCCCCGAAAACCCCCAGGTAGCAAAATTTCATCAAAACCGTTAGAACCGTTTTCGAGATTTCAAATCTAATATTTATATACTAGCTGTGCCCGCGACTTCATCCGCGTGGAGGTTTTGATTAACGATATTTACACGATAGTAAAAATAGAGAAAAGAAAACAGAAATAAACAAATAATCCTTCATTTATGTGATGTAACTACAAATTTACGATTATCGGATTTTTCCATTTACCTGTACCATTAGACCTTGCTTTTTGCCTTATTTCAAAATTGTAGGTCAATAGCCATATTATCTTATTTTCCTTTGACTTGGAATTTGAATTTTGGATTTGATTTTTTCACAGCTTCAGTGCACTATAAACTTATTTGATATAAACTCCAATTTGATACCTCCTCGCTTTACTGAGAAAAAGTTCTTGACAGACAGATAGACAAACAGACAGACGGACAACATGGGTTCCTTTTTTCTTATTGAGGTACGAAACTCTAAAAATCGTTTTTTGTTATAGTATTTATTGATAAAATAAAATACAAAAGTCTACTTGACCAATACTATTCAAAATAAAAAACCAATAATATTGCTTTTGTTAATCTGTGACACTCGACTAAGTTTTTTATAAAGCAGGAATAATTAACACTCTGCGTGTCGCGTTGAACTCTTTTGTAGGGTGCGTACGCACGACCGTCCAGCCAGTGCGTCCGCGATTCCGTCCAGCCAATGCGTCCACGCGTCCGTCCAGGCAGTGGGTCCGCGCGACCGTGCAGCCAATGCGTCCACACGTCCGTCCAGCCAGTGGGTCCGTGCCACCGTCCAGCCAATGCGTCCGCACGTCCGTCCAGCCAGTGAATCCGCGCGACCGTCCAGCCAATGCGTCCACGGGTCCATCCAGTCAGTTCATCCGTGCGTCCGTCCAGCCAGTGCGTCCGCGCGACCGTCCAGCCAATGCGTCCACGGGTCCATCCAGTCAGTTCATCCGTGCGTCCGTCCAGCCAGTGCGTCCGCGCGACCGTCCAGCCAATGCGTCCACGCGTCCGTCCAGCTAGTGCGTCCGCGAGTCCGTCCAGACAGTACTTCCGTGCATCCGTCCAGCCAGTGCGTCCGCACGTCCGTTTAGCCGTCCAGCGGCCAGCCAGCCGCCATGTGCACTAAACCGATTAAACAAGTAAATTTATTCATTATTTTTGTAAAGTTCATCTTCATTCAAGTATAACCAAAGTATATATATATATATATATATATATTAGTACATACTGCAGCATAATTTAATTAAAATGGGTTAAATAATATAACAGAGCTGTATTGATTTTGCCACATTATACGTCGTCCTCCCAGGTGTAAAAAATGATCGAATAAATTCCTAAAAACATAAATGGAGTTAATTTATTGGGTGTCGAAATTACCCCCCCAAAGTTGTAGGAAACACTTTGGGTGTACAATACTCTTAATAATATTAAACTAAACGCAAAATTGTCATAGTAAACGGAAACAGGAGACCACGCAGGCCAGCAGCTGCGCTTGGAAGAAGACAGCAGAACCTTTCCGGGCAGTAGCAGTGCTTGGTCACCAGTGATAACAAAATGGTGCGGCAGGTCGTAATGCTTGATCACCAGTAGTAGTGTTTGGTCACCAGTGACAACAAACTTCAATGGGCCTTAAAATTAGATAGAAACAAAGGTTCCACTTCCCTTTGGGTAAGCGGCAGGCAGTTGCAGAGCGGCGAAACAAACGCCGGTGGTAGACTAGCAGTAATCCAGGGTAATAGTGATTCGTTCGGGCCGGGTGGAAGACCCTACGAACATAAATAAAAACTTAGTTCGCAACGGCAACAAATAAAAATGGATAGCTGTCTCTAAGCATAAATCACTTACCCCTGTTAAATATAGGAGGTCTTGTAAACAAAAAGAAAAATCACAGAACTTTAAAATATTTTCATCGAAACACCTATTTCGACGGTCATCAGTCATCAATCGTTTCACTCTTCTCAAAAGCTCGCAATCATTTTCAAATTCTATTTTCATAGACGAACAAGATCAAAAGAGAATTTAATTATGAAACGCAAGAAAGAAGATCGGCTTGAATCGATACTTTGCGTTTCAATACTAACATACAGTATGGACACTCTCTGCCGCTCTCTAGATTGCGATCTCACCCCCTCGTTACCCAGATTGATATAGATTGGTTACAGTTGGTTTGTCGATCGTATAGGATTTCGCCGCCATTTTGTTTGTTCCGTCATTTGTTTTTTGAAGGTGTCATTTCTGGCCCATTGTATGAAGTGTCCAGGGTGTGGACGTTCATGACGTAACTTTTAACGTAGAAATCATTATATAAATATACTAGCTGTTTCCCGCGGCTTCACCCGCGTGGACCACGTTTCTATGACTTTTCGAGGGTGCGCATTGCGCGAGCCGCAAGCGGCTCGCGAGCGTGGTAAAAAGTAGCCTATGACTTAATCCAGGTCCTAATTTGTCTACCTACCAAATTTCAGCCAAATCCGTTCAGTAGTTTTTGCGGGAAAGCGTAACAGACAGATAGAGTTACTTTCGCATTTATAATATTAGTAGGGATACCTTGTTGTAAAGCATTTGAAGTTTTCTATTTAATTCTAAAAGAATTACTTGGATTTTACGTCACAATTTTACGGCTTACTCAATAGTAAACGTAAATGAAAGCAAAGAAATGATTTAGCAACGTTGCGTTGGTTCCCGTTACCAAACACTGTTGAGCAAACAGCTGCAAATGCAGCGTGTTTGTGTTCGGATTGCGCATTCCCCATTACGCTGTAAAGCCGCGGCGAGCACGCGCACTCGCACGGGCGCGGGGCGCGGGGCGCGGGGCGGTCAGGAGGACTGACCCGGCTTAACAGGCTTTACCGACTGTTTTTACAGGCAAGGGTCTCCACCTCATAGAAAATCATATTTGCACGTGATCAATTCGAAATTATGGACGGCGGAGAATATTTTTTCTTGCTTGGCTATGGATCATTTATGAAAAAAAAAATTATATAAGATGATATCATATATCTGTAATGGAATCAATTGATCATAATTGATGTGTTCCGGTTTGAGTCAATTACCCAAATCCCTATTGCGTTGGGGAATCTAGGTAAGCCCGTTTCCATCTTCGGCATCATCATCACCTACTTTTAGGTGTCATGATGCTGGGCTTACAAATTGTGGTTTAAAAAAAATCCATTTTTTATCCATAATTGATAAGCCCTTGGGATCATCTCACCTAATGGTAAGTGACGATGATGTCGAAGATGGAAGCGGGCTTACCAAGATTTACTAACGCAAAGGGGGTCTGGCTATCTTATCTTTAAGCTGCAACACATCAATGCTGTTAACATTGATGTTTGATAGCAAGACTGAGATAAAATGGTGGTAGCTAGCCAGGCGGGCTATGAAAATGCCCTACCACCAACCAAACCGAGTCTTACAAAGTTGACCTCGCCGGGAACCAAACCCTTGACCTCCTGGTGTGAAGCGAATGGACTGACCATTATGCCACGGAGACGATTCACAGCACTCTTGTATTCGTTGTGTAACAGTGCACAGAAATTCCACGGACGACAGGATTTCTGCGGTGGCCGTTAAAGCTAGATTTACAGCATAATCACTGCTCAGCAGCGAACGCGCCGTACAACGAGCGCGCCATGCAGCGCGCACCGCAATGCGTTCGCACAATGTGCAAGATAAACGAAATAAGTGTTTGTTATTTTACTGCAGATGGATAAGGATTTCGGCTCTGTGTGGTGGCGCATCATCCTTATGTACGGTGTATGTTTGTGTCGATCACGAGTCGGACGGTCGGTGGAGCCGAACCGAACTATTTCTTCCAAGGTAGTCCACGGTCCAAGGTAGTTTCTACGGAAGTGTTTAATTCGTAAACAAAGCTTTGATCTTCTCTCACACACTGCTTATCAGGAGGTCGATTTTTTTCGCTCTTTTTGTGATTTATGTGAGACAAAAATGTTATCGCGATATGGTATGTTTCAGTTTTGTCTGGGTATTCATACCCTTAAATGCATCATTTGGTCAGGAAGATGGATTTGGAGGATGAACTCATCATATCATATCAGCTTATGTACGTATCCACCGATAGGCTCGAGCCTACCCTGGATTAGGGCGATCGGGCCTTAGTTGACCACGCGGGCCCAGTGCGGGTACACAACCTTCGAGTTTCTTCGCAGGTATGTGTAGGTTTCCTCACGATGTTTTCTTTCACCGTAAGAGCGTCGGATAAACGTACATATGAGATTGAAATTTGAAAACATACTTAATACAATACAATACAATCATTTATTGATAAAATAAAATTTTACGTGGCAGGATTCGCACCACGACCTCCCGGACAAGAGATAGAGGCCCTAGCCGTTCCGCCACCGACGCTTTGGTCGTCCTAACACAAAGCTTTACTCATTCCTGATAGGTGATCCGCTAGCTCTAAAGATAAGTTAATAGGTGTACGATTAACGAAAGAATGACGCAATCGATTGAAACAAACGAAGCTCTGACGAACTTTACAGCAACGACGCCAATGTTATGATTGAATTAAATGTATCCGCGAAAACGTACCACAAATATTAGCTAAGAAACTTCAGCAAGAAACAACATGACTACGCCGCTGAGATCCCTTCGCTGGCTTGGGCAGATCTCTATTGCAAGGAAATTAAGGTCAAAATTGTGACAAATAGAGTAAAGAGACTGTATAAAGAGTTTTGTAGTCAAGAATGAGAACAAGCAGATGATTCCGTTCCCATAAGAGTGGCTTTGTAGAGAACGCGATGTGTTTTCTCAAGAATTTTCACAACTTTTAATTTGAAACGTTTCTACAATAATCCTGTAACAAAAATACGTAATTTTCGGGAGTAGAATGTGCTTGCTGATGACTTGTTAAGCGATGTTCTACTACTTCAAATTACTGGTAAATTGCGATTGTATCAAAAATAAATTGTGAATTAAAGTTTACTAAATTACCCTCCTTCTGCTATTTATGTAAAAATCAGGTACTCATTAAACTTTCCATAATATTTTCTATTCTTGACGTAATAGCTTTTGCCCTCGGCTTCGCCCACGTGGACATAGTTTTTATGACTGTCTTTTAGGGTGAGTGGTGCGCGAGACGCAAGAATCCATCCCATCCTCTCAACCAATTCTATACAAAAAAAACACTTCAGTCCGTAGCTCCGTTACGACGCTGACGTGCGCAAGCTCGGAAATGAGTTTTCCCCAGATCCCTCGGGAACCATGTCAGGATATGCTAACTAGAAAACTATATCATTTCCCAACTCCTCAGTCATTGCTGTGCAAAAAATCACAGTAATTCATTGTTCCGTTAAATGTGAAAGAAACTAACCAAAAAAAAGGTAAACATTCAGTTCCCTCAGGGCTATGCTATTTTCACGGGATAAAAAAGTAGCTTATGTCTTTCCCAGTGACACAGGCTACCTGCATGCCAAATTTCATCAAGATTGGTTAAGGTGTTGAAGCGTGAAAAGGTAACAAACAAACAAACACATTTATAATATTAGTAAGGATTAATCATATTATGATCTTGATAAATTAGCGCTTCATTTGCAAATTTTACACTAAATACTTCTTCTTCTTATTCTTAGTTGTTACACTCTTGACAAAGTGGTCGTTGTCGTCATTTCGGTCGGGTGACCCGCCTCACAATTCCTTACTTAAAATATTATAAATGTGAAAATCTGTTTATTTGTTTGTTACTTTTTCAAGCTTCAAAACCTCAACCAATTTTGATGAAATTTGAGATTTTACTAGCCTGTGTCACTGGAAAGGACATAGGCTACTTTTTATCCTGTAAAAACAGCATAGTCCGATGCAGTTCCCGAGGAAACTGAAAAAATACTATTTTTTGAGTAATTTTCTTAACATCGCAACGGAACAATGGATTGTGTGATTTTTTGCATAGGAATAGTTGAGGAGATGGGAAATGATATAATTTACTAATTAGCATATCCTGAGATAGTTCCCGAGGGATCTGGGGAAAGCTCATTTCCACGCTCGCACACGTCGCAGCGCAACGGATTGAATACAAATACAAATACAAAATTATTTTTAATGAAACATACGGTGTAAAGGTGTTACAAAGAATATAAGTGCCTGTATGTTCTGCTAAATAGCATACAAATATTTTAGTTAGATAAAACTGTTTGTTTCATAGTAAAATAAATATAAATAAATGCACACTCAAGGGAATAACAACTTTGTTACTTTTTAAATACATTTATTTTTACGTCCATGTACAAGTGAAGGAGTTAAACACGGTGACCAAGCTCCAAAGTACTGCCTTATGATTCGAGTGTAACCTTGCGCAATAAGTAGATCCTCCACAGTTGCCCATTGCACGCAGTTCTCTTTCGCAATAGTGTAACTTTATTATATCAGCCTACCCTGAATTAGGTCGATCGGGCCTTAGTCGACCACGCGGGCCCAGTGCGGTTTGTTCGACTTCACATACAACCTGCGAGTTTCCCCGCAGGCGTGTGCAGGTTTCCTCACCATGTTTTTCTTTACCGTAAGAGCGTCGGATCAACGTACATATAAAATCTAAATACGAAATCATATTGGTACGTAGCAGGATTCGAACCACGACCTCCCGGACAGGAGGCGATGGCCCTTGCCGTTACGCCACCGACGCATTACGCCACCGACGATTGTGTAACTTATCAACAATTTAAACAAACTAATACGCAGAGTAGCGCTTAAAGCGCCTATAGCGCCTACATCTACAGAACACGCTGACAATTGAACCGTTCGCCTCCGCCGGTTTGCTTATCTAACGCGAGAACATCATTACATTCCGTTGCGGTTCCGGAAAATTGATATTATTTTCGAATAGAGCTTCGCTGAATTATTCATGTCATAGTGATAGGTTGTTCAATTTACATTATGAGCTTGTGCGCTCATTACGTACCTATACGTATATATGTATGTATGTTTAATCACTCACTGTAATTAACCGCCAATTTTCTACAACATCACCAGAGGAAGAATATTTGATCAGTTATTCAAAATAAAACGTTTTATAGGGTGACTTTAAATTAGTTCTTGATAGCAAAGAAACAATGTACTTGTGATTATAAACAACTTTCCCAAAGAAACTATGTGTCATATCAGAAAAAAAAATTTGGTCCTTTGTACACTTTTGCCGATTTGAGAACTTATTTATGTATCGAGGACCAAAAATGTTTTTTCTGATTTGACATATAGTTTCTTTGGGAAAGTTGTTTGTAATCACGAGTACATTCATATCCTTTGCTATCAAGAATTAATTAAAAGTCACGCCATATAGCGGGGAGTGGGAGATGTTTCAGCCAGGTATATGAGTAGAGTGTGCATTATTATTGTAAGATCTCTCAGAATCCAAAGTAATATTTAACTTTAATACGTATCTCCAACTGCCGCCGACTGATTTAGGAACGCAGCAACAAGCACGCAACCGCGAGCGATCGCCGGTCGCAGATGTGAACCATGGGTTTGGTACTCTTAGGCCAATGGATGCAGAATAGCTGTAGGAAAACATATGTATGTGTACAGGGTTATTCTTTTCGTGAAACTGAACTTTTTTTCCACAACTTGAACTATAACAAAAAATAATAAAATCAAAAATTAAAGGTTGCCCCTATTCAAGAAACGTCATTTTTGTTTGTTCTGTCTGTCTGGTTAAAAGTAGGGGGGCGTAACTTTTACTTTTTCAGAAACCAAAAAAAATATTGTAACATATTTCTTGTCTAATGTCATTAAAAACGATATAGACACGCTATAATTTTAACTTTACGTTTTATATTGCCCCTTCAGTAACAAATTTTAATTTTGCCTCACAAATACTATGTTAATTTCATGGTTTTAATGTAAAAACCGTATTTTACGCCTCCATCACCCTGTTGTAGAAAATCTAATGTACTAGGTCGGTCAATAAGTGTATAAAATCGAATAATTAACTTTGGCAAAGCAATGCCAAAAAAAAGAAAACAAAACTTCACCGTTATTTTTTTCCGACGTGTGAATTAGCGGGAATTACATTTGTGTGAAAAATTGAAAAAATTAAAGTATTACGGTCATAATTTTTTTTGCCTGAAAAACTTTTGTACTACAACGGTTTTTAAAAAAACTGTGGTCTACTTTGGGAGATAATCCTTTTGAATGAATTTGAATGCGGCAGATCAGCTTGTAACAACGAGACTCGTTCGGGGCGGCTAAGAACCTCCGGTACTAAAGAAAACTTTGAAAAAATTGTTTAGATGTATCGATACGTGACCATTCGTTATTTACCTGAGATTTTGAAGCTTTTGTTTGGCACAAATCAGTCTATTCTAATTCATATGCTAAAATTCAAAATGGTGATCGCGCGTAGGGTTCCTCGAATTCTATATTTTATATTTTATATTTCACATTTCACATTTCACATTTCACATTTCATATTTCATATTTTATATTTTGTATTTTATATTTTATATTTTATATTTTATATTTTATATTTTATATTTTATATTTTATATTTTATATTTTATATTTTATATTTTATATTTTATATTTTATATTTTATATTTTATATTTTATATTTTATATTTTATATTTTATATTTTATATTTTATATTTT
Source organism: Coleophora flavipennella (assembly GCA_947284805.1). NCBI lineage: Eukaryota > Metazoa > Arthropoda > Insecta > Lepidoptera > Coleophoridae > Coleophora > Coleophora flavipennella. The sequence continues at coordinate 1,993,058 of OX369302.1, forward strand.
ATATTTTATATTTCATATTTTATATTTTATATTTTATATTTTATATTTTATATTTTATATTTTATATTTTATATTTTATATTTTATATTTTATATTTTATATTTTATATTTTATATTTTATATTTTATATTTTATATTTTATATTTTATATTTTATATTTTATATTTTATATTTTATATTTTATATTTTATATTTTATATTTTATATTTTATATTTTATATTTTATATTTTATATTTTATATTTTATATTTTATATTTTATATTTTATATTTTATATTTTATATTTTATATTTTATATTTTATATTTTATATTTTATATTTTATATTTTATATTTCATATTTTATATTTTATATTTTATTTTTATATTTTATATTTTCTATTTTATATTTTAAAAGCGTCGGTGGCTCAACCGGTAACGACTCGGTCCATCTAACCAGAGGTACCGGGTTCAAATCTAGACTTCCAATGTACCAATGAGTTTTTCCAAAAAAACTTACGTACATATACTTACCGATTGCTTTAACGGTGAAGGAAAACATCGTGAGGAAACCTGCACACGCCTGCGAAGAAACTCGAAGGTTGTCTGTGGAGTCGACCAACCAGCACTGGGCCCGCGTGGTCGACTAAGGCCTAATCGCCCTTATTCAGGGTAGGCTCGAGCCCCTCGGTGGGGACGTATATGAGCTGATATAATAAAATTTTATATTTTATATTTTCAAAAGCGCCGGTGGCTCAACCGGTAACGACTCGGTCCATCTAACCAGAGGTACCGGGTTCAAATCTGGACGTCCAATGTACCAATGAGTTTTTCAAAAAAAACTTACGTATTTATACTTACCGATTGCTTTAACGGTGAAGGAAAACATCGTGAGGAAACCTGCACACGCCTGCGAAGAAACTCGAAGGTTGTGTGTGAAGTCGACCAACCAGCACTGGGCCCGCGTGGTCGACTAAGGCCTAATCGCCCTGATTCAGGGTAGGCTTGAGCCCCTTGGTGGGGACGTATATGAGCTGATGTAATAAAATTTTATATTTTATATTTTCAAAAGCGTCGGTGGCTCAACTGGTAACGACTCGGTCCATCTAACCAGAGGTACCGGGTTCAAATCTGGACGTCCAATGTACCAATGAGTTTTTCCAGAAAAACTTACGTACATATACTTACCGATTGCTTTAACGGTGAAGGAAAACATCGTGAGGAAACCTGCACACGCCTGCGAAGAAATTGCGCCTCTTAATTAGCGAGCAAATTGCGAAGATGAGGCAAATGACAGTGTGGAGAAAACACCATAGAAGGTGTAATGGTCGTAGATGGTAATAAAACTAAATGAACTGTAGATGATTGTAAATATGAACAAACGTGAAGGTTTTACATGGCCAAACGGTAGGGTAACCATAATAATATGTTATAGTACGGAAGAACAGTTTGGTCTGTAGGGTTTTTGTGTTTGACCCAATTCACTAGTAACAGTTACTATTCTTTGTTCATAGCTTTTTAGGGTTTCATACTCAAATGGTACAAACAGAACGTAATTCCAAGCCAGAACCTATCGGTCAAACCTGTATGTATTGCTCCTAAAAAAATATATTTAAAATAAAAAGTACGTCCGCACTTGCAGGGCGCAAGCTGCTCCACACGAGGCACGCGTGTTCATAGTTCTGTTCGTAGCATTGTGTAGTAGAACTCAGCCATAGCGGTGCAGAGTTTACAGATACGATAGTAAAACTACTATGGCGCAAACCAAACAGTTGCAATTGTAGTTTTCACTATCAGTGTGCACTCCACCCATTTCAGGGTGACTTGACAGTATACTAGGTGTTCTTTGAACAAAATACAAAGTTCATGCATTTAAATATGTCTCTCCTAACATGTGGTCACCCACTATACAAGAAATAGATAAAGTACTAGTCCTACTCTGACCGCGGCTCCATTACTGAGTTCTGTTTCTAGTTATATTACTTACTAAGTAATATAAAGAAATAAATCGGTAGGTACATACAGAGGCCTGCACATTAAGCTAGACACTTCAGATTTTGTACCGTTTTTATGCCGTATGTGTATTTATCAGAATCGCACTACAAGTGTCTAACTTATTAACTTAGATACTTGTAGTGCGATTCTGATAAATACCTCTGTACCTACTACGATACTACAGTTCATAAAGAGTGTATTGTTCAATCATTGTATCGTAAAATTTGTACATCAGCTGCATTGACCTAAGTTTAACTCAGACATGTTTTAATTTAGATATTGTGAGCTTCACGCTAACTACGTAATGTTCAAAATTCAAAAAAAATTAAATGTTTGTTAAACCGTAAAGCGGACAGTCTCTCGCATTTTTACTATAGCAGGGTGTTTCGGTGAACAGCCCAGAACCGCCTGCAGCCGCTGCTCCTGCTATGGGCGGCCCCGGCCTGCATGCAGTGCCCGCCGCCGGCGCCGCTATACGCCTCTATATGGCCGGTTAAATTACATATTCATTCAATATATTACGGAGGGGTTTAATTTCACGCGGCACGCTCGCTGCCCCTCGTGGCGTCGCATTTTCATGTTTCTTTTTACTGGACTGACAATTTCCTATACAGGGTGTAAGGGACATGATTCCGAAAACTGATAGGGTTCACTCAGTACATCATTCTGAGTCATATCTCATTGGAAAATCTTTCCGGAAATTTCTGTATTTTTTTTTTTTAATTTAAATTTCTGTAATGATGACATGCAGTTGAATGCATTTTAGATATGTGTAATAATTTACATACCTCCTCCATTTTCGCTAATAAGAACTCGCTGCCTCCATCCTTAGTAACGACCTTCGGTACGCCATACCTTAAGATAAAGTTGTTAACAAATGTACGAGCCACACTCATCGTGCCTTTGTGACTTAACGGGTATGATTCTATGAACTTTGTATTGAATTGTGAGAATGTAGGAACACCCTTCTGTATCGGTGTCTATGGGACCAACGATGTCAAGATAAATGAAGAACTGGCAGTCGTGGTGATTTTCATAGGCTATTTTATGTAACGTGAATATATTACGAAGGGGTTTAATTTCACGCGGCACGCTCGCTGCCCCTCGTGGCGTCGCATTTTCGTGTTTCTTTTTACTGGACTGACAATTTCCTATACAGGGTGTAAGGGACATGATTCCGAAAACTGATAGGGTTCACTCAGTACATCATTCTGAGTCATATCTCATTGGGAAATCTTTCCGGAAATTTCTGTAATTTTTTAACGTGTTTTTTGGTTCGACTTCTTTAATTCAACGTAAAATTATGTTTTCTATATGCAGCAATCGTTTTTTTTAAATACAGCTAAGTAAAAAAAAAATCGAGCGAGACCTACAGTACTCGCATATGATGTGTAACATGTGACAAAATACTTTAGGTTAGTTAGATTTGATGACGATATTGTACCTGGGTGGCGGATCTGACAGTAACGAAAAAAAACCGACCAAGTGCGAGTCGGACTCTCGTAAAGTAGAATTCCGCGCTTTCGCGACTTCCTGTTACACATTTCCGTCCCATGTTACACATTTCCGTCCCATTTCACGAAATCACTCCCACAAATTGCAGGAAAGCGAGAGCAAAGATGTCGCTTTCCTGCAATCAAAAATGGGAATGTATGCATGAATCTACTAAAACTCGCATAGACGCACCGCTCACAATGATAAAAGCACGGAATCAGCTGTTTCGTAGTTACTCGCTCTGAGTGCAATGGAGTTAAATCGCGGCGTCTCGCCGCCGCCGCCGCCGGGGTCTAACTTTGTTTCGTTCATGGCGGGGCATTTTCTAAGTCCACCTTGCTAGGTACCACCATCTCATTAAAGTCTTGCCGCTAAACATCAATTTTCACAGCATAGATGTGTTACGACTTGAATATAAGATAGCCAGTTCCCTATTGCGTTGGGGAATCTTGGTAAGCCCGCTTCCTTCTTCGGTGTCATTATCACTTACCATCAGGTAAGATGATGCCAAGGGCTTGCTAATTGTGAATAATAAGAACTTATCGCGACTTTAAATGATCGCATCCTTAGTGAGATCGAGCGGCACGAGTTGGTAATACATTATTTAACTCAAACTTGGAACCTCATAGTTTCAGAATGTCCGCTGTCTGTACGTTCGGTATGTCACAGATGTTTTACTCAATAGCTATTACAGCTATCAAGCTGAAATTGGGTATGGTGATTAGTTGTTCGTTTTCGTTTGATTTGATTGGCATCCTCCAAAAAACCAAACCAAAAAAGTCACGTTTCACATCAAGCGCGTAAGCGTTTCCTGTGAGCGTCTGTATCGCAATGACCATCAACTATTAGTGTTGTTTTTATATTTAGGATCCCAAATGATTAATTTTCATAATTTCTCAAGTTCAGTTATCAACGCGGACAAAGTTGCGGGCAACAGCTAGTACTAAACAAAGTGACCATTCAGCTAAAAAGTTATTGGCAAGAGAACTGTTACGATAAATTGATTTTTAAAATTTTCAAGTAAGTGTCTCACTTTTGTCAATAGAGTAGCACGAAGTCGTAGAGCAAGCCGATATGGCGTAAAGCAAACTCAGGATTTTTCACCACATTCGCCACTGATCCCGCTTACAATGTTCTGGCGCGTGCGCTGAGCCACAGTAAAAGCTGAGCGCAAGCTGCCGACTCGGTGTAATCGGCTTATCGCGTGTTGTGAATAATACCTTACAATGTTGGTACGGAGCGGACCAGAACGTGCCGGGGCATCTCCTAAAATGGAGGAGTGTCGTGGAGATGTCGGTGAGATAAACAACCAAGTTTTGCTTTTAACAACTTCTGTGCGATACAATACTGTGTGTTGCTTGGTTATACTAATCACTTGCATTGCTTATATCTAAGAGCTCTGCCCAGTACACCACAGGGGTTATTTAAAAAAATACAAAAAAATGTCTTAGTATTTCATTTTAAAGTTCTAAAACAAAGTTTAATAATCTTATCGTAAACTTTTTCGTCTGTGTGTTGCATGTCGCGTGACGATCTCTTTCGTCTGACGGTATGATCGTTTCGTCTTTTGTACCGTTGCGAGAGCAGCCACGATCGTTTCGTCCTCTGTAAAGTTTCACTTTTACCGTGGTTTCATAAAACTTTCACTTACTTTTGTGTTTATGTTATGCATATGCTATTCTTCTACTATTCTTAAGGGTCCCCAGGAGGCTCGAGTTTCCATACAAACGTAGTTTCGCCTTAATATAAAAAAATACATGTCGGAATGAATCCAAACTTTGCAAACATATTAAGTAGACTTTTTTATTATTAATATCAACCTTTCCATTCATATTTATCTTTACATTTGGTCTCATGTCTTCAATTACAGTGAAGAGACCTGTAAAAATTTTATTCAATTTTCTTGCTGTTTCTTTTTTAACAAGTATCAAATCATTTTTCTTGTTACTGGCTGGATTCACATTTTATCATAACTCAATTTTCTCTTTAATTTGGTATTTAACCATTTTTCTGTAGCTTCCTTATGCGCTAATTGTAGTCTGTACAAAATTCTAACATAATTACATGTTATATAATGATTTTAAATCCTGTTTTAAATTATTCGGTAGGGTACATTGTTTCCCAAAAACAAGTTAAAATGGTGAGTAATTTTTTGAAGAATGTACTGTTGTATTTATGGATTTTGTGTCGTGTGATGACTAAATCTAATCTAATCTAATCTTTTATATGCAAAGCACCAATATGTCCATCACATTGCATTTTCAAGAAAGCGGCGAGTTGTTAATGCATGTTCTCTATGGAACCTATTGACTGATGATGACATGCAGTTGAATGCATTTTAGATATGTGTAATAATTTACATACCTCCTCCATTTTCGCTAATAAGAACTCGCTTCCTCGATCCTTAGTAACGACCTTCGGTACGCCATACCTTAAGATAAAGTTGTTAACAAATGTACGAGCCACACTCATCGTGCCTTTGTGACTTAACGGGTATGATTCTATGAACTTTGTATTGAATTGTGAGAATGTAGGAACACCCTTCTGTATCGGTGTCTATGGGACCAACGATGTCAAGATAAATGAAGAACTGGCAGTCGTGGTGATTTTCATAGGCTATTTTATGTAACGTGAATATTTCATAGTTTGACATTTACTACATCTACTTACATATTCTCTAATACTATTTACTAATCCTGGCCAGTAATATACACTTTTTACCCCTGCATCGTCCAACTCTTATCCAAATTTCATTGATCGTTTTGATGGATCCTTTGTTCCAAACAAATAAATAAGAGGTTAATGATCTGTCATAATGGTAAATGTTTTTCCGTACAAAAATGGCCTAAAGTATTAAGCACTGCAAACTTTATGAGGTCCTGATTTATTAAAGGGACGACTAGCGTATGCTACGGGTTTCATATCTTTATTAAATAATACAGAACCAATCGCTATGCCGAACGCATTGGTTTGTAACACAAATTCATTATCGGATAAAAAATCGGGGTAATGCAAAATAGTTGGTGAAACGAAATTTTGTTTTAGAAATTTAAAAGCTTGTTTACAGTCTGGGGACCACACAAATTGTTCACCTTTCCTGCAAAGCTTATTTAATGGCAAGGTAATTTCAGAAAATGATTTTATAGATTTTCTGTAGTAATTACAAAATGCGACAAAGCGTCGAACTTCATCAGCATTTTTTGGTTCTAGGTAATTATTTGATACCTTGATTTTATCAGGGTCAGGGCGGACTACATCAGCTGATATTACGTGTCCGAGATATAGACATTTGGTTGGGTTTAACTTTAAGTTAACTTTCCTCAAGCGTTCAAAAACATCTATCAAATTTTTGTTGTGCATTTGTAGATTACTCCTTAAAACTATAATATCGTCAAGATATACAAAAGCTTTTTCATATGTCAACCCAGACTTAGCTATCGCCATTGCACGTGAAAATGCACTTCAAGAAATTTTTAGACCCATCGGTAGCTGTTTAATTTGGTATTGGCCACTATTTGTTGTGAACACTATTTGTGGCCACTATTTGTTTTAACCGCTTCCGTAGCTCAGAGGCAAAGTTCACTGGCTTTACACAGGAGGTCGCGGGTTCGATTCCCGGCGGGGTCAATTGTAAGACTCGGTTTGGTTGGTGGTAGGGCATTTTGTAAGCCCGCCTGGCTAGCTACCACCATCTTATCTAAGTCTTGCCGCCAAATATCAATGTTGATATCATTGGTGTGTTCCGGCATGAAGATAAGATAGCCAGTTCCCCATTGCGTTGGGGAATCTTGGTAAGCCCGCTTCCATCTTCGGCAACATCATCACTTACCACCAGGTGAGATGTTGTCAAGGGTTTACCAATTGTGCATAAAAAAAATGCCGTAATTTTTCTGCTATCTGTATCTAAATTTGATTGACAGTATGACTGTTTAAGATCCAAATGGCTAAATTATATAGCACCTGATAAGGCATCTAAGATTTCCGTGACATTAGGAAGTGGAAGTTTGTCGTCCTTAATTAAATTATTATTTTTTCTATAATCTATCACCAACCTCCACTCCTTCTCATTGTTTTCTGATTTTTTAGGTTACTAACAGTATTAGGCTATTCCAGTCATTGTTTGTCTGGTCTATTAAATCATCTTTTAACATTTTTTACTTGTCTTTTAATCTCCGGTTTTTGTGATTCTGGTAGGCTGTACGGTTTGACATAAGTTGGCTTGGTATCAGGTTTTAAATGAATAGCTTGTTCGCTAAGTGTTGTTGTGCCTAGCTTATCTCTGTCAAGGTGAAATATATCAGAGTATTTTGTACAAATGCATTAGATTTGTAGCTGTTCATCTTTTGACAAGTGACTTAATATATTCAGCAATTTTTTGACTTTATCTACGCTGTTTTCTAATCTAGTAAAACTACTAACTAACTGAGTCATGTAAATTTTACTTTCATTACAAGTGTAAATATGCATTGTAAACTGCTGTTCATTAAATTCTAATGTAATTTGCTTCTCACGAAAGTTGATATTGGCCATATCAAGTCCTATTACAACGTCAGCATAACATATAAGATAAGCCGGGGCTTTCTAGGAATAACGGCGCTACGTACTCAGATGTTATACGACATCCTATACCATTAATCATTATACTATTTTTATTTAATGTATGTGACTTGGAATTATATTTTTGTTTATTACTGACAAACTGGCTCCTGTATCTAACAAAAATGTATATTCCTGTTAGTCTATGTTAAATTTTATGTATTCGAGTCCATTGCAAGTGAATATGTTATGCTCAAAAAAATTGAGACAGGTCAGGTTCTTGGCTTCTATCGTGAGATGCATGCTCTTTATTTGCCTCAACAGTGTTGAACGTGTTGACCTTATGTGGTCTATTTCTACCACTATGTGAGCCACGATATCCTCCATGACGGCCTCGACCACGACCCCTAAATGATCGTGAAGGACCTTAGCCATTGAACTGGGGATTACTGGACCTGTAGAAATTGTTACCTGGCTAGTTGTTAAAAAAATAAACTCTGGATTTTCGCCACGTATTGCCTCCGTAATTCCATTGTGTCCTCTAGGGGTACCTTTTGCCTCTATTACTAAAGTTACCTTTGATGTTCATCACGACTCCAGATGACGAGGGGTGTGTTAATTCCTTATCTTTGGCAGCTTGGAGGGCCTGTCTTAGTTCGGTATAGATACATGCTGCCACTATGGTACTTAAGTGCCTGTTACGTAATCCATCTGCAAACTTTTTAATAGCTAAATTTTCGTTAATTGGTTACTAAATTTCACAAGCTTCTGGTTTATTATCAGCTTGTGCAATTGTGAGACCAATGAACAGGTCTTAATTTTTTCCACCATACTCATCAATTGACATTTCACCCTGAGATATGTTGTTTAGTTGTATTAACAGTGAATTTGCTTACTTCTTTGTGAGAAATTCTTTTTTTATATCGGTGATTAAGTTATCTACTGTCACACCCCGGACACTCCATACAAACGAGCGAGAAATGATATACATAATTATAACTGACGTATCTATAGGCAAGAATGCAGGTAGGGTTGAATCACACCGGCGGTATTGGTCACGAAATGTTTGTTAGTTATTTACTGCATGCACACTGCAAGATATATATATACTGTGCTGCAAGCAACAATCAACAGTTATCTTATATGATTAAGTAACTTACATGGATAACATTGTTTATTTGTTCTTCAAACACAGGAGCTTTTGTCCGTGAAACAATCTCATTTAGCAACCTACAATAATAGTCAATCTCAATCTATAATTCCGAGATCACATTTTATAATATCACACCACTAGATATTTCTATACAACTCATGCTTTCACACCATCTAATCAAATTATTTTAAATAAATAAAACGAACAAAATATCTCACAAGCCACAATAACAAACTGACATCTGACTTATGAAAAACATAAAGGAACTAAATTTCTAAAAAAAAAGATACAGCTAGTATGAAGATTCATAGGAACTGATTGTTCTTAGATTTGGTCGTATAATATTGGTGGTCAGCCAATCATGATACGAGGCATGCTGAGACGCCGCGGCCGTCTATTGGCGTCGAGCGGTGAGCGGCGCGCAAAATAAATATAAGTGACGTTAATCGCGCATGCGTAGTTCGTCCTTTACGTTCGGTAACTAGTTGCTTTTTATTCCGGTGTACGAAATCACAGCGGCGCGCAAAGTGAATATAAGTGACGTTTATCGCGCTTGCGTAGCTCGTCCTTTACGTTTGGTACCCAATCTACATCCAATCTGAGTGACGGGGGGGTGAGGTCGCATTTAGAGAGCGGCAGGGAGTGTCCATACTGTACGTTAGTACTAATATATATACTGTGCTACTGTATTGTAAGTGTCCTTCAATTTAATTTGTGACTTTTCATCCAGACGAGTTTTTAATACATAAGAAATCAACAATCTCTTATCTGCAGGATCAGTGTATACGGGGTCTTACACCTCGATACCTTCTATAAGATTTAGATTGTTTCCTCTTTCCCGTCTAGAATGGAAATTAAGCTCCCAGCCTTTTTAGACTATATTTATCTTTTTCCGTCATTTCACTTGTTTTACTATACTCTATTATCTTAATATAAATTGTTTGTATTTTATCTATTAATTCTTCTACAATATAAGGCCTGACAAAACGCATCTAAATCCGTTTGAAATAAGCCTGGCGCACCTCCTCACAGATCCAGTCCTTTTGGGTAATTTTCTACTTTCTATACAGCGGATAAAGTAGGCCAACTCCAACCACAGCAAGGATGACAGACATGAAGATGTTGTTAATATAAAAGTGATCAAAATGTGTACTCCCACCATTTGCACACACGGCGTTCTGAGTGATAACAACATCCTTTTTCTCTTCCTTTGACACCAACAATGCAGTACAGCGGAAATAGCATTACATGTGAAGTGATATAGATGCGATGACCGAAATAGCGATAGGTTAGACAAGGATAGACATAGTTTTTTTTTAAATCTCAGGTCTTTTACCCTTTTTCATAAGTTTTTTGTAATAAATGGTTGTGTTTTACTTAGCAAATAAGACAACGTATCAGGACAAATAGGTATTCTAGTAAGAAATGCTAGGATATAAGCTAGGCTAAATGACAAAGTGTCAAAAAGTATGTAAATAGGATTATTTGTGAAAGTAATTCCTAATTTAAGCAAAATATATAAATTTATTAGTGTAAATATAATATATTATTATGGTAGGAAATAACGTAGGCTATCTATCGTATTTGTTTATTATTTTCAGTAGCCTAGAATAAGAGTTATGTTACGAAATAGGACCAAATACGCAAAAATTAGGGCAAGATTGTAGAGGCTCTTCTTACGTAATTTCTGAAACTTAAGGACTTCGGGCGATTGTAAACGATCGATATTCAGCTCCGATCCAGTTTTTCCTGGAAAAATGAGAAGAAAAATAGAAAGGAAGAAGAAAATAAATACCGGGAAATTCCCTGAAAGAAACCTTGTGTTTTCCGCGGTCCACCCCAAAACACCCATTTTGCGATTTTTTTAAATTTCCAACGACACAAACAATATATTTTGACCAAACTTGTTCTCATGGCGGAATGCGAAGCTCCAGTGTCAATACAATAGTTCTTATAAATTGAAACAATCACAGGCACACCCTGGCCAAAGTATATAAATTAATACTAACATACAGTATGGAAACTCCCTGCCGCTCTGTAGATTCCGACCTCACCCCAATTGTATATTACTGGCGTAACAGATTAGTTGTAGTTTGGTTCTCGAACGTAAAGGATTTTACCGTGATTTTGTTTGCACCGTCATTTGTTTTTAGAAATGTTATTTTACGACCGTTGTATGCAGTGTCCGGGGTGTGCCCTGGCACAAAATGATGATGTTAGCGGTGCCCGCGCTGGTCCACGCCCGTCACATGAGGCCCCGTGGTTGGCAGGTTCGTCATGTGGTGAATTAAATAAAAACGCGATGTGTGTTGCTTTGTCAACGGTCCATTTTATACTATTATATCTAAGAGGTCTGGCCAGTCCAATACAATAAAATTCATTTATTCATTTAAAACACATACAAAGACCAGAATGCCAAAGATATCCAGATTCCTATTGCGATGGTGAATCTTGGTAAGGTCTCTTCCATCTTCGGCATCATCGTCACTTACCATCAGGAGAGATGATGCCATGGGTTTACCAATTGTGAATAAAAAAAATGCTTTGCCATAGTTAGACATACGAATATGTGTATACAATGTTACAATTAATTAATTAAATCTAAATCGAAATAACTGAAAATTAAAGAACATAATATTTTAACAGGCTGTAACTAAATTGCTGTAAGTTTTGTTCTATTAATTTGCTGAAGTCGCAAAAAAGATACAGCTCTTCATACAAATCGATCAGCCGATCGTTCAATTTTGTGTTTTGTTTTGAAAATTGACTATTCCTTGGGTTCCTTGGGGAAAGTTGTTCAGTATGATGAGTAGAACCCCCAATTAACGGGTTGCTACACCTTTTTTCACACCCTGTACAGTTATTTAAATATTCAGTATAATACCGGAGTATCTGTCCGTTGTATTTCTGTTATACCTTAAACCGAAATAACGGCCCTTAATGATCTACAGAAGAATTTTCAAAGGCAAATGCTCTTTAGCTTATCTTACATTTATAGATAACTTTTAAGTCTATCTTACAGTTAATATTACGTTATGTAACTATTTAGTCTATTTTACATTAATATAACTTAAGCGTCGGTGGCTCAACCGGTAAAGACTCGGTCCATCTAACCAGAGGTACCAGGTTCAAATCTGGACGGCCAATGTACCAATGAGTTTTTCAAAAACTTACGTACATACTTACCGATTGCTTTAACGGTGAAGGAAAACATCGTGAGGAAACCTGCACACGCCTGCGAAGAAACTCGAAGGTTGTGTGTGAAGTCGACCAACCCGCACTGGGCCCGCGTGGTCGACTAAGGCCTAATCGCCCTGATTCAGGGTAGGCTCGAGCCCCTCGGTGGGGACGTATATGAGCTGTAATGATGATAACTTAAGTGGCAGTGGGCGGGGCACATTGCTCGTAGAACAGATGGCCGTTGGGGCAGTAAAGTTCTCGAGTGGCGACCACGCACTGGAAAGCGTAGTGTAGGCAGGCCTCCCACTCGGTGGACCAATGACCTGGTGAAGGTCACGGGAAGCCGCTGGATGCGGGCAGCGCAGAACCGGTCGTCGTGGAGATCCTTGGGGGAGGCCTATGTCCAGCAGTGGACTTCCTTCGGCTGATATGATGATAACTCTTTAGTCTCATCATATCAGCCGAAAGACGTCCAGTGCTGGACAAAAGTCCTCCTCCAAGAACTTCCACGATGACCGGTTCTGCGCTGAGCGCATCCAGCGGCTTCTCGCGACCTCCACCAGGTCGTCGGTCCACCGCGTGGGAGGCCTGTCCACGCTACGTCATCCGGTGCGCGGTCGCCACTCGAGAACTTTACTGCACCAAAGACCATTTGTTCTACGAGATATGTGCCCTGCCCACTGCCACATCAGTTTAGCGATTCTGTGAGCTATTTTTTAGTCTATTTTACTCTTAAACTTATACAATTTAAAATAGATGTTTTTTGGGAAAAAAAACATTGCGTTAATTTTAAAGCAACTGTTCTAATCACGAAATAATGTAAATAAAACTACAAAAATAAAACTTTGTTTAAATTGAATTTGTTAGCATTTAAATATAAATATGGGAGGTATAAACAGGTAGGTTACCTAAACAATGAGCCATCGATATTAGCGCGCCGTAATTACCGGCGACGCACGCGTTATTCTGTTTCATCTAAATGCTAATTGCCTCCACCGGCGCCGCGCCGGGACGCCTTTTAACAACAAATTCGTTTATTGTGTTACAAAAAATATATTAAAATATTTAAATAAAAACATTGAAGTTGTAGGTAAACACAACGTATTAAGACGTAATTGAAAGATTTGAACCTACTCGTATAGTAGATCACCAACAAAAGGCGATTGAGCGAGCTCTCGGAATGTCTCTACGTCGCAGTCGAATCAAATGTAGTAACGTAACGGACACAGCTGATAGAATCGCTTTACTCAATCGGCAGTGAGTGGGGCACGTAGCTTGTAGAAAGACGCCCGTTGGGGCAGTAAAATTCTTGAGTGGTAACCGCGCATTTAATTAGTAGCATAGGCCTACCCGAAAGACCGATGTCACGGAAATGCGGTGATGCGGACATCGGAAGACCTGCCGTTGTGGTAGTTCTTCGGGGAGGCCCTTGTTCAACAGTGGATGTCTTTCGGCTGATACCTATGATGATGATGATCTATCCGACCGATTTCGGTCATGGCGACCACTTCGAATCCTAGTCGGTTTGCCGCGCGTGCGCTCGAAGATGGTTTATGTAGCAAATCTTCGCAGCGAAACTCCTCGCGCACTGAGGACATTTAATGAGTACAAGCCCACCTTAAAGTATCACCACACCTTTATGTTACACCCTGTATATATATATATATATAGTCACCCTATATATATATATATATAGAGCGGCAGGAAGTGTCCATACTGTTTGTTAGTACTATATATATGTCAAAGGTGTGGGTGATGGTTAGGTTATGGATGGCCTCGTGGTTCACTCCTTAACTATTTCGGTTGTAGGTGTCGAAATAACAATGCAGCTATATCACAGAGGTCCTTCTTCAATAGTCTTGATCATTTGGTAATCGAAATTGTACAGGATGCCTTGGATAACAATGGATGTAAACGCGGTGATCACAGCGATGGCGTGACACGTCCATTTTTCTCACAGATCACCACTGCATGTGTTCTGCTCGACGCTCCGTCAAAAAGTGTCTGCTCCGAGACTGACGTCCAGCTAATGTGGCTTCTCCACAGATCTAATAAATTCTCAACTCAGTGTGGCAGCACAAACAGCCTTCCGTTAATACATCATCTTTGCTACCACAAACGATCGTCTCACGAGTACAAGCGATCGTCACGCCACCACCGGTTTCACCCAGGTACTAATACCTGACGTTTGATCCAAACAAAGTGTAACTATGTAAACTTATCTCGAGCTGGTATTGGTCGCGTTTTCAATGACACTCCGACACGGCCATCCTGCGAGTCACACGTCCTCGGGTGACTAACCTGAAAAAGAAAAGGGTAACCAGTAGATTCCATTTCGTTCGGCCAATCCTGACCTTCATTAGGAAGGTCCACAGCTCAAGGAATAAAAGCAACACTAATAATGTGAAGCTTTAATTCAAGACTACAATCATGGTAATGACATATTTTAACAGTCTCAAAAAAAAACCAAAATAATTTCACTCTCGTAAACTAAATAAACCTCAGCATTAGCATCGTAACTCAAACAATCTCAAATCAGTTTAGGTCTCCAAGGTAAATCACAGCTGCAAGGCTTGAAACCTTACAACCATTTACAACTTTTAGGGGCACATAGAACGGAACATAATCATCATCGCAAATCACAAGCGACGGAACACCAGAACTAAACATCACCACATCCGGGTGGCGGGACACCACAAAGAATCATCATCACTAACGCCAAGCGACGGAATACCAATCAGTCATCATCACCAGTCCAGGTGACGGAACACCATTACCACCAATCTAGGCAGTGGAACACCATCATCACCAATACAGGCGACGGAATACCATCATCACCAATCTAGGCAATGGAACACCATCATCACCAATACAGGCAATGGAACACCATCATCACCAATACAGGCGACGGAATACCATCATCACCAATCCAGGCAATGGAACACCATCATCACCAATACTGGCGACGGAATACCATCATCACCTATACAGGCGACGGAATACCATCAACAGTTTTAGCCGGTAAACGGGATACTTCTTTTTTACAAAAACACGAATGTACCTGCTACACATCATGACAGAACGAGTCTGACAAAACAAGCAGCAGCCAATTCATGCAAACATATAGCGCCATTCAGCACTCTTCATTTACCGCTGAAACATGTCGGAATACTTCAGTACTACACACAAAAATAAACGATAAAGAAAAAAATTACAACTGTACACAATTGATTGAGTTACGATCTGTCAATACAATTAACATTGAAAGGTAGACGCCTCTGCACCAGATTCATCGTCAACATCCGGAGGCAAATAACCTTCGGACATACTACGTAAACGGTCATGGGCATACTTGTAACTTCGTCTCAAATTCAAAGCTTGTAATTTGTATCTGTCACCTTCTAAGACCTCTACGACCCTGAACGGCCCTCGGTATTTGGGATCTAACTTGGTTTGGTTACGCTCCTTATTTTGTATCACCACAACAGTCACCCATCTTGGCAACTCTGGGCCACCTCCATCCGGTGCCCAAACAAACAACAGTCACCCAACCTGGCGACTCTCAGACACCTCCATCCGGTGCCCGCCCAAACACACAGTCACCCTACCTGGCGACTCTTGGACCACCTCCCTCCGGTGTCCAACCACACTATCGCTTCCATGCGGCGATCTCAAACATCACCTCTTTCTGGTCATTGCCAACATCACCTCCCCGGTGATACGCCTGCGAGCCAAACGCACGCCACACACAGTTGTGGCCGCACAGCAACGAGAAAATCAACTCGGTGTTTTACGCCTACGTCTACGAATGGCTGAGGCTATTGTCATCCAGTTGCGAAAAATTGTTTACGTCTAAGGTTCAAAATACAAACTAGTGAACGTTAAAATCACGGTCAAGTACAAAAGTCCTTAATCTGCACTAGTAGATGGTCGAGGTTCAGTCTCTCCATCATCAATTCTGTCCAAGTCAATAATACTGTCACTATCGGGCATTTAACGTAGTCTGTCCTCAATAACTGACGGTATTTGATATCTAAAGTGGTAGGTAACGCTTCTCCATTTGTAACAACACAAAGTTAGGTAACTTGTGAAACTAAGCTTTTGTCTAGAAATCAGCCAGTGGCGCTGCCTCAGAGCAATACACCACCCCATCTCTTCCCAAGGGTTTCACAAGAAGTGACTAAGGGACTAAAAATTTGAGGACAAGCAACATCGTCCTTCACGCTCATACTGTACCGCCAAACAGCCCGCCAAGCGTAGCGTTTTTTTTTGTTTTTTTTTTTTTACAATTGGTGAAACCGCTCCAACATGGGGGAGGCCCATGTCTATTATCACATCAGCAGCAAGCTGATTAACAACTCCTGTAATAGGATGCGTTACTCTTCGTATTATCACTAGTATGTTGTCGTGCTTCACTTAGATAAAATTACAGCCTGTGTGTGTAATCGACAAACATGACATTTAGAGGTTAGGCTACTTTACTCGTACCTAGAAGCAACTCCAGGAGGCTGTACTTCGTAACTCGGTTAACCCAACAGTTTGGTTGCTGCCAAATGATCATCATGGAAGGACTTGTAACATTGAAATCTCATTACTATACTCGAAGGAAGTGAGCATATTTTAAAGGACACTTAACTAAGAGTACCAACGTTTAAACGTGCTAAGATTCACCTGACCGTTGCCACGCGCCTAAAGCGTTTATGAACGTAAGTTCAAATACAAGGGGGCATTACGTAGATCGAATGACACGTGGACGTATTTGAACAGAGGTTACAAAATCAGTCATTTCGATTTAATAGGTAAAGAATGCACCTGATGTAACCACTAGCTATGCCTGACGTGGTTAAATAGTGACCACCTATGAAGTCAATCGATGTTCCAAGCTATCAGAGGAAGCAATTTCCGTTCAGGCATGTTGTTATCATTTTTTTTCACGGTTATCAACACTTGCGTTCTATGCTATCCTTTTTCTTTACCAGCATGATAAGGCCGTCAAAAAGGGAAAGCTTCGGGGCTTATGACATTCGCAGCCTCCAGCCCATGAATCCTGTATCATCATCACATCAGCCGTAAGACGTTCATCACTGCACTCCGCATACTACCCTGTTATTATTCTTTTTTTTTTACAATTGGTAAACAAAATATTTTATTGGGGTCCCCGAAACTCATACCTACATAGGGTCTATATGATAGCGGGGCATTAAGGATGCCCTCGACAAATTCATCACGAAAGCTATTAAAAATAGGCAACAACTTTGGCCTATGATCAATGAGAATATCAGTCCCAATACTACGAAAGCTAATAAAGGTTTTTTTTTTTTTACTCCATGTAAAAATGTCAGTCTCAATATTATAAAAGCTTAAAGGGATTTCAATACTTTCTATCCTGGTTTAGGTTTGTATAACCAAAACTCTAGTTTTTAAATCTACCGTTGAATCACGACGCTGTGCCACAAGGAACTATCCGAAAGCACGTGAAAGAGCACTTTGAAGGACTACAAGGCATCATTTTGGCTGCTAATGCAATCACTACTAGAAGGGTAAGGGACTAACTACTCTATTCGCATCCTTACCGACAGTCAAGCTGTTTTGTTATTGACAGACTCGTTTAAATATACCGTCAAGCCTAGATTTAAAATATCTGAACCGATCATAATATTGTTGGCACGTATTGTTGTACGTAGGTTGGAACGTAGGTACTCGTTTGGCATAACAAAAAAATAAAAATTCTGAATGATTCCCGTCAATACTACCCTCACTCAATATTTGTTCTGTACAGTAAACGTGAGCGTTGCCTATAAAAGTCAATCGTGCGTTTGTACTGAACACACTCCCGAAAGTCTATACACGAAACCTTCCTTAACGAGAGAACACTCAGTACCACCACAGATTAGGTAATAGTACTACGTTTGTACTAGTACCACTATCAAAACAAACGGGGTACGACTCACCGGATTTTCGTAGCACCGCGTACATCACGCACTTCGCAGAAGCCGCACGCGCCGCTCGCTGTCACCTCATTCCAATGGTCGTTCCGTAAGGGAGATGTCGACAGTTGTGCACCGTGCACGTGGATTAGCTTCAGGTATATTCGGGGTCAATTCTGTCAATGTGATTGCAGCAGATGTAGGATGGTGCTCGCATAGCCTCAATCAATCGCAGCATGTTCTGGTTCTGTAGCACGAAGAATTGTTGCCAGTGGTTTTTATTTCGCTGCTCCATCATCAATTTTCACATTTTCCCGTCGTTGTCCACTTGTTGCGAGCGCAGGGAACTATCCAACTTCTGATGTCAAAGGTGTGGGTGATGGTTAGGTTATGGATGGCCTCGTGGTTCACTCCTTAACTATTTCGGTTGTAGGTGTCGAAATAACAATGCAGCTATATCACAGAGGTCCTTCTTCAATAGTCTTGATCATTTGGTAATCGAAATTGTACAGGATGCCTTGGATAACAATGGATGCAAACGCGGTGATCACAGCGATGGCGTGACACGTCCATTTTTCTCACAGATCACCACTGCATGTGTTCTGCTCGACGCTCCGTCAAAAAGTGTCTGCTCCGAGACTGACGTCCAGCTAATGTGGCTTCTCCACAGATCTAATAAATTCTCAACTCAGTGTGGCAGCACAAACAGCCTTCCGTTAATACATCATCTTTGCTACCACAAACGATCGTCTCACGAGTACAAGCGATCGTCACGCCACCACCGGTTTCACCCAGGTACTAATACCTGACGTTTGATCCAAACAAAGTGTAACTATGTAAACTTATCTCGAGCTGGTATTGGTCGCGTTTTCAATGACACTCCGACATATATATATATATATATATATATATATATAGGGTGACCTTAAATTAGTTCTTGATAGCAAAGGATATGAATGTACTCGTGATTACAAACAACTTTCCCATAGAAACTATATGTCAAATATGAAAAAAAATATTTGGTCCTTCATACATTTTTGTCGATTTGATAACTTGTTTTGTACCGAGGACCTAAAATTTTTTTCTGATTCGACATATAGTTTCTTTGGGAAAGTTGTTTGTAATCACGAGTACATTCATATCCTTTGCTATCAAGAACTAATTTAAGGTCACCCTATATATAAGTACTAACAAACAGTATGGACACTTCCTGCCGCTCTCTAGATTGTAACCTCACCCCCTCGTCACCCAGATTGATACAGATTGGTTAAAGTTTGGTTGTCGAACGTATAGGATTTCGCCGTCATTTTGTTTGTTCCTTTATTCCTTTTTTTAAATTGTCATTTCTGGCCCGTTGTATGAAGTGTCCAGGGTGTGCTCCGGGTACGGTACAGGATATTACGTTACCAGAGTAAGAAAAAACTAGACAAATTGGAGGCTCTACAGTTTATAAGCAAAATTAACACCTTGAAGTCTTATTCGGAGTTCGCGTCTCATGGTGCCATTGTTATTTGTACTCGTCTACAAGTTTTGCCGAGTAATGCTGTTGGAGTAAATGAAAACTCGGCTGCGTTGCGGCCACCCGCGACGCCGCGCCGCGCCGCCGCTCCAGAGACAAATTAGCTGCAAACAAAGTGTACAGAATCAAACCTTCATAAGTTGTGCAGAAGTTAGTAACAAGCTTACTTTCGTGCACTTTGAAGTTAACTCTCTATAACTTATCACACACATTGTTATATATCTACACTAATTCCTGAAGATGGTGTTCGAAACCGGTCGCTGACAAATTATAAACGCAGTTTTATTTCTTTTATGTAGAATTAGCTGTTTCCCGCGGCTTCACCCGCGTGGACGTTTCTATGACTTTTCGAGGGTGCGCAGTGCGCGAGCCGCAAGCGGCTGGCGAGCGTGAAAAAAGTAGCCTGTGTATTAATCCAGGTCCTAATCTGTCTACCTACCAAATTTCTGCCAGATCCGTTCAGTAGTTTTTGCGTGAAGAAGTAACTAACATACACACTCACAAACTTTCGCCTTTATAATATTAGTGTGATTAGTGTAGATATATAGATAGTAGTAGATATGTGTGATATAAAGTTCCACCAAGAACCTACAATCAAAAGTATCAAATATATCTTATCAATTTGGAATTATTAGATAATTATGATATTAATCTGAAAGCTGAAAGTTCACACTTATACTAAAAGGACAATGCTAACTAGACAAGGAGAAGGGTTTCCAATTTCCATTGACAAAACACACAGGTAAGTGATTAAGGCGCTTAATCTTCTGAAGCACGAGCTGATGGTTAATGAAGCAAGGGTTTACGA
This sequence comes from Coleophora flavipennella, assembly GCA_947284805.1. Classification (NCBI taxonomy): domain Eukaryota; kingdom Metazoa; phylum Arthropoda; class Insecta; order Lepidoptera; family Coleophoridae; genus Coleophora; species Coleophora flavipennella. Next base: position 2,013,648 of record OX369302.1, read on the forward strand.
TGGCCCGACCACTCGTAGTGGCTACTACCGGTAGGTGTTCTTACTAGCTGGTACCTTCATACCGTGGTGGATGTTTTGAGTGGCAGTAAGTGCCCTAGTCGGCCTCTATAAATGTAAGAAAGAAAGAAAGAATGAAAAGAAAATTAATTTATTTTGACAGGCAAGTAAGGATGTACAATTATTATTCTTATATATACTTATATTATAGATTTAAATACTCTGCCAAAAAGGGCACCGTCTCAGCATAATACTTTGGCTTTGTCGCTGATTTTCAGCCGGCACCGGAACTACGTGGGTAGACCCACGGACGAAACAGTACATTTTATATTGTACCTAATCAAATATGTTCCTAAATATAATTATACGTGTACAATAATGCATGATGAATATTAGTTTACTTATCCCTACTAATATTACAAATGTGAAAGTAACTCTGTCTGTCTGTTACGCTTTCCCGCAAAAACTACTGAACGGATTTGGCTGAAATTTGGTAGGTAGACAGATTAGGACTTGGATTCAGACATAGGCTACTTTTTACCACGCTCGCGAGCCGCTTGCGGCTCGCGCACTGCGCACCCTCGAAAAGTCATAGAAACGTTGTCCACGCGGGTGAAACCGCGGGAAACAGCTAGTATATTATAAAAAAGAAAAAATATATGTTTAATAATATTTTGCTTTTTAATGCTATTTTGTATAAGTTTGATCTTTCTAGCTTAGATTTACCTCATTTATACTTTTATTTATAGTTTGCCTTCCATACTTGTCCAAAAAATAATATGTTATATTTATATTCCATGGTAGTTGTTAGTGCGTTAGGGGTGTAGCCTAAAGTAACTTAAAAGAAATAATACACTCGCGAGTGAGCGTTAGGAACCGGCAGCGTATTATAAACCGCCTCCGTGGCGTAATGCTTAGTCCATTCGCTTCACACCAGGAGGTCGCGGGTTCGATTCCCGGTGAGGTCAACTTGTAAGATTCGGTTTGGTTGGTGGCAGGGCATTTTCTAAGCCCGCCTGGCTAGCTACCACCAACTTATCAAAGTCTTGCCGCCAAACATCAGTGTTAACAATATTGATGTGTTCCGGCTTGAAGATAAGATAGCCAGTTCTCCATTTCGTTGCGGAATCTTGGTAAAACCCGCTTCCATCTTCGGCATCATCGTCACTTACCATCAGGTGAGATGATGCCAGGGACTTGCTTATTGTGAATAAAAAAACCCTTTTCTTTGCAACACTCCAAATTTTCTTAATAATTGCTTTTTTTTAGGTTGAAATAAAGTTTTCTTTATCTTTTAGTACCTTGTGAATAGTGATTGAATGAATGATTTAATTTCTATCCAAGTTACGCCTTCCAAACTACCCTACCGGGTATTAATGCTCGTGAATGTATAAACAGGAATATAAACGCAATGAATACCTGCCAAATTATAAAGAGCAACTGTGACAAACCAGCCGTCAGACGCGATCGCCGTCGTCGGCAAGTGGGCAGCGCGGATCGCGATTGGTGGACGTTTTACTGCCTCAAGCAACACGTGGGACAAACGCGAATCGCGATGGGTGCACAGTTTATTGCCTTAAGCAATACGCGGGCTAAACGCGAATCACTTTAGGCGGATGCTTTACTGCCTCGAACAACACGCGGGACAAACGCGGATCACGATAGGCGAACGGTTTACTGCCAAAAGAAACACGCGTACAAACGCAGATTGCGATAGGCGGACGCTTTACTGGTTCAAGCAACACGCGAGACACACGCGGATCGCGATAGGAGGACAGTTTACTGCCTTAAGCAACACGCGAGACAAACAGAAATTGCGATAGGCAGATGGTTTACTGCCTCAAGAAACACGCGGGACAAACGCGAAACACGATAGGCGACGTTTTATTCCCTCAAGCAAAACGCGGGACAAACGCGGTTCGCGATGGGTGCACAGTTTATTGCCTTAAGCAATACGCGGGCTAAACGCGAATCGCTTTAGGCGGATGCTTTACTGCCTCTAACAACACGCGGGACAAACGCGGATCACGATAGGCGAACGGTTTACTGCCACAAGAAACACGCGGGACAAACGCGGATCGCGATGGGTGCACAGTTTATTGCCTTAAGCAATACGCGGGCTAAACGCGAATCGCTTTAGGTGGATGCTTTACTACCACAAGAAACACGCGGTACCAACGCAGATCGCGATAGGCGGACGCTTTACTGGTTCAAGCAACACGCGAGACACACGCGGATCGCAATAGGAGGACAGTTTACTGCCTCAAGCAACACGCGAAACAAACGGGGATTGCAATAGGCAGATGGTTTACTGCCTCAAGCAACACGCGGGACAAACGCCAACCACGATAGGTGTTGCAACATGCGGGTCAAATGCGAACCGCGATAGGCGGACGGTTTACTGATTCAAGCAACACGCGGGACAAACGCTTTCTATATTTACTAGGTTAAGCGAAACGAGGTTTCTGTGCTTTTTCAAACTCAAGCTATGACGACGTTCACGATAGCTACGACTTTTTGCTACGCGGCCGTAGTATAAGTGGGATAGAGAAAGAAAACAATAAATGCTTACGCGACGCTACAAAAAAAAAAACGTGTGGCACTCGGGGACTGCCGCGGTAAAGCTATTGCATGGCATTTTTTATCAACTTATGCAATTATAATTATAATTATTTTTATTTTTTTTATTTATGCAGTATTTATTCACAATTTTTTGATGTTTTACTGTTTTCGTGTGCTCCTTTTGATTAAAGGACCATATAGTTTTGAACTTTTTAGTTACTGGACTGATTGATTCCAAAATCGATATCTGAGGGTCCCTGAAGTACCTTATCAAGAATCCGTTGCCAGAATTTAAAAAAGTGGCCGACAATTTTGGAAGCAATCGGTCCAGTAACTAAAAAGTTCAAAATGGCGGCCACTTTTTTCAATTCGGGCAGCGAATTCGTGATAAGGGACCTCAGGGACCCTCAGATATCAATTTTGGAAGCAATCGGTCCAATAACTAAAAAGATCAAAATGGCGGCCACTATTTTCAATTCGGGCAACGGATTCGTGATAAGGGACCTCAGGGACCCCAGATATCGATTTTAGAAACAATAGGTCCAGTAACTAAAAAGTTCAAAATGGCGGCCACTTTTTTCAATGGCAGAGGATTCGTGATAAGGGACCTCAGGGACCCTCAGATATCGATTTTGGAAGCAATCGGTCCAATAACTGAAAATTTCTAAATGGCGGCCACTTGCGGCTAGTCCACCACCAGTAAAATTGACTAAGTCCTTTTAGTACCGCAAATTGCTAATAGATGGCACTGTAAGTTTTTTTAGAACGCGGGGTGTCAGGTTTTTTTCGTTACGAAATTTCTTGATTCGGTCCCCTCAAAGCCCGCGATAAAAGCTATACAATAGCTTAAAAAGACTTACAGAAGTCTTAATACCATATTTAATTAAACCAACTAATAAATTTACCTATGTAGATGGAAAAGCAACAATACCTAATTGGTTGGTTATTGAAACCTGTAAGTTCTCCCTTAGTAACTGCTATCTCATAACTGTCAAGACGCGGCGGCGATGCTCAAAACAAGGGAAATAGAAAAACTTTGCTCGTTTACAATAACTGTTCGGCGACCCGCCGCAGTTATACACCCGCGCGATCGTCCCCCGACCCCCGTCCCCCAGCGCCACGCGCTGAGACAACTCTATTTGCTCGCGAATCGCCAGTTCCTGATTTAACAAAACTCCGTTCGGGAGCCGCTAGCCGGGCGGGCCGCGCCGCATATTTTTCTCCTACTCGAAGAAATTACGAAAAGAGCTGAACCGGTTTATAAGTTCGTCACATTAGATAGCCAGTTCCCCATTGCGTTGGGGAATCTTGGTAAGCCCGCTTCCATCTTCGGCAACATCGTCACTTACCACCAGCTGAGATGTTGTCAAGGGTTTACCAATCTAATATATAAAAATGAATCGCAAAATGTGTTGGTAAGCGCATAACTCGAGAACGGCTGGACCGATTTCGCTAATTCTTTTTTTGTCGAGTTCGTTATTGTCAGGAGAAGGTTCTTATGTAGGGTAGGGTAGGGTAGGGTAGGGTAGGGTAGGGTAGGGTAGGGTAGTGTAGTGTATAGTGTAGGGTAGGGTAGTGTAGGTAGAGTAGGGTAGTGTAGGGTAGGGTAGTGTAGTGTAGGGTAGGGTAGGGTAGTGTAGGGTAGGGTAGTGTAGTGTAGGGTAGTGTAGTGTAGTGTATGTAGGGTAGGGTAGGGTAATGTAGGGTAGGGTAGTGTAGGGTAGGGTAGTGTAGGGTAGGGTAGTGTAGTGTAGGGTAGAGTAGTGGGGTAGAGTAGGGTAGGGTAGGGTAGTGTAGTGTCGGGTAGAGTAGTGTGGGGTAGGGTAGTATAGGGTAGGGTAGTGTAGTGTAGGGTAGTGTAGTGTAGTGTAGGGTAAGGCACTGTAATGTAATGTAAGGCGGTACGTAGTTCGCCGGGACAGCTAGTTGTTAATAAAAAATATAAAAAATGGTGCGTGCGAGCTTGTCGGCAGAAATCATTATAAAGTACAAACTTTACATGAATGAAATATTAACAGAAACTCATTTACTCGAATAGATTGCGAGAGAACATGAATGTGCTATTAAGTAATTTATTAATTAGTATGGTAGTTAATAAATATATTTTTAAGTTTGTATAATTGACCTGCCTCTAAGCAATGTACATTGTTGCCTGGTGAATAAATGACTATAAATGACTAAATATTATTGGAATAGAAGCTTCATGAATAAGTAAATTATTTTTATGAAGAAATGGAATAGTAAAGTTCTCAAATGGCGACAGAACACCGGAAGACAGCGTAGGCAGGCATGCGGGCAAACTTGGACCGGTCGTTGTGGTAATCTTTGGGGGAGTATTTTGTTCAGCAGTAGATGTATTTTGGTTGATTTTAACCACCGACGCAAAAAGAGGGTTATTGTTAAGTTGAACGTGTGTATCTGTGAATCTGCGTGTCGGTCTATAGCATCGCAGCGCCCAAACGGATAAACCGTTTTACTTAGTTTTTACGGTTCTTTATCACGCTTTTATTAGCTTCACCTGCAAGTATGTATGTTTGTAACCGACTCCTTTGCACTCGATTTTGAACCACATTAAACGGACAGATTTAATTCAAACTTTGTACATTTATCAAGAATCAGTGACAGTACAATAATTTCATTAGTTTTTCTCATTATTCTGATAAGGATCGCCAGGATTAAAAAATGCACATCAAACTAAAGATTGAAAAATAAATATAGTTAAAAAAACACGCTTTTAAAGCACATCAAACTAAAAAGTAAAAAATACTTCTTAATATACGCTGAAAACAATAATGAACGAAAAATGCTAGTATTATTGTGAAAAAGCGTGGGGCGCTTTGTGCCATATTTTTCGTATATCGAGCAACCCACGCTTTTTTCCAATAATACTTAGTATTTGATGAAGGGTTCCTAATTGATGAAGGGATGTGAGCATCTTCCGCATTTCTGATCGATTCGAGATTTGGTATCCCGTTACTTCAATGATATTGAAAGAACTTGGCAACCGTGATCTGATGCTGCATCGTCACTGTGAAGAAGTTGGGTTTCGGGGTTTATTTAGGTAATGAAAATAAGTATGACGACAAAACAACCACCATTTTCTTGTTGGAATCATAGACCATAATATAGACTATTAATTTTCTTAAATGCATAGACACATGGGTGCGTTCCGTAACATCCTCCACACACACAAAAAATATCAGCCGCTATGTTAAGAAACACTTATAACAAAATCTAAAATAAAATTTTGGTATATTAGAAAATTACCCTATAGTTTTAGGGGATTTCTTTTTTACATGGTCACCCTAAAAATTTCACTATTCAGCAACTAATGGCGTTAAAAATTGCCGCTCCGATAGATTGCTGAAGGAGGCGTGGCTGGTGCTTTAACTTCTTATACAACGAGACATGTTGTTGTGATTCGTAAATGATTATACTGCGCAGAAATTGCACAATTTCATGGCAGGCAGCGCTCCGTGTGTTTTGGTGTTAAAATTTCCGAGATGGTCAATAATAAGGTGCAAAAATGCAACTGGCACAGTAAATTTAATAAATGGGGGAGTTTCTTGCCATGTGTAAGTGAAAAACTTAAATGAAAATCAATAATTATATAAAAATATGATTTTTTATTGTTGGTTTCTTGTTATTTAGTGCGAGGGTGTTGTCGATATTTTTCAACGATATTTTTTATTTTAACATTCATTTTTTCCAAAAAATCACGAATTGAAGGAAAAGTAGATCAGAACTACAAAACGTAACAATTTGTTTCCCACAAAATCAAGCACTGTTTGCTCAAACCATTTCAACTATGATGACTTCAAGAAATGCATAAAATGTTCTATACTGTTTTCAGTACGTAATTGGTCTTTTTAGTATTTTCTTTACTTTTTATCTATTTACAACCCATAGTAATGGGAAACATAGTTTGGGCTAATATATATACTGTGGTTTGGGGCTAGGTAACCGTGTGTGATTTGTCCATGATTTTTTTTTTCTGTAAGTAGGTAGGTAAGTATCTATTACGTATCTTTAAGTAGTGAAAATTATAGTTTTAATAGTTTTAGTTTAGCCTTTCTAGAATAAAATGAATCATTAGTACAGGTTATCAACAAAGTATCTCCAGGCTTAAAAAACCGGCCAAGTGCGAGTCGGACTCGCGCACCGAGGGTTCCGTACAAACCTGTAGGTATATATAAGTAAATCACAATTTTTTTGGTGGTATAACTACCTAAAATTTTAAGGTTCTCAGAATTTTTCTGTTACCTGTGCTGTAAGCTATTTCTTCTTACCAAATTTCAAGATTCTATGTTAACGGGAAGTTTAGGTTTTGATTCCCTTGCGAGTAGTTGCGAGTTTCAAAATATGCGGTTTAAATGGTTGTACCTTTGCGTTTTTGCGTTGACTTAGAAATATATTTTTTTCACAGCGTTAAGGCAATTAGACCTAAGTATTTGATATGTATTTTAACTTGATACCTCTACGCGTTCATGAGGAAAAGGAAATAAGTTTATAATTATTAAAAAAATATATTAATATGTGATATAACTAAAAATTTAAGGTTTTCGGATTTTTTTCCTTTATGTGTGCTATAAAAAGTTGATTCGTGCCAAATTTAAAGATTCTAGGTCGACTGGAAGTAACCTTTAGGTTTAGATACCCTTGCGAGTAGTTGCGAGTTTCAAAATATTGGGCCTAAATTGCTGTTTCTTTTGATTACGTTGACATAGAAGTTTCATTTTGTTACAGCTTAAAGGTATTAAAGACTTGAGTATTTAATATGAATTTAAATTTAATACATAAATGCGTTCATGAGGAAAGGGGTAGTAAGTTTAAAATTATTAAAAATATTTTTATTATATGATGTTACTAAAAATTTATGCTTTTCGCAATTTTTCCTTTATCTATGCTTGACGTAGCTTCGTACCAAATTTCAAGGTTCTGAGTTCAAGGGAAGTACCCTGTAGGTTTTGATTCCCTTGCGAGTGTTCGGGTTGACAATACCTTATCCGGATGGTGAGCTGCATCTGCTGGGGGCTGCTCCCTCAAAGTGGCGTGCTTTCACCGCTTCTTTTCGCTGTTAGTCCGTTTTATATTGGGAAACAGTATGACATTTTGGGGTAAAGCAATGCCATTTAGTACGAATGTTATACACGTCTTTCTTAGCCCAAAACGTCCGGTAGCCAGTTTGAACACCGCGACAGGTGGGGGGAGGGGGGGGGTGTCAAAGTACAGAGCTCCCGGCGCTCCGAAAAAAAATTCTGGCGGATTAGTTTGGGCCTATCAGTCAAGTTTGGTGTCGTTATCAGGTAACTAGATGATGCCCAATTCATTCTCTACACCAGTTTTTTAGGGTTCCGTAGCAAAATATGGCGCAATCCTTAAAATAATAAACTTTATGTAGTGACAAAATGCAAACAAACCCGTATAGTTAATATTTTTTTATTAAATTCGGTTTATAAAAAATACTATCCGAAAGCCCATTTAATGCAGATTATAAAAAAATAACAGTAAATTTATATTTGTCTATTTTCAATGTAAAATTTAATATTGAAAGTACTGCGTCGTTCATCAGCGCAGCGTAGAGGACGGCAAAAAGACCATAGAAGATCCACTTAATATTATACTAGCTGCGCCCTCGGTGTTACCCACGCTTAAGAAGTAGCCATGTGTTAATCCAGGGTGTCAGCTACCTCCATACCAAATTTTATCAAAGTTCGTCAAGCCACTTGAGCGTGAAGAAGTGACAAACACACACACACACTCACATACTTTGGCCTTTATAATACATTAGTGTGATTTTTAATCATCTTCAATTTATGAATGAAGTCAGGTAACTTTGTTAAAAATAAATGCAATAATAGAACGTTTATTCATATTAAGTACTACAGTAATTATTTTTCCATTTATTTTTTTGCCGAATAAACTTTATTTCTTTCTTTCTTTCTTTATGAACATTTTATTCCACACTTATATAACTCAGTACATTTGAGCTGGCGTTTGAAACAATTGCACCTCGAACTGCAAGATTTCACCCACTGACATCTTTTTAATTCTAGGTATGCTTGAGCAGCCATGCGACTTTGGGTCCACAGTGGCACCCAAGCCTCTTCTTCTTTCTGCCAACCCCATTCAGATGGACAAGGAATATTTTGCGTTTTCTTTAGGCACTGCCTCCAAATATAAACAGCCTTGAAATCTGCCCTTAAGGTAAGTATGTTGTGTTGAAGAAAGACGCAGATTGGTTTTGCAGTCCTCTGAAGACGCTTCTCAGTATCGGCAACTAAACAGGGAGATCTCTAAGTCCCTGACTCGCAATTTCCGCTAGTATAATACTAATTGTGTTAAAGAGGCGATTGAAAACAACATTCATAACATCTCCCTCCTCAAATCTAAAAATACCGTGAGGATCTTTTCGTTGACAGTCTTCTATTGGCTGATGATGCGGCATTTACTGCGAGTACTTCCAGCGAGCTTCAGTGTATTATGAACAAATTCGCCCACGCCTGTACTCTGTGCTCTATGTCCACAAACACCAAAAAGACCGTAGTGCTCGTTCTAGGATGTGAGAACCCGCCAGCTATATTGCTGGATGACACATCTTTGGAGGCTGTTGACAGGTTTTGCTACCTTGGTTCGACCGTATTGAACAACCATTCGCTCGATGCGGAGATCGAAATCCGTATCGGCAAAGCAGCGACCACGTTCTGGAAGCGACGTACAAGAGATTAGGACATTAAACACCTGACGGTGAAAACCAAGATGGGTGTTTATCAAGCTTGCTTACTCAGTATACTCGTGTACAGTGCTGAAACCTGGACGTCGTACGCAAAACAGGAACGCCGGCTCAACAGTTTCCACACGCGCCGCTTACGAAACATCCTATGCATATCATGGGAGGACAGAGTTACAAACGAGAAGGTTCTAGGGATTGCGCAACTGCCCAGCCTCACAGCCATGCTGATCTTTCAACCCTCACATCTCATTAGGAAGAAAACTCTTACTGAGTTATTCATGCCATTTGTACATTTAGTTTGTAAGCAACTGTTTACCTCAACTGTGTGTGTACAATAAATATATAAATAAATAAAAATAAATTAATGCTGAAACAGCGATGCTTACGATGGTTGGGGCATGTGCATCGAATGGAGTCCACTCGATTGCCTCGACGCGTTATGTTGAGTGCAGTTGCGCACGCCAAAAGAAAGGTTGGGAGGCCACTGTTGCGCTTCAAATACTGTGCCAGACGTGACATGTCAGCCTTCAAAATCGACTACCAGGGCTGGGAAAAGCTCGCGGAGGATAAAGACGGATGGCGCAAGTGTGTGGGTAACGGTCCCAAGTTGTGTGATGAGGCCGGGTTTAAGTATTATCCGAACGGAGGCACAGGAAACATCAAGCTGTCTCTAATCCATCTATCGGGAACTTCCCCTGTCAGTCCTGCGGTAGACTGTACCGGTCTCGCATCGCATGTGCGTTCCAATAAAAAAATATTATATGGAACTTCGTTGGTGATATTATCTCTTTGGTTTAACTTGTATCGTAATGGAAAAAAATACATTATAACATTATTTCTCTAACAAAATAATGTTATAATGTATTTTTTTTATTACGGTATTGTGTTTATAAAGTACGCCAATATAAACTCGTTTTGAAGTTGATAATGCGAACTTTACGATATGAGAGTAGATAAATTAGTTTATTTTTTTAATATAAAATTTATTCATTTTCTATCTACATAACGTACGTTTCATAAAATCATTTGCGAGTAGTCTAATAGGATCATCAACACGCGTAGTCTCCGACAGCGTGAAGCGCTCCACCTCTGGCAACACAATGACGGAGTAGCCAGAGGTGGATATATTCCACTATTCATAGGAATGATGTTCAAATGACGGACGTGGTGGGCAAAAGTGGTCCAAGAGCCGCCACAGATGTGCGGAATATCAAAATTGAGCACGTCAGATACTTAAAATTGGTGGTCCAGGAGACTTGAGATACGTGCCATCAAAACTTGCTAAATACTAGAGGATTTGTGGAGTGCGTCAAATGAAAGAATTAAACTGTCACGAGCGTCAAAACCATTTTCTTTGTAAATTACTGCTTTTATTTTTAATGACAATATTGTTATAATTTATTAAAGTATGCATGTTTTTATTTATTTCATTTTATTAATGTTGAAGCAACGTTTGTTTGTTTGTAAACTCTTTATTGTACAAGAAAATATACAATTATTGATTCATAATAGCAGTAGCATGCACAAAGGCGGACTTATCCCAAACAGGGATCTCTTCCAGCCAACCCTTAACGTTTTGTTTATCATTTCTTATCTAATTAAATCAATTTCTGGTTTTATGTCCAAAGTGAGGCCTTCCAAACTACCCTCCCTTTAACGCTCGCGAGTGTACCTCTACATTGACAGGACCTCTAGCCACTTTTAGCGCACCACAGATATGTGACAGCTGTTGGACCGGGCTGCGTAATACGCCCACTATCTTTTTATAATAATATTTTTCAACTTCTCATACTTAGACATAGTATGAAGTAGTATGAATATAAAAATAAAATACCTATGTATTAAGAATTGGAACATGATTTATAATTTGCTGCTTTTATTCTTAAAAAATATCCTTAAGAAATGAAATTTTATAATATAACAGTTGAGCATAGCACAATATACATATTTTTTACATATCTAAAAATATTAATATCCATATCTACATAAAGGGGCAAGGGATAATGTTATTTCAAATATCTCAGTCATTTTGTTAACTAACTACCGTCATAGTTTTTGAAAATAATCGATTATCTATGACCTACTGTCCCCCTGGTCGCCACGACTCGAGTTATTCCTTGGATAAATTGTTTTGTAAGGTTTCCTTTGTAAACGATTCGACTTTGTTGCCGATTCCGTGCAACGAATCGTAATCGAGTCGTCGTGAATCAGTGGGCGTGCGACAAGAAGGCGACCTGCGCAACAAGTCGACACTTTCCCTTATTTGTTACTTTACTGAATTCATCCTTAGGTTAGGTTGTAAATGAGTGAGCGATATTGATCACCCCTCCCCCCATTGATGGCAGAACTCTGCGAGGCATTTGAGAAGTAGAGAATTGACTAAAGAAACGAATTAAAGTGTCGACTTGTCATGGGACCCGGCGCTACCAACTAAACAAACTGCACATTGCTGGACCTCGCGCTAACTCGTCACTCGCAAGGACGACGCCAACTACATTTAAAAACTATTTCATTTTGCTGGTGCTTGCCCATACGTTGGTTGATGAGGGATATTTGGTTCTAGTTCGACAAATATTTGTTGCGAACGTTCGGTTGGCGTCACCCTTATGAGTGAACGGCCTGACGCCCGAGCGTCCGGCAGCGCTCACGGTTACAAGTAATTCTTTGTTCAACGTATAGCTCTGTTCCCTTCGCGCACCCGTCGAACCAACGCATTGGAACAGTGTACGGATGCAGTTTACATGTGTTTGGCACAAAGCGAGTGCGTCGCCGGACTTGCGCCTACTTACCGCTATACATTTAAAGCTGGCGATCACAGGGCGCGTGCCGGAGCCTGCGCCGGCGCAGCGCCGCGGAACTATCTCTCAATATCACTCTCCGACAACAAACAACGAAATATATTCTCGTGGTCGCATATTTGTGGTATTGTTATAATTTTCTGTGCAAAGCCGCGGCCAGTTTTTAAATACACAGTGTGTTCAAGAGATCCCTCCTGGAAACATAATAAACAAGTTTTCCTAAGGAAACCACATTCAACTCATTGCTGTTCATACAAATCGACCAGCTGGTCCGACAACTTTGTATGGAGTCCAAAATAATTTTTGCAAACTCAGTACGGGTTCCTTGGAGAAAGTTGTTCAGTTTTACGAGCTGAGCGCCGCGGTGTCGTGTCCGGGAGGGTCCTTGCATACTGCATACAGTCGAGTGAAATGCGCCTGCGAGCCAGCCACTCCCCGCGTTACATTTTACTAATTTGTTCGCCTAACTAACAAGGAAGCGCCAAATAAAATGATTTGCGGCAAATTCACAACCTTCTGCTAACCAACAAAGTTTCATGTAACACCTATCGATAAATCAAATACATTTGTGAAATATGTTCGGCCACGTGTCCGAGTATCGATAATGTGCGGCAACAGGTCTACTAGTTCGACTGAGACACGTTTTTTTTCCGACAGAGTGCACAAAATTCTGCGAACCGTAATCTACATCAGAAAGCAAAGAATGTTAAATATCTCAGTCATTTGTTAACGTAACATATAAAGGCTAGCAGTGCATTAGTTACTAAGTACGGCGACTTGGTCGCCTAGTGGTGGCGAGGTGGCTGCAGGCACGTAGAAGTGGCAGCGCGGCTGCACCTAGGCTAGTGGCGCAGCTGCAAGCGCCTAGGGGTGGCGGCGCGGCTGCAGGCGCGCTAGGCAGTAGGTCTCGGGCTGGAAGGTGGGCGGGCACTGCAGGTGCGGGTACTGCGCGCCAGTGCCGCGCGCGCTGCTCGCGCCACTGCTCGGGGACTCGGCGCTGCCCGTGCTTGCACCCGTGCTGCCCGTTTCCTGCCAATTAATATTTACAATACAATATCCATTATCCATACTATTATTATAAAGAGATAAAGATTTTTGGATGTAAGTGGTACTCTCCGAAACTACTCATCATATTGCACGGATTCCAACTCGTATACCCAACGTGCAAAAACCTATAATAATCTCCTTCAATAATCGATACACCAAGGAGGAGTTTATCTCTGGGGCGCGTAGAAGCAAACAACTTAGTCTCTCTAATCTGGGATTCTCCAAAGATGACAATTTTTACGTGAATGACCATCTGACTCCACATAACAAAAACCTACTGGGCAAGGCAAAATCTCTGGCAAAAGAAAACAACTTTCAGTTTGTGTGGGTCAAGCACTGTAAAATCATGGCTCGAAAGTCAATCGCTTCTCCCATAATTTTTATAAAAAAAGAAATGGACCTTGCAAAAATTATATAACGGACAATTTTTCTAAAGTTTACTTTTTTATGATATCATTGTTAAGTGTTTTATATAAACTCTGTGCACATAGTTTGGGAACCATATGCAAACGCCGAGTCTTTTGTCATGTACTATGCTATTGTTCGCTAATCATTCATTCCATTCATTGCATACCGATGCGACCGCGAAACTGGTTTACACGGGTATTTGCGGAACTGGTCACGGGATCTTCACTCGCTTGTTCCTGTGTGATACAGGTGAAAATAGCTTGCCTACTACTTAACTTTATTAGGTGTTTGCATGATCGCAACTTGGATTTGGTGAGTTTACTTCAAACCAATTTATATGAGTATACCCTGTTTTTATTTTTTGTATCAAATAATTATTTAAATCATTATTTAGTTTTCGCAGCTTGCGCCTCACTTGCCATGGACTTTTGCTTATTACTAACACAAACAAGCCTAAGTACACGTAAAGTGCCTTGTGGTTTTCCTTTTGAATTGCCTAGGATTACGATAGTTGTTATAAATAATTTATTCTACTATCAATATAATTGCTTTTCGTTATGCTTGAGCTATTGTTTTATAAACAAAAATGGCTAACTTATTGAATGTTTACTACCAAAACACTCGTGGACTGCGTACTAAAACTCATGTATTTAAGCACAACTTACTTTTAAACTCTTATGACGTCATAGGAATTACTGAAACCTGGTTATTGGATGGCATAAAGGATGAGGAACTTTTTGATGGCAGATATCTGGTCTGGCGGCGGGACAGAGACTATTTATCGACACGACAAAAATACGGAGGTGGCGTTCTTATTGCCGTTCGCCGGGAGATGGCCGCGGTGGAGCGCCCCGACTGGCGCTCCTCCGCAGAGGACATTTAGGTTACGGTCACTCTAAAAAATAGTAAAAGCTACAATTTTGGTAAAATACATTTCTGTTCTATTTATCTCTGCACGGAGTGTCTGGGTAATTCTTTTAATACGCAAATTAATAATTTTACGGATAAATTATCCACATTAGTAAACATGAACCCCAATGATATGTTTGTAAACTTGGGTGATTTTAACCTTAGCAACATAGACTGGCTTCAGAACCATGGTAACTTTGCTCAACCGGTAGGTATTACTGGAGACAGTCAAATTTATTTTTTCGATACAATCTCTCAATGTAATCTCAATCAATTTAATTTATGCAGAAACACTAACAATTCAATTCTGGACTATGTTTTATGTAATAGTGATGTAAGAGTTACGCACTGTGATGATCCATTGGTACCGGAAGACACCCACCATAAATCTCTCAATGTATCTATTTTATTAAGCTGTGGTGAGTATCTTAAACCCAACCCTAGGATTAAATATTTTTATGAGTCTGGCGATTACGATAGTATTAAATTAACTTTATCAGATATAAATGGGGATACAGCTTTGAAAAATAAAACTCTAGATGAGGCACTTGAATATTTTTACAATATTTTATACGAGGTCAGAGATAAATATGTTCCCCACAAATCTGTTACCCCTTCTGATTTTCCTCCTTGGTACAATGCCTCACTTAAGAAAATATTGAAAGAAAAGTTTAAATTTCTGCGTAAGTTTCATATCTATGGTAATACTGCTGATTATGATACTTTTTCATTGCTCAGGAGAAGAGCTAAAGACCTTGAACGTCTATGTTATAATTTGTACATTAAACGTATAGAAGATGGAATTACGAAGAACCCTAAACTATTTTGGTCTCACGTTAAATCATCTAGTAAAGGATCCAGATCTCTGCCATCTACCATGTCTTATGATGGCCAAGAAGCTGACACAGGTGAAGGCATTTCAAATCTCTTCGCAAATTATTTTCAATCCACATTTCTGTCAACGTCTTCTAACTACAACTACAGTCCTCCTCGTGATAGCACCAACGTCAATAATTGTTTAAGTGATATTGAAATCAGTCCCGAAGTAGTTCATCGATATCTTGAGTCTTTAGATTTAAATAAGGGAGCTGGGCCTGATAACATAGTACCGATATTTGCCGTTAAATGTGCCGACTGTTTGACAACTCCCTTAACAATACTGTTTAGACGATCCCTTAAGTCGGGCTCTGTTCCAAGAATTTGGAAATCTGCTTTTATAACGCCCATCCATAAAAATGGGAATAAAAACGAGGTAACTAATTATAGGCCGATTTCTAAATTATGCTTATTTGCAAAAAATTCTTGAAAAAGTTGTGCACTCATATGTTTATTCTTCTTTATCATCTACTTTTATTCCTGAACAACACGGGTTCTTAAAGATTAAATCGACTACGTCGAACTTAGTCTCCTTTATAGATTTCACATCATCATCTATGGATTTTGGCGGGCAAGTAGACACAATTTTCACCGACTATAGTAAAGCATTCGACCGAATAGATCATAGATTGCTTTTGAAAAAGTTGTTGAACGCTGGTATACATGGTAACCTATTCAGGTGGTTCACTTCTTATATCGAAAACCGCTCGCAAGCCGTGGTTATTAGTGGTTTTATTTCTTCGTGGATAAATGTGCCTTCTGGTGTTCCCCAGGGATCTCTATTAGGACCGTTACTTTTTATCATATTTATTAATGACGTTGGCCGCTGTTTCAAGCACTCAAAGTTTCTATTATATGCTGATGATATGAAAGTTTTCAAACAAATCAATACTATCGATGACTGCCATCTCTTACAAGAAGACCTATTTAGATTTGAACAGTATTGTGACATTAACCTTCTAGACCTTAATGTATCGAAATGTTACTCAATAACTTTCACACGCAAGCCCAAAGTCGCAAAATTTGGATATACTCTCAAAGGGATTTGTTTAAATTATGTGGACAGCATTCGCGACCTAGGTGTGGTCCATGACAGCAAATTATTGTATGACAAACATATTGACTACATTGTGAAAAAAGCCAACAAATCACTAGGGTTTATTATGAGATCCAGCTCTCAGTTCACGAGTGTTAAGGTGATCAAAATCCTTTACTGCTCCTTTGTGCGTAGTATCCTCGAATACTGCTCTGAAGTATGGAACCCTCAATACAATAAATACATCGATAGACTGGAGCTAATACAGAAACGATTTGTAAGATTCCTACAATACAAATGCAAAACTTATGACAACTGCTATGAAGCAAGGTGTAAAAGGCATCACATTTTACCGTTGCAATTGAGGCGCAAAATTGCCGACATGGTATTTCTTAGTAAAATAGCTCAGAATAGGATTAACTCACCGCAACTCCTATCTTTAATAAACATTAAAGTTCCGTTAAGAAGTTTCGTTCGGCACCAAGTTTATTTATCTGTACAACAAATCTCTTCCAACTATAGACAAAACACATTTTTTATCCGTGCCCCCACTGAATTCAACAGGCTTGTGGAATTTCCGGAGCTAGATCTGTTCAACTCAAAGCCACACACATTTAAATCAATTTTATCAAAAAGCTGGTTTGAATCGGTTCCCTAACTGTGCGTAAGCTTGTAATGTATTTGTGCTTGTAAATTGAGTTTATTTTTGTGTTTCTTTTCTTTATTTTTTCATTCATTTTTCTGTATATTCAAAAAACAAAAAGCTGGTTTGAAGCGGTTCGCTAACTGTGCGTAAGCTTGTAATTTATTTGTGATTGTAACTTGAGTTTATTTTGTGTTTCTTTTATTATTTTTATTTTTTTCATTCATTTTGTGTATATTCACTTAACGACATGCAAGTATTTAGGCTCTTATATGCGAAAACATTTAATTGGTTTATAGTTATTTTAAATAGTCGTCACTAACTGTTATGTAATAACCGTTTGTTTTCCAAATATAATAAAATAAATAAATAAAATAAATATTTCAAAAATTCTTTCACCAACATTTAAAACGGACCTTCAGGTTGAAAATACACCGAAAAAAAAAATTAAAGTTCCCGCGGGGCGCTTACGAGCGCGCACCCCCCTATCCTCGTCATCCACGCGAGCCAAACCGCGAGCAACAACTAGTGTAGACAGAGAAGATAGGCGGTAAAAGACAGCTGCTGGTGTCCCGTTCGAGCCGCACGCGATCGCATACCCCCGCCTATACACTATGCTATCTCTATTAACTTCTGTTCTAACGCGGTCTGTTATCCTCGTTGCTAAAATAGCTGAAAAATATGAATACATAGTAGCAATGTGATTATTCCGTAGTAAACCTTGAGACCAAGCGACGGTCAAAGGGCACCACGTGACATGGTAACACAATGGGACCCTTGGGGAACGTAAAAGAGATACTGATTTTGGGAAAATAGACTCCTGGCTTGGAGTTTCTTTAAAGTAAACTAAATGTCGAAGCGTCGGTGCCGGGTTCAAATTCGGACGGCCAATGTACCAATGAGTATTTCGAAACTTACGTACATATACTCACCGATTGCTTTAACGGTGAAGGAAAAACATCGTGAGGAAACCTGCACACACCTGCGAAGAAACTCGAAGGTTGTGTGTGAAGTCGACGAACCCGCACTGGGCCCGCGTGGTCCACTAAGGCCCGATCGCCCTAATTCAGGGTAGGCTTGAGCCCCTCGGTGTGGACGTATATGAGCCGATATGATGAAAGTAAATGTGTTACTTACGATGGAAAAAGGGTGGATTTATGTGATTTTTTGTTAGGTGTTATTTAGACTTAGAATACAGAATCACCGGTGTTGCTAGTCCCTGGTTCCCGAAGTACTCGGTAGAATTTGTCAAAAGTTAATGTAACAGACGACATGAAGTAGGTAATACTAGCACGATGAAACGACTATTGAATGTTACCTGGGCGGGCGCGCGTCCCGCGAACACGAGCCGGAGCCGCGCCACGCCGCCCGCGCCCGCCCCCTCATCCCCAGCCACCGCCCCGCCAGCCCCGCCCGCGCCCTGCGCCCACCTGTCAACAACATTTCACAACTTGTATAATTATTATATTATTATTAACCAGCTTTGCTCTTTTTTTAGGGTTCCGAAGTCAACAAGGAAGTAAGTACCCTTATAGTTTCGCCATGTCTGTCTGTCCGTCTGCCTGTCAGTACTAGAAAGCTGTAATTTGATATGGATATACATATTAATCACGCAGACACTGGTACAATATAATCTTGAAAAAAAAAATCGGGTACCTTCCCTAAATGTAGAGGGGGTGATTTTTTTTAGTTAAAATACCTTATCGTGTGGGGTATCGTTGAATAGGTCTTTCAAAACTACTGAGGGGTTGAAGCGTTAATTTTGTTACAGTCAAGTGTTTCACTTAATAACGTTCACGTCCGTCTTTGGGTCACCGAATTACATACGTGCACCCAATTAACTTAATCGATCCAGTAATTTCCGAGTAAATTGGCTGTGACAGACGGACGGACAGACACGAGAGATCCTATAATGTTTCCGTTTTTACCTTTTGAGGTAAAAAATAATAATTAAAGCTTAATTAAAGCTTTTATACTGAATTTAACTTGTTTCCTTTTGTTACGTGTCGAACAATTTACTTTACCATGTTTAAACGCATAAATCAGCCGCATTCTTTGTAATCTGGAAATCGTACTAAATCAACTACCACGATACAGGCAAGTTGCCTAGTGTGGGGTTATTGTTAAAATGTATTGTGTTCTTTCTGCAAATAAACATTTTTTACTTTTTTTTTAGGTACGGAATCCTAAAGTGTGCTTATCAGTATCCCCGGCTTCCTAGTGAGCGCTCGGAGGATCGCCCTACGCAGAGCTCGGCCTACGGTCTTGTATTAGACGGTATGGCCATGGAGCCTCAGTTTACGTAACTAAACGTTTACGTTTTTTTTGTGTCAAATGTTTAAACTGTCAATGAATAAATGATTTATCTATCTATCTAAAAAAACGTAATTCACTCTCCATATATTTTTCATACCGCGCTCAATATATGAACAAATTCAAAAGGAGTAAACTCTAAAAATTATCTCAAATGTCCGTATCGCACTTACTACCTTCCACTCTGCGGGCAGAGCAGGATCGGTCGTCGTGGAAATTCTTGGGGAAGGTCTTTGTCCAGCAATCCGCTTTATGCTTTGTTGGGATCTCATTGTTTTATTCAAATAAATACCGCGCCCCGACCGCTGTGATTTCGTTTCGGAATTATTAAATGCAAATTTGGTAAACTATTAATTTTACTGATGTTTTTGTCACATAGTGATAAAGGCAGTAAAAAAGGCCAAACCCAAACTTCAATTTTGACTAATCTTAAGTAAAAAATGTAAAATAAACTTCATAACTTCTTGTTTTAACAAACGAGGGGTGGATGATATAAAATCTACTTTGTTAAAAAAAATTAAAATATTGTACTGGCCACTACATTTTCATATTCTTCGTTTATTCTTTTTTTCAAATCATCGGCAATCTTTTCAAAGATCTTTTTAGGGTTAAATCACCTTTGGGTCCCTCACTTGGGGTGCTCGATTCTGAGACACGTCCTGTAAGACAGCCTATCCGTTTTACGGTAAAACAGGTTAAGGAAACCATTATGAAGATGTCTAGAGGGAAATCACCTGGTCACGACGGTCTCAGCATCGAGCATCTCAAGCACGCTGGGGTCCACCTACCTAGAGTGTTGGCGATGTTCTACTCATTGTGCCTGAGTCATTCTTATTTGCCGACTGATCTCATGAGGATTGTTGTTGTGCCAATAGTGAAAAACAAAACTGGAGATATTACGGATAAGGGTAATTACCGCCCTATCTCGCTGGCGACGGTCTTGGCTGAAGTGCTGGATGGTCTGCTTGAGTATCAGATTTATAAATACTTAGATCTCCATGACGCGCAGTTCGGGTTTCGGCCCGGGCTTTCAACTGAGTCAGCGATTCTGAGCCTCAAGCACACGGTCCAGTACTACACCAGGAGGCTGACACAGAATTACAATATGGCCTACAGTAGCGCAACGAATGTACTTACGCAGAGCAACGGAGGGGTACTTGCGGGGCAGCGGGCGGCGGGACATGCGGCTGGCAAACTCCTGCGAGTTTGCCAGTCTAGCGCGAAGGGGCGTCGACGCGTGCATATTTTTATCTAGGCTCAAAATACTTTTATACTACTTTAGTTTATAACCACTACTTTCGTATAATGGATACTTACTTAGTGTTCTGTGCACGGTTGTCAATCGACACTAAAGTATAACAAAGGCAGAGATATGCTATCCCTACTAATATTATAAATGCGAAAGTAACTCTGTCTGTCTGTTACGCTTTCCCGCTTAAACCTCTCAACCGATTTTGATAAAATTTGGCACAGACAATCTTTAGACCCTGAGAAAGGACATAGGCTACATTTTTCCACGCTCGCGAGCCGCTTGCGGCTCGCGCACGGCGCACCCTCGAAAAGTCAGAAACGTTGTGCACGCGGGTGAAGCCGCGGGAAACAGCTAGTAGGTATATAAGGGGAGACAAGAGGTAGGGAGGTATGTAAGTTTTTCTGTTTAGGTTCCTACTTTTTTTTTTTTTTATTATATCAGCTCATATACGTCCCCACCGAGGGGCTCGAGCCTACCCTGAATCAGGGCGATTAGGCCTTAGTCGACCACGCGGGCCCAGTGCGGCTTGGTCGACTTCACAGACAACCTTCGAGTTTCTTCGCAGGCGTGTGCAGGTTTCCTCACGATGTTTTCCTTCACCGTTAAAGCAATCGGTAAGTATGTACGTAAGTTTTTGAAAAACTCATTGGTACATTGGCCGTCCAGATTTGAACCCGGTACCTCTGGTTAGATGGACCGAGTCGTTACCGGTTGAGCCACCGACGCTTCTTACTTACTATCATTTAATTTAATAATCCGTCTACAGTATTATTAATATTTTATTGAACACCTCCGTGGCGTAATTTTTAAGGCCATTAGCTTCACATCAAGAGGTCGTAGATTCTATTCCCGGCGGAGTCTAACTAACTAACGGAGTCTAACTTTGTTATGTGGATGGAAGGGCATTATCTAACCCCGCCTGGCTAGCTACCACCACTTATCTAATTCTTGCCGCCAAACATCATTGCTAACAATATTGATGTGTTCCGGCTTGAAGATATGTTAGCTAGTTCCCCATTGCGTTGGGGAATCTTGGTAAGCCCGCTTCCATCTTCGGCATCATCGTCACTAATCATTAGGTGCGATAATGCCAAGGGCTTAACAATTGTAAATTAAAAAAAATGTTACCTGATCCCATTATAAGTAAGTATAGGCACATAGTATCAAGATTATAGATTATTATATCTAATTATGTTTCTAAGTAGTGATGTAGGTACCTACTATAGTATAGGAAGGTGGGTGAGTCGGTACCTACCTACCACACGTACTAATATCATATCAGCCGAAGGACGTCCACTGCTGGACATAGGCCTTCCCCAAGGATTTCCACGACGACCGGTTCTGCGCTGCCCGCATCCAGCGGGTTCCCGCGACCTTCACCAGGTCATCGGTCCACCGAGTGGGAGGCCTTCCTACGCTAGTCTTTCCGGTGCGCGGTCGCCACTCGAAAACTTTACTGCCCCAACGGCCATCCGTTCTACGAGCTATGTGACCCGCCCACTGCCACTTAAGTTTAACAATTCTGAGAGCTATGTCGGTTCCTTTGGTTCTCGTACGGATCTCCTCTTTTCTGATTCGATCACGCAGAGAAACTCCGAGCATAGCACGCTCCATTGCCCTTTGGTACTAATATATTAACGTATGAAGTACGTATTGGCACTGGTTTGATCTGGGCTCTGGGCTTGAATTCTCATCGTGATTTTTGTTAAGGTACTTATTTTAAAAAATGTGTTTGTATGTACATAGGTAAGTACGTAGGTAGGTATTTTAATATTCTTTTTAAGAGCCAATAATACCATAATTATTATTTTTTTCGGGTCGGTTACGGGATCTGGATGGCGTCGCGCAGCCATCGAAATAATATGTAGGTACCACCGCACTCACTGCGCGCCGTACAGGTCAACAGTAGGATAGTTAGGTAGGTATCACGGATTCATCCGAATGCGAATCCATTAAACAATAAAATTTTATAAGCACAATCTTAAAACGACTAAAATTAAAGTGTCGCGTAAGTATTTGGCACTGCAACACTTAGAAATATGTATATCTTAATCTTACTCAATAAATGATCGATCACCATATTATATCAATAATAATAAATCATAATTCATTTATTTTCAAATTTTGTGACAACCCTTCCGTTATTTCGTATGTCAGCGCTAGTACCTACGCATGCGACATCTAAGGCGTTACGCTACTGTAGGCAATATCGCAATTATGTGCTATTGTGGACTGTGGCAAGCTCCCTTGAAAAAACCCAAATTGGTGAGCGACACTCGGCACCCTCTACATAACCATACTTCTGTGCCACAAAGGCTGAAAAGCTGTGAAAACTTTGCACACGGTGTCGCTCCCCTGACAGACGACGCTCCAGAAACGAGAGTTGTCAAACAGATTTTAAGTTACGGGTATGTCGAAAGTGGCCCGAGATGGTTCGAGTAAAATCCGTAATTAGTTTCTAAAACGTATTTACAATCCGTAAGGACCAAACTTAGTTTGCGTGGAGCGCGCGCGGGAGCGGCACACGCGCAGTGCACGCTGCGCGCCGCGATGATGTGGGTGCCAAGCAGCCGCTTTAGAAGTTTTAGTTTCGCTCTGCTTCCGCGGTGCACGTACGAATACGGTATTCGTCGCTTTGTACTACACTTGCTGAGCACAAAACGACCGGCACCACTCGTAGTGGCCGATGTGTAAACGAACTCAGTTCGACTCACCTGTCGGGCGGCGGGGGAGGCGCGGGGGGCGCGCGGGGGCGTTCTGTAGTGTTGCCGCTGTGAACCTGAAATATTAAATATATTAATCCACGTCAACGTCACAAATGTACAAAATATTCATGTCGAATCAAAAGATACTAGCTTTTGCCCGCGGCTTCGTCCGCGAGGACTTCGTTTTTTATGATTGTCTTTGAAGGTGAGTGGTGCACGAGCCGCAAGCGGCTTGCGAGCGTAGGCAGAAGTTTACTCCAGATTTCTCGGGAACTATATTTGGGTATTCTGATCAGCAGTCTGTGTCACTTCCTACCCCCTCAACTATTTCAATGCCAAAAAAAAACACGGCAACCCGTTGCTCCGTTGCAACGCCGATTTGCGCGAGCCAGGAAATTAGTTTTCCCTAGATCCCTAGGATAATGTCTCAGGCTATGCTAATTAGTAGTCTATGTCATTTTCCACCCCCACAACCATCTCTAGGCAAAAAATCACAACAAGCCGTTGCTCTATTGTAAATATTGTGATGTTAAAAAATCAACCAAAAAAAGTATTTATTTTTTCAGTTCCCTCAGGAACTGCATCGAACTATGCTATTTTTACAGTATAAAAATTTGCTTATGTCGTTCCCGTGACACGCACGGCTACCTCCATGCCAAATAACAATTTCATATTTATAATATTAGTAAGGATAATATTATGTCAATAGCGACTTGATCGTCAAAAATAAATATAAATATAATACAAAAAATGGTAATTAATTATGCAATCGATGTTTCACAAACATCCCAAAGAGTAGGCTAAATAAAATAAAAATATTTTCATAATAGGCATTTTGACTGTTTAAAATATGTAACAATTTGTTGTCATCCTAATAAAATGTAATGTAAAAAGCATATTTTATTAATGTTCTGAAAAAATAAGGTCTTTTCTATATAAAAAACATAATTGTTTTTTTTTGTGGTTTGATCACGTGTTTGTTAACGCTCTGTGGTTGGTTGCAACTCTGATGATGTCACACAGAAGTTAACATTAGTTTCAGTGCGTGCTTTCACTATTACAGCAGTTTGTTGTTTACTTATGTGTGACGTCATCTGTCAGAGCAAATTGATTTAATCCGTATATACGACAGATCTCCAAGAAATATTAAAATGGTTTGCATTTTATGCAATAACAAATAATACAAAACTTCCAGTAGTAGTCAAATAGCCTATTATAAACCCCAGTTGAGACGTGGTGTCTCTGTAGCATTAGCGGGCACCTTGTGGTTCCGCTTGAGCGAGTAGTGCAGGGGGCGCGCGGGCGGCGGCGGAGGGGGCGAGGCGGGGGCGGGGTCCGCCGAGTCTTGGTGCTCGCCAGATGACGTCAGCTCTTCTGGGTACACGATCTTTTCGTACCTGAAAATATTATACATCACGTTTTTTTTTAATCTATATATATGTCGGAGCGTCATTGAAAACGCGACCAATACCAGCTCGAGATACGTTTAGATAGTTACACTTTGTTTGGATCAAACGTCAGGTATTAGTACCTGGGTGAAACCGGTGGTGGCGTGACAATCGCTTGTACTCGTGAGCCGATCGTATGTGGTAGCAAAGATGATTAATAACGGTAGGCTGTTTGAATGAGGTGGCCACACTGAGTGGAGAAGCCATATTAGCTGGACGTCAGTCTCGGGACAGACACTTTTTGACGGAGCGTCGAGCAGAACACAAGTAGTGGTGATCTGTGAGCAAAACGGACGTGTCACGCCATCGCTGTGATCACCGCGTTTGCATCCATTGTTATCCAAGGCATCCTGTACAATTTCGATTACCAAATGATCAAGACTATTGAAGAAGGACCTCTGTGATATAGCTGCATTGTTATTTCGGCGCCCAATACCGAAATAGTTAAGGACGTGAACCACGAGGCCATCCCTAACCTAACCGCCCGCCTTGGACATCAGAAGTTGGATTGTTCCCTGCGCTCGCAACGAGTGGAGAACGACGGGAAAATTTGAAAAATGATAATGGAGCAGCGAAATAAAAACCCACTGGCAACAATTCTTCGTACTACAGAACTACATGCTGCGATTGATTGAGGTTATGCAAGCACCATCGACTACATCTGCTGCAATCATATTGCCAGCATTCAACCGGAATATACCGGAAGCTAATCCACGTGCACGGCGCTCAACTGTCGATATCTCCCTTACGGAACGACCATTGGAATGAGGTGACAGCGTGGGCTGTGCTGGCAGCAGCGGAGATGCACGCGAGCGGCGCGTGCGGCTTCTGCGAAGTGCGTGATGTACGCGGTGTTACGAAAATTCGGTGAGTCGTACCCCTTTTGTTTTGATGGTGGTAGTAGTACGTGCGTAGTACTATTACCTAATCTGTAGTGTGCCTACTGTTCTCTCGTTAAAGAAAGTTTCGTGTATAGACTTTCGGGAGTGTGTTCAATACTAACGCACTATTGACTTTTGTAGGCAACTCTTAAGTTTACTGTACAGAACAAATATCGAGTGAGGGTAATATTGACGGGCATTGTTCAGAATGGTCATATCTTGTTATGCCAGACGAGTACGAACGATATTATGATCGATTCAGATATTTTAAATCTAGGATTGACGGTATTCTTAAACGAGTCTGTCAATAACAAAACAGCTTGACTGTCGGTAAGGATGCGAATAGAGTAGTTAGTCCCTTACCCTTCTAGTAGTGATTGCATTAGCAGCTAAAATAATGCCTTGTGGAAAGTACTCTTTCACATGCTTTCGGATTTTTACTTGTGACACAACGTCGTGATTGAACGGAAGATTTAAAAAGAGGACTCATTGTAAATATGACGATTCATTTAGTTATCTAGAGTTTCGGTTACACAAATTTAAACCAGAATTGAAAGTATTGAAACCCTTTAAGCTTTCATAATATTAAGACTGACATCTTTACATGGAGTGAAAAACCCTTATTAGATTTCGTAGTATTGGGACCGATATTGTCATTGATCATAGGCCAAAGTTGTTGCCTATTTTTAATAGCTTTCGTGATAAATTTGTCGAGGGCATCCTTAATGCCCCGCTATCTTGTAGACCCTATGAAGGTAGATTAATTCCGGTGACCCTAATAAAATATTTTGTTTACCAATTGTAAAAAAAAAAAAAAGAATAATAACAGGGTAGTATGCGGAGTGCAAAGGTGGACGTCTTACGGCTGATGTGATGATGATACATTCCCTTTTTGACGGCCTTATCATGCTGGTTAAGAAAAAGGATAGCATAGAACGCAAGTGTTGATAACCGTGAAAAAAAAAAAGATAACAACATGCCTGAACGGAAATTGCTTCCTCTGATAGCTTGGAACATCGATTGATTTCATAGGTGGTCACTATTTCACCACGTCAGGCATAGTTAGTGGTTACATCAGGTGCATTCTTTACCTATTAAATCGAAATGACTGATTTTGTAACCTCTGTTCAAATACGTCCACGTGTCATTCGATCTACGTAATGCCCCCTTGTATTTGAACTTACGTTCATAAACGCTTTAGGCGCGTGGCAACGGTCAGGTGAATCTTAGTACGTTTAAACGTTGGTACTCTTAGATAAGTATCCTTTAAAATATGCTCACTTCCTTAGAGTATAGTAATGAGATTTCATGTTACAAGTCCCTACATGATGATCATTTGGCAACAACCGAACTGTTGGTTAACCGAGTCACGAAGTACAGCCTCCTGGAGTTGCTTCTAGGTACGAGTAAAGTAGCTTAACCTCTAAATGTCATGTTTGTCGATTACACACACAGGCTGTAATTTTATCTAAGTGAAGCACGACAACATACTAGTGATAATACGGAGAGTAACGCATCCTATTACAGGAGTTGTTAATCAGCTTGCTGCTGATGTGATAATAGACATGGGCCTCCCCCATGTTGGAGCGGTTTTACCAATTGTAAAAAAAACGCTACGCTTGGCGGGCTGTTTGGCGGTACAGTATGAGCGTGAAGGACGATGTTGCTTGTCCTCAAATTTTTAGTCCCTTAGTCACTTCTTGTGAAACCCTTGGGAAGAGATGGGTGGTGTATTGCTCTGAGGCAGCGCCACTGGCTGATTTCTAGACAAAAGCTTAGTTTCACAAGTTACCTAACTTTGTGTTGTTACAAATGGAGAAGCGTTACCTACCACTTTAGATATCAAATACCGTCAGAGTTATTGAGGTGCTGGAAGGAGACCGTTATGTCCTTAAAGCGTTAAGTTCTAACAGGACCTACAAATACGCTTACGACAGACTACGTTAAATGCCCGATAGTAACAGTATTATTGACTTGGACAGAATTGATGATTGAAAAAAAGACTGAACCTTAATTTAACCAGATTAAGGACTTTTGTACTTGACCGTGATTTTAACGTTCACTAGTTTGTATTTTGAACCTTAGACGTACATAATGTTTCGCAACAGAACGCCAATAGTCTCAGCCATTCGTAGACGTAGGCGTAAAACACCGAGTTGATTTTCTCGTTGCTGTGCGGCCACAATTGTGTGTGGCGTGCGTTTGGCTTGCCTGCGTATCACCGGGGAGGTGATGTTGGCAATTACCAAAATTAGGTGAAGTTCGAGATCGCTGGATAAATGCGATAATGTGGTTGGACACCGCCGGAGGGAGGTGGTCCAAGAGTCACCAGGTAGGGTGACTGTTGTTTGTTTGGGCACCGGATGGAGGTGGCCCAGAGTTGCCAAGATGGGTGACTGTTGTGGTGATACAAAATAAGGAGCGTAACCAAACCAAGTTAGATCCCAAATACCGAGGGCCGTTCAGGGTTGTAGAGGTCTAAGAAGGTGACAGATACAAATTACAAGCTTTGAATTTGAGACGAAGTTACAAGTATGCCCATGACCGTTTACGTAGTATGTCCGAAGGTTATTTGCCTCCGGATGTTGACGATGAATCTGGTGCAGAGGCGTCTACCTCTCAATGTTAATTGTATTGACAGATCGTAACTCAATCAATTGTGTACAGTTGTAATTTTTTTCTTTATCGTTTATTTTGTGTGTAGTACTGAGTATTCCAACATGTTTCAGCGGTAAATGAAGAGTGCTGAATGGCGCTATATGTTTGCATGATTGGCTGCTGCTTGTTTTGTCAGACTCGTTCTGTCATAATGTGTAGCAGGTACATTCGTGTTTTTGTAAAGAAAGTGTCCCGTTTACTGGCTAAAACTGTTGATGGTATTCCATCGCCTGTACTGGCGATGATGGTGTTTCATTGCCTAGATTGGTGATGATGGTGTTCCATTGCCTAGATTGGTGATGATGGTGTTCCATTGCCTAGATTGGTGATGATGGTGTTCCATTGCCTAGATTGGTGATGATGGTGTTCCATTACCTAGATTGGTGATGATGGTGTTCCATTGCCTAGATTGGTGATGATGGTGTTCCATTGCCTAGATTAGTGATGATGGTGTTCCACTGCCTAGATTGGTGGTGATGGTGTTCCGTCACCTGGACTGGTGATGATGACTGATTGGTATTCCGTCGCTTGGCGTTAGTGATGATGATTCTTTGTGGTGTCCCGCCACCTGGATGTGGTGATGTTCAGTTCTGGTGTTCCGTCGCTTGTGATTTGCGATGATGATTATGTTCCGTTCTATGTGCCCCTAAAAGTTGTAAATGGTTGTAAGGTTTCAAGCCTTGCAGCTGTGATTTACCTTGGAGACCTAAACTGATTTGAGATTGTTTGAGTTACGATGCTAATGCTCAGGTTTATTTAGTTTACGAGAGTAAAATTATTTTGGTTTTTTTGAGGCTGTTAAAATATGTCATTACCATGATTGTAGTCTTGAATTAAAGCTTCACATTATTAGTGTTGCTTTTATTCCTTAAGCTGTGGACCTTCCTAATGAAGGTCAGGATTGGCCGAACGAAATGGAATCTACTGGTTACCCTTTTCTTCTGCAGGTTAGTCACCCGAGGACGTGTGACTCGCAGGATGGCCGTGTCGGAGCGTCATTGAAAACGCGACCAATACCAGCTCGAGATACGTTTAGATAGTTACACTTTGTTTGGATCAAACGTCAGGTATTAGTACCTGGGTGAAACCGGTGGTGGCGTGACAATCGCTTGTACTCGTGAGCCGATCGTATGTGGTAGCAAAGATGATTAATAACGGTAGGCTGTTTGAATGAGGTGGCCACACTGAGTGGAGAAGCCATATTAGCTGGACGTCAGTCTCGGGACAGACACTTTTTGACGGAGCGTCGAGCAGAACACAAGTAGTGGTGATCTGTGAGCAAAACGGACGTGTCACGCCATCGCTGTGATCACCGCGTTTGCATCCATTGTTATCCAAGGCATCCTGTACAATTTCGATTACCAAATGATCAAGACTATTGAAGAAGGACCTCTGTGATATAGCTGCATTGTTATTTCGACGCCCAATACCGAAATAGTTAAGGAAGTGAACCACGAGGCCATCCCTAACCTAACCGCCCGCCTTCGACATATATATAAAAGGCAAAAGTGATTGACTGATGTATCAACGCACAGGCCAAACCCCACGTATTCCTCATATGACAAAGGCATCCACTAAGGAAGGATTTTTCAAAATTCAACCCCCAAGGGTAAAGTAGTCATAAGTCTGTGTATGAAAGCTTTCATTCCTTGGACATTATTGCATGAGTCTGTGTATGAAACCTTTTATTCCTTGGACATTATTGCATGAGGAGAATTTCGCGTGAATTGAGTACGGCAAGCCACGTTTTTCAGCGTTTTCTAAAATTCAACCCCAAGATAGTAAAGTAGGGGATGAAAGTTTTAAATAAACGCACAGGCCAAACTCTTACAGCTAGAAACTTAAAATTTCGCACACGTATTTCACTCACCTTCAAAGTAAGTCATAAAAAAGATGTCCACGCGGGCGAAGCCGTGGGCAAATGCTAGTAATGTATAAGCTTTCAAGGGAAAGCTCTACTCATACGACTGGTTTAGTACTAACGGATTGATCTTAAACATGTCTAAATCCAATATAGTTTTGTTTACTGATAGACCTGTCCCTAGGGCTTTTTGCATGAACTGTCCGGTACCACTTGTTGATGAATGCAGATTCCTTGGCTTTACTCTCGATCAGAATCCTAACTGGAAGTGTCATATCCAGACCTTGTGTAACAAACTTAGCAGTGCTGTGTATGCGCTCCGAAAACTCCGCCCACTGGTTTCTATTGACGTATTGCGGCAGACATACTTCGCGTATCTCCAATCCCTGATGTCATATGGTACCATACTTTGGGCAAAGTCCACTGACGCCGACAGCGTATTCATCGCTCAAAAACGAGCTGTCGGAATATTATCGGGCACTAAACCACATACCACGTGTAGCTGTCATTTCGGGAAACAATAAATATTGACAATGTTTTCCCAATATATTTTTGATACCGTGATATACGTACGACAAAACATGACCCAATTTCAAGTCGGAGGCGTACATCGTGTACAAAGATCAAAACGTGTGCCCCGACGCACTACACTGGCCTACACAAGTATTAACTAGATATGAGTGTTTTGGTTATTGCTGTAAGCTTACATTTCAAATAAAGAAATCGTATAATGAATATATAATTGTATGTATAATTATGAACTTGTGAGGTGAATTAAATTAGTAGTTTATGCAACTGTTATGTAATTGCAACAGTTGCATACATTATTGTATCTACATTCATATTATAAGTACTAAGAGATGGGTTCAGAAGCCGTAGGGAAATTACCTGCATTGCTACTAGTGCTACCTGTAAAATATCTATAGACTATAGATATTAAAATAATGCAATAAAAAAATCATAGTTGTAATTTACATTTACATTGGAACAATGGTATATATTTAATGGTCCTGGTTGTATTGTATTGGGAGGGTCTTGTTTGGAACCCACTTGAGTTTGACAGCTGTTCCAAATTTAAACTCATAAACTTTACAAAAATCGATACTGTATAATAATATTAAAGTACAGATATTACCTACTACTACAGACAAGAAAGTTCTCATAGTAAAATTGGTTTTCGTAATGTTGGTCATTGCCTACGGATTTTGAACGCATTTTAGAGGACTTATGATATGTGTAGATAAAAAAACTAAACGTGAAACTAAACAACTTTACCTACTGAACCTTAAGGCGTGTCCTACAACTGCTTTTTTTTTAAACTATAGATATAACCATTTATGGCGACATCGTTAAGAACAATATTCCGGTTATATTAACCAAAAAAAGGTCCCGGCTGAATGCTATATGACCGCCATATCAAAAACATTGCTTTTTACGACATTGCTTAGGGGCCGTCCATTAATCACGTGATCTTTTTTTAAGCATTTTTTAACCCCCCCTCCCCTTTGGTGATACATGGTGAGGTTTAAGACTACCCCCCACCCCCCACCCAACATCACGTGTATTTTTAGTATCTACAAAAAATCTTAATTTTTAGGCGATTGGCGTGCCGAGCCGGGAAGTCGTCGGCGGCGCGTGAGTAGGTACTTCGTTCGTTGCCTAGCAACGGCGAGTCAAGGTCACACTACACGCCGCTTTTCGATTTAAAAATCGCGCGTTTGAAAAAATAAATACACGTGATATCTTATTACACCCCCCCTCCCCAGTTGTGACATTTCGTGATTTTTGTCAAACCCCTCCCCCCCCCCTTTCAAGCCTCACGTGATTAATGGACGGTCCCTTACTACGACATATCACATTAAGCGACTACATTTGACTAATGTTTCGGAGAATTATATCTGTAGAACGACCATCACAGCTGTATTGTAAACAATTTAAAAAAGGTAACAGTATCCACATTGGGCACAGTATAATGATCAATGGCTATTATCGTAAAAGTAAACATAACGTGTCGAGTTTAGGGTCTTTTGTAATTCTTAGAAACAAAACACGTGCATACCGTAGAGTCAAGGCCTGTTCTTCATAACAAAATATAATTTAACTTCATACATGAATATATTTTTCCTATTAATACCTAAGGGTTTATATGGATATGTACACATTCAATAATACCTTGTACCTCGAAAACATCACCGGTTGTTACAACTATCTGTTTTTACGACTAAATATGAGTAGTCCTTTCGATGTCGTTATAACAGATTTTGACTGTATACACAAAAACATTGGGATGTGGACATACACATTTGTGTATGCATACTCAAAGTTTTTGTTTTCTGAAGCGAACGGAAAACATTCCCGCGTATTTGCCTCTTCGTCGACAAGACGAAGTCATTCTCATTCTATGTGACGCCATTGGGGTGCGTCCATATCCAGTGGCACTGTTTTGAATTCTGAGAATTCGATTCACCGACGATAACGTGGTCATGGCTGAAACTATAGAAGACCTAAGCACAATGCGCTCGATGGCCTCAGCAGTCTCCCAACAAGTGGGTTCAAAAATCTAGCATGTGTCATTTAAATCCTAAAGGGGGTCAGTCTGTCTGTTTGTTACTGTTTCAGGCTAAAACTACTGAACTAATATATCTCTAGGCATAGAGCTAGACTAAAGGGCGAAGAGACAGTATGCTTTTATTGCACAAAAATACATAGTTGCCGATCCTTCGGCAAACTCCTTGGGAAAAAGCCCTCTCGTACATCTACCAGATACGCTAAACTGCCAGGTTTATAATATAGCGTACATAACAGTCATAAAGCCGAAATCCACGCGGGAGAAGCCGCGGCCAAAAGCTACTTAAATAATGATAAACAATATGAACCTTTAGTAAGGGTTTCTTGGGGATAATTGTTGGACCCCCCGGTAATCGAACCCGTGAAAGTTGGTAGAGGTTTTGCCGCGTCACGGTGATGGTTGAGCGTAATTGCCCAAAATTAAAATGACTCATGATAAATGAGCAGCTGGATGCGGGCAGCGCAGGACCGATCGTTGTGGGGAAGGCCTTTGTCCAGCAGTGAAAGTCTCCTCTGATATGAAGATGAAAATGACTCAGACTCACCCGTCCTTCCCTTTGATGGAGATAGGTTTGCCGGCCAGCACCGGCTGCCGCTTGCCGGCGCGCTGCACCACCGGCGGAGGCGCCTCGCCACCGTCCGGCGTGACGTCGCCGACCGGCCCCGGCGTGACGTCACCGGGCGCGTCACTGGGCAGCTCGCCGTAGATGACGTCGGGCACGATGCGCCGCAGCCGCTCCTGTAGCTCCCCCGCCGCCGCGCCGCCCGCCGTCCGCGCCGCCTGCCCTGCCGTCACGTCGGCGGCGGCAGCGGCGGCGGCGGCGGCCGAGGCGATGGCGGTGCCGCGCTCCACGCCCATCAGCACGCGGTTCGTGTACACCTGAAATCATACAAATCAAATAGGTATGTATACAAGTTCACAAACGTATATTATTTAATAAGGCATCTCGAGTTTTCTTCAAATAAAAAAAAAAAAATTCTATCGCTTGCTGTGAAATTGCTTCATAATCATCATCATCATATGAGCCAAAGGACGTCCACTTCTGTACAATGACCTCCCCCAACGATTTCCACGAAGACCGGTTCTACGCTGCCCACAACCAGCGGCTTCCCGCGACCTTTACCAGGTCATCGGTCCACCGAGTGGGAGGCCTGCCTACGCTACATTTTCCGGTGCACGATCGCCACTCGAGAACCATACTGCCCTAACGGCCATCTGTTCTACTAGCTATGTGCCCCGCGCACTGCCACTTACGTTTAGCAATTCTGAAAGCTATGTCGGTTACTTTGGTTCTCATACGGATCTCCTCGTTTCTGATTCGATCACACAGAAAAACTCCGAGTATAGCACGCTCCAATGCCCTTTGGGTGACGTTGAAACTTCTTATGAGGCCAATAGTAAACGACCATGTCTCATTTCCGTATGTCATCACTGGCAACACACACTGGTCGAAAACCTTGGTCTTAAGACACTGCGGTATCTGGGACGTGAAGATATTGGGAAGCTTCCCGAACGCTGTCCAGCCGAGTTGGATTCGACAATTGATCTCTTTCTCGAAGTTGGACCTACCTGACTGGACTGTTTGTCATTTACACATATTCGGCAACAACTTCCGAGTGTAGAGCCTCCAACCTTCTGAGAAAGTAGGTTGACACGGACGTTTGACATACTTTTCGTCTTGTCCATGTTCATTCTAAGAAGAGTTTTTATACAAATCCTTCAGTACCTCGATATATCGATAGTCAATTTGGCACCACTGGAGCGACTGTAGCACAACCCAGGTTTCCACTGAATCAAAGGCTTTCTCATAGTCCACAAACGCCAAGGCATAGTGGCTGATTGTACTCTTCAGTCTGCTATATAATCTGCGATACATACGCTGCGATGTATATCGTCTATGGTACTAAAGCCTTTTCGGAAACCGACTTCTTCGGGAGGCTGGAAGTCGTCAAACCATTTGGGAGACGATTCGTAATGACTCTCGAAAACAGCTTGTAGTCATGGCTCAGAAGTGAGATGGGTCTGTAGTTCTGTATTTTTGGTGATTATATATTTTTATTTGGTAGAAATGTCTTGCTCAGAGCTGCAAACTAAAAAAAATGGCAAAGTAAACAGCACGTATGCGGTAAAATAAATTTTGCACACACTTGACTGGCATATAAAGAACCACTTTTCGAGCAACTGAATTGAAAAATAAATTGTTTCCTCACAAATTGCAGAAAAATACAACGCACGGCCGAAACTTATTAACGGTCTCGTTTACTTAAAAAGGCTTCGGAACCTCGTCTTTCCAATATTACAGTAATAAACAATTAGTGCAATGTAAACATTTTTAGTGACAAAAGGGGCCAAAGGTGACACAGAAGACGCGGCGCTGACGTTGACTAATTACATTGCCATGGTAAATATTGTCTACATTACGTCACCTCAGTGCTTATTTGTCCTATCTACCATTGGTTAAATTTTACAGGAGAAGAGTTTTTTTGCTCTATTTGTCAAAAAAGCTTTCGTTTCTAGATTTGAAGGTCTTTTATAATACGTGAGTTACCTATGAATTGATTGCTGAAATTTTCATCTATGGATGGTAATTATTTATACCATATTTCAGATTTTTTGCGTGGAGATAGAACAAACATGCACAAATATATATATACTTCATTAGAGATAGGACAAAGTGACTGTTTAATTTTTGCATGCTTATTTGTCCTATGTTCCAGATGTATATACAGGGTGCTGGGTGGTGTATAATAAAATTCATAAAAAAAAAACTCTAAAGGCTTAATAATTTAAAGATAATACGTGAATATTTACCATCCCCCCCCCCTTATCTCTGAAACTATTGGACGTAAAATCTTGAAAAATTCACAGTATACGAGGTTGAATGCATCGATTACAGGAAAATCTATTAGAAAATCTAAAATTCTTCCGTTCTCAAAGGAAAAATAAAATTTCAAGGTCCAGAATAAGAATAGTATGTATTGAGAGGTCTTGGCCTGTTGGTAGTTAAAGTTTACGTGCGGAACCCTGATTTTGTGACTCCGAGTCTAACTTGGGCGGTTCTTTTTTGTATCTGGTAAAAAAAAATGTGATATCAGATGATATCAGACAGGTTGCAGGCATAACATGGAACAGAGTAGCCAGAGAGAGATCAGAATGGAGTAGGTTGGAGGAGGCCTTTGCCAATTGGCAAACGGACTTACAGAAAGTAAAGAAGCACCAAATATGCGAATATTTTTAATAGTGTAAAATACATATATACATACAAATAAATAACAACATACATATAAATACATATATAACAGTATAAGAAACAAAACTGTATATCTGTTGTCCGAATAAAAGGCTTTTATTTTATTTTATTTTAAAAAAAAATGTATGAAAAATCTATATTGTACTTGTTACAAATTCCGCTGCATATCTTAAGATGTTTGGCAATTACTGCTAAACCACAGTATATTAAGGAGTACTAAACTAAGAAAATTTACTTAGCCATGATAGTTTTCCTTTTAAATTGATTTTTATGTCCTACTACCTATTTATAATTTCTTCAGATGTCCTGAAAAAGCGGTTTGACTGATATTTTCACTTTCTTCAATTTCGAAAACAAATTCATAACTCGAAAAGTAGTTGGTGCAAACCGTCAGTTATTTTAATTGACCGTCTCTTGGGCATAGCTTGGAGGTTGTCCTAAGCCATTAAAACAACACCCTGTTTCAAATTCAGAACAGAATCGAGTGTAAATTTAAAAGTCCTTAATGTTTACCTTGTGGCTGTGTCTGAGTACGGTTACTTTTAAAATATGTCCTAGATATATTGCAGCATTAGTCTTAAACAATTTGAAGCACAAAAACACAACAATTTTAGTGGTTTTTTAGAATTTTTTTGGGAGCTTTGAAGTGTTTTTCGTGATGTCTTCAGCCACAGTGACAACAAACAAAATAGCGGGCATAGCATCGCGGGCTGTGATTGGACGATTAAGTGGACATAGAACACTCGAGCACTCAACGTTTCTTATGGTGGACATAGAACAAATAAGCACAAAATTTTCATTGCTATGTCGTGTCACAAATAAAATTTAAATGAGTTTTATTGTTATTTTAAGAAAAAAAAGTTTAAATCTTCCTTAACGAATCGGATTGAAATTTAACTCCTTATAATACTGCATTTAAAGTTAATTTTCGATAAATTTGGTCGAAAGGACAAACAAGCACTGAGGCGACGATTAGTCTTGTCGTTTTGTCTAAGGTCTTACTAGATCTAGGTCTTCCCAGCCACATTATGTTACTACCATCTGGAGTGCCAGCAAATTTTGTGTATACGACTGACCTTTGATTGTGGCAAGTTTGTTTTCTGTAATAATATTTGCTAGTTATTTCATATATCGGTAAAAATTCCGTCTTAAGCATTGTTGTAACCTACGTTCTGCTATTTACTATTTACAAAAAAATATTAAACTGTTTATTTTCCAAAAATTTAATTAAAGAATCGAAGCGGATAGATTTTCGAGTCTAATAAATCCCAAAATATTTCCGTTTCTCACAGTTTTTTAATAGATCTGTATTTTTTGGATTAGTAACAAGAGTTACAGTAAGTAGTCTCCGTTTCATAAAAGGAATATACTTAACGTTAAATAAATTGAGAACTCGGGCACCCGCTCCGAGTGTATAATAATATGAGAGTGGCAAAGCGCAAGAATCGTAATGATCACCTGGCGTCGTTCCTCCTCCTGCTTTTGCAGCATGAACTGTTCCAACGTGAGGCCGATGAAGTGCTCGGGGCGGTAGGGGCGCCGCGGAGCACCCCCGCCCGCGCCCCGCCCACCCCGCACAGCCCCTCGCAGGCTTGGCCGCACAGCGCACAGATCACTCTTCTCAAAATCCACCAAGTTCGGGTTAGACGCATGGATGTAGTTGAGGGGTTTGGGTAGTTTCTTGCTGCCTCGCATGTCGGGGGTTGCGGCGGCGGGGGCGGGGGCGGGGGGTTCTGAGGGGGTGAGGGGCGAGACGGGCGCAGGAGTGGGGGAGGGTGGAGCGCGCCGGTAGCTGCGGTAATGCTCCGTCGGTATCGGCACGCCTTGCTTGGCCTGAAAGAAAGATAGCAGTCGGTTCAGTAGATTCTTTCAAGGAATTTACCAAACATCTAGGATGCACACAAGCGAAAATGAAACACCATTTGAAATTTTTCGCCATCAAATCAAGTGTTA
The DNA here is from genome assembly GCA_947284805.1 of Coleophora flavipennella. Lineage (NCBI taxonomy): Eukaryota > Metazoa > Arthropoda > Insecta > Lepidoptera > Coleophoridae > Coleophora > Coleophora flavipennella. The sequence goes on from OX369302.1 coordinate 2,051,547, forward strand.
CATTCTTTGCCAGCAACTTAATCACTTTACATTTACGATTTTCATACTTGCAGGTCTAATTCTTAAATAAGCAGTTGCCAGGCAATAATCCCCCCGTCCCCCGTCCCTCGCACTACACACTACCCAAGGTGACATTTAGAAAAGTTCGGGTACATAGGCCAACGGACGCTAACGAACGATTTCGTTTCGTTTCAATGATACCTGCGGTCGAATAAGGTGACGTAGTATCTACAGTGAATGCAGTTTGTACATATCTACAGTGAGTGCAGTATGTATCTTCAGTGAGTGCAGTGTGGTGTATCTACAGTGAGTGCAGTATGTATCTACAGTGAGTACAGTGTGGTGTATCTACAGTGAGTGCAGTATGTATCTACAGTGAGTATAGTATGTATCTACACTACAGTGAGTGCAGTATGTATCTACAGTGAGTGCAGTATGTATCTACAGTGAGTATAGTATGTATCTACAGTGAGTATAGTATGTATCTACACTACAGTGAGTGCAGTATGTATCTACAGTGAGTTCAGTATGTATCTACAGTGAGTATAGTATGTATCTACACTACAGTGAGTGCAGTATGTATCTACAGTGAGTTCAGTATGTATCTACAGTGAGTATAGTATGTATCTACACTACAGTGAGTGCAGTATGTATCTACAGTGAGTGCAGTATGTATCTACACTACAGTGAGTGCAGTATGTATCTACAGTGAGTTCAGTATGTATCTACAGTGAGTATAGTATGTATCTACACTACAGTGAGTGCAGTATGTATCTACAGTGAGTGCAGTATGTATCTACAGTGAGTGCAGTGTGTATCTACAGTGAGTGTAGTATGTATCTACAGTGAGTACAGTGTGGTGTATCTACAGTGAGTGCAGTATGTATCTACAGTGAGTGAAGTATGTATCTACAGTGAGTGCAGTGTGTATCTACAGTGAGTGTAGTATGTATCTACAGTGAGTACAGTGTGGTGTATCTACAGTGAGTGCAGTATGTATCTACAGTGAGTGCAGTATGTATCTACAGTGAGTGCAGTATGTATCTACAGTGAGTACAGTGTGGTGTATCTACAGTGAGTGCAGTATGTATCTACAGTGAGTGCAGTATGTATCTACAGTGAGTACAGTGTGGTGTATCTACAGTGAGTGCAGTATGTATCTACAGTGAGTATAGTATGTATCTACACTACAGTGAGTGCAGTATGTATCTACAGTGAGTGCAGTATGTATCTACAGTGAGTGCAGTATGTATCTACAGTGAGTGTAGTATGTATCTAAAGTGAGTGCAGTATGTATCTACACTACAGTGAGTGCAGTATGTATCTACAGTGAGTGCAGTTTGTATCTACGATGAGTGCAGTATGTATCTACAGTGAGTGCAGTTTGTATCTACAGTGAGTTCAGTATGTATCTACAGTGAGTGCAGTTTGTATCTACGATGAGTGCAGTATGTATCTAAAGTGAGTGCAGTATGTATCTACAGTGAGTATAGTATGTATCTACACTACAGTGAGTGCAGTATGTATCTACAGTGAGTGCAGTATGTATCTACAGTGAGTTCAGTATGTATCTACAGTGAGTATAGTATGTATCTACACTACAGTGAGTTCAGTATGTATCTAAAGTGAGTGCAGTATGTATCTACACTACAGTGAGTGCAGTATGTATCTACAGTGAGTTCAGTATGTATCTACAGTGAGTATAGTATGTATCTACACTACAGTGAGTGCAGTATGTATCTACAGTGAGTGCAGTATGTATCTACACTACAGTGAGTGCAGTATGTATCTACAGTGAGTTCAGTATGTATCTACAGTGAGTATAGTATGTATCTACACTACAGTGAGTGCAGTATGTATCTACAGTGAGTGCAGTATGTATCTACAGTGAGTGCAGTGTGTATCTACAGTGAGTGTAGTATGTATCTACAGTGAGTACAGTGTGGTGTATCTACAGTGAGTGCAGTATGTATCTACAGTGAGTGCAGTATGTATCTACAGTGAGTATAGTATGTATCTACAGTGAGTATAGTATGTATCTACACTACAGTGAGTGCAGTATGTATCTACAGTGAGTTCAGTATGTATCTACAGTGAGTATAGTATGTATCTACACTACAGTGAGTGCAGTATGTATCTACAGTGAGTTCAGTATGTATCTACAGTGAGTATAGTATGTATCTACACTACAGTGAGTGCAGTATGTATCTACAGTGAGTGCAGTATGTATCTACACTACAGTGAGTGCAGTATGTATCTACAGTGAGTTCAGTATGTATCTACAGTGAGTATAGTATGTATCTACACTACAGTGAGTGCAGTATGTATCTACAGTGAGTGCAGTATGTATCTACAGTGAGTGCAGTGTGTATCTACAGTGAGTGTAGTATGTATCTACAGTGAGTACAGTGTGGTGTATCTACAGTGAGTGCAGTATGTATCTACAGTGAGTGAAGTATGTATCTACAGTGAGTGCAGTGTGTATCTACAGTGAGTGTAGTATGTATCTACAGTGAGTACAGTGTGGTGTATCTACAGTGAGTGCAGTATGTATCTACAGTGAGTGCAGTATGTATCTACAGTGAGTGCAGTATGTATCTACAGTGAGTACAGTGTGGTGTATCTACAGTGAGTGCAGTATGTATCTACAGTGAGTGCAGTATGTATCTACAGTGAGTACAGTGTGGTGTATCTACAGTGAGTGCAGTATGTATCTACAGTGAGTATAGTATGTATCTACACTACAGTGAGTGCAGTATGTATCTACAGTGAGTGCAGTATGTATCTACAGTGAGTGCAGTATGTATCTACAGTGAGTGTAGTATGTATCTAAAGTGAGTGCAGTATGTATCTACACTACAGTGAGTGCAGTATGTATCTACAGTGAGTGCAGTTTGTATCTACGATGAGTGCAGTATGTATCTACAGTGAGTGCAGTTTGTATCTACAGTGAGTTCAGTATGTATCTACAGTGAGTGCAGTTTGTATCTACGATGAGTGCAGTATGTATCTAAAGTGAGTGCAGTATGTATCTACAGTGAGTATAGTATGTATCTACACTACAGTGAGTGCAGTATGTATCTACAGTGAGTGCAGTATGTATCTACAGTGAGTTCAGTATGTATCTACAGTGAGTATAGTATGTATCTACACTACAGTGAGTTCAGTATGTATCTAAAGTGAGTGCAGTATGTATCTACACTACAGTGAGTGCAGTATGTATCTACAGTGAGTTCAGTATGTATCTACAGTGAGTATAGTATGTATCTACACTACAGTGAGTGCAGTATGTATCTACAGTGAGTGCAGTATGTATCTACACTACAGTGAGTGCAGTATGTATCTACAGTGAGTTCAGTATGTATCTACAGTGAGTATAGTATGTATCTACACTACAGTGAGTGCAGTATGTATCTACAGTGAGTGCAGTATGTATCTACAGTGAGTGCAGTGTGTATCTACAGTGAGTGTAGTATGTATCTACAGTGAGTACAGTGTGGTGTATCTACAGTGAGTGCAGTATGTATCTACGATGATTGCAGTATGTATCTACATTGAGTGCAGTTTGTATCTACAATGAGTGCAGCATGTATCTACAGTGAGTGCAACATTTATCTACAGTGAGTGCAGTTTGTATCTACAGTGAGTGAAGTATGTATCTACAGTGAGTGCAGTGTGTATCTACAGTGAGTGTAGTATGTATCTACAGTGAGTACAGTGTGGTGTATCTACAGTGAGTGCAGTATGTATCTACAGTGAGTGCAGTATGTATCTACAGTGAGTGCAGTATGTATCTACAGTGAGTACAGTGTGGTGTATCTACAGTGAGTGCAGTATGTATCTACAGTGAGTGCAGTATGTATCTACAGTGAGTGCAGTATGTATCTACAGTGAGTACAGTGTGGTGTATCTACAGTGAGTGCAGTATGTATCTACAGTGAGTATAGTATGTATCTACACTACAGTGAGTGCAGTATGTATCTACAGTGAGTGCAGTATGTATCTACAGTGAGTGCAGTATGTATCTACAGTGAGTGTAGTATGTATCTAAAGTGAGTGCAGTATGTATCTACACTACAGTGAGTGCAGTATGTATCTACAGTGAGTGCAGTTTGTATCTACGATGAGTGCAGTATGTATCTACAGTGAGTGCAGTTTGTATCTACAGTGAGTTCAGTATGTATCTACAGTGAGTGCAGTTTGTATCTACGATGAGTGCAGTATGTATCTACAGTGAGTGCAGTATGTATCTACAGTGAGTGCAGTATGTATCTACAGTGAGTTCAGTATGTATCTACAGTGAGTATAGTATGTATCTACACTACAGTGAGTGCAGTATGTATCTACAGTGAGTGCAGTATGTATCTACAGTGAGTTCAGTATGTATCTACAGTGAGTATAGTATGTATCTACACTACAGTGAGTTCAGTATGTATCTACAGTGAGTGCAGTTTGTATCTACGATGAGTGCAGTATGTATCTACACTACAGTGAGTGCAGTATGTATCTACAGTGAGTGCAGTATGTATCTACAGTGAGTGCAGTATGTATCTACAGTGAGTTCAGTATGTATCTACAGTGAGTATAGTATGTATCTACACTACAGTGAGTGCAGTATGTATCTACAGTGAGTGCAGTATGTATCTACAGTGAGTTCAGTATGTATCTACAGTGAGTATAGTATGTATCTACACTACAGTGAGTGCAGTATGTATCTACAGTGAGTACAGTGTGGTGTATCTACAGTGAGTGCAGTATGTATCTACAGTGAGTGTAGTATGTATCTAAAGTGAGTGCAGTATGTATCTACAGTGAGTTCAGTATGTATCTACAGTGAGTGCAGTTTGTATCTACGATGAGTGCAGTATGTATCTACAGTGAGTGCAGTATGTATCTACAGTGAGTGCAGTATGTATCTACAGTGAGTTCAGTATGTATCTACAGTGAGTATAGTATGTATCTACACTACAGTGAGTGCAGTATGTATCTACAGTGAGTGCAGTATGTATCTACAGTGAGTTCAGTATGTATCTACAGTGAGTATAGTATGTATCTACACTACAGTGAGTGCAGTATGTATCTACAGTGAGTACAGTGTGGTGTATCTACAGTGAGTGCAGTATGTATCTACAGTGAGTGTAGTATGTATCTACAGTGAGTGCAGTATGTATCTACAGTGAGTATAGTATGTATCTACACTACAGTGAGTGCAGTATGTATCTAAAGTGAGTGCAGTATGTATCTACACTACAGTGAGTGCAGTATGTATCTACAGTGAGTGCAGTTTGTATCTACGATGAGTGCAGTATGTATCTACAGTGAGTGCAGTTTGTATCTACCATGAGTGCAGTATGTATCTACAGTGAGTGCATTATGTATCTAGAGTGAGTGTAGTATGTATCTACACTACAGTGAGTGCAGTATGTATCTACAGTGAGTGCAGTGTGGTGTATCTACAGTGAGTGCAGTGTGGTGTATCTACAGTGAGTGCAGTATGTATCTACACTACAGTGAGTGCAGTATGTATCTACAGTGAGTGCAGTGTGGTGTATCTACAGTGAGTGCAGTGTGGTGTATCTACAGTGAGTGCAGTATGTATCTACAGTAAGTGTAGTATGTATCTACAGTGAGTACAGTGTGGTGTATCTACAGTGAGTGCAGTATGTATCTACAGTAAGTGTAGTATGTATCTACAGTAAGTGCAGTAAGTATCTACACTAGAGTGAGTGCATTATGTATCTACAGTGAGTGCAGTTTGTATCTACGATGAGTGCAGTATGTATCTACAGTGAGTGCAGTTTGTATCTACGATGAGTGCAGTATGTATCTACAGTGAGTGCAGTTTGTATCTACAATGAGTGCAGTATGTATCTACAGTGAGTGCAGTAAAATACACCAGTCTCGCAGTATGTATCTACAGTGAGTGCAGTTTGTATCTACGATGATTGCAGTATGTATCTACATTGAGTGCAGTTTGTATCTACAATGAGTGCAGCATGTATCTACAGTGAGTGCAACATTTATCTACAGTGAGTGCAGTTTGTATCTACAGTGAGTGCAGTGTGTATCTACAGTGAGTGCAGTATGTATCTACAGTGAGTGCAGTTTGTATCTACAGTGAGTTCAATATTTATGTATCTACAGTGCCTGCAGTACCTTATGCTTGGCGCGCGAGAAGAAGCGCAGATACTTGCGGTCGAGCGAGGCGGCAGCGGGCGCAGCCTGCGTCACACTCTCCTGCGAAGCGCTGCGCGACGCGCGCCGCAGTTTTCGCAGTGACCCGAACTTGCCCTTGTCTTTGTCCCTGTCCTTGTCTCTCTCGCGTTCTCTGTCTTTCTCTTTCTCACGCTTATCAGGGCTCTCGCTCTCCGATTCGGTCTCGGAGTAGTCTGTCTCGGAGAACTGCTTTGTAACTAGTCCTTGCTGCGAGTGAAAAAAGTAAGCTTATACACTAACGTTCGAACAAAAATGGCTCTTACATTTTATTAAGACTGTCTTGTACACCCTAGCCGGGGACCATCAGTGGTTTGATATTTCTAGAGATCTCTACCAAATAAGACTTCGTTCAGTTGCACAAACAATATTAGTCTACAGTGAGGTCTTTTTAATCAGGTAATAGTCACGTCCGTCTATGCGATGCAGTGGCGCCACTATAAGGACGCATATGGCACCGAACTTACACAAAATGTGGATTGGCAAATCAGGATTCAATTTATTTCTTTGTCAAACCACGAGCCTACCAACATTTGGAAACAGTGAATGATCTACATACGTTCTTGGTTAAAAAAAATTTGCAGTATTTGGACAGTGCTGCAAAAAATATTCTCTATTCGACCATGTAGATCACCGTTGCCTAGCGCGACGCGCACGCTCAGTAGAACATACACTCACGTTCAGGGAGGGCAGCAGTGTGGCTCGGTGCAGCAAAGCCTGCGTGGCCTCGCGCGACGCGCACGCGCAGTAGAACATAGACACACTCACGTTTAGAGAGGGGAGGCAGCAGTGTGGCGCGATGCAGCAACTGTAGCCAAGCCTGCGTGGCCTCACGCGACGCGCACGCTCAGTAGAACATCTCACGTTCAGGGAGGGCAGCAGTGTGGCTCGTTGCAGCAGCTACAGCCAAGCCTGCATGGCCTCCCGCGACGCGCACGCTCAGTAGACAAAGACACACTCACATTCAGGGAGGGCAACAGTGTGGCGCTGTGCAGCAGTTGCAGCCAAGCCTGCGTGGCCTCACGCGACGTGCACGCTCAGTAGAACATACACACTCACGTTCAGGGAGGGCAGCAGTGTGGCTCGGTGCAGCAGGTGCAGCCACGCCTGCGTGGCTTCGCGCGACGCGCACGCTCAGTAGAACATAGACACACTCACGTTTAGGGAGGGCAGCACTGTGGCGCGGTGCAGCAGCTGCAGCCAAACCTGCGTGGCTTCTCGCGACGCGCACGCTCAGTAGAACATAGAAACACTCACGTTCAGGGAGGGCAGCAGTGTGGCGCGGTGCAGCAGCTGCAGCCAAGCCTGCGTGGCCTCTTGCGACGTGCACGCTCAGTAGAACATAGACACACTCACGTTCAGGGAGGGCAGCAGTGTGGCGCGGTGCAGCAGCTGCAGCTAAGCCTGCGTGGCCTCTCGCGACGCGCACGCTCAGTAAAACGTAGAAACACTCACGTTCAGGGAGGGCAGCAGTGTGGCGCGGTGCAGCAGCTGCAGCCAAGCCTGCGTGGCCTCTCGCGACGCGCACGCTCAGTAGAACATAGACACACTCACGTTCAGGGAGGGCAGCAGTGTGGCGCGGTGCAGCAGCTGCAGCCAAGCTTGCGTGGCCTCTCGCGACGCGCACGCTCAGTAGAACATAGACACACTCACGTTCAGGGAGGGCAGCAGTGTGGCGCGGTGCAGCAGCTGCAGCTAAGCCTGCGTGGCCTCTCGCGACGCGCACGCTCAGTAAAACGTAGAAACACTCACGTTCAGGGAGGGCAGCAGTGTGGCGCGGTGCAGCAGCTGCAGCCAAGCCTGCGTGGCCTCTCGCGACGCGCACGCTCAGTAGAACATAGACACACTCACGTTCAGGGAGGGCAGCAGTGTGGCGCGGTGCAGCAGCTGCAGCCAAGCCTGCGTGGCCTCTCGCGACGCGCACGCGAAGTAGAACGCTGCGCCCGTGTGGTACACCTAAGCGAAACACATACACCCTATAGTCAGTACCGTCACTATACATTCGTATCATCAATTTGTAACAGAATTGTGGACAAAATGAGGAAAGGACAAAACGAAACGCTAAGAAAATTCATTTTCGTATCAGTCAGACTACTGGGAACGGCCGGAAATTAGCTGTACGCCATATTTATTCACATTTTTGAAATATGTTTTTCCTTTTCTACGCTCCGTAGAAATTTAAGGTAAACCGAATAACTGAGACAGCTCGGATTTGATTTGCTGCAGTTATTATACTTACAGTTATTTTGATTATTTTTAATGTTTGTGCGGTGTAATTTTTACTTGATCTGAGTAGTGTAACTGTAGGTACCTTGAAGGAGTGTGCGCGCGACTTGACCTCGGCGGCGGCGCTGGCGGTGAACCCGGCCAGGTAGATCATGCAGTCCGCCCGCGAGCTCTGCACAGTGCACACATACAACACGTTTATATACACAGTACAACACGTAAGACCACAACTAGTTCACCTGCTGAGGCTTTGTGTACAATCAAATGTAAAATTCGCTGAATACATTAAAAAACAAAAAAAGGATCATTAAAATCGGTTCACAAGTAGTTCACAACCGGCAAGCAATAACGTAACAAACAAAATATGTAATATATATTACAATTGAGAACCTCCTACTTTTTTGGAGTTGGTTAAACAGTGAAACGGCCACTATAGTCAATGATCATTTGAACTGTATCGTCTGAGACATCGTCGCGTGGCGGCAGGTGTGCGATGCGGAAGGAGAGAACAGCACTGTTGTGCAGTAGAGGGCTGGCATTGCGTGCGCCCCCCTCCCACCGCGAACCTACCTAGGACGACTAGGAGGACGTCGTAGTTAAATGGCGGAACCTCTTTCATAACCAACTTGTAGGCTTAACCACTTAGGTTTATTATGATACAGCGCCCCCATCGATAAACTTGCGGGCGCAGTACCGGCTGCGTATTGGTCTGCGACCCGTCTATAGAAGAAAACTCCGAGCACAACATGGAGTCTCCAGCTCCGTTAAGCGCAAGTAAGGTCTAACCCGAAAATGCGGCGGTTTTCTCCAGCCGAGCTGGCTCCACGAGTGGGTACCTACTGCGAACTAGCCAGCGGCGGGCCGAGCAGGGGACGCAGATCCTTGACCCCCCCTGAGTTCCCTCACTAACTGTTTCCTAGGCGAGGCAGTGGCGGTGACACTGTTGAAACCAAGGAGTTTCCTTATCTCTTGAGGGAGATTCTACGTTACGGCATACCCGTCCTCATAGGATTCTGTAGAGAGTGAGGTAAGTTTAGAGTAATTTTTACACAATTTTTTTCAGCTACGTCTACTATACGACTCCACATCTCCGTCTAGCCGTGAAGAGACATTTGTTTCTCTGGAGATATACAGGGTGTAAACAACATTGGTGTAGGACCAGTCAGCTGCGGGTTCTACTCTTCATACTAAACAACTTTCCCCAAGGAACCTATATTCAATCCTGAAAAAAAATTTGACCCTCCATACAAAAATCAGTTAATCGATTTGTACGAAGTTTTTTCTTTTTTTGTGATTCAACAAAGTCATAGAATAAAAGTTGTTCAGTATGATGATAAGGAGCCCCAGTGAACGGGGCCTACACAATTTTTTGTTACACCTGTACAGACACTCATTCTTTAAAACCGTCTGATATAGACGAAACAGAAGAATGATTAGATGAGAGTAGAGAATACAGACCTGCGCATCGCGGAAGGCGTACAGCAGATTGTGCGTGAGCAACAGGTGGCGCGGCACCCAGCGCGCGCGGCACGCGGGGGCGGCAGTGGGCGCTGTGGGGGTGGCAGTGGGGGCGGTGGGGGCGGCGCGCACGCGCTGCCACACGGCGCCGCAGCACACGCCGCCGCGCGCCGCCAGCGCCGGCGCCGACACGCAGCGCCGCTCTGCACACCACACGCTCACTTCAGTACCGACATTGTGGGTCGAGCTCTTCGATCGCGCATAAAACAACTAGATCCCCGATTTTATACAAAACTAACTTCAAAAACCGTCCGGACATTATAGCTGCAGTTATTTGACAGGAGACAAACAGAAATATACAAATAGCAATGTTAGATATAAAAGCAGGACCGCGCAAGTATATATCCGTAAGCGAATTGGACGACATTACAATTTGGGCACTTCAGACCACATGACCGTGAATCTACAGCTCCACTTGTCCGCATGCATCCACATTTTTCGTGTGAACGTCGTCTATTCAGATACATAACAAGCATCATACTGTTACTCGTTTACCTTTTATTTGTCTAGGTATATTTTCGCCAAGATGCACCTTCCAATTTTGCCTAATCATCATTTTTCACAGCCCTGCGAGACGCAACCTTTTTACGGATAACAAGGATGTCGAGATTGTGGAGCTGAACCCTAACCAAAGATAAGGCGCGAGCGTATTTACTCACTAGCTAGCAGGGAGTTGTTCTTGCGCAGGTCGCGCGTGCGCGCCGAGGGGAATATGCCGCGCACCACGCTGGCGGCCGGCGACGCGCGAGGTCCATCCGGCGTCTGCAACACAAACTTTACTGTCATTCAATCAATTTCACTCATCATCATCACCGTCATATCAGCCGAAAAACCTCGACTGCTGAGCGCAAGCCTCCCCAAGGATTTCCACAAACAGGCCGGCCCTGCTCAATCAGGTCTTACTACAGATTATTCAATCTATCTGTTCGCAAGTCCCGAGTCATGTGGACGTCATGTGGAGTGAGTTGTCACCCCTAGCTCTATGGATATATTATTTAAATAATAGATACCTGTATTAACTTACCGCTTTAAGTGGTGTCTGTCGTCTGACTAATCTATGGTATTTTCCTGTTTGTTCATTTTATATTTGGCTCAGCTTTTAATGTTAGTCTTCAAATAAATGAAATAAAACAATGCCACTGGTTAGCCGTTCCGCGTTGTCAAAGGTCGGACGTATGTTTTGTGACACGACAGAGAAGAAAACATGGAGTGGTAGCCGAGTGCTGACTGACCGTGTGCGGCGTGCCGGCAGGCGGCGGCGTGCTGACGGCGACGCTCGTGCCGGAGTGTGCGAGCGCGCGCGGCAGCGTGTGCGGTGTAGCAGGCGCGAGGGACGCGGTCGGCGTGACGTCGCCGAGCCGCATGGGCGTGACGTCGCCAAGCCGCGCGAGCGCCACGTCGGCGAGTCGCGGCGCCAGCGTGCGCAGCGGCGGCGAGATGTGCGCGGTGCCATCGCCCCCGCGCACTGGCTTCAGTCGCGTTGGCGCCGCCACGCCCTCCTGCACACCACATACCACAAATTCATTGACTTATTCCTATAATTTGGGGATCTTCAAAGTAAGAGTGAATAGGCATTATTTGAGTTTGCGTGTACCATCCTCGACTGCATCATCACTTACCATCAGGTGAGTTGCAGTCAAACGCACTCAAATTTTTATTAAAAAATAAAAACACTATTGTACCGATCGCTTCCTGAACAACGTAGGCCCTAATCTTGCCAATTACTCCTAGCTGTTATCATTCTCTGTAAAATTTCAAAATCCAAGGCGCAGGGTACTTCAGATAGGGAAAATGGGCAGCATCAGGAGGGTTGACCCAGGCCTCACATTTGAAAACTAAACGGTCTATTGAACATATGTCCTTACTACCAGTGCAATATACTTAAAAATGGAATTCCCTGCCGGCGTCTGAATTCCCCAAATCGTATAATTTAGGAATCTTCAAGACGAGAGTGAATAGGCACTATTTGAGCTTGCGTGTTACATCCTCGGCTGCATCGGCACTTACCTTCAGGTGAGGTGCAGCCAAACGTACAATTTATTAATAAAAAAAAACCTACTGTAGGTATAAGTAATTTGCCAACGACGACGTGTCAGTTTGAGTGGAAGAAGCTGTGTGGATAACTACTATATTCACGCAGAACGTAAGCATACCGCGTGGTGGCTCCTCGGGACGGGCCGCAGCGCCGGCAGCGGCGAGCCCGCGCTCAGCGCCGCACTCGAACCTGTCGACATCATTTATTTTCTTCACATTTACGGCCGTGTTACGTAAGCAGTTAAACAGAAACATTTTTTTCTGGTAATCTTTTACAAAATTAGACAAAAGACAAAACTATATAACCTTAAACCACTGCGGTGAGCCTTTCTGTGTACAGGGAAATCGAGGGCAACCCTCAAATTTTATGGGTACGTGTTAAGTGGTTTATGTTTTTTCTAAAGCTATTAATTTTTTTGCGTCTGGTAGTCATCATCTCATGTTGATGAGCTGATGATGGAAGATACAATTCCTTAACGGTTAGAGTTGGAGGATAATTATTTACTTATACGTAGATAAGTAGTTGTATTTGTCACCAAGTCAGGATCTGATGATGGAATGTAATTTTGTTTTGTATTGGATGTATTTTCTAAAGCTATTCAAGTTTTTGCGTCTGGTAGTCATCTCATGTTGATGAGCTGATGATGGAAAGTACAACTCCTTAACGGTTAGGAGTTGCAGGATCATTCTTTAAATATTATACGTAAATACTGTAGAGATCTTATGTCTCTACATTTATCCATTTGCGCCTCCTTTTCAGCTTTTCTAATCGCATGTCGCTTTAAAAGTAAAATTCAAATACGAGAATAAACTAAATTTAAATTAAATTTTAGAATGGAATGTTCTATGGAATAGTTATGAATCTTTCTTCATTGGGCCCTGACCCAAGACGGAGGTCATCTTATTTATTTGAGGTCGAATAAGTATTTAAACCTGAAAAGCCACCGTCATAAATGGTGGAGCCGCCACTCCCGTCGATTAAAGTGTTATTTCAGAGAGGAGAAAGTACGGTGCATAAGAAGGAGAAATCGCTGCGCACGAAAACGATTTCGAGGGAACATAATATAAAGTTTTTCAACGACAGAACTTTACCACAAGAAGAAGAAACAACAAGGATTGGTGATATAAAAAAAATAATTATTTGTGTGTATTTTTAAGTAATATGGCGACCAAGTTTTCGGTTCTCTGTAAAGATGTGGATTTTTCTATGCAATATGAAAACATTGCTTTGATCAAAAACTACGTTGAGAAGAGAATTGCCGCTCTATCTTTTTCGAGAATCCACCAAAAAATTGTAGGCCCCTAATTTGATTTGATTTCGTTATTTTTGGTTCATTTCGTGTATAAAAAAATATTATTTAATAATTTTAAATGAATTTGAAGTCAGTTTTAAGTATTTTTTTACTTTTATTTTTAAGGGTTCCTCAGCACTTAGCCTACACTGTCCGTCTGTGTCCTGTGTGTAATAGGTATAAAGTTGAATTATTTCCTATTGCTGCAATAATAACAAAAAACAGAAATAGTGGTTCGATTATCATACAAAAAACAATTGCAATAATCTGGTTCATGATACAGAATAAAGCGTAAATTATGTGTGCTACAAACTTCTATCAAGTATTTGTTTGCGCAAGATTAATAAAAAAACATACTTTCATTTAAAATTATGGAATAAACCAACGCTCAATTTTCATTAAATTTACGAATGTGTGCGAGACAAAATGTCGTGTAAATAAACAAGATGCGCGACGTTGCCGCTCCATGCAACCGACCGACGCGCGTGCATGTTGCCGCTCTTACGTTCTGTCACTGCATCAAGTTAATCGATTGCAAAGAGAGTATAACAAACTGTCTTTTGTTTGTTTTTCATTTTCATGCATTGAAGAATTATTACTAATATACATAATTTGAAACGCCATTTTTCCCATCTCAAAAAAGTTTTTACTTCAAGGTGTCGGTAACGGTGTCGGTATCGGTGTCGGTAACGGTGTCGGTGACGGTGTCGTTGTCGGTAATGGTGACGCTAGTTTAATGGTTTTTTCCCATGTCAAAAGTTTTCACCTAGGTGTCGGTGACGGTGTCGCGGTTTCAATTGTTTTATCCCATCTTAATTTTTTTTTTTACTTTAAGGTGTCGATAACGGTGTCGTTGACGGTGTCGGTAACAGTGTCGGTAACGGTGTCGGTAACGGTGACGCTAGTTTAATGGTTTTTCCCATGTCAAAAGTTTTCACCTAGGTGTCGGTGACGGTGTCGCGGTTTCAATGGTTTTTTCTCATCTTAAAAATTTATCACTTCAAGGTGTCGGTGACGGTGTCGTTGACGGTGTCGTTAACGGTGTCGGTGACGGTGTCGCGCGTTCAATGGATTTTTCCCATCTCAAAAAGTTTTCACTTCAAGCTGTCGGTAACGGTGTCGGTGACAGTGTCGCGCGTTCCATGGTTTTTCTCATTTCAAAAAGTCTTCAGTTCTAGGTTTCGGTGACGGTTTCGGTGACGGTGGTGCGCGTTCAATGGTTTTTCCCATCTTAAAAGTTTCCACTTCAAGGTGTCGGTGACGGTGAAGGTGTCGCAAGTTCAATAGTTTTCAATCTCAAAAAAGTTTTCACTTCAAGGTATCGGTGACGGTGGTTTTTTCCCATCTCAAAATTTCCCAACGCGCCTAGAGAAATTTTCAGTTCAAAAAAGTAAATATGTTAATCGATATACACTCGAGAGCGATGAATCCGGGTCACTTAAAGAATCCTAAAAATCTCGGAAACTAAGAAGGCTAGCTTAATGAAATAAATTGTGTTTAATAGACAATTTAATACTCCTTAAATGAAGTCATTAAAACTTCTTAGTTATTGTAGAGTTATGTCATAAAAAAATCAAAGTTGAAAAAGGGAGACTTTCGAAGATGGAACTACGAAATTACTACATTTGTTTTTGCTTTTGTTTCTAATCTGTCATTTAAGTGGGTACATAAACCATGTTGATAGTGTTCAATATTTATTATTCAAGCAGTAATCATGTCGCTTACACCTGAAGAATGCACCAGAATACTCACAATGCTGGAAAACGGCCGGGGTCAGCGCGATACAGCCACGACTGTCGGTGTGTCGCTCTCAACAGTACAAAGAGTTCTCCAACGTTACGAGGAAACTGGCTCAAACCTACGCAGACCAGGAACAGGCAGAACCAGGTGTACCACAGCACGAGAAGATCGATACTTGGTGAAACAATGCTTCGTAATCGCTTTCTCACAGGAACTGAACTTACAAATCAGTTTCAACGCCTCGGAGGAAGTAACCCAAGCGCATGGACAGTAAGGCGACGACTTGCTGAAGCTAACTTGAAACCACTTAGACCTGCAAACGGCCCTAAACTGGAGCGTGAGCATCGTGTTTCAAGACTAAGATATGCCCAGAACCACTTAAATTGGAGTATTGGAGATTGGTCAAAAGTTATGTTCTCCGACGAATCAAAATTTATGCTCTACAAGCACGATGGAAGACACAGAGTGTATAGAAGACCAAAGTAAAGATTCAAGCAAGCATGCATCGAAGAAAAAGTAGCCTACGGTGGTGGGTCTGGACATGTGTGGGCCGGAATTTCTTCTGAGAGTCGCACAGAACTGGTGTTCATAGAAAACGGCTCTTTAACTAGCGAAAGATACGTGGAAGAAATCCTCAATGAACACGTTGGTCCGTTTATGGTCAATTTGGGTGAGGATGCTATTTTTAAACATGACAATGCCCGGCCTCATACGGGTTGGATTGTGAATGACTACCTTCAAGAGATGAACATTACTCGTATGGAGTGGCCAGCACGCAGCCCGGATATCAACCCGATCGAGCATGCTTGGGACGAGCTAGGGAGATGCGTAAAACAAAGAAGCCCTCCCCCCAATCACGCTTCGTGAGCTCAAAATTGCTCTCACAGAGGAATGGGAGAATATTCCCCAAAATCGTATAAGGAACTTGGTGTACAGCATGCCAAACCGCGTAAACACAGTGATGGAAGCACGAGGAGGCAATACGAAGTATTAAAATTCAAGTAAATCGATTACATTTAAACATTAGTTGTTCAAAAATGTCATGTTTCCTATTTTTTGTTTTAAGGCGAGATCAGCAGTTTTTTTTTAATTTATGTAATTTTTTGTAAATAAAATGTAGTGACTCGTAAATTTTATTACTTTTATTTAAATGGTATTAAAGTGTCTATTAAACACAATTTATTTCATGAAGCTAGCCTTCTTAGTTTCCGAGATTTTAAGGATTCTTTAGGTGACCCGGATTCATCGCTCTCGAGTGTATATATAGAGTTGTTAAAACCCCAAATTTAAAATTGAACGAATTTGAAGTTTTCAGATGATGTCTATAAAAAAGGGAAACTTTTACAATGCCAGTCACGCGAAATTATCTTCAAATGTTTATAAATTTTATGTAACCGAAGGCAACAGATTAAAAAAAAATTAGGATGATAATGAAAGTAATTATTTTAAGAAGGTTTAAGAGAGTTGCTAATGCCACTGAAATTTTAAGAAGAACCATGAACAATATCCTAAATGAAGTTAGGACTGAAACACATTCCAGTGTAATTACTAATTAAGGTCAGCACTGCGAAAAAAAGGAGACCAAAAAAACAATACTCTATTGTCGAACATTTAACCTTCTCTTTATTGGAAGTCGGTTTAAGAATTATTTTATTATGTTTATATTTTTATTAATTTCGCTAGTATATTATACACTAGCTGTCCCGGCGAACTACGTACCGCCTTACATTACATTACACTGCCCTACCCTACACTACACTACCCTACCCTACACTACTCTACCCTACACTACACTACCCTACCCTACACTACCCTACCCTACATTACCCTACCCTAACCTACATACACTACACTACACTACCCTACCCTACACTACACTACCCTACACTACACTACACTACACTACCCTACCCTACCCTACATACACTACACTACACTACACTACCCTACACTACACTACCCAACCCTACCCTACACTACCCTACCCTATACTTTCCTACACTAAACTACACTACTCTACCCTACACTACACTACACTACCCTACCCTACCCTACCCTACATACACTACACTACACTACACTACACTACCCTTCACTACACTACCCAACCCTACCCTACACTACCCTACATACACTACACTACCCTACACTACACTACTCTACACTACCCTACACTACACTACCCTACCCTACCCTACGCTACCCTACTCTACCCTACCCTACATACACTACACTACACTACCCTACACTACACTACCCTACACTACCCTACCCTACCCTACCCTACACTACACTACCCTACCCTACCCTACATACACTACACTACACTTCCCTACCCTACACTACACTACCCTACCCTACACTACCCTACCCTACCCTACACTACACTACCCTACCCTACATAAAAACCTTCTCCTGACAATAACGAACTCGACAAAAAAGAATTAGCCAAATCGGTTCGTGCGTTCTGGAGTTATAGCGTCAGGAAGGAAAACCCGACTTATTTTTATATAGTAGATAATGATAATTTTAGAGCTCTATAGTTCGTGCGGGAATCTAAACAAAACAACAATAAAGTACTTAGTTCTGAATTCAAATTCTGTTATACGATAAATCTTGTAATTGCTGGACATGGAATTAGCATTCGTTTGTATTCGGAAATGCGATGATTGCCGATTGCAATATTCAATGGATGTGTGAATGTCGAGTTCAAAACTGCGTGAAGGAACACATAATCGAGATTTTTGGATACTAAAATGCAATTAAATGTGCAATTTGTTTTTCGACAGTTCAATATTTATGTGAAGAGTGCGCTAAACGTATTTTAAGGTAAAAATGTGGAACCACGACTTCAAAAAAAAAAAAACTAAAAATTTGTGGAGCAGGCGCCATCTAGCGAGAATTGAGCATTGAAGAGCTTCATCGAACCCCCTTAATCCCCATAGAAAATAACGTCCTTTTATAGGTATTTTAAAAATTTTTCTCTATCGTAAAAACGGTAAAACATGTTGTTAATAATCCATAAACCGCCCCCCTTCTGGGATACGGGTCGCTTTCAAACTGGGAAAGGTTAAAATTAAAGGAGCTCACATACAACGAAAATTTTTTAAGGCTTTTTTAGTTTTTGCTCTATTGTAGAAACGGTCACCGACACCTTGAACTGAAGACTTTTTGAAATGAGAAAAACCATAGAACGCGCGACACCGTCACCGACACCGTTACCGACACCTTGAAGTGAAAACTTTTTGAGATGGGAAAAATCCATTGAACGCGCGACACCGATAGATAGCCAGTTCCTCATTGCGTTGAGGAATCTTGGTAAGCCCGCTTCCATCTTCGGCAATATCATCACTTACCACCAGGTGAGATGTTGTCAAGGGTTTACCAATTGTGAATAAAAAAAACAAAAAAAAAAACGGTACGGGACCCTCCGACTCATAGGTTTCGATACAAAATTCCATGACAACTACTCCATCTAGCCGCAAACTTTTTTTCCTTAATGCAATCAGAAGAAAAGAGTAGATAATGTTTACAAAAAGATGTAAAAGATCCTAGGAACAAGAATGAAAAATATATTAAAATTTTAAAAAACAACATGAGAATAAGATCAAGTTACTCTTTAGGACGGCTTACATGTCATGTTACACTTAAGACTGACCAGTGAGCGAGGGGCGGGGCGGTGGCGTCGGCGGAGAGGCGTCGCGGCCCCGCACCCGCTCCGGGGTGCCGTCGTGGCGGTCGTGCGGCGTGTCGGCCGGCGGCGCGGGGGGGCCGCCCTGCACCAGCGCCGGGTTCACGGTCTGCAGCGTGCCAATGAAAGCTTGCATCAAAACAAATTATAAACTAAATTGTTCTTTTTCCGTTTTGTAAAAAACCTAATCTCTTTGTTTTATATTAAGTCTATGATAATTATTATACAGCCCCGCTGTGCATACTTTCTAGCGAAGCCTTCACTTTTTGCCATAGTCAGGCATACACAAACAATAATAATAACATAAAATTTATCAATCTGCAAAGGATGATAAACATGATTTTTTAATATGGTGGCAACCCTAAAAAATTACGATACGGGAAATTTGAAAAAACGCCCGGAGATAAAAAAAAATGTCATCTCATAATTCACCCATATCCATCCAGTAATTTGGGAACCATGTGATGTTAGGGCTCGTGGTCGTCAGCTCAGAGTTGTTCAGCCCCCATAGAGACGTTCACTGTTGAGCACAGCCCTTCTGACTCCCACTCAGCACAACTCCAAGTTACATGCATATAACGGTTCGCTGAACGCTGGCGGTTCGTTGTTGTATCACCGAAGTCGTGGCTCACAAAAAGCAGATAAGAGATAGTGACTCACTTCAATAAGGCTGGTGTCAACGTCCGTCTCGTCCTCGGTGGTGAGTTCGTCCGTGATGCGGCGCAGGCGGGGGCGCGCTGGCGCACACGGCGCAGGTGACTCAGGAATGGGCGGGGGCTGCGCGATAGGCGCGGGCGGAGCGGGCCCGTAGGCTGGAGTGGAGTGGCTTTTGTCCAGGCGGCCGCGGCGCGCCTCCTCCTCACCGGCGCCGCCCCCCGCTCGCCCCGCGCCGGCCGCACCCGCCACGCCGAGCGCAGTGCGCGGCCGCGGCGACAGCTGCAGCCCCGTGCTGCACGACACCGCCTGCTCGACACGTGACGTCGCACTCGTCATCTCATTAGTTTTCGCTGCCGAGCATCGGCGTTAAGAGGGCTCTGATGGTCCGTATGTGCCGTCATCACATTTAAACTAGCGGTTCGCCCCAAACTGTCAACTCGCGATATCCCTACTTGTTTAAAAAAATATAAGTACGCTCACTAACGCTTGCGCGTTGTCGGATACGGTGTTTAGACAAAAACATTTTTTTTTTCCTGGAACGATTTGGCTGATGTTCTAACTTAAAAATTATTAATTAATTGTTTCAGTAGACTTGGAGAACTTCATCCGCTCGTTTAATTATTTCTTTACTTTTAAAACGAAAACGCAAAAAGGTTCCCGGACTAATTGTGATCCATACAGTGAAGGATATTTTATAACACAAAAGGCATAGACATACGAGTACTTCGAACACTTTAGTCAGTGTTTACTTCGCTTAAGTGGCCACCGAGCTCAGTTAAGTTGGTAGTAAGCATTAAGTTCAGTTAAGGCTTTTAAGCCCTCAAATTACACCGCAGAGTCTCTATATGGCATTTAAGCCCAAATAACCTACACCGCACCATTCGTAGGTAAGTACGGTCCAAATTGTAACTAAGTGTTAAAGGTGTGTATGCATTTTTAGTGTTATAATAGTAGCTTATGAAACTGTTGCTTATTGAGGGGTATTTTAATAACTAGTCATGTGCACTTTCATACAATACTTTATCTCATACATTGGGATTGCACCTACTAAATAAAAAGATCAAAGTTAAAAGAGTATAAAACGAAATTCCCCACGAAATTCAGTACAAAATAGCATATGAATTGCGTCAAAACCCAGCACATCACCTCGCATGCGCTAAAGCGGGCGCTGTCACAGACAGGTGATAATTGGCATTAAACTTTATTGTAATGCTAATAAAATGGCGCACTAAAACAACAAAAATGGACCAACGTCCGACAAATAAAGATAATAATTGATGGAATCTCTCTCACAACTACCCCTCCCGGCAAGCCGGACATCGGGAGTTTGCAAGGACGATCGGAGCTGCGATTGGCAAGTCCTAATCTTTAGTGTAATTTATTTGTGTGATCTTGCTTTGCGGCTGTTGAAATCTTAACCCTTCCACGCGTGTGGGCATTTTCTGCCACGAGTAATCGGTACTTGAGCATTCGATCAAATAAGTGAGGCGTCGGGCCCATTACTTGTATATTTGTTTGCCTATTTGTAGGGACCTTCGTATAATGTCCGAGTGTCATTTGGACCAAGTATGAGAATGTCTGTTTTTTAGGTTACGACATTGGACACAGTACGAATTTAGTTTTGAGTGCCTGTCTGAGCAGTCAGGGTGGGTTCCCTGTATTGATTTGTCAACCCCCTTCCCTTGTGGTTCCAGGCAGGCTAGTAGCAGAGACTGTTAGGGACTTTTGCAGATTAAGTTTGCACAGTTAACACCTAGTAGCTTGCTTGCGCTTTGATGAGGCTCCCTCCGTCCCGGGGACGTAAATCGAACACTCGTTGATAAAAAAACATTCGAGATGACGTAAAATCCTATACAATATGGACTACAATCAGTCCAGCGTACTTTTTTAATATTTCATTTTATAAATTAAAGAAATAATTTTAAATGTAATGGCGGCGCTCTCGGTCGGTCGACGCGACGCCCTCAAATTAATGTGCTCCTATAAGGAGATAAGAGCCGCTTCCCTGCAGTGTTGGGGAATCCTGGTAAGCTCGCTTCCATCTACGGCATCATGAAAATGTAATGTTCTACTTGACTGTAGCTATATCGCTCAACTAAGAAGTAGGTAAAGGTCGTCCACAGCAAGCGCTCGGCTGCTGTTGACAAGGCAACTACGCAGTGCCGCTCTCACGCAAAATGGGCGGAGCGATCGCCTGGTTGCGGAAATCAGCCCGCCCCTAACTTCAACTTCAATTTCACAGTGCCGTTCGTCCGCGAGTACGCTTAAAGCAAATATATGTAATGAAATTGAAACATATCGCTAATATAACATTAGTTTTGTTCACAATCTATATCTACTCCTGGGACACGCACGGCGCTCTTCTCAAACTCGAGAAGGATATGCCATACTCCACACACAGGGGCCAAGTCCAGTTTAGAAGGTTGTAGGGCTAGTGGCGAACCCCACTGTCAGAAGTTTATCAAGCCGCCTATAAGGCATCTAACAAGGCGTAACAACTTCCATCTATGATAGAAACTGGCACCAACGGCTTATAGCGTGCCTTTCGAAGCACGGAAACGGTCGAGAAAAATGACACTATAATCAAACCCATCCAGGTAATGACAATGCTTTAGGTCAGTAAAGTTAAACTGCGTGATTGATCCAACCACGTAAGCAGCACTGAGCTACGATCGCTTTTACTATAGCAATAAGTAGTATAACTGTGCTCACCTTGTCGCGCCGATAGAGGCCGCCCCAGTCGCCCTCGCCCGCCCTGCGCTCCTGCAGCTCTTGCCAGAACTGCGCATCAGAACACACAACACGATCAGCGACACTAGCAGACCCACACGCACACACGCACAGTGTAACAATCCATACAGTGGGTCTACGCCTTTGATGTTTGCGTCAAAGCCGACTAGTCACCAGGCACGCGGCACGTCCTCCGCCACCGCCTGAATTAATTCAATAGTATGAATCGGCCCCAACGATGACTAGGGCAATTGGGGCTCGACATCCCCCGTCTAGCCCCTCGACCACCGCACAGTTGCCCTGTTTAGATGTCTCCGTTAGACGACTGTATGGATTCTTCAGACTGTGCCATACATAGACATGACAGCAAATCGATGAGTAAACTCAAGCAAGTATTCTTCCACTTGCTGAGAAATTTCTTAAAAAACAATACATCAATCGGTTCTTTT
Organism: Coleophora flavipennella; assembly: GCA_947284805.1. Lineage (NCBI taxonomy): Eukaryota > Metazoa > Arthropoda > Insecta > Lepidoptera > Coleophoridae > Coleophora > Coleophora flavipennella. The sequence continues at coordinate 2,074,097 of OX369302.1, forward strand.
AGATTGCAAGCTTACGTTAGAATAAATATTTACGGCCGCTGAACCTATTATAGTGTTGCTGAGGTCGGCCACCGCGCGCTGCTATACTTCTAACTGCAGCTACAAACCGCAATGTAACTTTCAATTTAAATTAAATGTTTGTTTTTCTTTTTTTATCCACAATTAATTAATCTATATATATTTAAAAATTAATTCCTATTTCCCTTGGTCGCGGCATCATGCGTGAACGGCTGGACCGATTTCACTAATTCTTTTTTTGTCGAGTTCGTTATTGTCAGAAGAAGGTTCTTATGTAGGGTAGGGTAGTGTAGTTTAGTGTAGTGTAGGGTAGGGTAAGGTAGGGTAGTATAGTGTAAGATGGTACGAACTTCGCCGGAAATACTAGAAATTAATAATATTAATTAATTATCAAGTGTATAGGTTTTATTGACTCCTAGTAACTCACAAATCAAATCAACCTGCTTTGGCATAAGATTATGATGACGATCATCACATCAAAGGACGTCCACTGCTGGACATAGGCCTCTCCTGAGTTGGTTGGTTTCGTCATAATCGCCACGCTCGGAGGGCCGGTTGGCGATCGCAGTGAGCAGTGTGGTGGCACAGTACACGAAAAGGACACCATCCTCCGGTGATGTCCCTTAGTCGCCTCTTACCACACCTATTGGAAGTGATGGGATGGTCCTATTCTAAGCCGGGAACCATACGGCTTAATGGAGATGATACGCAGACTTGAAAGTAAAATTTAGAGTAAAAAATATTTTTTTTATCGCTAAAATAGTGAAGTCATTGGTTTTTTCTTTCGAACGACCGAGCTCAATGAGACAGTTAGATGAAAAATTTTAAAAAACCGGACAATTGCGAGTCGGACTCGCCCACCGAGGGTTCCGTACAAATGTGTAGGTACATAATATAAATCATAACATAGCAAACTGTAAGGTACTACATACTGTAGCGTTATTTTGCTGTAACAACGATCATTTATTGTCATCATCATCATATCAGCCGGAAATCGTCCACTGCTGGACAAAGGCCTCCCCCAAGGATTTCCACGAAGACCGGTCCTGCGCCGCCAGCATCCATCGGCTTCCCGCGATCTTCACCAGGTAGTCAGTCTACCGCGTGGGAGGCCTGCCTACGCTACGTTTTCCGGTGCGCGGTCGCCACTAGAGAACTTTACTGCCCCATCAGCCATCTGTTCTACGAGCTATGTGCCCTGCCCACTGCCACTTCAGTTTAGCGACTTCGTGAGCTATGTCGGTTACTTTAGTTCTCCTGCGGATCTCCTCGTTTCTGATTCGATCACGCAGAGCAACTCCGAGCATAGCACGCTCCATTGCCCTTTGGGTGACCTTGAGCCTTCTTACTCATAAGAAGTAAGCGACCATGTTTCAGTACCGTAAGTCATCACTGGCAACACACACTGGTCAAAGACCTTAGTCTTGAGACACTGCGGTATTTGGGACGTGAAGATATTGCGAAGCTTCCCGAACGCTACCCAGCAAAGTTGAATTCGTTGATTGATCTCTTTCTTGAAGTTGGACCTGCCTAGCTGGACTGTTTGTCCCAGGTATACATATTCGTCAACAACTTCCAGTGTAGAGTCTCCAACCTTTAGAGGGGTGGGTGCGACATGGACATTTAACATTATTTTCGTCTTGTCCATGTTCATTTTCATTTTAAGACCCACTTACTGAGGCCATCGAGCATTGTGCTTAGGTCTTCCATAGTCTCAGCCATGAACACGATATCGTCAGCGAATCGGAGGTGGGATATGTACTCGCCGTTGATATTGATGCCGGGTCCACCCCAGTCCAGAAGCTTAAAAACATCTTCCAGGGCGGCGGTGAACAATTTCAGAGATATAACGTCTCCCTGTCTCACCCCTCGCTGCAACTGGATATGTTTCGAGTTCTGGTCCTGGAGGCGAACCGACATGGTGGCGTTTTCATACAAACACTTCAACACCTCGATGTATCGATGGTCAATTTGGCACCGCTGGAGACTGTACCACAGCCCAGGTTTCGACTGAATCAAAGGCCTTCTCATAATTCACAAACGCCAAGCATAGTGGCTGGTTGTACTCTTCAGTCTTCTGTATAATCTGCCGCAGCGTATGTATGTGGTTTATGGTACTAAAGCCTTTTTCGGAAACCAGCTTGTTCGGGAGGCTGGAAGTCGTCAAACCTGCGTGCGAGACGATTCGTAATGACTCTCGAAAACAGCTTGTAGATATGGCTCAGAAGTGAGATGGGTCTGTAGTTCTTCAGCAGGGTGTTGTCACCCTTTTTGAAGAAAAGCACAACCACACTTCCGTGCCATGCCTTAGGCGTTTGTCCCTCGAGTATAACGGAATTAAATAACTTCTGAAGAGCTTTTAGTACCGGTGATCCACCTTCTTTCAGAAGTTCAGCCGTAATTCCATCTGTTTGAGAGCCATTCTAATCTCGTACAGGCTGACGTCCGGGATATCTTCGGTATAGTGTCGGGTTAGTCTGGCTCTTGGGTCTTCAGCCAGATCGCTGACAGGCAAACGTGTGGTCTTGTACAATTGGCCATAGAACTTCTCAACTTCTTCCAGCAACTCAGTCTTAGACGATATGGTCCTGCCATCCTCAGTCTTCAGCTTGGTCAGTTGGCTTTGTCCAACAGACAGATCTCTCGCGAACACTTTTGAGCCTTTGTTGCGCTCAATCGCCTCTTTAATACAATTTGTATTATATTGGCGTAAATCGCGAGTCAGGGACTTAGAGATCTGCCTGTTTAGTTGCCGATACTGAGAAGCGTCAGGCGTCCGTCACTTGCTCAAGGCCACTCGTTATATGGCTACCGCTAAGCGTATCGGAGACGATACAACGGACAGTAGGTTGACGCACGCTCGCCTGAGTGCTCGCACGTCACATTTACCGCTCTGACTATCGAAATGCCGAAACCACGCAATTATTGTGCAGTGGATGGGTGTTACAGTCAAAAGACAAATGAAAATTTGTCATTTTTTTCATTGCCGAGAGACGAACAAAGGTACCTTAGTTAATAGTATTTTAAATCTTTTGTATTTTTCGAATTCCCTTTTCTCATTCCTTTACAATTTATTATCATTTATTCCTTAAACTTAGAACAATGGTGGGTAGGTACCTACTATGTTAATCGTCGTAAATTAAGGATTCCAGGTATTATTTATGTGTTTTTTTTATATAAATAACAGTTACCTACTTAATGTCAGAACATAGTAGGTACCTAGCGTCGTCGTCGTGATTTATACTTTGTTCCAGATAACATTAGACAGAAGGTGAAATAGAAGTCAAAAGGTTATTTATGGTGAACACTTTCCTTATTTTACCTCAAAAAATATTCACAATAAAAATAACATAAGTAGGTATATTTCGTTTTTATTTCATTTGTATAACACAATTACTAATGTAATTGTTTACTTTCGATTTTTGTTGTGGTTACATTTGTATTACGTAGGTACGTACCTTACACCTTTTAAATAAATGAAAAATGCTTTCTGTAAGGCTAAAGTGGAGTGCGTTTTTACTTTCCTCAGTCCCTGCGGTGTCGGAGAAGGCAAGCAGAGGAGTTAGGAGGGGGGTAGTTTTTGAGAAAATGAATTTTGAAAATTGGTATTGTAACATACTCTTTGATAACCACGCTTACGTTTCCGCGTGATGAAAAATCGCTACGGCTTATTAAAAAAAGGTCATCTACTTCTATGACGGCGAAAATCGCGGCCGCTTATTAAAAAAAAGATCATCCACTTCTCTGACGGCGAGAATCGCTACCGCTTATTCCAAAAAACCTTGAGGGGGATGTGGGAGTATCAGGTCGGGGAAAGCATTCGGGACCCGGACCCCTACGGGGGCATAGCCCGACTTTTATTACCAGGACGAATGTAAACGAAAAAATCTCAAGAACTTAGCACAGATTACTAAATAGTTACTTCGTAAACTATAGCTTGCATTCACGAGCCGTTTTTTGTTATGACTTGTAGATAGTATCACAAAAATCACAAAAACTATTTTCGTTACGTTTTTACCTAGCTTTCACTTAAAATAACAATAATTCAAGCTCACAATGAGGCCCTCTTAGGGAATGTTTTTGTATGAATAGTAGGTATGAAATTCTCCGTCATTTTGTCATTAAAATTTATTAATCGGGTATTCAGGGAAGGGAAAAATGCATCTATCATTTTATTAAACTCAAACATATTTGATCGACAAATATAAAATAATTGATTTTCTACAACATTCGTTTCATTACCAAAATCATCATAGGTACAACCCTAGCACATTCGCTCGATGACGCGCTTGCACGTGGGTCGCGCGGCGGGCAAAACAATCTCAACTCTCTGTATGCGTAGTTATGGCACATTTCTTCTCGCTACAAACAGCTGGTATTATTATTAAGATTTTGTAGGCTAATATAGCGTAGGTATTTAAGCTTTTGTATGGGAGTGATGTATCTGTTACGAAGTAACTACTTAGTAATCTGTGGAAGCGTCTTCAGAGGACTGCAAAACCAATCTGCGTCTTTCTTCCATGAGGTTGCTGGTGAAGTCTCGATATTTTTTTGGTTCTGTTTGAAGGGCGAGTTTTAAAAATCATAGACCCGACCGTTTGGACAATTTCCACGAACCTGTCATTATAATCGTCCACATTCTCGCAGTCTCCTAGGCATTCGAAACGATTGTGCAACTCGAGCTGAAAGCTATCGGGGTTTTAGAGCTGGATGGGCGCTGGTCGGAGCGTAGACTTCATCAGTCGACATCTTTCCAGCTTGGTCTTTAGATTCAATGTGCCTCTGACCATCCGGTGATCACTTCCTGTTTTGACTGAATTGATCACGGAGACATCATTGAATATTTGTCTCCTTGTCGACAAGTTGAAGTCTATCTCGTTCTTAGTAACAGGATCCCGTTTTTACCCTTTGGGTACGGAACCCTAAAACCACCTAAGTGCGTGTTGTACTCGCGCTAAGTGGTCCGAACTGAATAAGAAAACAGTGTAATTCTGTCGCTCGCGTTGTTATCTTTTGTTTGTAATGTAAATAGGTAGGTGTATAGGTGTGTAGTACAGAACCCTCGAGCGCGAGTCTGACTCGCACTTGACCGGTAAAATTTCTTATTTGAGTAGGACTGAAATTTAGTAATCAAAAGTTTTTAATTTATTTTTGAAGTAGTCATCATCTTAATTGCCGATTATGGTAGCGCCCATGTACAGCGGTAGATCGCACCGGGGCCGGGGGGCCGGGGACCGGGGGACGGGCGATACAAACTTGCTTGGCTTGTTACCTGCTCGATGCTGAGATGGGGCCGCTTGGAGACGGGGCTGCCGCCGCTCACCGAGTGCCGCCGCTGCGCCAGCGCGCGCGGCTTCGGCGGGTACATGCTGCAACCAACAACACGGCTCATCCTCATCCATCCATACAAGTAGGCTTGACATTATGGGCGCATATTATAAATACGTCCGGGAGGTCGTGGTTCGAATCCCGCCACGTATCAATGTGATTAGATAGGAAGTTAGATTTCATATGTACGTTTATCCGACGCTCTTACGGTGAAGGAAAACATCGTAAGGAAACCTGCACACGCCTGCGAAGAAACTCGCAGGTGGTGTGTAAAGTAGACCAACCCGCACTGGGCCCGCGTGGTCGACTAAGGCCCGATTGCCCTAATTCATGGTAGACTCGAGCCCCTCGGTTGGGACGTATATGAGCTGATATGATGATGATGATTATAAACAAATAACCAGCGATTTGTTACCCTACCTGGGTTATGTACTAACAAACAACATTTGAAAATGGAATCCACACACAGAATATTATATGTCTTTTTATTTGCTTCACTTTTATGACCTATGTAACCTATCTACCTCCCCTTATTCGAGTATACAGTGTGTATCGGATAGGGCCACCGATATTTTAAGGGCATGTAATACGCCACATTTCATCGACGAAAAACCCCCCCATTACGGGGACGCATCCTTCTCCCCTCTAAATGGCAACCATTTATATTTTCAATTTATTTTTGTAGCTGTTCATGAAAAATATGTTTTATCTTAAAATTAGCAGCCGTACATAATTTGGTGTTTGTCCTCGTTTTTGCAGTAGGTTCAAAAAAATAAAAAGAAAATCAAACGTTTCGGTTAATTTTATGTATATATCACCAGAGATATTAAACCTAAAAGGTTTTGATTCTCTACTGCTGGTAATTCATGAGAAAACATATTTTTAGTGAAAAGCTACAAAAAAAATCTAATTCGAATTGAGAGGGTAGAAGGATGCGACCCCTTTATGGGGGGTTTTTTGTTGATGAAATGTGGTGTATTATATGCCTTTAAAATATTGTTAAACCTATGCGATACACACTTTATAGCATATCTCTGTAAATAACTTAATTTATTTTAGGATGAAAGAGACAATAATTATTAATTACTACTTAAATTGATTGAGCCTGATTTTGTAGTACAGGTCACGGGGACGTCTGAGGAAAGTATTACCCGTGTTGATGGTTCTGAAGAAAGGAAAAGAAATAGTGCCTCATTTGTAACTTAAATCAGCAATGGGCAGGGCACATACCTCGTAGAACAGATACCCATTGGGACATGCCCACTCGTATATCTACCAGATACGCTAAACTACTAGGTTTATGATATAGCGTCTCCACTCACCGACAGCTAGGTCATAAAGTGAGGGCCGCTATTCCTGCCAACACCATAAGGTGAAGACAAGGACCAGTTACGGTAGGTCTTGCCGCCATTGGGACATTCCCTCTCGTATATCTACCAGATACGCTAAACTACTAGGTTTATGATATAGCGTCCCCACTCACCGACAGCTAGGTCATAAAGTAAGGGCCGCTATTCCTGCCAACACCATAAGTTGAAGACAAGGACCAGTTACGGTAGGTCTTGGCTGCCGCCATTGGGACAGTAAAGTTCTCGAGTGGGGACCGCGCACCGGAAGATGTAGCGTAGGCAGGTCTCCCTCTCCGTGGACCTATAACCTACGAAAGCTGCTGGATGAGGGCAGCGCAGGACCGGTCGTTGTGGAAATCCTTGGGGGAGGCCTTTGTCCAGCAGTGGACGTCTTTCAGCTTATATGATTTGTACACGCCCTTACCTGCCTACGAGGAACACGTAAGCAAATGTTACGTTACAGAGCGGGGACATCTTCAATATTATAAAATTTTAAAAAGAAAATAAGAATATAATAACAGAACGGCGCCTCAAAAAAGAATAATAGGTTAGAATAAAAGTCTCCGAAACCCGTGGACTGTGTAAAGGGCCGTAATGGACCGTCCATACATAGCTGCTATACTGACAGTCACTCCTAGCTACCTGACAAGTATGGGCTTCACTGGGGCTTGCCCAGTGGTCCCGTAGTTACCGTCGACACATACCGCGTGTGGTCGGGGTGAAGGCGGTCAGGCGAGGCGGGCGGGGAGAGCGCGTCGCTGTCGCTGGACGCGGGGGAGGGTGCGCGGGGCGCGGGCGGCGCCGCTGCATCGCGCTGCACCACCAGCAGCGTCTCCCGCGGCGCGCGCTCCTCGTTCCTGCCCACATAGGACACATACAGTTTAGTTTACAAAAGGACGCATTTACGAAAATTATAAGAATTAGCCGTTTTCCGGTTCCTTTTACGATAAATCTATTTAATTTACTACAATTTTAGGCGTACTAAAAGGTACATTAAACCTTTTTAATTCGTATACTCTTTAAATATAAAAAGTCTTATTAATTACTATAGAATAAGTTTTCCCTAGCATCTTTTCGCGAAAACAACGAAAACAGGGTGATTTTTAGGTAATATATTAATTGATGTAAATTACAAAATAATTCCCTTAGATACAACAATTTTTAGAAATAAATATTTTAATTTACATTTCGATGACAACTGCACACAAAGTATAACACTAGAATATGTGGCGTATATAAAAAAACTAACTGTAAGTAATTACGAAGCAGTGATAAACAAATATCTGAAGAAGAAATTTTAGTTAATATATCTATCATCAGCATAAGCTAATCATTCACACCTTAGAGATTCTAGTAGATGAACACAATAAATAATAGAGGGCCGAAATTTGAGCCTTGTGGTACTCCAGAAGCCACAAAACGTAGGTAATCGGGTACGATTGTTAAGATAAGATTGAATCCATCTTAAAAATGAGCCATGAATACCAAGATGCTCAACTTTGATACAGTATGTTATGATCCACCTTATCGAACGTCTTAGCGAAAACTGTATAAATTGTGTGTTTTACCTCGGAAAGTAATGCCCGTACGACTATCAATTACATCTTATTCAATAAGGTCTAAACGAATGTGATTGAAGTTAATCAAATTTTTCGGTGAGCCAACGCGTCGCAGGTGTGGCCATAGGAGCTGGCTTTACGCTGCTCGTAAGAAATACAAATGTTGTCTAATAAACAATAACAGACTTACTTTTGGCACAAGACACAATTATCACTACTTTTGACTTAATTTCAACATAAACTGCAAGAAAATTTTATGCGTTTGGAGGAAAAGGGATGTCCTAACAACTTCCACTAGGCTCAGCGGTATGCCTGGGGACTGCAGTTTGAGTTTGCAATCCAGTACACTGGCTGAACAAGTTAACTGACCTGCCAGGCAGCACGGGCGCGTGGCGCGGGTGCGGCGGCGGCGCGCGGCGGCGCACGCGCAGCGGCAGGTCGCCAGCGCGTGCTGCCGCCGCGCAGGCACGCGTCACTGCCTCTCCACCCCATCCCACCACACACTGGCCGTCCACCTGTAGCAAGAATTTTACATCTTCTTTTAATATTTATTTAAGATATTGCGCGATTTATACGAGAGAAAAAGCGAACTCCTATACTTTCCCCTTGTACGATTTGTGCTCTTTCGCTCGAAAATGCGACTAAATGAACAAAGAGTGAACATCAGCAAAATACATCCTTATGTATCATCATATTCCATCAATTACTATTTAGAAGCATAACATCTGAATTGTATTGAGTCAAGACTGTTATAAATTAAATCCGCATCCTGGTACTGGTGGTTTTTTAATTCAAAAATTTACGTTATTCTATTAACAAATATGAGTCACAAAGTTTGCTATTTTCAACAGTTACTGCAATGGTTCTTTTCTTTAGCCTTACCTGCACAATAAACCTAAACTTGAAAGTATAGCGCCGAGAGTCACCGAGACAGTCACGGCTTTACCTACAAGCGAGTTGGCGGGTCACACCCAAGTTGGAAGCGGTGCGCACCTGCACGATTTCGTCACCGGGGTAGAGCAGGCCGCAGGCATGCGCGGGCGAGCCGAAGCGGATATCGGTGAGGTGGTGGTGCGCGCAGCACGAGCGCTGCACCGCGAAACCCAGCGGCCGCCCGCGCTGCCGTAGCGTCACCGCGTCCAGTGAAGCCGCGCGTAGCACTAGCGGGTCCGACACGTCCTGCACATCACACCGAGAGCACACACTAGATAAAGAGATAAGATATCCATACAGTCGTCCGACGCAGACGTCTAGACAAGGCAATCGTGCAGAGGTCAACGAGCGAGATGGGGAGGTCCAGCCCCAATATCCCCAGTCACTGTTCGGGACAATTCATTAGAAGCGCCAGCCCAGCGCTAGAGGTGACCAGTGATGTCGGCTTTGACGTAAAGCAAACCACGTGAACTACAACCATTGCACCCCTGCATGGATTCCTACAGTGTACCAAGAGTTTAGTTTTGCTGAATTATACAACCCATAGACAATTACAATACATTAGTACTAACACACAGTATGGACACTCCCTGCCGCTCTCTAGATTGCGACCTCGTATCACCCCCTCGTCACCCAGATTGATACAGATTGGTTACAGTTTGGTTTTCGAACGTATAGGATTTCGCCGCCATTTTGTTTGTTCCGTCATTCCTTTTTTGAAATGTCATTTCTGGCCCGTTGTATGAAGTGTCCAGGGTGTGCCATAGAGTCCTTCCTGTTAGGCTTCGTACCATGATTGTCACGGGAAGGCGAGGCCCCACTCTACACACGGGGTCTCGTTCTGACTTGTAGGACTCGTGCCCGACCCAATGTAAGAAGCACCCATCCATCGAACCGCTCAGTAGGAACGTAACGGGACCCACTTTAACGTGATTAACAGTGCACGAAAATGGTCGAAATAACAACATTGTTGTGTGTGCAGTACAGTGGTATATAATTGACTAAACATGTGCGTCTCTAATTGCAATTGCAGCAACTACAATTTTGCTACATTCTTTTGTTTTTGTTAATTTTATAAAAAAAGTCCGAAACTCATTTTGATAAAATTTATATGGGACCAACTTCGAAGAATACCCTATCCAGTAAAAAAAATTATCGAAATTGTACCTACTTTGTAAAAAGTTGTGTGGTCATACATAAAAACACCGGCCAGGTGCGAGTAAGAACCGCTTTGTGTGCGTTTCGTACCATCATACTAGATGACGCTAGTACAAAGGGTTCCGTACCTACATACTAGATGGCGCTAGTTTCTTCATGTTTAAAAAAACACGTTTTTTGTATGGAGACCCCTTATTTTATTTCTCTTTTTCAAATTTTTAGTATTTGTTGTTATAGAGCGGAAACAGAAATACATCTGTGAAAATTTTAACTGTCTAGCTATCACGGTTCATGAAATACAGCCTAGGGACAGCCGGACAGACAGATAGACAGACGGACCGACAGCAAAGTCTTAGTAATAGGGTCCCGTTTTTACCCTTTGGGTCCGTACCCAAAGGGGGGGACGCATTGGGTACGGAACTCTAAAAAAACCGGCCAAGTGCGAGTCGGACTCGCTCACGAAGAGTTCCGTATTACCACATCTTTAGATAAGGAACCTAAGAAATACTAAATCGAAAACTATACATCATAAAAATCATTAATAATCTGTTTAGGCTTGTGCCAATGAAGCTTTTTCATACGATACCCCACATGACACGCGGTAAACTGAATTCAAAATTTGGACCGCCGCGCCGTTCCTTGCATAATTGATAACGTACTACAAATAAAGACTATATTCTTTATGATTTAAGAACAAATATATTGTTTTCAGATTTTTCCCTATACTTATAGTATAAGACGGTATTACTTGCCAAATTTCATAAGACAAGATAAATACTCTTTTTATTGTACATACAAATTATAAAAACTTAACTCAAAAAATATAAAAAAAACAAACACAATATAAAAAAAACGTATATAGGTACAATTGCTATTGCGGTACAATTTGGGCGGTTTTATCGCATAGTTCATCATCGCATTATCATAGTTGTAAGTCAACGGAAAATACCCTATAAATTCTGATTGCCTTGAGAGTGTCGCTATATACGTTTTTTGTGGCATAAATGGCCGTTTCTGTTTTTAGGGTTTTTAGCGTTTTTAGGGTTTCGTACCCAAAGGGTGAAAACGGGACAACCCTATCACTAAGACTTTGCTGTCCGTCTGTCACCAGGCTGTACTTCATGAACCGTGATAGCTACACAGTTGAAATTTTCACAGACGATGTATTTCTGTTGCCGCTATAACAACAAATACAAAAAATTAGAAAAAGTTAAAGTATCCATACGTATCCAACCAAAAAAATCTCCGACTTCACCAGCAACCTCATGGAACAAAGACGCAGACTGGTTTTGCAGTCCTCTGAAGACGCTACTCAGTATCGGCAACTAAACAGGCAGATCTCTAAGTCCCTAACTCGCGATTTACGCCAATATAATACAAATTGTATTAAAGAGGCGATTGAGCACAATAAAGGCTCAAAAGTGTTCGCGAGAGATCTGTCTGTTGGACAAAGCCAACTGACCAAGCTGAAGACTGAGGACGGCAGAACCATATCGTCTAAGACTGAGTTGCTGGAAGAAGTTGAGAAGTTCTATGGACAATTGTACACGACCACACGTTTGCCTGTCAGTGATCTGGCTGAAGACCCAAGAGCCAGACTAACCCGACACTATACCGAAGATATCCCGGACGTCAGCCTGTACGAGATTAGAATGGCTCTCAAACAGCTCAAGAACAACAAGGCACCGGGTGATGATGGAATTACGGCTGAACTTCTGAAAGCAGGTGGATCACCGGTACTAAAAGCTCTTCAGAAGTTATTTAATTCCGTTATACTCGAGGGACAAACGCCTAAGGCATGGCACAGAAGTGTGGTCGTGCTTTTCTTCAAAAAGGGCGACAACACCCTGCTGAAGAACTACAGACCCATCTCACTTCTGAGCCATGTCTACAAGCTGTTTTCGAGAGTCATTACGAATCGTCTCGCACGCAGGTTTGACGACTTCCAGCCTCCCGAACAAGCCGGTTTCCGAAAAGGCTTTAGTACCATAGACCACATACATACGCTGCGGCAGATTATACAGAAGACCGAAGAGTACAATCAGCCACTATGCTTGGCGTTTGTGGACTATGAGAAGGCCTTTGATTCAGTCGAAACCTGGGCTGTGCTACAGTCTCTCCAGCGGTGCCAAATTGACCATCGATACATCGAGGTGTTGAAGTGTCTGTATGAAAACGCCACCATGTCGGTTCGCCTCCAAGACCAGAACTCGAAACCTATCCAGTTGCAGCGAGGGGTGAGACAGGGAGACGTTATATCTCCGAAACTGTTCACCGCCGCCCTGGAAGATGTTTTTAAGCTTCTGGACTGGGGTGGACTCGGCATCAATATCAACGGCGAGTACATATCCCACCTCCGATTCGCTGATGATATCGTGGTCATGGCTGAGACTATGGAAGACCTAAGCACAATGCTCGATGGCCTCAGTAAGGTCTCTCAACAAGTGGGTCTTAAAATGAACATGGACAAGACGAAAATAATGTTAAATGTCCGTGTCGCACCCACTCCTCTAAAGGTTGGAGACTCTACACTGGAAGTTGTTGACGAATATGTATACCTGGGACAAACAGTCCAGTTAGGTAGGTCCAACTTCAAGAAAGAGATCAATCGACGAATCCAACTCGGCTGGGCAGCGTTCGGGAAGCTTCGCAATATCTTCACGTCCCAAATACCGCAGTGTCTCAAGACTAAGGTCTTTGACCAGTGTGTGTTGCCAGTGATGACTTACGGAACTGAGACATGGTCGCTTACTATGGGCCTCATAAGAAGGCTCAAGGTCACCCAAAGGGCAATGGAGCGTGCTATGCTCGGAATTTCTCTGCGTGATCGAATCAGAAACGAGGAGATCCGCAGGAGAACTAAAGTAACCGACATAGCTCACAGAATCGCTAAACTGAAGTGGCAGTGGGCAGGGCACATAGCTCGTAGAACAGATGGCCGATGGGGCAGTAAAGTTCTCGAGTGGCGACCGCGCACCGGAAAACGTAGCGTAGGCAGGCCTCCCACGCGGTGGACCGATGACCTGGTGAAGGTCGCGGGAAGCCGATGGATGCGGGCAGCGCAGGACCGGTCGTCGTGGAAATCCTTGGGGGAGGCCTTTGTCCAGCAGTGGACGATTTGTGGCTGATATGATGATGATGAAAGTATCCATAGAAAAAACGTTTTTTTTTTAAACGTGAAGAAACTAGTGCTATGATAGTACAGAACTGAAAAAAGTACGGAACCCTATGTCTGCGGTTATGACTCGCACTTGGCCAGTTTTTTTTCCGTTAACTTATAAGTTTGATTTTTCACAGCTTCAAGGGACAGTAGAATGGAGTAAATCGTTTTAATTTCAACTTGGTACCTCCAGGCATTCCCGAGATTAAGGGTCTTGATAGACAGACAGACGAACAGATTGACAACAGAGTGATCCTATAAGGGTTCCGTTTTTTTCCTTTTGAGGAACGGAACCCTAAAAAAACACGGCTTTACTTGAAGTCGGTTGAAGAGTCATCCAAAATCAATTTTTGTACTCCTAGTCGATTAACAAACGTGATCCATGCAGCTGTGGTGCTGGCCCAGGACGAGTATTCACCTGTATTATGCAGTCGGCGGCAGCGGCGGTGGCGGTGGCGTTGCGGCGCAGGTCGCGCGCCGGCTGGTCGGCGAAGCGGTCGCGCTGCGCGCACGTGGCGGCCTCCAGCGCCAGCCGCAGCAGCCGCGCCGCGCGCTCACCCAACCGCCACGCGTCGCCGCCCCCGCCTACCGCGGCGCCCCCGCAGCACAGCGACCACCGGTGCAGCCAGCAGGCGAGAGGCTTGACAGCGCTCACGGCGCGCGCCACGTCAGCCAGCGTCTGCGTGTCAAGCCGCTCGGGACAGTGCCGCAGCGCGCGCGCCACGCCCGTCGCCACTACTGACACGCGCACCGCCAGCTGCTGCACGCACTCGCGACGCACCTCGTATTGCTGAATAACCCCAAAAAAATTATTAGTATAGTAAAAAAACTGGCCAAGTTAGTGTCGGACACGAAAAGTATTGCAAAAATATAATTTCTTTCCCTTTTTAAAATTGACTGTAATACACACACAGGCAAGTGGACGGACATACATGACGAAATTATAAGGGTTCCGTTCTGAAATCCCACTAATAAATGACAACATACCGATATCTATAAAGCCTCTCAAAGTCAACATTAACTAGAGCTCATGAAAAAAGATAACTAGCAGATAGTATTGTACCATTGAAGACTCATGCATGCAAGGAATAAACAGTCCAATAATCAGCTTTGCAATAACGGCATTGAAGTGTGGGCAATGAATCATCATACCAGAGGTTGATTTAGACTTCCAATCCTTGCTTTGACTAAGATTATGTAAACGAGTACAGGCAGGTATGTGCCTATGTTTTGAACCAGTGACAGTATGAATCAGTGTGTTATCTTGACAATTCAACTCTTCTTGAATGGATTTCAACTGTGAAATTTAACTTTTTAACTCCTTCCATGGCGCAGCGGCAATCCAAAATTTATTTTGTGGGAGGAGTAATTTAATAATTCCATCTGGCTAGCTACATCATTTGTATCTAATTCTTACTTTTAAATTAGAAAGTTTGCTTTCACATTTGGCATCATCACTTACCATCAGGTTTGAATTTTAAAACATTTTCGAGAACTGAGTCAATAGTCGCACTGTTTAGAAGTAAAGGTGTACTCACGAAGTTCCTAAGATGGTCGACGGCCTCGAGCAAGAGCTCTTGGTGGCCGATGGCGGCCACCCCGAGCGCGTCCAGGTCATCGCAGCGCAGCGCTAGCAGCCGTGCTCCGTCCACGCGGCGCGTGCGCAGCCGCGGCACGTACTGCGCCACCGCGCCGCCCAGCCCTGCGCGCCACCGTGTAGTTCTTATATAGGGTCTAACTTAACTAAGGTACTTACACTATTGACACAGAGGCTCTTAATCATGAAACTAAAAATCATCCTCTTTATTTATTTCTCTAATAGATTAATCATCAAGTCTGGAATGCAAGGAATGATGTTTATATTTCATGCCTAGAGAGGATGCAAAAGAAATTAATTAAATACTTATGCTATTGCTTAAACATATGTTATTGTTCTAACCATTAATACACATATTCCACATACTTCCACTTAATGTGTGCAGTTAGATACATCACTGATGTATTGTACCTGCTAAAAATAGATTCTTCTGACTGCCCTGATCTGCTAAGCAAAGTTACTCTCCACACCATCTGTTTGACAATGTAAGGAGACAGCCGCACTAGCCCTACCTTCCGCAACCACAAACTACAGGCAAAACAGTTTCTTCTATAGACCAAGTAGTAACTTACACAGACTAGTAGCTAACAACAATATAAAGATTGATCTATTTAACAACAGTGTTCTGGTGGTGAGAAGTTTGTTAATGGTTTTTCTCCAATGAGTAAGAGCCTACCCTAAGTACTACTATAGTAAGTTATTACCTATTTACCTATTTTTCCCGTTTCTACTTTTTCTAATATAAAATTAACTTAGCTAAGTACCTACTAAATTATTTTGTTTTTATTTAAAGTATGTAATATTCTAATTTCATTGTTTTTCCTTCTTCGGTGCTCAGTTCATTTCAGTACAATATTAGTTTATAATGTTTTTAACTGTGAAAACCCATTATCAGTTGTCCAGAAGTAATTTGCTATGCTATCTGTTTCAATACTGACAGTTTTCCTAAAATATATAATAATAAAGATAAAAAACTAGACCATCATGCCTTCTTGCGGCACTATGGTAAACTAAGAATATAAACATAGAGAATGAGTGTAGCTGTAATAATTTTGAGGCACCTATCATCATCATCATCATATCAGCCACAAATCGTCCACTGCTGGACAATGGCCTCCCCCAAGGATTTCCACGACGACCGGTCCTGTGCTGCCCGCATCCATCGGCTTCCCGCGACAGCTATAACATAGCTCGTAGAACAGATGGCCGATGGGGCAGTAAAGTTCTCCAGTGGCGACCGCGCACCGGAAAACGTAGCGTAGGCAGGCCTCCCACGCGGTGGACCGATGACCTGGTGAGGCACCTATACTTAAGATAATATATTGTCTTACTAGCCAGTCAGTGCCTTAGTAGTCAGTACACAAAGTCAAGATGCGGTGAGAAAATCACAACTTTTGTCTAGCAAAATAAACATTTGAATGTCACATTCCACCAGTCATTGTTTAGTATTTTTTGGTAATTATTCTAAAAATACAGTATCTGCCCATACGCATTAATGCCTATGGGTCAAGTGCAAAAAATACGACCATTTCACTCTAGTGGCATGTCCCTGATTTAGAAACAAAATTAAAATTGCAAAGTTCATTCCAGTGATCCTATTTTCTGTTATAACAGTCCAGAATATTGATAGGTTTTATATTAAATAGGAATTTAATGCTTGGAAACGAAATTTGACTCTTATATAACTTAGAAACAAAACAGTGAATTTAATCTTTCATACTATTTTTTTTTGTCCTACCACAGTGTATTGATATTCACAGTTAAAAATCTGGACTATGTATGGGTATTAAAGACTATTAAACTGTTGAAATATGTTACTAAACTATCCTTCTTTGTTTTTTTACCTCTTTTTGTTACACTTTGTGTATATATTAATACATTTTAAAGGCGAATTTCATGTTGTCCTTAAATATTCTAATTTTCGTTACTCATGCTTAGTTACCGCAAAACCGGTTCGAAAAATGAATACAAAAGGTCGCACCACTATTTTTTGGCAGTGGCAACACCTATTCTAACTGTCAAGATATCCTTTGTCTATGGATGTAGATGTATGTTTCCTAATGAAAACTTGAGCATGTTTGACTGCATCTCATCTAAAAGAAAATGACTCAATGAATATCCCCAAATTGTATTGTATATCTTGCTGATCACATAAAAAATGAGGAAGCGTAACTTCACAAAGGGGATAGGTGGAATATTATCAACAAAGGGCTGGAAACCCTTCTCTCATCTGGTTGTCAAACTAAAGTAAGAAACTTATTTAAACAAGGGCCTCATGAGAAGCATGCACACACATTTGATGTGAATATATGGACGGCCTCGATGTTCATTAATAACCCGTAAACATCCCCATTGCTGGGGCACGGGTCTCTCCCAAAACTCTGGAAGGATAGGTCTGATTCGCACATGGGGGCCGAGTCTGGGTTCATGTTTACCATGTAAAGGGTCTTAAAATTAAATGCTTCTACGCCTGTCGACATGAGAAACAGTACAGAGGCGCCAGCCACCCGTGAACGACCAGCAAACAGCGCCAGGCGCCAGCCGATGGTCGTGTGGTGGCCGCTACAGCAGTCTTATTCAGTCAGCCAGGTCTCTCTAACCTTGTGGAATAATAACAACCGTGATGTACCAACCACCAAGGCTTGTAGTGTAGCGGCTGCCTGGTAAGAACTGATCATAAATGTACCTGTGAGCCAGTCTGCCACCTGGTCCGGGCTCCATTCCGCGACGTTCAGGCTAGCCATCCGAACCTGCGGCGACCATCTTCCGCTGCTACACACGAATTCTACCTATTTGTTTTGGACTTGTTGAGAAAACCATGAGAAAACAAAACTCGAACGAACAAACGAAACAAGGAAGTCGCCCGCCATAGACTCAGCAATATTATAATGTCAAAGTCAGTCACCACACCAAAGAGAATATAATCACCACACCACTGACGCTCATGACATATTTTTTTTTTTGGAATATTCTTTACTCTTTCCGGCTTACAAGAAGCGCGGAAAAGGCAAAGGTTACTAAGACCATACAGCCAGGTCAGACGTATTTAAGCTTCTTTAGCTTTTGGATTTGTAATGCTAGTGCCGGTGCATTACAAATCTTCTCTGAAGTTCTTGACAGCATTTGCAGCAGCTACATTCTGAGGTGGAACACCCAGAGTTGCTGTAGGGCGTCTATAAAACTGCACCCAGAGCAAGTTGGGTTCTCACGTCCTCCTTCGTTTTATTTTCTTGTTCTCCACATTGCTCACGTGCCCTAGACGATTTTCTCCAAACTGCACCACTTCTTGAACAAAATCCTAGCAGAAAACAATAAAAAAACAACAAAATAAAACTACGAATGCGTCTACCAAAAATCCCGCCAAAAAACCGCATTATATTTTAAATCAACGTCTCTAATGGGTGCATTCAGCGGACAGCTTAGTCAAAGGTCTAGTTGCCATAATAAATACTCCCATATAAAACATTTATAATATATTTTTATTCTTGAATCTTACAGTGTGTATAGGATAGAGCTACCCTTTGATTTTTTGAGTATATACATCTCGATATTTTAAGAGCACCACATTTCATCGAAACAAACCCAACAACATTAATAACAACAAATTAGGGGGTCGCATCCTTCTCCTCTTGAAATGGCAGCTATTTTAATTTTAGTTTATTATTTGTAAATTGTGTTCATGAAAATTATGTTTTCCTTTGAATTATCAGCAGTACAAACTTCAAAATGGTCTCATTTGATAGATAATTTGTTTTCTCTGGTGATCCACACATAAAATTAATCAAAACCATTCAAAAAAATAAAACAAAAAGTTTAATGAAAACAAAATTTAAAAATATATATATTTTGCTTTTTATAATCTACTGCAAAAATGAGATCATAACATGTTGTTTCTTTCTTTTTAATCGATTGGTTTTGACTTTTGAGCTAAGCTATAAATCGACACCAAATTATGTTACCATTATATTCTTACTTAGTGTGCCAATTTATAGTTAGTACACGACCCTCCCAGTTTGTTACTTGGAAATGGTCAGACGGGCCACACAGCAGGTTGCAATTAGAGTATAGCGTGTCTGCAGAATGGAGGCAGTCACTTTGAACAATTGTTTTATGAAGTGTTTGAGTTGAAAACATATAAAAATGTTAAATAGTTGTGAAATCACAATTAAAGGATTGTCACAACCCCGCAAAAGGGTCTCTTAACCATAGAAGTTCTTTGATTTCATCGTGATAGCTCCGTCAAGCCTCGCTCCCGCGCTCTGTGCCACTTTTATGACACATTTATTGCCCTAGTAATGTAAAAAAACATTGTTTGAAAGGCATACATTTTATTCACAATTGCTTCTTTGTCACAGCTCCTCAGAAATACAATCACTATAAACAAAAAACACTGCACTCATTCATCTATGGCAGCGTTTCCTAACCTTTTTCATCCACGGACCACTAGGAAATCAAGCACAATTTTCAAGGACCACTTATTTGAATACTGCAAATAAAAAAAAAACTAATACTTATATGTGAAGGTTGGTGTTGCATTTTGCAACTAAATTTGTGAAATTCGGTTTGATGTTACTAAAAAGTTGTAATCTCAAATCGGATTCCAAGAGTAGCGATTACGGGACTTTTGGTGGCATTTATTTTTATTGTTAAGTGGTCCAGAGATGAGGTTGCGGACCCCCATACGCGTGGACCCCCGGGGGTCCACGGACCACAGGTTGGGAAACACTGATCTATGGGATCATAACTATAAATCACTTGGAAAATGGGCCACTTGAAAACATTTGACACTTGACCTTGGGCTCAAAAACATTGATTTATTGCTAAACGGCCATCGGTTTTTCAAAGACGAATATATAATGTTAGGCGCAAACTGAGCCGCCCTCCCCACAAACCGCGCACTCCTTTAAAAGACGGTGCCAGCGGCGGAGCGCCCCCTTTTGCTGCCTCATCGCTCGACTGAAGACTTTGCGTTCGGCGTGATTTGTGATCTGTGTAACAGTTACGTAATTTTTCATTGTGCCATTTCCGCGTGTAGTTTATCTTCGTCAGTATGTGCAAGATTGGTATTCTGTTTTAGTCAACAGTAATTTTTGAATGTAATAAAGTTATAGATTATGTTGCGAATGTTTTTTATTGAATCAAGACTTCTGACCCTAAAATCAGAAGTGGGATTCCCCTAGCCCTTCTGGCCTTTGTTTGCTTTCCCATTTTGATTTTTATTAGTGTACCAGAATACCAACTCTTTTGTTTTACTTGTTCTGCTGTAAAGTGTTTTTTAAAATGACCGGCTGTCATCGTCAGTCTCGGAGCAAATCGCGTCGTCGCGATGGTGTTCGAATGCCGCGTAGGTCCGCACACGAACGCCTCAGAAACCACGTAATTCGAATGTTATGCAAAATACGTTAGATTCGATTTTGTCACGACTAACTAGCCTAAAAAACAACAATCGTGCCGTAGTTAGCTCCAGTCTAAATAGCGTGTACATAGTGGTGGAAATAGAGTTGATCTTTCTGCGATGACGCATAATTCCATTCGCGAGAACAAGAATAACGTTGACGAGCCACAACGATCACGCGTTCTCAGTCCTACCCGCATTTGTGAAACAAACACACTTATGATCGATTCGGTCCGACCCGCATCTACGGTGACTCAAAATGATTCTGTGAATGTGATGTAATGAGGCTTTCGCTTCCATGAAGATTCTAGCTGATGCAATTAAGTTAATAAACCCTTTGCAGTCGGCATATTTTGTTTCTAATTTTGACCCAAACGTTCGTGACTTTGAGGTGTAGCGAAAGGAAGTAGACCGCGCTAAGTTGTCAAACGGTTGGAGAGACTACGAATGTTAATCGCGCGTTGCAGGTTGCCTAAAGGGAGATGCGCGTACCTGAGTAAACGAATGGGTTTCAAATGATCATTCTTGGGCCAATTTCGTGCTCGAGTTTAAATCGCTTTGTCCGAGGCTTAATTACGCGAACAGTTTGTACGATGTGATGAATACTAAAAGGCGGCTACTCACACACTTGCCGCAGGGGCAATACCGGTCGCACGGCGTTCGAAGCAATTTCGGCTGTTCTCTACACACAAGCCTGCCGTTAAGTGTGAAAGTGATAGTCCCGCTGAACGCACGTGCATGAAAATGGCTGGAAATATAGGTACAAAGTAAATACTGACCTTTTTTATCTCCCGTGCATAAGACGTACGCATGTTTTCAAACGTTTATTTGAAATTTGTTATGTTGATATCGTTTGCGTGTTCACGATATATATTTCGAACATTAATTCGAAAGTTTGATTTCGCATGTCTCTGTTAAAATATTTTTGTTTTTTAGGTTCCGTTTTAATAAGGGTTATTTTCGGGGGACCAACTAAGAAATTTCAAAAAAAAGTTTTTGGAAACCTTATTGTGTTATATATCATATGAAAGGACTCGTTGTCAGGATCTTAAATTTATTTTTGTTTAAATTCTAAAATAAATTGTTTTGATTTTATTCATGAAAGAAGACGAAAATTGACCATTCCTCCCTGTTCTCCGAAACTACTGAGCCTACAATTTTGAAAAAAATACTAAATATACTTTATGGCTTGCAGATTACAGGAAAACTTTTAAGAATTCTATCAATTGAAAAAAAAAGTGGTAAACTCAATGTAATACGTTCACCTACGGAATAAAGTTCTAGTCATAAGAGAAAATAGTCTATCGGTGTTCTATAAAGGATTCATTTCGGCAAGTGTGTACTGGAGCTTCCCGACCTCATTCCCCCTCTTCATTTCATCAATGAACTATCAGGTGCGGAGGGCGATTCCACCCTTTTATCGTTGATGTTCCACCTTTACGTACAAAGCGTTTTGCTTCTTCGTTCATTACGCGGAATTCCCTGCCGACGTCTGTATTCCCCGATTCGTATAATTTAGGAATCTTCAAAACTAGAGTGAATAGGCACTTTTTGGGCTTGTATGTTACATCCTCGGCTTCATCGGCACTTACCATCAGGTGAGGTGCAGCCAAACGCACTAAAATTTTTATTTATGAAAAAGAAGTTCACTAAAACACCACTAGATTGCGCTAGTAGTAGTTAACTGTATGGTGTAATATGCTCACACTTGTGGGACGGATTGGCTCGTTACCAGCTATATACCTTGGGTTCTATCGACCGACGTGCTAGGAGACTCAAAAGCGACGAGAAACTTGTATCAAACAGGCTCCAAAGCCTGAGCATCTCCACAAAGTCGTCTGTCTATCGGTGTTCTACAGGATTCATTTCGGAGAGAGTTTCCTGGAGTTTCACGACCTCATTCCCCCTCTCCATTACATCATCGGACAACCAGGTGCGGAGGGCGGTTCCACCCCTTCGTCGTCAATGTTCCTTGTTCGAGAGTCATTACGAATCGTCTCGCACGCAGGTTTGACGACTTCCAGCCTCCCGAACAAGCTGGTTTCCGAAAAGGCTTTAGTACTGCGGCAGATTATACAGAAGACCGAAGAGTACAATCATCTACTATGCTTGGTGTTTGTGGACTATGAGAAAGCCTTTGATTCAGTCGAAACCTGAACTGTGCTACAGTCTCTCCAGCGGTGCCAAATTGACCATCGATACATCGAGGTGTTGAAGTGTCTTTATAAAAACGCCACCATGTCGGTTCGCCTCCAGGATCAGAACTCGAAACCTATCCAGTTGCAGCGAGGGGTGAGACACAGGGAGACGTTATATCTCCGAAACTGTTCACCGCCGCCCTGCAAGATGTTTTTAAGCTTCTGGACTGGGGTGGACTCTGCATCAATATCAACGGCGAGTACATCACCCACCTTCGATTCGCTGACGATATCTTAGTCATGGCTGAGACTATGGACGACTTAGGCACAATTGTCGATGGCCTCAGTAGAGCCTCCCAACAAGTGGGTCTTAGAATGAACATGGACAAGACGAAAATTATGTCAAACTTCCGTGTCATACCTACTCCTCTTAAGGTTGAAGGCTCTACACTCGAAGTTGTAACCTAATATGTATACCTGGGACAAACAGTCCAGCTAGGTAGGTCCAACTTCAAGAAAGAGATCAATCCACGAATCCAACTCGGCTGGGCAGCGTTCGGGAAGCTTCGAAATATTTTTCTTCCCAAATTCCGCAGTGTCTCAAGACTAAGGTCTTTGACCAGTGTGTGTTGCCAGTGATGACTTACGGAACTGAGACATGGTCAAGGAGGGAGATGTTACGAATGTTGTTCTCAATCGCCTCTTTAATACAATTTGTATTATACTGTTGCAAATCGCAAGTCAGGGACTTAGAGAGCTGCCTGTTTAGTTGCCGATACTGAGAAGCATCTTAGAGGACTGCAAAACCAATCTGCATCTTTCTTCAATACAACATACTTACCTTAGGGGCAGTTTTACAGGCTGTTTATATTTGGGGGCAGTGCCTAAAGAAAACGCAAAATACTCCTTGTCCATCTGAATGGGGTTGGTAGAAAGAAGAAGAAGCTTGGGTGCCACTGAAGACCCAAAGTCCTACCTATGGCTGCTCAAGCATACCTAGAATTAATAAGATGTCGGTGGGTTAAATCTTGCAGTTCCAGGTGTAATTGTTTCAAACGCCAGCTCAAATGTACTGAGTTACATAATTGTAGAGGTGGTTGTAAATAAAACGTTCATAAACGTTCTATTATTGTCATTATTTTTAACAATTTACCTGACTTCGTTCATAAATTGAAGATGATTAAAAATCACACTAATATTATAAAGGCCAAAGTTTGTGAGTGTGTGTGTTTGTTAGTTCTTTACGCTCAAGTGGATTGAACAACTTTGTTTAAGTTTGGTATGGAGGTAGCTGACACCCTGGATTAACACATAGGCTACAAAGAGAATATAATACACTTGATAGGCTACTTCTTAACCGTGGGTAATACCGCGGGGCGCAGCTAGTATAATATTAAGTTGATCTTCTATGGTCTTTTTGCCGTCCCCTACGCTGCGCTGACGAACTTCGCAGTACTTTAAATATATTTTTTTACATTGAAAATAGACAAATTTATGTTTACTGTTATATTTTTTTATAATCTGCATTAAATGGGCTTTCGGACAATATTTTTTATAAACCAAGTTTAATACAAAAATATAAAACTATACGGGTTTGTTTGCATTGTGTCACTACTAAAAGTTTATTATTTTAAGGATTGCGTCATATTTTGCTACGGAACCCTAAAAAACTGGTATGGAGAATGAATTGGGCATCATCTAGTTACCTGGTAACGACACCAAACTTGACTGAAATATCCAAACTAAACCGCCAGATTTTTTTTTCTGAGCGCCGGGAGCTCTGTACTTTAAAATGCCTAAATCTTCGCAACAAATCGCCTTCGCCTTAAATTCATATCGAAATAAATTTGCTTATCACCATAGAAATAAATACATATTAGTTACTTATGTATTTAGCTAAAAAAATCTCAAAGTATCTATTTACTTAACGCATACAAAGTACGAAGTATGAACCGCCTCCGTGGCGTATGGTTAGTCTATTCGCCTCCCACCAGGAGGTCGCGGGTTCGATTCCCGGCGGGGTCAACTTTGTAAGACTCAGTTTGGTTGTTGGTAGGGCATTTTCATAGCCCGCCTGGCTAGCTACCACCATCTTATCTAAGTCTTGCCGCCAAATATCAGTGTTAACAGCATTGATGTGTTCTGGCTTGAAGATAAGATAGCCAGATCCCCATTGAGTTGGGAATCTTGGTAAGCCCGCTTCCATCTTCGGCATCATCGTCAATTTCCATCAGGTGAGATGATGCCAAGGGCGTATCAATTGTAAATAAAAAAAATACTTGGCGAAAAAAGACAAATATGTACAAACCTACTAAGTTGGTAGGTAGGTATCTATCTATATACCCGTCAAGGAAGTTATGCTTATCATAGGCCATTCCATTAGCCATAGGTAACAGAAATAAAATGTAAGAACTAACAATAATATTATTTTTATATTCTTACCTTACCGACTGAGTTGGTAATCTAAAAAATGTTATTCCTGGTTTTGATATCGAAGAATTCAAAGAACCATATACGGACCAATTCTGCCGATAATTTCGTGCCATAATTTACTAAAAATGCGTGGGAAAGAGTATCTCACCGACCGTTCACGTCCGAACGTAACTGCGAGCCAGTCGCGGTCGCGACTGTTGCGTGCCGAGATAGGCTGAGATTTCGAAGCGTGTTGTTTTGACCAGTTTGTATGAAGATAACATACTGTTACTTTAGTCTATTGTGTTTGCGGTGAGCCTAGTTACGGCCGTTATAGCGGGGGGAGGGGGAAATGGAGGAGGGGGGAGGGAAGCCACCAGGCAGCAGAGCGACACAAGTCCTACGTCGATGACGCCTCGCGGGCAACAGTATTATAAAGAGTACTAGCGTACTAAAGTAAAGTGAGGCGCGTGGGCCGCTCTTTATATTATTTGGTATTAAGAAAAACACTAATTTAAAAAAGTAGCCGTAAAATATTCATCTAAATGTTATTACCTATTTTTCCATGTAAATATTGTTACTTAAAATCTGATATTCTTCAAGTACAACAAGAAAAATAATCAAAACCATCCTATGACTTTGTGATTTTTTTTTATCGAGGCAAGTTACTGTTATCGTGTTTTGAACCGTTGAATAATCAAGAACATATTATATTAAACTAAAACTAATTAAATTTATTTTACGGATCAAAAAAAACAATATTACTATGTTTTCAGCTCTATCAAAAGCAGGTGGTTCGGGATATCCTGGCCTTAAGTTTAGCAGTCATGCCTTGTTAGTTTCTAGGTTGTGCTCTCGTTATGTTAGTCCTACACTCATAGCACAGTCATACTTATCTCCCGTACAAAAGCCTTTGCTTTTCTTGTGGTTGGATAAGCCTATACAAATACCCATATCTAATGTTTTAGCGATTTTCATAAAAAAACAGTCATTCAGTCACTTTTTTATTTATGATTTAACTCTTTTATCACTTTTGTTTTATTTTAATTTTAACTAACACGTCCAAAGAGGAATAAAATGTTGTTATCTGTGCGGAGGTGAATCAGCGGCCGCTAACGAGCCATAAACGTCGGCGGGTCGCACCCGACACACGTTTCAATGAATATTCCAGTTTATTTGCCATTAAATGGCCGTTTGATGGTCCACCTGCGGCAGCGGCGCAGGCGTCTTATCGCGACACATTCTAGAGCGGCGGTTGAGGCCGTGTTATTAGCATTTTAGGGGATTGTCACAGAGATTCCTTCCTCAAAGTTTCATTACGAGCGGCCGGCTGCCTTATCTGATGGGATCGCCGAGTATTTATTGGAACGTAGCGCGGTAGCGACCAGCGACCCTAAACTCAACAATTTAGTACCTCTCATAAAGCGGATAAGGACCTTTACTCGAAACCCGATACCAATATTTTTTCTTATTGTCTCGATAAATTAGCTTAATTAGGGTGTAAAAACGCGGCGAACGTGGAATCTAGTGCGGCGCGGTGGGTGGCGGCGGGCTTTGAAGGACACATGGACGCACGGAGGGACGGACGGACAAAATATCTAATTAGTCGATGAGCTGCGGCCAGTGCGGCCCTGGGCTCGACGTGCACTATACTAATGGGCGTAATTAAGATTTATACCAACAACATACGTAGATAGATAACAATATAAATGTCGAGTTGCATTCCCTGTCCCGGTGTCACCGGCGGTGTGCAACATCTATTGCGCAGTCCGCCATCCATCACTCACGCTGCTGCGCGGGCGCAGACACAGAGTACGCACTATTATCGCACTGCGCACTGCAGCAGTCGCCTCCCCCCCCCCACTCGTACGCAGTGCTAGTAGATAACGTAATTTAGGGCACGCGTCGTTATCTTATAGTGTTCGTCAACTCGCTTTACGACAAATTACACTTTAGAACATTTCAAATACCTTTCCGCTAACCCAGTAGGTAGGTAAGGTAGATAATAGAAATTCTCGCAAAGATTGTTAACTCGATATGTAACAGTTTAAATTATTAATGTTCATATTCATTAGCTGACATTTACCATTATACATACAGCACAAGATGATTATCTACGGATAATTGGGTAATACTGATAATTTTATTATAGAGCGGTCGCCGATGATAACTCAATAGTCGGTGTAGTCGGGGGCTATCGATGACACGCGACATGCCTCAAGGTACCCTGTGCACCTGCCGGCTGCCGGCCGTGGCGGCGACACCTCGCCACTCGCCACTCATCACATATTCATGTCCACATCAGTTATCCGCGCATTTTTCATAAAATATCTTCAATAAATAAATAAAAAACCTTAGCAACTGCTTAGTTCCTACAGAATAAAGAAATACGTGTAGTACAAGTAGGTATAGTATTGGAATAAATAAATTAGTAATTAATGGGACATGTTTCTGCAACAACATTACGTTTCGACGTAGCTTTATATTCGTCATTCGTACGCTACGAGCGACGCGGGCGCAGGCCCGCATCCAGACGAATTCTGCATTAAACTCCATTGAGGTTTATTTATTAGTAAATAACTATAAAGTACATTACTGCCGCGGTCTATAATGACTACTTTGCTGGTCGCGCTGATGATGGCCGACAGCGCAGCGTAGCGCAGCTCCAGGCCGACACAGCGCGGTCAGCGTGCAGCTCATGATGGACGAGCTGAGATAAAGGCCGAGGCCGTAGGTCGAGGCCTTTACAGCGAGGACAGCAAGGGCTGCAATGATGGCCAAGCTGGAAGGTCTAGAGCGTAGCTAGGCTAGCTCGAGGCAATCATAGCGTGACCGCGAAGCAATCGTTGAGGGCCAAGGCTTGTATAGTGCTTTACTCAAAAATGCAAGTACCTAGTCTAAATAAAACCAGCAAGTAATTTAAATAAAAAATATATTAATTAACTAGAAATTTAATTAAAATGACAATTATGAAAAGTACAGTTACTAAAATTCAACACCGACTTTCCCGGTTTGATTTTCTTTACAGCGAGGACAGCAAGGGCTGCAATGATGGCCAAGCTGGAAGGTCTAGAGCGTAGGTAGCTAGGCTAGCTCGAGGCAATCATAGCGTGACCGCGAAGCAGTCATTGAGGGCCAAGGCTTGTATAGTGCTTTACTCAAAAATGCAAGTACCTAGTCTAAATAAAACCAGCAAGTAATTTAAATAAAAAATATATTAATTAACTAGAAATTTAATTAAAATGACAATTATGAAAAGTACAGTTACTAAAATTCAACACCGACTTTCCCGGTTTGATATTACTAATAGATTGCGATAATTCTATTGCGGTGTTTGACTGCTGTATTATTTCTTCATTTATAACTTCTTTGTTTTTTTTAAGCAATGGTAGTTGGAACTATACAGCCAAATATGGAATAAAATCTTTTTGTACCTATCCTATATAAATACAAACTGCTGTGTTTTAAATAAAATCTTTTTGAATTTGATTTTTTAAAACGTTAAAATAGCGGCTGGCAATGTTTTGCCGGCCTGTTAGAGCGGCCAGCAAAACTTTGCCGGCCGCTCCTTGAAACAGAACGGCAAGGTCGACTTTGCTCAAACAAGGTTGTCAAATATTGACCACATTACATGCATTTATGAGTAAACAAAATTAAAAAAAAAACTATAGAACACAACTACGGAAAATCTTTACTGAAAAGTATGAAAACCAGAGTATCCCACCTCACACCATAGCCTTATTTTTCCCATCATCTGAAATGCTTAATATCCTATATCGCGGAGTGATGCCAAGGGCTTACAAATTGTAAATTAAAAAAAACGAATCCAAAGACACCCATATTATGTCAAAATCGGTTAAGTAGTTTAGAAAATACGAGGGAATAGATGAACATGTACACAAAGATACATAGACTGTCAAAAACATAACCCTCCTTTTTTATGTATTTGTTTGTTTGTTACCTTTTCATGCTTCAACACATTTACCAATCCTAATGAATTAATGATATTTGGCATGCAGGTAGCTGTGTTTCGGGGAAGGACATAGGCTACTTTTTATCTTGTGAAAATCGTTTTATCTTTTTAGTATTTGCATAGAGATGGTTGAGGGGGAAAGAAATGACACTGCTAATCAGAATAGCCCGATCTAGGATAGGGATTCAAGGTATTTATTCAGAATAGGTGCAAATTACACTCTTTCTGATAGTCATAAAATAATAATAACATAATTTCATTTGTGAAAAATCAAGAAATAAACAATCATTAGTCAATAACGTCAAAATTCAATCCTCGAAATAAACCAGATTAGGTCATTAGAACATGAAAACAATATGACACGAAAAGTTATATACATAAAAATTAATTTAATGTCATTGGTACCTTTGATAAGAGTAGGCCAGTTCACACGGGCAGCACCCGGTCAAGAGTATAACGCGAGAGTCAGCCATCGCTCCCATCAACCATATTAGAGGGAAAGGAACGACCGGGCTCCCGATGCGCCACCATCCTACCTGGAGAAAACTAATGTCCACGCTCGCGAGCCGCACGCGCACCACTCACCCTCAAAGACAGTCATAAAAACTATATCCACGCAGGCGAAGCCGCGGGCAAAATACCTAATGCTGTCCGGAATCTATAGGAGATTAGACGCCTGTTCCCCGAGGCGCTGGTGGTTCATGGTGAGTCCACTAATTCCACCTTAAGCGGCAGCATCATGCAGGAGATGGTCTTAACTGTTTCTATTGGCGAGAGGGCGAGTATGAATGGTAGGTACTCTCTGCAGAATAAGTTTGGAGACAACTAGCCAATGGGCATGGATGTCGGCTTAGGGTGTACGAGGGCTGTTTGATAAGTACCCGTTTATGGCAAAAAAAAAACATTTTTTTTTAATATATGCATTTATTTTTCTACCTAGTCACCTTTTAACTCTATACACTTGTTCCACCTATACTCAAGCTTCAATAAACCATCCAAAAAGTATGATTTTGGAAAGTCATTAAAATAGGCCTCTGTGGCGGCAATGACTTCGTCATTTGATCCAAATCGCTTACCACCGAGCAATTTTTTTAGGTTGGGAAACAAAAAGAAATCGCATGGGGCCAAATCTGGAGAATACGGGGGGTGAGGCAATAGTTCGTAGCGTAACTGTGCTAATTTAGCCGTCACAACTCTGGACGAATGAGCCGGGGCGTTGTCGTGATGAAACAGTACTTTTTTCTTTTTTTAATGGGGTCGTTTGTCCTTTAAGACGGCGTCAAATTCATCCAATAAATTAGCATAGCACTGCCCTGTTATCGTTTTCCCCTTTTCTAAGTAGTCAATATGTATAATACCCTGCGAATCCCAAAAAACAGTCGCCATGACCTTTCCAGCCGATGGGACGGTTTTTGCTTTCTTTGGAGCAGGTTCACCCGGTAAAATCCACTGCTTCGACTGCTCTTTCATTTCCGGGGTGTAGTGGTGAACCCACGTTTCGTCCACGGTCACGAAACGACTTAGAAACTCGTTCGGGTTACGTTTGAACACGGCCAAACACTGCTCCGAAGTAGTCAGTCGGTTCCGTTTTTGCTCCTCCGTGAGTAAACGCGGCACCCACCTCGCCGATACTTTCTTCATACCTAATTTTTCTTCTAATATGTGTTGTACCCTCTCGATTGAAACGTTTATACCATCAACGATTTCTCGAAGTTTAATTCGGCGGTCGGCTAAAACGATATTTTCAATTTTCTTAACCATATCGTCTGTAGTCACCTCAATTGGCCGGCCTGGGCGATCCTCATCAAAGACGGTTGTTCTCCCCCGCTTAAACTCGTTATACCAATATCTGACGGTTGTCATAGAAGGAGCACATTCATGGTAAACCGCTTGCATTCTTACTTTTATTTCATTACATGTTATTCCTTCCAAAAACAAGAATCTAATTACAGACCGATACTGTTCTTTCTCCATTTTAACAATTTTAAGTTCACGCTTTCACTAAATCGCTGTCAAATGAGAAAAAAAACAAAAGAATGCATTTTTTTTCTTTTTCCCGCCTCTGAAAAATGGCTTAAAAAGGTGGTATACTTATTTTCGGCCAGTGATATTAATATATTTAGTAAACGGGTACTTATCAAACACCCTAGGTACTTATGGCACAACCCGGACACTGCATACAGCGGTCGTGAAATGAAATTAAACGAAGAAGACGAAAATTGACCATCCCCCCCCTATTCTCCGAAAAAAATTGAAAAAAATGCAAAATACAGTTGATTTGTAGATTACAGGAAAACCTATAAGAATTCTATCAATTAAAAAAAAAGTGAGAAACTCAACATAATACGTTCACCTACGGAAAATAGCTCTACTCTCAATAGAAAATAGTATATCGGTGTTCTACAGGATTCATTTCAGAAAGTGTGTCCTAGAGCTTCACGACCTCATTCCCCGTCTTCATTTCATCATCGAACGACCAGGTGCGGAGGGCGACCCCACCGCTTTGTCGTTGATGTTCCACCTTCACGCACGAAGCGTTTTGCTTCTGCGTTCATTATGCGAACGGGCAACGAGTGGAATTCCCTGCCGGCGTCTGTATTCCCCGATTCGTATAATTTAGAAATCTTCAAGACGAGAGTGAATAAGCACTTTTAAAGCTTGCATGTTACATCCCCGGCTGCATTGGCACTTACCATCAGGTGAGGTGCAGCCAAACTCACTAAAATTTTTATTTAAAAAAAAGGAAGTTCACTAAAACACCACTAGATTGCGCTCGTAGTATATACAGTATATGGAGTACCTGCTCTCAATTGTGGGACGTATCGGCTCGTTATCAGTTATATGCATTGGGTTCTATCGGCGGACGCGCTAGGAGACTCATTGGCGACGAGGAACTAGTATCAAACAGGCTCCAAAGCCTCGAGCATCTCCACAAAATCGATTGTCTCTCGGTATTCTACAGGATACATTTCGGAGAATGCGTCCTGGAGCTTCACGATCTCATTCCTCCTCTCCATTTCGTAATCGGACAACCAGGTGCGGAGGGCGGTTCCACCCCTTTGTCGTCAATGTTCCACCTTTAAAGCGTTTTGCTTCTTCGTTAATCATGCAAACGGCCTAGGGGTGGAATTCCCTTCCGGTGTCTGTATTCCACGATTCGTAAAATTTAGGAATCTTCAATACGAGAGTGAATTGGCACTTTTTGAGATTACGTGTTACATCCTCGGCTGCATCGGCACTTATCAGGTGAGGTGCAGCCAAATACACTCAAATTTTTAATAATAAAAAAAAACTTGCCTCTTACTGTGAGGATTTCAAATGTGATATTTTGTATTTGACTTTGGCATTGTACGGAACCATCTCCACGTGAGTTAAACTTGCACTTGGCCGGCTTTTTTTCTTATTACCACTTTTTATAAAAATCATCATAATTACGAGCTGTTTTCTTATTTCATGTACGTTTCAAAGGACTTTTTCTAGAAAATTTTGCATATCCGGTATCCACCGGATATTAAGTTACTGCATCCGGCCGGATAGTGAGTTTGGACCGGATAGGCCGGACGCCGGATAGTTACCGGATATCCGTTTCATCTCTGATTCAAGGTACTATCACGTGTTCACCCTCTTTGCGTTGGGGACTCTTGTTCAGCCCGCGTATCATCTCACATATGATCAAGTCAGGGACGTCAAGGGCTCACCGATCGTGGATTTGGAAAAAATAAAAAACTGTGACATTGTTGGGACCAGACCAGGGAACGCGACACTATTACCGAGCGAGCATACCGAGGCCTTATATCCATCGATCTGTTTGACTTTTAAAAGGCTGTATCTTTTGGTATATGGCTAAAATTTTCAAAGCTAAGTGATATTATAGGATATTTACAAAAAAAACTAAAAAAAGAATTTACTCAAACTTGTTTTTAAAGGTTTTTTTTTTGTTTTTGTTGTATTATGAATATGATAATTAATAATAAAAAATACAACTAGAAAATGCTACAAATATGTGTCCTGGAAACGGTCCCGACTCAGCATATTGCTGCAGGTAACCAGCTACCACAGCGCTGGTATTCTGCCAGAGCCATATACAAATTATACATACTTAGATCCTCTTCATCCTAAAGAGATTTCCTGCGTAGGTACCTACTTAAGGCCAAGTGGTACTTAAAAGTCTCTCTTTGTCTTATTCTTTACGTGTAAAGAGGGAAGAAAATAACCACACTTTTGCACTTTTTCGATGTTTTCGTTTTTATTTTCATCATATTTATGTTAAATAAAAATCCATTTGATGTTTTCCCTTCAGTAACCTATGAACTTTATTTTAGTAAATAAATCATATTATTATCAAATTACTTATTTTAAGAATAAAACCGAAAATAGACGATAACATGGCTCGAAATGAGGTACCTTTGCGAAATTATTCTATCGAGCCAACTTTATTAAATCGGGTTTCCATTCGATATAATCCCTCGTAACTATTCTCAATAATACCAATATGTTTTCCTAGATTTTGAATTTACTGTTAACTACTTCAAAAATGAATTCTAAAAACCTGTTTAAGTGGATTTTTAGGTACCTACCACTGGGCCTTAACTGTAATTTTCAACCGACTTTCAATAATGATTATTTTTTATTCGTTAAGGTAATGCTACCACGTTGGTCTTATATAAATTTGATCGAAATCGGTTAATTACTTTATTCGAAAATTAACAAAAACCAAAAATAAAAATGTAAAATTGTACTATGTTGTTGCGATGGAAGTTGGTTTTTTTAAGTGACTAGCATTTCCAATTATGTTGAAATTAAAATAAGTTATTTCGTATTAACTTCGCGCAGCGCGCGCGCCGGTTGTTTACATGGATCGGCCATTGCGGGGTTGGCTCGGTCAACGTGTCGACCACTGCACTGGTATAATGTCGGTGTATTTATTTCAGCGTGTCCACCATGTTGCGGCGGGGCCCGGGGGCGTGTCCCGCGGCGAGATCAAAGGGCCCCCTTGTCCCCGCCCGCCGAGGAATGCGTCCAGCCTGCACCCTCGCCGGAACACTGCCTGCCGCGGCCGCACCAGGCACCAGCATAAAGCTGATATATCTACCCAACTGCCTGCACTGGCCGCAGTCCGAGGCATGCGCTCCTGATATCGATTCAATGGAACAAGTACACGAAGAGTAATTAGACAGGAACCGACCGCGGGACCACTGACCGCGCGTTGCGTGTTTCGGCTCCATTACAGCACTCGCCGCAAAAACAATAGCAATCCACGTTCGAGGTTCTTGCACAATTTCTGAATTCTTCGTCATTTTCATCGCTTGCTCCATAAATCTTAAGTAGAATCGGATAGCCGAACTAATTTTCTCTTGGGAACAACTAAGGGAACGAAGGAACTTGTGCTTATGTTGAAGATATCTGAGTTAACATATTAGCTATGTTTTGCTTAATAACTACTTATAATGAAAATAAGATTTTTTATCCCCATTAAGAAAGTGTTCGGTAGGTGGGTTGAGTTCCGTCCGCGGATGTACCAACTTTATCATAATTCGAAATTTAGCTACCTATATATAGATAGACCACATAGGTAAGAACCTACCAGATAAACGGTCTGCCACTACACTGTTCACCAAGACGAGAGGAGAAAGTTTCACAAAGAGATATACTTAGAGATTAAACGTCTTTGTGGCAAAGTTACTCGAATCGTGAGGCGCATACAAAGCAGGCCGCGGCCGCGCAATCACGCGGAAATTAACAAAGCGACTCGACTCGGCTCGAGTGTCGCGTAGCGCGGGCGGCGAGTCCCACTGTACTAGGCCTGCCACCACCTAGATTACGGATCCCGGAAAAAAAAATCAAAAACCCCGGGCATTTGAGTGAAATTCAAAAAAATACCCGGACGCACTTTTTAAAAAAATACAATAAAATTAAAACATCGATATTATCATCCATTCCGTTCCGTTCCATTTTTAACATAACCATTAGTTCAAGTAAAGCTAAGCCTACCAACACCTAAATTTCGGATCCCGAACAAAATATTAAAAAATTTGAGTGAAATAAAAAAAATACGCGGACGCTTTAAAAAAAGAAATATAATAAAATTAAAACATTGTTATTATCATATATTTTTTTCATTTATAGAAAATCAACTGAAACCTCAACAATACAAATGAAATCAATTATACACTGTTCTATATCTGAGATTCTCTATTCTGGTCACTATTCTGAAACTGGCACTCGACAGTGTGGCGTTGCGGCGCGGACCGGTTCGGCCAGCGGGGGTATATTTGCCGCGCCGAATTTTTAACTATGATTATGCTTTAGTTTATTGCAAATCATTCAATTAAACGGATTTCCCCTAATACAAATAATGTCCGGGTTTTACCCGGACACAATTTAAGAACCCCGCCCAGACGCTCCCCTACGCCCTACAAACTACGACAAATCCGCGGAAACCCGGACGGATGGCAGCCCTACACTGTACCAGTGTAGCGGTGTGCACTGCAGCGGTGATGTGCCAAACTGCTCAGACAATGAACGAGTCAATTAGGTACGTGTACGTAGGTATTTCAACTGAATGTTAATACTTGTCTCAAAGTTCATTTTATTAAAGGGCGTCGCGTCGGCCGAGATATTAGGTGAACCAATGTGAACCGACATTTAGGTATACAAGTATGCCGCCTATAGAGATGTCGTGGCGATATCATAAAATTGACGATTTAATGAAATCGACAACTAAAGCTGACCATATCGTTTATTTTAACCCTCAAAGTTTGATGATATGGCAATCCAAGTTTGGACAGATCATGAAATGTACGACCATTTCATGAAGTGGTTGACCAGTCATGAAATGGCCGAGCATATCATGCTTAACGATCCTATAACCTCAAAATGCAACCAAACTTCAAAATTTGCATTTTCAAATTGCATTCCGCCACCCGGTGGTAGGGAGAGGGGGGTGGGGGGTTCCGCATTGTGAGTCTCTACGACAGGTATATAATTTCGTGAAATACTTAATTCTATGATATCGGCACGATTAAATTTAATCACATCATATTTTTTTAAAGCTTTATTTTTTCTTTAGGTATCTAAGTCATTGTATATTATTATTGCTTTATATGGACGTCTTGATCTGAGAGTTAACAGCTATTTATCTATTTATTACTTATCTTTTTACCTAGTTAGAGTTAAGAGTTTACTTCAAAATAAACTTCCTATCGTGCGTTTATTTTCTCATGTCTGCGTAATCAAGCGAACGTTTTCAAAAGTTATAAAGGTGCCCTTATAGTCGCTCCCTGACTCGGCTCCCCTCCTGAAGCGACTCAAGGCGTAAAGTAAACAACAAAATTAAGAAACTCGAGCGGAGTGCGGAGTGCGGAGCCTCTCGCATTGAAATTTTCATTACGCTGAGTGGCAACTTGGTAATCGAGAGATACACTCCCCGCTAGTGCCACGGGGATCGCTTATTACGAGTCATACCTAGGGAAGTAACTAGTATCTGTTCGGTGCCTAGGATTGCCTAGGGTAAGGTACATTAAGGAATTTTGATCTGAAGTATCCGAACATAATCCATGGCAGTATCACGTAATTCATGTTATAATTGCGCATGCAATTCAACACGCTCAAACCGTCTGTAGCCTGTAGGTAACTGACTTACCTGAGTATACCACGCTCCCCAAGGACGTAAATTACTTCGTTCGTGCTATTTTTCCACTGAGCAATCGTTGTTGCAGTACGGTATAGAATTCTGGGGACGGACGTGCTGCCGACTGGAAACTCGTCTTCAGACTTCAGAAACGTGCAATAAGGACGATTGCCCGTGTGCCTCGAGACAAACCCGCTAAAGAATATTTTCATCATCATCATCTTATCAGCCGTCTACTGTTGGAAAAAGCCCCCCCCCCCCCCCCCACCTCCCAAGGTTTTCCACGACGACCCGTTCTGCGCTATCCTCATCCAGCGGCTTTCCAACCTTCACCAAGTCATCGGTCCACCGAGTGGGAGGTCTACCTACGCTACGTTTTCCGATACGCGGTCGCCACTCAAGAACTTTACTTCCCCAACGGCCGCCTGTTCTACGAGCTATGTGCCCTACCCACTGCCACTTAAGTTTAGCAATTCTGATAGCTACGTCGATTACTTTGGTACCCCTAGGGGTCTTCTCGTTTCTAATTCGATCACGCAGAGGAACTCCGAGCATAGTATGCCCCATTGCCCGTTGGGTGACCTTGACCCTTTTTATGAGGCCCATAGTAAGCGACCATGTCTCAGTTCCGTATGTCATCACTGGCAACACACACTGGTCGAAGACCTTGGGCTTAAGACAATGCGATATTTGGGACGTGAAAATATTGCGAAGTTTCCCGTGCGCTGCCCAGCCGAGTTGGAATTCATGATTGATCTCTTTCTTGAAGTTGGACCTATCTCACTAGATTGTTTGTCTTATCTGATCCGTGGTCCCAGACAACAACAACTTCGAGTGTAGAGCCTCCAACCTTCCGAGGAGAACGTGCGACACGGACGTTTGACATAATTTTCGCCTTGTCCATGTTTATTCTAAGAACTACTTGTTGCTCTCTACTGAGGCCATCGAGCGTTGTGCCTAAGTCGTCCAAATATAGTCTCAGCCATGACCACGATATCGTCAGCAAATCGAAGGTGGGTGATGTACTCGACGTTGATTGAGTCCACCCTAGTCCAAAAGCTTAAAAACATCTTCCAGGGCTCTCTTCCAGGGACCTCCTGATGTGAAATGACTGCTACCGGACTGCTTGCCTGTTAATGGATTAACCAGTACTTCACCGAGGCGGTTATAAATATAATATAGATTGCTCGCATACTAACATATCGACGGTGAGGTAGGAGATGGCGGGAGCGGGTGGGAGCATTCCCACCTACTCGTACGAGCGCTCGCTCGCGTAATGAGCGGAGTGAGTTGCAGTTAATCCGCACTCCATTAGCGCACTCCCGAACTTATCCGTGGCGCGCCGCGCCGGGAGCGAGCAAGCAGCGGCAGCGCGCCGTACATAATATTAACATTATGATGTGTGCCCAGGTGTGTAAGGGTGCGTGCGGACTATCCAATCGGTAAAAACATAGGTAAATATTTTTAGTCATCTTTCCCGAAAATCAAAGATTTACTATAATTTTGACAAACGTAAATAATAGCGTAAAATACGATCCTTATAAAATATGACCGTCGATCAAGTCTTATTTATGGAGGAAAAACAATTAAAAGCGAATTATTCTCATAAAGACAATAATCACTTACTAGAGTTTGTGTCCCCGGAAATCCCGTCCCGGGACTCCCGGGACTTTGGCATGTCTCGATCTCGAGACTTTTAGCTCGAGACATTCGAGACATCGAGACATAATTTGAAATACGTGAGAGTGTAATGTAGGCGCGTGTCACTGCCGATACAGGACCCGCCACCGAGGCGGCGGCGTCTATTGAAGCGGTACGAGCAATTACTTATATATTACTGGCGTAAGGACCCGGCTAACGCGCGTGTCTAATGGTCGCAGCGAATTGGTGCGAAAATCAAAAGTTTCGCACACTCGCGTCTCAGTCATCTGCCGGAAATTGTACAGTGCGGTGGAAAGATATTCCATATAAAAATGCCTTATTGTGTTGTTAGAGGCTGTAAAAATCATGAAAGAAAGGCTAAAAAGAAACATGGAATGTCGTATCATCGTTAGGTAACCTTACATGGTATTTTTTCTTGTAAACAAATTAAATAAACGAATTTTTAAAGTCACAATTCTACCAAGGTTCTTTTAACGCGGCACTGACGTCAATTCTCGCCCACGCTAGTTCGTACGAATTATGTCAGATGGCGCTACTTTTTGTTTGTATGAAGAAAATCTGAGTAAAATATGGAGACGGGCTGATCCTTCTGTCCAAATCTGTGGGTACAAGTGACCGCCGCCACACCCTGCTTGCTCCACCGCGCCGCCCATCATTTGAGCATGCATTCACTGTGGACGCGTACGGACTACTAGTCCGGGACTAGTCAGTGATTTTAGCGTTATTTTGTGGTTTTCGCACACAAAATTATTACATTTGATTAAAAAAGATTTAGGTAAGTAACGAAATTCCTTTATTTATCTTATTAAATCGCACAATATTGTCATTTCAAGTAAGTAGGTAAGCAAAATTAGGACTTTGCACCTACTTGATTATTTTTTTATGTTTTCCTTTGTCTTGGATTGGAACTAATATCAAAACAAGTTTCAAGGCAGTTATTTATCTTACTATAATATTATAAAAGTATGATTGTTTGATTTAGCTGAAATTTGGCACACATAAAAACATACTGTTGTATCTTTTTATTATGGTAATGTGTTAAAAGCGGACGAAGACGCATGAGGTTGCTAGTTCAGCACCTGATATATCTACGCGATGGCTAGCCCTAAAAGAACGGTTTAATAATGGGTTACATTAGATTAACGTATCCTTTCAAGCACCCTTCCTTTCGGACGACTTTACATTCCAGTATGTTCTTTATACTAATCACCTAACTTGTCAATTTCCGTAATTGGTTAGGTTAGATATAGTTGAGATTTACCATATAGGTACCTATTTTATAAAAAAAAGTATCATGAAAAACGTCAAAATTAATTGTTTACTTTATGTCTCGAATGTCTCGAAAGTCCAGGGAAATTTTGCTCGAGACATCTCGAACTTTCAAAACCTCGAGACTTGAAAAACCCTATCACTTACTCGTAACATGTAAGTATAACTTTTAATACGTAAAAGTATAATGTAAATGTAACTAATAATACGTAAAAGTAAAATTAAATTAAATTAAAATTTAAAAAATACGTACAATAGGAACGTAAAAGTACAATGTAAATGTTTGTGTTCGCTCGTATTTAAAACTAAATTTTAAAAATAGTACATGGGACATAAGTAACTTCAAATTGCAAATTTTATATAAAAAACTACACAAGTTGGGTAAAATGTATTCTATATCACTCGCGGGATAAAGACGAATCTAACGTACCTCACACTCTAAAATACATCAAGCCGTTCATAAGATGTCGTGAGTTAAACATTAGACCTGAAATCAATACACTCTTTTTTGTAGGCAGTCGTGTGAAAACCCGGCCAAGTGCGAGTCGGAGTTTTGTACTGCCACACCACACAACAATGATAATGATAACTAAAAAATACATTACAAACAAAAGACATCAAGAGCATGGGATGTATGTGTATGGGCATCATCAGGACTGAATGAATGAATCATCAGGAGACGGAATCCAGAGAATAGTGAGGAAGTTTTCGTTTGATACCTACAATATCTAATTAACGAGCACTGTCTGTGGAGTAATCGCGATTTCTTTCTATCCTAAGCCATCGTTTTAACCGCCTCCGTGGCGTAATGGTTAGTCCATTCGCTTCACACCAAGAGGTCGCGGGTTCGATTCCCGGTGGGGTCAACTTATAAGACTCGGTTTGGTTGGTGGTAGGGCATTTTCTAAAGCCCGCCTGGCTAGCTACCCCATCTTATCTAAGTCTTGCCGCCAAACATGAGTGTTAACAACATTGATGTGTTCCGGCTTGAAAATAAGATATTCAGTTCTCCATTGCATTGGGGAATTTTGGTAAACCCGATTGCATTGGGGAATATTGGTGAGCCCGCTTCCATCTTCGGCATCATCGTCACTTACCATCAGGTGAGATGATGCCAAGGGCTTACCAATTATGAAAAAATAATAATTAAAAAGTCGTGTTAAGGTGTTGGTACGATTATCACATCATCACATAAGCTCATATATACGTCCCCACCGAGGGGCTCGAGCCTGCTCTGGGTTACGGCGATCGGGCCTTAGTCGACCACGCGGGCCCAGTGCGGGTTGGTCAACTTCACACACAACCTTCGAGTTTCTTCGCAGGTGTGTGCAGGTTTACTCACGATGTTTTCCTTCACCGTAAGAGCGTCGGATAAACGTACATGTGAGATCGAAATTCGAAAACACATTGGTACGTGGCAGGACTCGAACCACGACCTTCCGTATAGAACGTAGCGGCCCTTGCCGTTGCGCCACCGACGCTGACGTTGGTACGATACAACCTACATTACTAATTAAAAATCAGCAAACCCTCGAGACTTGCTGTTTTAGTCAGGTAGTATCCCTGCAGCAACAGAATTGGTGGATTGAAGGTCAAACTTATCACGACGTTGTATTGTCATGGAGAATTCATTCTTGTGCAAAGTTTCAGTTCCACAAATCTCCCGAATAAGGTAGGCAGTACCTCTACCGCATCATGGTTTGAGGGTCGAGGGTTGAAATTCTAATAATATCGTATTGTCCCCAAAACTGAATACGTAAGCGAAGTTTGATGAAAATCAGATAAGATAATACTCTTTATTGTACACACTTGTTAAAAAAAAATTAACAAATTTTAAAAACTTAAAAAACTTAACTTTAAACTCAGTTAAGAAGTCGGTCGAACAACCACGCTTTGTTAAACATCAATTAATTTGATT
Organism: Coleophora flavipennella; assembly: GCA_947284805.1. Classification (NCBI taxonomy): domain Eukaryota; kingdom Metazoa; phylum Arthropoda; class Insecta; order Lepidoptera; family Coleophoridae; genus Coleophora; species Coleophora flavipennella. The sequence continues at coordinate 2,115,596 of OX369302.1, forward strand.
TGAAAAGCAATTATTGTATCTAATTATCTAACTTTATGACGAATATATGCATTCAAAGAACATACTTAAAAATATTTTTTAAGAATTTATAAGGATCATATGTAATGTCAAATTTATAACTAATATCTATGTAGAATTCCGATATTGAGATCTAATATCGGATAGTAGTATCGGAATTGAAAACCTTCCGATATTACATGCCCTAATTTCTATAGTAAATTCCTAGGTCATAGGTCACTAGGAAGTAGTCTATAATATAATTGTTTTGATGAACAGTGGTGATACGGAACCCTAATTAAGTTAGTCCGACTCGCACTTGGCTGGAATTTTTTTTTTGTCCCAATAATCTACTGAAATGCCAAACGATTTTCTAATTCACCTGAAAGTTGTCTATAATTTTCATAAATGACAGTAGTAAGGAACCCTAATTTCGCAAGTCCAACTCGCACTTGGTCAGTTTTTTCAAATATATTTTTTTTCCATACGCTTAACGAATTATCCTAATGCCAAATTTCAAGTTTATAAGTTACCTGGAAATGATTTACTTATTTTGATTTTTTGCGGTGTTACGAAACCCTTGGTGCGCGACTGCGACTCACACTTGGTCGCTTTTCAAATTTATACAAAGGGAAAATTCACCAATAATAACCCAATAGTCCAATTACCTCCTTGGTGCGAAACAAGTTTCTGACAAGGAAGGGTACCCAACTGTCAGACTCCGATTTGATTTATTTTGATATATATATAATATATAAAATTTTCGTGTCACAGTTTTCGTTCCCTTACTCCTCCGAAACGGCTTGAACGATTCTCATGAAATTTTGTGAGCATATAGAGAATCGGCCAACATCTTTTTTTTAGGGTAGGGTAGTGTAGTGTAGGGAAGGGTAGGGTAGGGTAGGGTTGGGTAGTGTAGTGTAGTGTATGTAGGGTAGTGTAGGGTAGGGTAGGGGAGGGTAGGGTAGTGTAGGGTAGGGTAGGGTAGTGTAGGGTAGGGTAGGGTAGTGTAGTGTAGCGTAGTGTAGTGTAGGGTAGTATAGGGTAGGGTAGGGTAGTGTAGGGTAGGGTAGGGTAGTGTAATGTAAGGCGGTACGTAGTTCGCCGGGACAGCTAGTATGTTATAGAGTAGTCTAAAATAACGGACACGTATTTTTTTTAGCTGCCCAAACTCAACCTGTTAGGAGAAAATGGCCTTCAAAGTACTGAAAATTGACCAAACCTTCTAATTTCTGAGAAGAGATTTGTTCAAAAAAAAAAATAATTAATTACTGGTTTCGTTATATGTTGGAAAACATGAATAAAGAATGGGGACGTATAAAAAATGCGTTTGTGGTGAAATGACAAAATACGTCCCCGTACGAGCTGCGTGCTACGCAAGAATCACTCACAGAAAACAAATCAACGCGAGCTGCGTGCTACGCCAGAATCACTCATAGAAAAGAAATCAATGCGAGCTGCATGCTACGCCAGAATCACTCATAGAAAAGAAATCAACACGAGCTGCGTGCTAAGCCAAAAATCACACATAGAAAACAATGCGTGCTACGCCAGAATCACTCATAGAAAAGAAATCAATGCGAGTTGAATGCTACGCCAGAATCAAACATAGGAAAGAAATCAACGCGAACTTCATTCTATGCTAGACTTACTCATAGAAAAGACATCAAAATCTGCGTGCTACGCCACAATCGCCCATAGAAAAGAAATCAACGCGAGCTGCATGATACGGCAGAATCACTCATAGAAAATAAATCAACGCAAGCTGCGTGGTCCGCCAAAAATCACTCATAGAAAACAATGCGTGCTACGCCAGAAACACTCATAGAAAAAAAAATACACGAGCTGCGTGCTACGCCAGAATCACTCACAGAAAACCAATCAATGCGAGCTGCATGCTACGCCAAAAATCACTCATATAGGAAAGAAATCAACGCGAACTGCATTCTACGCTAGAATTACTCATAGAAAAGACATCAAAAGCTACGTGCTACGCCACAATCGCTCATAGAAAAGACATCACAAGCTTCATTCATTCATATCAGCTCATATACGTCCCCACTGATGGGCTCGAGCCTACCCTGAATTAGGGCGATCGGGCCTTAGTCGACCACGCGGGCCCATTGCGGGTTGGTAGACTTCACACACAACCTTCGAGTTTCTTCGCAGGTATGTGCAGGTTTCCTCACGTTGTTTTCCTTCACCGTATTCCGTATTTCAGAGTCGGATAAACACTCGATTATAATCGAAATTCGAAAACACATTGGTACACAATTGGCCACGCGTATGCCACTATCAGTGGCTCCCCAGAGGTCTACCATTGTGCAGGTGACCGGGCACTCCAACCCTTAAGGCACACACCGGACTATTCATACAACGAGCGAGAAATGATATTTCTAAAAACAAATGAAAACACGGCGAAATCTTAAACGTTCGAGAACCAAACTTAAACCAATCTGTATCAACCTGAGAGACGAGGGGGTGAGGTCGGAATCTTAAGAGCGGCAGGGAGTGTCCATACTGTATGTTATTACTAATATGTATACTTTGCTTAAAGGTTGTTAGGTAATGTACGGGGTTGAGTCCGTCACAAAAATTTTGATGCTGTTTTGATAATACTGAAACTGTATAAAAAAGTTAAATACTAAATTAATCTATGAATATTATAGTAGTTCGCGAGGCGCGCTTTATGGCCGAAAACGAACTATATTGTAAATAATAATAAGTAATTAGGTCAAAGCATAAACTGATTATAAAGCTTTTTGCGTTGCACAGCTCGTAGAGATACAAAACTAACAAATATCAATGCTACATCATATCAGCCAAAAGACTTCCATAACTGAACCACACCCCGGACACTGCATATAACGGTCGTGAAATGACATTTCTAAAAACAAATGACGGAGCAAACCAAATCACGGCGAATTCCCATACGTTGGAGAACGAAACTTTTACCAATCTGTATCAATCTGGTTGACGAGGGGGTGAGGTCGCAATCTAGAGAGCTGCAAGGAGTGTCCATACTGTATGTTAGTACAAATATATTGTATATATATTAGTACTAACATACAGTATGGACTGGATGTATTTGACTGAACAAAGGAGGCCTTTGTTTCTACAACGAACTGTCCTTCGAGTGCAGAGTCTCCAACCTTCAGAGAAGGGTGATTCTCAAAATTATAATGTAAACATTATCTGTAAACAGTTTTGTGGCGGTGGTGAGCGGTGTCGTATCGAGCACCTGCCGGCGACGGCAGACGTGGCGGCGCCGGAACCGGAACTCTATTGTTTTCAAATCGGCTGTCAGCGCACGCGCCACAGTATTTCGCAAATATTTTACCAGTGCCCGCTGCTGCACCAGACGCGTGGAGCCACCTGCCGCCCTCGCCGGCCGCTCGCGCACTCAAGATGCACCGTGTCGGTCGGTTGGTTGTTGTGGCGATCATCATTGTTCTATAAAAAAAAACGTGTGACACTCGGGGACTGCCGCGGCAAAGCTATTGCATAGCATTTTTTATCAACTTATGCAATTGTAATTATTTATTTATTTTTTATTAATGCAGTATTTACCAGTACCATAATATAGTCCTTGGGGCTCGGGATGTTTATGTAATAAATTAACACTAAGAAACTTACACCAGTAAAATTGACTAAGTCCTTTTAGTACTGCAAATCGCTAATAGATGGCACTGTAAGTTTTTTAGAACTCGGCCGAGCGTGGGGTGTTAGGTTTTATTTTCGTTACAGAATTTCTTGATTCGGTCGCCGCGCTCAAAGCCCGCGATAAAAGCTATGCAATAGCTTAAAATACTTTTAAATCAGTTAATTTTCTTTTAAGTTTTTTATTCCACAATTGATAAGCCCTTGGCATCATCTCACCTGATGTTAAGTGACTATGATGCCGAAGATGGAAGCGGGCTTACCAAGATTCCCCAATGCAATAGGGATCTGGCTATCTTATCTTCAAGCCGGAACACGTCAATGATTTTAACACTGATTTTGGCGGCAAGATTTAGATAAGATGTTGGCTTGGGACGGTGGTAGCTAGAAAGGCGGGCTACCACCAACCAAACCGAGTCTTACAAAGGTGAACCCGCTGGGAATCGAACCCGCGACCTCCTGGTGTGAAGTGAATAGACTAACCATTACGCCAAGGACCACCATGATTTTAATTTGATTTTAACCACCTGGTTAAAATCATTTATCAAATATCAGAAATCACCGAGCGAGTGAAGCGTTCTTACATTTGTTTATAGGTATGTATGTACGAGTACCTAAGAAGAATAAGGTTGATCGGGTCTTAGTTGACCTCGTGGGCCCACCAGTGCGGGTTGAACGACTTCACACACCACCTTCGAGTTTCTTCGCAGGCGTGTGCACGTTTTTTCACGATATTTTCCTTCACCGCTCTTACCGTTCTTGCAGGACTCGACCTCGACCTGCCGGATAGAAGGTATCGGCCCTAGCCATTACGCCTCCGACGCTTTTAATTTAGTAAATAATCCTTACTAGCATTATAAATGTTCAAATGTGTTTGTTTGTTAGTTTGTTTGTTACCTTTTCACGGTTCAACACCTTGACCAATCTTGATGAAATTTGGCATGCAGGTAGCCTGTGTCACTGGAAAGGACATAGGCTACTTTTTATCCCGTGAAAATAGCATAGTTTTTGTATAGAAATGGTTGAGTGGTGGGAAGTGACATAAACTGTCAAATAGAATAGTCTGATATAGTTACCGAGGGATCTGGCATAAAAACGATTCCACGCGGGCGAAGCCGCGGGCAAAAGCTAGTATTCTATAATTTATCTTTGAAACTGTCAAATAACATATTCAAATTGGTCAACTCATGTGATTTGTGCTGGCGTTGTTGGCGCTGTCACTCGTAATAGGACCACGCGACCCACTCACTGCTGGCGTTCTGATTGATCTCTTGCGTCTCTTGTTAGGGATAAAGTAAAAGGCGCTCGTCAGAACAGCCATCATCGTTTCGTCCTCTGTACCGTAGATCCAAGACGAGAGCAGCCATGATCGTTTCGTCCTCTGTAAATGTCTATAATGTAAAAAAAAGTTTCACTTTGACCGTGGTTTCCTAAAACCACACAATCTTTTTTTATAATATTCGATTGTTAGCTTCAAACGAGTCTTGGTGACACGTGTAATTCTTACTTAGTCAAACAAATACTACAACTTAGGTTGGTGGTTTGGTTGGAAACGCAAATGAAGGGCTAATGTTACAGTGAGGCAGACGCGCCGCCGCCGGTCAGCCGCGCGCCTCCCGGCCACACAGCTGCCGCGTATTGTGTGCTAATGCCGCGTAGGGACCTGCGCCACAGATTACTAAATAGTTACTGCCTGCGCGCGCGCCGCTCACTCACATATTGAAAAAAATTACATATTGTTACAATTGTCATTTCCTTGTTAAGGCGAACATCTCCATTGCTACACTTAGCTTTTGTCTTACCAGAGGCTTCGCAAGTGGCGCTCCCCCGCTACATTTAGACGTTAAACAACGTACATGAAGATTGCTCTACTTCATCAAATGAATATATACGATTCGTTCTTTTTGCTCTATGATATATATGATTAGAGCTACTTAAAGTTGACTGGTAAATTTGTATGTTTTTCGAAATATGTGTTACTAATTTTGGTACGTAAAAAAACGAACTCGTCAAACAAATTAAACAAAAAATAACCACCAAGGTTTCCAAAATAGATGGGCTTACCTTACAGCAGTAAGATCGCATTACTTTAGTACATACTTATACACAGTTCATTAATGACAAGTTAAGTTGTAAAAATAAATTTAAAAAATAATTTCATGCTCGCGCACGTTGGCGTCGCAACGGAGCAACGGATTGAAGTGATTTTTTGTATAGAATTTGTTGAAGGGGTGAAAAGTGACATAGACTGCTATAAGAATAGCCCGATATAGTTTCTAAGGGATCTGGAGAAAACTCATTTCCACGCTCGCGAGCCCCTTGCAGCTTATTCTAATTATTTATAATTGTAATAATTCTACAATGACACAGATTTTTAGGAGTCTGGCGCCTTAAGTTGTTAACGTACTAACCTACTTACTGTGATCTTTTTTGGTGATAATAAAATATTTTTGTACTTTTTTTGCAATCTATACATATAATAAATCATTGTACCTTTTTTTCTCTTATGTTTTGCAATAAAGCGTATTCAATCAATCAATCAATAAAACTGTAACCTGTCCGTGTCTGTACATGAAATATTTTAGGAAAATAATAAATGTGGTGGACATGACTAATGATACAGAGGTCAAAACAACAACTTTTGGAATATTTGTCTGTCTGTCTGCTTGCGCATCACGCAAAAACTACCAACCCAATTTTGATGAAATTTTGTATGGTGATTCCTTACAGCACGGGTTAATACATAGGATACTTTTTACCCCGAAAAATTCAAGAGTTACCGTGGGTAAATTCAAAACCTCCACGCGGACGAAGTCGCGGGCACAGCTAGTAGGCAATCAAATTCCTTACCAATAGATTTTTGAAACAATTTCATTTCAAGTTAAATTCAGTCAATCCGTTGAATGTGTATAATCATAGAGACATTACCTAGCACCGTTTTGTGTACCTACATGACAATAAGGTGACTTTCAAAATACTAGCTAGTTGTTCTAAATATATAGTTTACCTATGAAACCAGTTTTTAAAGTTCTATGCCAATTTTCATATGTTTACATTTTTTTTTGTTTTCAATTATTGACCAAAATAATGACTAATAATAATAAAATTGAATAAAACAATGTCTTTTCTTTTATTGGTGACCAGTGTGATGTCTGTAATTTTCCAATCCCCGGAGCTACGTACCAATAAATGGAACAAAAGGGGGTCAAATGGGTAAAGTTATTTTACTAGCAATTTTTTTTTTATTTTGTGTAGTGACAAAATCTTATGCGGAGTATTTTCAAATATGAATAGTAACGAATAAACCGCTGCATTAAGTCTAGAACTTTAAATAAAAAATATGGATTTTTTGCGAAAAAACTGGCGATTTATCAAAGTCAAAAAAACAGGTCTTCATGGATTAAAAGCCATCGTACTCGCGAAATAACTAAACAATATACTTAAATTTACCACCATTTAATAATTAAAAGTCTTTCAGAATTTCTGTTTTATTGAACATTAATTTATCACGATTTTATTAGCTTCACCTGTTTGTTTGTATGTATGTAACCGACTCCTTTGGACTCGATTTTGACCCACTTTAAACGGACAGATTTAATTCAAACTTTGTAGACTTATCAAGAATCAGCGACAATACATATAATAATTTCATAAGTTGAACTAAAAAATAAATAGAGTTTAGTAAAATAAATGTAACAAGTAGTTTGGTCTGCACCTCACGCCTAAGTTCAAATTGAAATTAGTAAGTCGTTCGAAAGCTTTCCGAAACAATTGAGTTTCATTCTATTGTGGACCGCGAGCCAGGACAGAGGTCCTTTAACAAGAGTAAGATAGATTGAAGACCGCGCGCCAGGGCAGAGATCCCATTTATATCTATTGCTTATGGCAAGAGTGTATTTTAACTAGTTCTCTTCGAAAAACCAATAATAAGTTAGCTGACAGAGCATACATATTATCTATTTTACGACCTGAATAAACATTGGTCTTTAGCATTATTAAATTCGTATAAAAGTATTTTCTTTATTCGGTACCTGTTCTACCTGCTACGATCCCTAGGCGTTACGTAGACGGCGTTATAGACACAATATAGACAAAAAACATCAAAGCAACCGATAAAAAAAAGCTTCAGTTAGGACTCCTCAGCGTGAGTACGACTCACACTTCACAAGTTTTAGTTTTTGATGTGTAACATCTTTGCTCTCGCTTTCCTGCAATTTGTGGGAGTGATTTCGTGAAATGGGACGGAAATGTGTAACATGGGACGGAAATGTGTAACAGGAAGTCGCGAAAGCGCGCGCTATTCGATCTGACGAATGAGCTTTGCTCTCGCTTTCTTGCAATTTATGGGAGTGATTTCGTGAAATGGGACGGAAATGTGTAACAGGAAGTCGCGAAAGCGCGGAATTCTACTTTACGAGAGTCCGACTCGCACTTGGTCGGTTTTTTTCGTTACTGTCAGATCCGCCACCCAGGTACAATATCGTCATCAAATCTAACTAACCTAAAGTATTTTGTCACATGTTACACATCATATGCGAGTACTGTAGGTCTCGCTCGAATTTTTTTTTATTATTTGCTGTTTAACTTCAGAATTAGTTCTATAACCACAATAAGTTTTACGTTTGTATGTATCACCGTTTTTACGATAAGGCAAAATCAAAAATAAGTAACTACCTCTAAAAAGTACGTTGGTTGTTCTTAGTTTGTACCCGACTACGCCAGAAGGGAGGGTTATGTTTTTCGAGAGGATGTATGTATAATAGTTTGGCACGCTCTGCGGCCTGAATGGCTCGATAGATTTTAGCTTGAGGGGTGTCGTTAGATTTGTGTTTGCTGTGAGAGTGACACTGGTTATATCAAACTAAAAAAATGGCGAATTTTTGGCGCCAAATTCAAATGTTAGGCACGCTCTACATCCTGAACGGCTCGATAGATTTTAGCTTGAGGGGTGTCGTTAGATACGTATTTACTGTGAGATGGACACTAGGTAAATCAAATTAAAAACCAAAATGGCGGATTTTAGGCGCCAAATTCAAATGTTTGGCACGCTCTGCAGCCAGAACGGCTCGATGGATTTTAGCTTGAGGGGTTTCGTTAGATACGTATTTACTGTGAGAGTAACACTGGGTATATCAAAATAAAAAATAAAAAAATGGCAGATTTTCGGGAGAATTACAGCAAGCGGTATTTGTTGACGACCGCACAATAAAAAAATATCAACCAGGAGTTCGTATATGGATTGAACCATGTACGATTGATTTTGACGCACTTCGAGGACAAGGAAAAATTTAACGCAAGATGTTGCCCTTAATCCTAAGTTGGGCTATAACTGTCCACAAACTTCAGGGTGCTACACTCGATTTGACACTTGTGGACCTCGGCTCACATATATTTGCTAAAAGTCAAGCATATGTAGCTCTTAGTCGAGTTAAAACATTAGCTGGATTGGTCATCTGTACACTTGATCCTCAAAAACTTTTGAATCGGCCACACGGTCAGAATTCTTTAATAGAGCTTCGACGATTACGAGAATATTATTCTATCAACTGATAAGTTAATAATCTCGTCATGTATACCTATGCTATGCTTGAGATAGGTTACTAGGTATACAAACTCATTCAATAATAAAACTTAAAAATAAATAAAATAAAATACAGTAATTTAAAAAACTAAAAAAACCCGACTGCGTTTCTGTGTAATCATTTCCAAATGAAAAAAATATAAAACAAGAAAGTCGTCATACCCGATTGCACTTAACTTAAGAATCGTCATAGTTGCTAAGGCGATGCTTATACCTAGTCAAATTTATACCAAAAATTTCAATTTAGACCTTACATAATAGTCTTCAGGCGCTTTATGAAGTTTAGCGCAAACGGGCATTCGACTAATAGGGGTAGGTAAAGTATAGAACAGCAGCTCATTGTACATATTTTTAACAATATTTTTAAATACAAGAAAACTTGCTGCAGTCAGGACCCATTCTTTTATAGTTTTTTTTGTTACAGCGCAATAGAAAAACAAACTGTATGAAAATTTCAACTGTCCATATATTAAATTCCATAAAATATACAGCTCGCTGACAGACCGACAGACGGAACGGACAGTGGAGACTTAGTAGTAGGTTGGGTATACGGAAGTTGGTAGAATATAAAATATAAGAATGTATGGTTTTCCCGACCAGAATCACCTGCACCGGACGCATCACGAGCTCACGGACCATGAACGGATCAATTTCACAGCCGCCGCTGCCACGCGCCACAGTGTAGTCGGAATAGCTACTAAGATCCAGATGTACCGTGGGCTGGGCGATGCTCTTGACAGACTGTGTCGCTGAACAACGCCCGCCGTGAGTAAATTGGTAGGTAGATATCGTTTCAGTGATCGACGTGCCTGCCATCCCCGCTCTCCCCGCCCCGCTCGAGCGCGGTGCGAGTGGGAGGGAGCTTCAGGTTGCTTCACTCAATTTGCGCCGTTAGCGGCGCGGCCTTCATTTTTCACGGTTATCGAACAATTTCCCCGAGCTGAGCATAATCACGCTAAATAAGAGTCCGTAAAATTTTCCCTATTCTCTCCGACACTGCGCTAGGAGTCTCTAGGAGCAATGTCATTGCGAAACTTTTCGATCACATCGTAATAAAACGGAAAAAAATTGTAGAGACATTTTACCTACCTTAGTATTTTATGTTCTCCTCTTTAGCATATAAATATAAGATATCCTGCGGCGGTTGACGGATAATTACCTTAACTAATACGCTCGTATAAGGCGTTTATACGTCGACCGGTGTATGCGGTGTTGGCTACCGGTTCTCCTTCGCTTCGCGGCCCGGTAAGGCGCGGCATGCGGCGGCCGGGCTGGCTTGTTGCGCGGTGTGTATTACTGCGATTGCAAAGCAACAGCATCTAGGTAGGTACGTAACCTTCCGTCTACAGATATACGATCCTCGTTTTTTGTTCGATTTATATATTCAATAATGTGCAATGTGCATTAGGTATTAGCGTGGCGTGAGTCACGGCGCTGATGCAATGCGGCGTACTCTTCCGGCTGCCGATTCTTTAATTAAACCTGCATAAATTACCGCGCGGGCCGTAAATCACTCGGCCTGCGATCGCGCGTCCCTCCCGCTCCCGTGCTATAATTACGCTCTCAATGAACACTCACTGCTGGACGGACGGGCGGACAGACAGGCGGACAGACAGGCGGACAGGCGACTTCAAACGCGCGTGGCTCACATTCTAGTGCGGTGCGCGCGCTGCCGATCATGTCTCGGTACATTTCCTGCGCGGCACATACCTGCGCGTTAGTTATTATCCGCTTAAAGAGATTGATGTCTCCACCGAATCGCAAATACCCCGTACGAGTCGGAATCACAGAGAACTATTCCAAAACTTCTCATTAGTTGCGCTCTTTCAACTTACTCTACAATACTTACACTACCTAAACAAAGCATCTACGTCTCGTGTAGGAGGTAGTTCCGCTGCTCTATGTGCTTGAATCACCTGAAATCATTTACATACCTAGTTTTTCATCTATTTATATGGGGTGACTTTTAATTAGTTCATGATAGCACTCGTAATTACAAACAACTTTCCCAAAGAAATTATATGTCAAATCAGAAAAAAAAATTTTGGTCCTTTATACATTTTTGCCGATTTGATAACTTATTTATTATGTATCGAGGACCGAATTTTTTTTTTGAATTTTGTTTGAAAGTTGTTTGTAATCACAGGTACATGCATACCTTTTGTTATCAAGAACTAATTAAAAGTCATTATGTATGACTGTGTCTGTGTCTGTGACGGGTTTGTTTCTTCAGGCAGTCAACCCTCTATGCCCACTAGTGCGAGTGGGGCGGACGCCGGACGGCCTAAGTGCAGATACCGAGAGAGTGTGTCGCTTACCAGTCACCAGAGCCACCAGGGCCGACTGCGCCAGCCCCTGCTCTAGCTGAACGAAACCCAAAAACTATTATTTTCTCTGACGCCCTGGGTAAAAATTTACCTATATTTTCAATTTTTGTCAAGCATCTATAATAGGGGATCGGACTGCAAGTCCTTTGAGTTACTTTCTATGAACTGTCAAAAACGAAATTTTGTTTTAAAAATGTTTGAAATACCCACAAGTCATAGATTTTTAGCGTCATTGACGAACTTATTTTGTGAATTTCATCAATTAAAAATTGAAGACGTGATAAAAAAAACAAAACAAGTTAGGTTTTTTGAAACTTCAAGAGGAGAGAAATTTAGGAAATCATATTTTAAAATTAATTTTTGATGCAGTCCGATCCCCTATTATGTGCTTTCCCATTTTGTATGAATATGTCACGGAGCTATAATGAAAATGTGTATGATATGAACCTTATGTTATACAATTTGACATGTAATGTTGTCGTAGTGACCGCGTTTTGTAAGTATTTCGATAAAAATAGTTTTATAAATAACAAGTGGTAGCCCGCGGCTTCGCTCGCGAAGATCCCGATTTTTGCGGTTCCCGTGGGAATTTCCTTAAAATTATTTTTTAGCGGATGCCTTCGTTATATATAATTTGCTATCTGTGTGCCAAATTTCAACCCGATCCATCCAGTAGTTCGAGCTGTGCGTTGATATACCAATCAGTCACATTTTCCTTTTTATATCCATTCAAGCGTCCCTGGTAACTGCAGTGTCCAAAAAAAATTTATGGTACTGTGCTATAGTATCCAGCCGACTTCGATACAGCTAAGTTCAGTTTTAACTCATAGAGCACTGAATGCAGGTCATGTTGGTTCTGAAAAAGATTACTAGATGGCTCTGTATCAAATATTTTACTCGTGGTAATAATTTCTTTTTTATATACAGATTTTACTTTGACGGAAGATACCATGTATCTTGCTATGAAACAAAAAAAAACGTGTGACACTCGGGGACTGCCGCGGTAAAGCTATTGCATAGCATTTTTTATCAACTTATGCAATTATAATTATTTATTTATTTTTATTTATGCAGTATTTACCAGTACCATATAGTCCTTAGGCCTCGGGATGTTAATGTAATAAATTAACACTAAGAAAGTTCATCATTATCATCATCATCCGCCATCATCATCCGCCATCATCAATCGCCATCATCAATCGCCATCAACAATCGCCATCATCAATCGCCACCATCAATCGCCATCATCAATCGCCATCATCAATCGCCTTCATCAATCGCCATTATCAATCGCCATCATCAATCGCCATCATTAATCGCCATCATCAATCGCCACCATCAATCGCCATCATCAATCGCCATCATCAATCGCCTTCATCAATCGTCTTCATCAATCGCCATTATCAAATGCCATTATCAATCGCCATCATCAATCGCCATCATTAATCGCCGTCATCAATCGCCATTATCAATCGACATCATCAACCGCCATCAGCAATCGCCATCAGCAATCGCCATCATCAATCGCCATCGCCATCGCCATCATCATCATCATCATCATGATGGTTAGATATATGGCACTGTAAGTTTTTTAGAACTCAATTATATATATTTTTTTGGGGTGTCAGGTTTTATTTTCGTTACGAAATTTCTTGATTCGTTCCCCTCAAAGTCGTTTTTAAGCTATACAATAGCTTAAAAACGACTAAGTAAATCTTTAGCTAATAGTATTTTACATCGTACCGACTGTAAGCAGTCGGTAATGGCAAGTGACTTTTATAACAGAATCCCTAATACCAATGATGTAAGTACTGTGTGAATTACCAGAATATAATTTAAAAAAAACATGTAAAAAAAATTTTTTCTAGAGGCGATTTTTATTAAGAACCATAAACCACAGACTATTTAAACGATAATGACAATTGGAAAATTTACCCAACAAATAGTAATTCATAACTTATTTTATGACATGTATATTCTACTTATTATGTACTAGCTTTTGCCCGCGGCTTCGCCCGCCTAGACATAGCTATTATGACTCTTTTTGAGAGTTTGTGGTGCGCGAGCCGCAACCAGCTCGCAAGCGTGGACATGAGTTTTCTCCAGGTACCTCAGGAACTGTATCAGGCTATTCGGATTAGCAGTCTTTGTCACTTCCCACCCCCTCAACAAATTCTATACAAAAAATAACTTTAATCCGTTGCTCCGTTGCTACGCCACCGACGTGCGCGAGCTTAGAAAACAGTTGTCCCCAGATCCCGCGGGAACTATGTCAGGATATACTTATTAGTAAATTATATCATTTTCCACCTCATCTCTGTGCTAAAAATCACACAAACTCATTTTTACGTTACGATTTTAAATAACTTAACGAACAAAGAGTATTGTTTTAGTTTCCTCAGGAACTGCATCGGGCTATGATAATTTCCACAAATATAAAGTTGAATATTTCATTCCCAGTGATACAGGCTATTTGCATGCCAAATTTCATCAATATTGGTAGAGGTGTTGAAGTGTGAATAGGTAACATACAAACAAACACATTTTCACATTTATAATAATAAGTAAGGATTTCTAAATCTTAAATAACATATAGAGCGTCGGTGGCAGAACGGTTAGGGCCACTATCTCCTGTCCGGAAGGCCGTGGTTCGAATGCTGCCACTTAACAAAATCTATACGAATATCGATTTCATACTGGTATGTACGTTTATCCGACGCTCTTACGGTGACAAAAACATCGTGAGGAAACCTGCACACGCCTGCGAAGAATCTCGAAGCTTATGTGTGAAGTCAATCAACCCGCAATGGGCCCGCGTGATCGTCTAAGGCCTGATCGCCCTAACTCAGGGCAGGTCGAGCCCCTTGGTGGAGACGTATATAAACTGATATGATGAAATAACACATATACCTATATTATTGAAAAACTAATTCAAATCATTGCATCAATCTAGTAATAAAACTTCCTTAAAATATTAATATGGGTCAAATCCTCGAGTCGTATCAGCTCCAAAGTAGCCCATGACGCACTTCTCGTTGCCGCGCTGAATGGCAATAGACAACCTTAGCAGCAGGTAGGACCACACGTCACATCTCCTCTCTCGAAGGCGACGGCCAATCTCCTTTGTGAAGGCAAAGGCCTCTGAGGGTTCAGCAGCCGGTTGTCTCACAGACCAGCGGCACAAAGCAGTAATTTGCCTTCAAGACCGAGTACTTATTATGCTTCTCTCTCGCCGCAAATTGAGCAGCAGTACCGTACGGGTGAGAAGTGAGGCAGAAAAAGTGGCTTCCCAAAGCAGACACGTTCCTCTCTGCCATAGCACCTGTTTAAACCCTCCGGCCTTTTGCCATCAGATCGACTAAAGCCCGGCCGGCGGCTGCATCAAAGATGGAATATTCCATCTGGCCGAGACCAGTGCCCTCCGAGTGAGGTCATTAAGGAATTGGTGACGTGGTAATCTTCACAAACACGACTGCAACTCAGTGAGTGATGGCCAATTGCCTCCACCGAGGACCCGCAAATACATTGATGAGGTTCACAGATATTGATATTGCAGGCGGAGAGCAACTGCCACACGCAAATAGTCGCCGTCAGAAGAGTTCCCATATCTATGCCTCCTGTTAAAAGATGTTAAACTCGATTTATGTGTTTTTATTTTTTTACACGATTGGAATCTGTAAAAAAATACCTCTTTGTTCGTCTATGAAACACATCGCTACAACACAACAGTTTAAAGTAACGGATGCTGAAAAATACATAAAAGAAATCCACTCAAAAGTATGAAATAATATTTTAATGTTTTAATACAACTTAAGCGCGTTTTATTATCCCTGCAGTGCCATCTATTGATATTCTGCTACTATGATTATAATGTTTGGTATGTGTAGCTAATATATAGAAAAAAGTACTCTATTGTTATTATTGTATGTATCGATAGGTAATTTCCCACGGGACCTCTTTAGTTTTCCGGGATAAAGAATACCCAACTATACAATGATGGTCAAAACACCCCATCCCAATGTAAAGGTTTCATATTCTTACGTTGAGTCATTCTAAAGATACAATTTTTTGCATTCCTGTAGGAACCCAAATTTTTTTGGGATTCACAATGTCCCAGTTTTAGTTCGCGATAAGGGTATCAACGTGTAAAATTTGATTGTAATAGGTCAATCCACATTTGCGTGGTGAGCCACTCTATAAATGAATACTTTTGAATTTCCCACGGGAACTCTTGAATTTTCTGGGATAAAAAGTATCCTATATGTTAACCCGGGCTATAAGGAACCACCATACAAAATTTCATCAAAATCGGCCTGGTAGTTTTTGCGTGATGCGCGAACATACAGACAGACAGACAGACAAAAATTCCAAAAGTTGTTGTTTTGGCCTCTGTATCGTTAGTAATGTCCACCACAGTTATTATTTTCCAAAAATATTTCATGTACAGACACGGCCCCGTTACAGTTTTATTATATTATAGATATGTTGTAAGAATTGACATTTATAAGAGTGCATAAGTACCTCTATAAAAAATATGATTTGATTTAGTTAAACATGTGAGTTATCGTTAAATCTCCAACCAAAAAAACGTTTTGTTGGATAATGATTTTAAAATGTCGACGAATTTAAAAAAATAATAATTTAATAATTGCAATATATTTTTTTATCATTCTGATGAATTTATTATTTTGTTTAGAATGTCGACGGCGTAACGTCTAGGGCCGCTACCTCCTGTCCGGGAGGTCGTGGTTCGAATCCTGCCACGTACCGATGTTTTTCCGAATTTCGATTTCATATGTACGTTCATTCGACGCTCTTACGGTTGAATTATGACGGACTCAGGCAGGAGGAGGTTGAGAAAAGACGTGTGTTCGTGCCAAGATATTATATTAGTATATTCTGATTAAAATGTAAAAAAAGGAATAATGAAAACTTACAAGCTAAGCATTGCTTAATAACTAAATTCGTCAGTGTGATGGGTCAATCCGGACGTTGACCCAGATTCACTTCCGATCGGTACTACCTAAACCTAAAACCACGCTCTTACACTAATTATAAATTAACTTATTTTATAATTTATGTACCTACTTACGAGTACTGCATCATCCCTCTTATTATTTAAAAAAAATGCTTTTATTAAAATATTTTTTTTAATCTTAATTTATGTATACTTACACAAACTACAATATTAAATTCTACATACTACCTACACGGTGAAGGAAAACGTCGTGAGGAAACCTGCACACGCCTGCTCTGCGAAGAAATTCGAAGGTTGTGTGTGAAGTGGCCCAACCCGCAACTAAGTCGACTAAGGTCCGATCGCTCTAAATCAGGACAGACTCGAGCCCCTCGGTTGGGACCTATATGAGCAGATATGGTGAATATTTTATTTGAAATTTAAAATTTTATTTTGTTAAGTATGACATCTTATTAGTAATTATATGTTTTATTGATATTTTATATTATTTTACATCTCGTTTTTATTGTGACATTAAATTTTCGACGATCATGTTATACTTTGATATTTTTAGCATATTTTGTATAAATATTACATTACTGGTGACATGAATAAGGAATCTAATCGAATCTGTTACTGTAATACATACCTAAGCTAGCTGAGCAGAGTGGGTTTAAAAGAAATAAATCAAATACCTACCGTGAATGTGCACGACAGCACAGAATTACAAACGACAGCATTACAATGAATGCCATTTCTTTTTTGAAAACTGAGTCTGTCTCTTTGATTAAACCAAAACAAAGGTCTGTCTAAACTATTGTAAATCTCTGGGAGCCGGCCGCTTTCCGCGTACACAAGACATTGGATTACAAATCAACACAGTAAGCTTTGTTTTATGTCTGAGCAACTTCTGAGCAATGAACTTTAATTTAGATTTGAGACAGATTTATAGTCGACTAATGGATTAAACAGCTATCGAGAGACGGTAGCTGTAAACGTTTGTTATCCGTTCGCGGAACTAGAGTTCCGCGTCTCATATTATGTGTCGCGGGTCGCAATCGCAGAGCCTGTCGTCGCAGGAATCTGATACTAGAATGTGGAGTGTGTTTTGTTTGTTGCGAGCGGCTCCGGCACTCCGGCGGCGGGAGACAGATCGCGGCGGCTTTTCTCAGAAGCGGCGGCTCTCTGTTCTTTCGATATTGAGAACGATTTGAATTTCTAAATGCACCGTTTCCCACGCGCCGGTGTTAATCCACGCGATGCTAATTGTATTCCTCGTTTGTTAGTAATGAGGTGAACAATAGCCGCGGCGTTTTTGCGCGACGGCGGCTGGCGCTGCGCCAACCCCGCGCCCCGCGCCCCGCGCCCCGCCCGCCACGCCGCTGCGCGCCGTACATCACCTGACGTCACGCGACACGACAACCCTCTCAAGTATTCACAATTTCAATTAGAAATTTGCCAAGCGTCCGAACGACGACGTTAATTGGAGGGAATTCATCGGATGCCATATCCGACATTCTCGTGTCGAGCGTAGCGCAACAGGAGAGATTTGTTTACATCACTACAACTGGCTCCTATATTATTTGATTTGTAAAGTAAAGTATTAATTTAAGAGACGGCTGAATGGGCGCGGTGCAGCGGAGAGGAAGAACAATGACAATAGCGGGTCGTGATCGTCCTCATCGAGGGCCGTGGGTCGGCGAAAGGAGAGCCTCATCAAAGCAAATATGCGGCTCGTCGAGGGGTCCGCCCTCCCCCTCCTGCACCCCCCGCAACTCCTCTCGGGCTCTCGTGTCGCCGCGGAAAAACTAATAAAGGAGATATTACACGCGCGAATATATCTCCGGCGCATCCCGCCCGCGCCCGACCCTCCGCTCTGGAATTCCACGCGTGTCAGCGCGCCCCGCGCTCGCTTCCTACGTATAGTAAAATGCTTTTCTAGCAGCCTCGCACACATCGTATCACCACATTGAAGTAGGTGGTATGTATTATACTTTGCTCTCGGGCCAAAAGATGCTGAATGATGATGAGGATGTATCGAACCTATTTGACAAGGTGATAGACAATGATTGTGCTTATCGTTAAATCGTTAAATTGTAATTATTACAAGTTTCCTACTTCACTAAAGTTTATTTTTGTTAAAATAGGTGACGGTAGTATATTTTACGCGAGCTCTAGATTTGTTTGTAACCTCTCCTAGGCTCGGTTTTACCGCGCACTGACGATTATCCTACAGTTAATTTTAATTAGGGTCCGCACTCAATAAGGAATCCTTCTAGTTTCGCCATTTCTGTCTGTAAGTAAGTAAGTAAGTAAAGTAAATATACTTTTCAATATAGTTGCTCAAAAATGGTCCTTTATATGCCAGTCAAGTGTGCGGAAAATTGAGTTTACCGCACGAGTGCTTTTACTTTACCACTTTTTTTTTTATTTGTAGCTCGGAGGAACAAGACATTTCTAGCTAATAAAAAATATAATAACCAAAGATACAGAATCTTCTTTAAGACTTTTGAAAGGAGAATTTAAAAAGAGAGGTAGGTTCTTCCACGAGGTTAGTACATAACGCTAGCTGTTTAGATTCTCTTTGGGTTATATGTTTGTAAAGAAAAAAGAAAAAATGTGAATGAAGTGGAACCGGTTACACCAAGGAATAGGTCATCTTTTCCAAAGAAGCTTAGTACCCCAAGCCTTATTGTAGTCTATTTATGATAATAAAAAAAAACTTACGCATGCGTACGTGTGCTAGCTAAAATATGGCGCGATTTTCGTAAAACTGAATTGAGATGTTTTAGTTGTGAAAACTAATAAAATTATGAATAGTTAATATTGTAATATAAAATATACCTATGTGTATGTTTAAGAAAAAACAATTATGAGATTACTCCCCGGACATTTAAAATAAGCCACAAATCGCGTAAAATGAACTTTGGTTGCTGAAGCCTTGTTAAGGTATGTAGTACCTACCCATGTATTTTGTTTTTCTGTCACGGTCGTTTTTTTATTTTTTATATTTTCTCACAACTGTATTGAAAAACTTCGTATGACACATGGATGTAAAAGGAAATAACAAACTCGTGACGATGGTAAACCCTCGCCTGCGGCGCGGGCTCACAAATGTCACTCGTTTGTTATTGACCTTTTTACTACCCTTGTATCATAAATAACTATTATTGCACGCCAAAAAACAATACAGGGTTTATAATTTCTAATATACTTAGAGTGCAAAGGCTTATCGCTTTAAGCGATTACTTCCAGGCAACCTTAAATTATCTTAATTTGTCTGTCTGTCCGCGGCGAAGATCAGAGACTTTTAGTAGTAGAAAGCTGTAATTTGGCATGGGTCTACATATTAATAACGCTGACAAAGTGGTACAATAAAATTTTGAAAAAAAAATATTACGGTAGGTACCTCTCCTACATCTAAAAAGGGGGTGAATTTTTTCGGTGACGTAACCTGTTGTGTGGGGTATCGTTGATTAGATATTTAAAAACTACTGAGGGATTGCTAAAATCATTTTTAGATTTAGGGATCATGTAGTAATTAATCATGTAGGTAGTCAACCATGCGAAAAAGAGATATAACTATGTACTGCTAAACACCATGGACGGGATTTGTGTATTGTTGTCAGTAACCGGTGTTTTTTTTTGTAATTTGTTCACATTGAAAATGAAGCTAAGTTGAACTGAACTATATACGAGAATTTTAAAAATAATATTTTTATTACGAACACATAGTAATTTTCTTTTTTACACCTCATGGGAACTAATAAAAATTTAATACAATACAATTATGTACTAATTATTAAAAAAAAATATAACTGCAATGTAATACTTTAATTTTCAACAGTAAAACAAGTATTCGGTAAGGGGGCATAATATGAGAAAAATCCGTGATACTTTGGAACACAGATTTGGCAGTTTTGGTATTTATTACTATTCTAAACTTAAAGGGCCAATTTTTTTTACTTTTTGGAGGATTTTTATCGTGTTTTTTCGAGTACAATAAAAGTTATTTTTGTATTTTAGGTTAGTTTTTACTTATAAAATACTCAAAAAACATCAATGAAAATTGTGTGCTGGACCGTCTGTACCTAAATACGAAGTGCAACCACAGATTTGGTCAGTTTTAGTATTACAATGTTCATTGTAGGGATACTTCATGTTTTGTTTAATAACGGCTATAAAATACTTTAGTTCTCGGAAGTAAAGTAAATATTTGAAAGGTTTTTTTTAATTTTTGGTCACGCAACAACAATCAATACTAGAAGATAATAAAGGAGAGAAAAAAAAATTACGGCGTGCATGAAGACGCATTGATAAGCAGTATTATTCCTCCCCTATGACACACAAAGTATAATATCTATCTTCCTGATACGCTGACTCATTGCTAGTGTACTTGTCGGTTCAAGATCCAGTCACTCCCATCCTAACTGCGACCACCCTACATTCCTGATCGCATCTACGTGGCCACTGGTGTCTCGGGTAGATTTCCTCCGACGCATATGGCAGACAGCGATTGGTGATACAACACAGACGTTGTTAGCGTGGCCACCGTCGGATGTGCCTGGTAGGCGACACGACAGCGGGAATCTGAGGTAGCAGACCGCATTTACTCAGGATGCCGTCGCATGCCAGGTGCAGCTGCGGGGGACACGCTTACAACAACGGGTGCCATAGCCTCGACTGTTCTCCTTTATACGCTGATATCAAGAAGAACTTCTGGTCAGTGCGCCACCGGAATGGAACGGAACGGGGGCGAACGAGACGGGTGCAACTGAGAAAGGGACCATATGAGAATAACCCGCGTGATGCTTTGCAACCTAGATTACCAAAACTACGAAATGCAACCAAATATTTGGTTAGTTTTGGTATTACTAAGGTAGTATATGTAGTGATACTTCACATTTTACTATTTTCAGTCATTTACTTGATCGTTTTTTGGTTAGAATAACACATCTTTGGACGGCCGTTGCTCCAGAACGCAACTGAATATATGGTTAGTTTTTGCATAATTGACATGAGTAAAACTAGAAATTTCATTTTATATCTTACTCAGCCATTTTCCTTATCTTTTTTTTTGGTCACGATATCTAGTTTTTCAGGCGCTATAAGTACCTAACGCAACCACTTTTCGCAGGCAGACCGACATAATATAACATCAGAGGGTTGCCATTTACCCTGTCAATCTAAAGTTATCCATTTCCGTTAACGTTACCAGATTTGTCGTGACCTCGCTAGTATACTACGGAACCTTACTTTGCGCAAGTCCAACTCGCACTTCGCCGGTTTTTTTTTCCTTTTTTTGGTATGTAGCCCTAAAAACGATCACAATACGCGTAGCTAAATATTTTAATTCGATTCTTTTTTTTAATTACGTAGTGCGGGGTCGAAACAAAAACGAAGAGATTCTTAGAAACAAAGTAGGTAACCGAAGCAGCTCCCAGAATCGCTGGCAGTGAGCAGGGCATTACGATAATTTATTTTTTTTAAATATTGTATTGTATTTTTAAAAGCTTATAATTAACTTGCAATGTATGTATGTTTGTTTGGGTGAAATCTTGCAAGTTAAATTTGAACCACTTCCCGGTTTCCGAATGAGCTGAAATTTTGCACGCATATGTATATCGCGTGACAGTGCAATATTGAAAGCTTGTAGGTACCTAAAACTTTTTAGGTTTTTTGAAAATTATTATTAATGCACTACATTGTATTTTTTTTACAAATTTCTAAATGTGATGTTAGATGTATTGATGCCATGTGCAAAGATACAAAATTTTAAAAAAATACCTACCTCCGGAAGAAGAAAAATGTGACGATAATGAGAAGATATTGTTCGGATTGCTCGTAGAACAAATGGACGCTGGGGTAGTAAAGTTCTCGAGTGGCGACCGCACCCTGGAAGACGTAGCGTAGGTAGGCCTCCTACGCGGTACACCGACGACGTGGTGAAGGTCGCAGGAAGCCCTGGATTCAGGCAGCGCAGGAACGGTTAGTATGGAAATCCTGGGTGAGGTATGTCCAGTAATGGAAAGACGGTTGATATTATGACTGATGACGTAGTTATTTTTTATTAATTTAATTTACCTATTGGATAGATTCTTAGCGTTAGTAATTCATTTTAATATTGTGCACACTTATTTGTTCGTAAAAGTAACCGACATAGCTCTCAGAATTGCTAAACTTAAGTGGCAGTGGGCGGGGCACATTGCTCGTAGAACAGATGGCCGTTGGGGCAGTAAAGTTATCGAGTGGCGAACACGCACCGGAAAGCAGGCCTCCCACTTGGTGGACCGATGACCTGGTGAAGGTCGCGGGAAGCCGCTGGATACGGGCAGCGCAGAACCGGTCGTCGTGGAGATCCTTGGGGGAGGCCTATGTCCAGCAGTGGACGTCCTTCGGCTGATATGATGATGATGATGATTTGTTCGTAGGTACCTACTCGTATTATACAGCAGGTCCATTTCCGTGCCCGCTGGCCGCTGTGGAGTGAGAGCGCTTGAGTGGGTGCGAGGGGCGAGGGGCGAGGGGAGCGCGCTCCAGTGAGTCAATAAGCGCATTCCGGCTGCACTGTGCCCTGTGCCCTGCGCCCTGTGCACCGGCCGAGGGCCGCCGCGAATTAAAAATCAAATAATGTTGTGTATAGCGAATTACAGCCGCGAGTCGCACGAGCCCCAATGCCGTCAGGGCTGCTGCGGGCTGCATCATTCCTCGCATACTTAGTTGATATTGCTGATATACATATTGTTCAATGGGGGCCATCCATAAATGACGTCACACGTTAAGTGGGAGGCAGGGGGTCGACGAAGTGTGACATTGTGTGACAAGAGGGTGGGACAAGTTTCCTAAATTTTATGACGTCACATTTCAAAATCTATTTTAATCTAAAACACGATCTTTGCACTATTAACAAAAAAACTTAAAAACATTTGCAACTCTATCTGTAGAAATATAAGGTTCAAGTGTTTTGTCGGCCACTCGCTCTACTATTGTTACGCGCCAATTGCCTAATTGTCGTTTGATAAATGTCGCTAAATGCACCGTGCCTAGCGGTGATATTTTTTCCATTTCATTTGACAATTGACTTTTGCGGATGAAACGTCGTCGTTTTCTAAGTTCTGCTATTTTGAGGTTATTTTGTTATTGTGATACCTACTTACGAAATAAGTTTAAAAATAAAAAAAGAGTTATTTAGGTAATCTTTACCGTAAACTATATGAAGCGCACAGTGCAGCTTATGCTGATAAAAATAAACAAAATGTACAAGAAAAAGTTAACAATTTATGGAAAAGTTTGAAAAGTAGTGACAATGTTGAAGGTAAAGTGTAATCTACAACCAAAGAATTGCAAAAAAAAAATACGAAAAAGAAAGCGATACTTATGATTTATTTTTCGAAAATTCCTTCGTCATAAACATCACGAATGCAACTGGAGTCAGAGGACGTAAAATTAAGTTCAAATTTTACAAATTAAACTGACTAGGTATTGCTAGGTCCTTCCGCGGAACACTAAATAGGTACCTATGTACACATGGTGGAAATAATAAGTGATCTTATTCGATTATTTCTGAACTACATAAAAACATAATACTCAGTATATTGATTTTAGATAAATTAATTCATAATATAATTCCAAATAATATAATTCATAATTCATTTATTCGCTTTGTACAGGGTAAAGATACAAAAATGCAAGATAACAAAGCACAAAAAATCTCCTGGTACAACTATTAAAATAGCATGCAAACATAAATAAGTTAAATACAATTATAATTTTACTTGGCTACACTACATATGCAAGTCAATAGGTATATCTTATTATTCATATAAATTATTAAATTACATTTCCGAATTATATCACATGTCAAAGAATTAGTCGTTAAATTTTCCGTCAAGAAATTCCTTAACGCTATAAAAATTATGCTCTAATAACCAATTAAATAGCCTCCTCTTAAACAGATTTATGGGCAGAATAATTATATTATGTGGTACTTTATTATAAATTTTGATGCACATATTGAAGCAATTATTTTGGTATAAGGTTGTTCGTGGACAATGATCTAGAACCAGTCTGTCTGGGTGTCTCGTGTTACGAGGGTAAATATCTTTGGCAGTTTTAAACAATTTATTGTTCTGTTTCACGAAAACACAAACATCGTATATATACATACTAGGCAAAGTTAAAATCTTTAACTTAGAAAATAGTGGTTTGCATGAGTCGAAAGGATGGGCACTGCACATTGCTCGAATACACTTTTTTTGTGCAATGAAAACCCTATTCGCCAATGAACAGTTCCCTCACAACAATAGACCATATCTTAATATAGAGCATACACACCCGTGATACGCCATCAAAGTAGTTTGTAGTGACGAAACCTTAGTCAATTTGCCTAAAACATATACAAAACTGTTAATTCGACCACAAATATTATTAACTTGTGCATTCCAATTAAAAAACTTATCGATAGTCAAGCCTAGAAACTTTACCTCTTCAGCTTCTATCAAAGATTGTTCTGCATATTTTATGTCCAAAGTAATTTGATTGCGATGTCTTGTAGAGAAATTTACATATTTAGTCTTAGTCAAATTTATAATTAAATTATTATTAGACAGCCAATTCACAATATTTTTTACAGTTTCATTTATTTCATATTCAAATATTTCAATGTCATTTACTTTAGATGTCACAATAAGAGAAATGTCATCAGCAAAGAGAATGCATTTATATTTAGTCACTTCAGGCAGATCATTAATATAAAGTAGGAAAAGTAGTGGACCAAGTACACTACCTTGTGGTACACCCTTCCTGTTATACTTGAAAACTGACCTGTATGTAGTCATTACTTTATCACTATCTAGATTGCTGATTTCAACACATTGTTTTCTATTTTGTAAGTATGAACGAATCCAATCCAGTGTCGGGCCTCTTATGCCATACTTTTCTAGCTTATATAATAATATATTGTGATCTACATAATCAAGTGCTTTTGACATGTCAAAAAACAGAACAGATGTCAGCGCCTTACTGTCAATATTTTTTAAAACATTGTTTACTAAATCAAATATGGCAAGCGTAGTAGTTTTTCCTTTTTGGAACCCATATTGTTCTGGTCTAATGATACCAAATTTGTTACAAAAATCTACTAGTCTCTTAAGCATACATTTCTCAACTATCTTGGAGATAACTGAAATTAGTGCTACCGGTCGATAATTGTCAATGATTGCTCGCTCCCCCTTTTTAAAGAGAGGTTTTATAATAGAAACCTTCAGCTGGTCTGGGAAAGTACCGGTCTCAAATGACAAATTAATTAAATGTGTCAATACAGGTGCTAGATCATCTTTACATGTTTTAATTATTTTTGTGCATATTTCATCTGGACCTGTGGCATTCGAATTTTTTAATGACATAATAATATTTGTTACTTCAGCTACGGAAAGAGGAAATAGAAACAAAGAAGATGTCAAATTATGATTACATGTCATTTTTAAGTTAGATTTGTTACTATGACTATGATTACTAATAATGTCAATAAAATTCTCATTGAATGTATTGGCAATGTCAACAGGGTTATTAATTATATTATGATCAATTTTGATTTCATTAATATTTTGACATAAATATTTATTCTCAGTCACCTCTTTTATGACAGTCCAGGAAGCCTTGCTTAGATTTTTACTATTATTCATGTATCTTGTGTTACAATTTTTTTGGGCAGCATTTACACACCTTCTGAATATTTTTGTGTACGTGTTATAGTTGTTTTTGTGATCAATAGATTTGTGTTTATAGTAATGAAATCTTAAGTGGCGTTTCGTTTTACTGCACACTTTTAAACCTTTCGTTATCCATTTAGGGCTCTTCATTGTATTTGTTATTTTAATTTTTATGTTCGGAAAACAAAGTTGGTAAAAAAGGCAGATTGTGTTATGAAACAAATCAAATGCTTTGTTGAAGTCTGATCGCTCATAAATGTCACTAAATGAAAGGCTACTTAAACAGTCTCTGAATTTACGGATATTGTCTTCACTAAATGATACCTATCTTAATTCCCTACTATCATCATCACACGATAAACATATAAATATTATTTACTCCGCTAATGACGCAAGGTACGCGGGTTTGATTCCCGCGCAGGGACAGGTATTTATCAAATAAACACATAGCTGTTAAATTGAAATAAAACAAATTTCGAAACTCAATAATTATTTCTATGTGACGTCACACTAGGGGGGTCTCGTAAATGTGACCAAATGTTCGTGTGACGTAATTTATGGATGGCCCCGTGTTATCAAGGGTGTGTTTTATTATTTTAACAATAGTTACTGTAGTTTACGTGCCTATTCATCTTAGATGTAAGTTGCGAATTTTTTATAAGTTTCACTTAGATAAGTAGATAATCATTCTTGTACGGGAAACCGCGCGTAATTTAATTTTATTAAATAAGCATTTTTATATTGACCCGATGCAACGCAGTGCGCACGGGCAGTTCACGTTACGTCAGGACATGGCGAGCGCCGTAACGTGATAAATAATGTAAAGCAATTATTTTATCAATTAACCACCTCCGTAGCTCAGAGGCAAAGTTCACTGGCTTTACGCAGGAGGTCGCGGGTTCGATTCCCGGCGGGGTCAATTGTAAGACTCGGTTTGGTTGGTGGTAGGGCATTTTCTAAGCCCGCCTGGCTAGCTACCACCATCTTATCTAAGTCTTGCCGCCAAGCATCAATGTTGATAACATTGGTGTGTTCCGGCATGAAGATAAGATAGCCAGTTCCCCATTGCGTTGGGGAATCTTGGTAAGCCCGCTTCCATCTTCGGCAACATCGTCACTTACCACCAGGTGAGATGTTGTCAAGGGTTTACCAATTGTGAATAAAAAAAAAAAATAAATTAAAAAGAGCCGAGCTCAATACGCAGGCCGAGTAAGGAGGTAGCCCTGGCGATTCGCAGGCAGGGGGGAAAGGGGCGCGCGGGTCAGGCTAATGAAAAGTTTAATAACGGACGCACGTGTGTCGGCGCCCTCAATGCGCAATTTATTGGGAGTAATTTCGCATGTCATAAAACCAAATTAATACCGTGCCGAGATGCCCGCGCACCGCGCACCGCCCACGACTATTTGTCAAATTGCTCGTACTAGCGGCAACACGCCGAGGGTAGCTCTACGGCGGCTAGCAATAAGGGCGCCGCTCGGCACCCGCCCGTGCCAACAGTGCCACCAGTGCCACCAGCGAGCATTAATCTCCGCGAGCACTTGTCCGCCGGCCGGCCCTGCACTGCACGATGCACGTCCCACTTCACGGCGGATGTTTGCAAAATTAATTTGGGATGCTCCCGCACGTGGCCGTCCAATAAAACTATTGTCTCTGACCCCTTGCCGCGTTCAACACCCTCACGTGGCGACTACAATACGCTTGCTGTCTTTTTGATGGACAAGTGTTTTATATATCGAAATATAATTTATAAAAGTTGTTTTAAAACGTGTAATTATTTTGATTATGCGATTAACCGCCTCCGTAGCTCAGAGGCAAAATTCACTGGCCTTACACAGTAGGTCGCGCGTTCGATTCCCGACGGGGTCAATTGTAAGACTCGGTTTGGTTGGTGGTAGGGCATTTTCTAAGCCCGCCTGGCTAGCTATCACCATCTTATCTAAGTCTTGCCGTCAAACATCAATGTTGATATCATTGGTGTGTTCCGGCATGAAGATAAGATAGCCAGTTCCCCATTGCGTTGGGGAATCTTAGTAAGCCCGCTTCCATCTTCGGCAACATCGTCACTTACCACCAAGTGAGATGTTGTCAAGGGTTTACCAATTGTGAATAAAATAAAATAAAAAGATTACACCTACCATATATTACCTACCCCCTTCATTGCTGCTAGGCTAGACATCCATCAGTGTCTGCGGTCTGCCTCCAATGACGTCATCAGTACGGGGCGGGCGCATTGTGTACAGCCGCGATTGTCTAATGAAAAGCGTCTTCGCGACGACGGCGCGGCGTCACAATGAGTAATGAATACTTTATGAGCCAAATGAATGACAATGAGCCGGTTGTGCAATAAGAACCTATTTAATCATTATGTCGTACAATCAAATCGTAATTAATATGCCGCTATAATCTAGCTAAGGAAACGCTACGATTTTCAGTTTTCATATTATTAGTTCGGGGAAAAAGTTTATCCGTATTTTGTATGAAAATTCTAATAGAGCAATCATAGCGAGCTGCACCTTGAACGGAATCGCCACGCATGGCAGGCGGGTTGGCGATCGCAGCATGTAATGTGGTGGCACAGTACGCTGAAAAGACGCTGCAGCATTTTTACAATAAAATTTCAAAGTGTAGCGAAATTTTTCATTACTTTTATCAATTTTTGTAGACCAAGAAAGACAATTGAAAAATGGCGGGAAGCTTTATTTTAATTTTCATTAAAATTTCGAATGTTCTTCGAGTCACCTTCTTAATTATTTTTTTATCCAGGCCGGTACACATACTTATAATACAAACAAAGAGATTTTTTTTTGCTTATAAGTCTATTACCGGCCTATTATTAAAACTTTTTACCCGACCTATTATTAAAAGACTTTTTGAAAACTGAAATCATGCTGCGCAATTGTGCTGCGCAGTGCGCACCGACGACGAGCCAAGCAAGTACCTAGTTTGTGTTGAAGTACACCGAGTCAGTTTCTACAGAGTGTTACGTAAAAATAGAGCAATACTTTAAGGAGGGCTTCTACTCATGAAACTGAACAACTTTAGTCCTATAACTTTGTTGCAATCGTAAAAAAAAAATTGAGCTTCCCACACACACTCGGCTAATCAGCTGATCGGTTATATGAGATCCAATATCTTTTGCGATTTCAGGAAAGTTATAAAATGTAGTTCAGTTTCATGAGTAGAGAACCTACCTGCGACCTTATAAACATTGAGTTAGTTCCGTAACCGCGACCACTCTCCGCAAGCGGCTCGCGAGCGTGAAAAAAGTAGCCCATTTGTTAATGTAGGTCCTAATCTGTCTACCTACCAAACAGCCAGATCCGTTCAGTAGTTTTTGCGTGAAGAAGTTACAAACATACACACTCACACACTTTCGCATTTTTAATATTAGTGTGATACATAACTAGCTGTTGCCCGCGACTTGGTTTGCGTTTAAAAGAATAAAAAGTATATTAAATGTTAATTCAGGTCCTAATCTGCTACCTACGTAATTACATTAAAATCCGCCCAGCCGTTTAGGCGTGAAGAGGTAAATAACACATACACACATGTGTGTGTGAACCTGAATTAACATTTAACATACTTTTTATTCTTTTAAACGCAAACCAAGTCGCGGGCAACAACTAGTTATGTATCACATTATTAGTAGGATAACAACTGTAATCGTAAGTAACTAATGATTCAAGTTTGAAAGTGTTTTTCATTAAATTTTATCATCCGCTTCACCTTTCTCTGGACAAGTACTTGCTTGCGAAAGCCTTTCTGCACGATTTCGCTGGATACCTGATGGGGCAGAGGGCGAGGATCAAACAAATTAAACGTATAATGGGATATCGAGGCACGTGCCGGCCGCTGAGACGCCGCGCGCCGCGCACAGCGGAGCGGACCAGCTCGGGAAGGGTGCGTAAGTGCCATTTATACATCCATCAATAAACTGCGAGTCAAATGATAAAAAGAATTACACTGCTTGATTGCCGCACGGCGTCGTCCCAGTGCATCGGTCAAAGCAAGTAATGTACTCCTAACTTGCTTTTACTCGCACTATACTTTTGGACGTGAAAATCGGGCCTAATCTACGCGCGGCGCCGCCCCACGCTCCAGTGGATCAGCCAGCACTCGGCTTTAAACGTTTATATTATTCATATTATAACTCATGCTTACTGATGATATTGATATTAATTACAAAGGATGGGGATTTAAATATATTGTACATCCTCGCTGTTCATACTTTTTCGTGTAGACATTATTATGTGTTAAAGAGGAATCTGAGCGCCAGGCCAAGTTTCAGTAGTACGACATGTATATTTTTACGAATTTTTTTTTTGCACCCGGTTTTGCACACCCTTATATCTCTCGTTCTGTCAATCATCATCATCATCATCATCATATCAGCCGAAGGACATCCACTGCTGGACATGGCCTCCCCCAAGGATACAATACTCAGTCAATCATACATATTTTGTTATAACGTTTTTTATTATGCCTTTGTTTTATCTGTTTTTATTATTTGATAACTTTCCACTATTTGTAAAATTTCATATTAAACAAACCAAGAATTCAACACAAAAGCTCCAAAGGCATTTACCAGGCACTAGGCTATGAGCTGAAGGCCCCTTGATTTTTTTAAGTAAGTCAGAAATATCCTCTTATTCATCATTACAGCTCATATACGTCCCCACCGAGGGGCTCGAGCCTACCCTGAATCAGGGCGATTAGGCCTTAGTCGACCACGCGGGCCCAGTGCGGGTTGGTCGACTTCACACACAACCTTCGAGTTTCTTCGCAGGCGTGTGCAGGTTTCCTCACGATGTTTTCCTTCACCGTTAAAGCAATCGGTAAGTATGTACGTAAGTTTTTGAAAAACTCATTGGTACATTGGCCGTCCAGATTTGAACCCGGTACCTCTGGTTAGATGGACCGAGTCGTTACCGGTTGAGCCACCGACGCTTAATATCCTCTTATTATTCCTTTAAATCCTCTTATTAGTTATCTATTAATTAATCTCGGCATCGAAAGAGATCTGAAGTTGACCAAGTTCAAAGTCATGATCCAACTCGCAAAGTGTCATTAAAATCGTAAGAGCCTTACTTGAGGAAAAAAAATATTCAAACAATTTGGGTTTGTATGGGTGGCACTTTATTTGTTTTTTTTCTGTAATAATGAAATACCGCTTTTATAGTAAGTCGTTACCTGGGTGACCGAACGATGCTCGGAGTCTTCCTAGGCATTTGAACTATTTTTTTTTAATTGAAAGCGGATTTTCATAATAAATAAGTTGTAATAAACAAAAAAAACATCACGCCTCGCGAAATATACCTTGCCTACATTAAATTTAGGTCTTGCGCCGCCACTGATTAAAGGTTCAGTAACAAAAAAAAGCTCTATTAGACCGTTCGTACTCGTAACAACTAATAGGTAACGTCCCATAGAGTCTCTTCCCGAGCTCAGGAAGGTTAGGCCATACTCCACACACGGGAGCAAAGTTCAGGTTGATAGAGGTTGTAGGTGTCGGGCTAGCTAGTCGCGCCCGGGCCGGCCGGTGACCCTACTGACACGGCTTAACGACTGCCATTAAAGATAGCAACCTGCACCAACAGCTTAACGTGCCTTGCGAAGCACGGAATGTCACTAACAGTCAAACCGCATTTCTAACCGCCTCCGTGGTGTAATGGATAGTACATTCGCTTCACACCAGGAGGTCGCAGGTTCGATTCCCGGCGGGGTTAACTTGAAAGACTCGGTTTGGTTGGTGGTACGGCATTTTCTAAGCCCGACTGGCTAGCTACCACCATCTTAACTAAGTCTTGCCGCCAAACATCAGTGTTAACAACATTGATGTGTTCCGGCTTGAAGATAAGATAGCCAGTTCTCCATTGCATTGGGGAATCACGGTAAGCCCGCTTCAATCTTCGGCATCATCGTTACTTACTATCACCAATTGTGAATAAAAAAAACACATCCAGTTATGACTGTGCTTCAGATCAGCTAGCCTGTGAGATCGACGCCACGGCTAGTCGCACTAAGCAACCAAGACCGCTTGAAGACTAAACATTGTGTAATATACGGTACCTAAAATTTCGGCGGTGGTGACAGTCCAAGACGAATGTCGCCAGCGCGGGCGTCCCGCAGCGCGAGCCTGGGAACCTGCGGCGGTGCGGGCGGGGGGCGGCCGTAAGATAGTATCGCGCGTCCGCGCAGCGCATCAATCTTCGCGTTCTGCCGCCGCGACGGACCACCATTTTTCAATCCGCTCGACATGATGGCAGTGCGCACCACAAGCACAGAAGACTCGGCAATCGATAGCGGTTGTTTCCCTTTTGCTGAGTCATGTTCTGACATCAATATAAACAAAACGCTAAACACGTTAAAAACCGACTTCCATCGCAACAACTTAGTACATTTTTTGCATTATTATTTTTGGTTTTTGTTAATTTTCTAATAAAGTAGATACTAATCTGATTTTGATTAAATTGATATGGGACCACACGGGAAGCACTAGCTTTCAAATAAAAAAAAAAACATCAAAATCGGTTCACCCAGTCAAAAGTTCTGAGGTAACACACATAAAAAAAACATACAGTCGAATTGAGAACCTCCTCCTTTTTGGAAGTCGTTTGAAAAACCTAAATCCTGCCAAAAAACTATTTTTGTCATCTCCATCATTGTTCTTGTAGCTAATGCCTACAGCTCCGGGACCTACCTGGACAGTAGGTAGTGGTTCCTTTCACGAGGCACTTGCCTTGCAGAGTACCGGGGCAAGCGTCTTGGCGGCAAGACCTACCGTAACTGGTCCTTGTCTTCACCTTATGGTGTTAGCAGGAATAGCGGCCCTCACTATATACCCAAGGGTAGGAAAGTGGGGACGCTATATCATAAACCTGGTAGTTTTAGCGTATCTGGTAGATATACTTCGCGTAGAATGTTCTTGTTGCTTATGTCATGAAATTTCTCGCATTTTAAAGTTAGGTTTACATTTTGCTCTGTGATTTCATGACTTCACCAGGTCAACGCTCCACCGAGTTGGAGGCCTGCCCTAGCAACGCCTTCCGGTACGCGGTCTCTTCACGAGAACTTTACCACCACATCGGCCGTCTGTTCTACAAGCTGTGGCGACATCTGCAGTACCCGCCACATACAACTACATACCTCAACTCAAGACTGAACCATCGATCATACTATATGGAATTACATCTTCATCTCGATAGATGGCATCTAGAACGCGCTATTAGAATTTCTTCAGCGCTAAGCATATATACAAGCACCAACCATACACGGTTGGTCCACAGCCGGACCCCAGGCACACCACCTCGCCTGGCGGGAGATATCTCCCTTTGTTCTCGTCATGTAGGAACACATCCGTTCCTACATTGGTGACCCGACGCTGAACATTGACGCACCTTCGGCAACAACTCCTCAACAGCCCTCCAGCCGGTAAAGCAAGCCAACAGCAGCATAGCAGTCCAATGCGAAGTATACCAGGACCATCGCAGCCGACATATCGAGCTTCCTGGCCCTGCACTTCACCCCGAAGCCTCATCAGGTTCGCAGCCGTCGACGCAGCATCAAGGACCTGCAGCTTCACTCTTCAGGCAGCAAGTCGTCGGCAGCTCACGCTGTAGAGCACGCGCTCCACGTGACCTGCTTCCCTTGCACCGTACGCCTGAACCACCTCCTCGTCCCGACTCACCGTGGACTCGAGTAGAGCAACATTGGCCTGGCGTCTCGACTCACCGCAGACGCCGCATCGCGACGCGTATCGTCGCCCCGCCGCACCGCAACATTGGACAGCCAACTCAATATGGATATCGACCTCCGGTCTCGGAGGGGGAGTAATGTGGCGACATCTGCAGTACCCGCCACATACAACTACATACCTCAACTCAAGACTGAACCATCGATCATAATATATGGAATTACATCTTCATCTCGATAGATGGCATCTAGAACGCGCTATTAGAATTTCTTCAGCGCTAAGCATATATACAAGCACCAACCATACACGGTTGGTCCACGGCCGGACCCCAGGCACACCACCTCGCCTGGCGGAGATATCTCCTAATGTTCTCCTCATGTAGGAACACACCGTCCCTACAAAGCTATGTGCCACGCCCACTACACATTACGTTTAGTGATTCGTAAGCTATGTCGGTGGAAGTCCTTGGGGGCTTGATGAAGGTCTTTGTGCAGCAGTGGACGTCTTACGGTTGATAATATGATGATGATGATGACGATTTAGGTACAATACTTCTGAAAACCGAAAATAATGTTTAGTTTAGAGGGACGAAGGAGTGGAGAAGGTGTTGTGATGGCAACAAAAAACGAAGTTGAGATTTTTATGGGGATCAATATAGTCTATAAAAATAGTGACATTACTGAGAAAAAATATTTTTTACTTTTTTTGTATGGGCGGTACTCTGAATATTAAAAAACAAAAAAAATAAATAGTACCCCTTCCTCTGTACTTAATTAATTAAACATCGATGTGCAAAATTTCGTGAAAATCGATCCTACAGTTTTTTTTTTGCAATGGAGGATATGAACATAAATGGGACATACTATACACATACATACATTTTTTCTAGAACAGTGTTTTGGTGTCTATATATATGACATAGAGTGTATTTTAGTCAAAATCTCGTAATCAGATTTTGGGGCGATCACATCACCTTCTATTTGCTCCTTCGTCGCTATTCTTGAAAAACCTAAAAACTTATAAGTAAAATCTTTTGTTTGAAAATAATTTTAATTATTTCGTATTCTTCTCAGCTATCACTTTCATTTGATACCCATATCTTGGGAGTGCATAAAAAATAACTGGTCCGCCTTCTTTTGGAGTTAGCCATAATCGGATTTAGCGTGAAGTCACTTAGCTAACCATGCATTGTCATCCAAACTAAACGTGTATGCAAACTTTCAGTTCAATCGTAAAAAGGGACATTCTAATTAATATTAGCTTGCAAGATCTGACCCATTTGATAAGATAGCCAGTTCTCCATTGCGTTAGGGAATCTTGGTAAGCCCGCTTCCATCTTCGGCATCATCGTCACTTACCATCAGGTGAGATGATGCCAAGGGATTACCAATTGTGAATAAAAAAATAATAAAATAACTAACGAACATGGCAAGTCGAATAAAAGCTTGTAAAAATACAGTCCAGTTAACCTACCGGCAGTGCTATTGTCTCATACGGGTTGTTCGGTGCATGAGCACCAAACAGCCTGCATCGCGCGGCCGTCACCGCCCGTGCGGTTTAGATCTATTAGTATTCAGTGCTAAACGTATTGATCAAATGTTCTCTGTATACTAAAACTCGCACCCTTGTCACGCACCTTACACGGGCTCAGTTATTTTCAAAATTACTACACCACATTTATTGGCAAAAATTAAATTGAAATTTAAAAGGTCACGACGTTACAACATAATATAGGTACTACTACTACTACTACATATAACTTAGTTAAAAGACATAGTCAGTTTCTAATACTAGTTAAGTATTCTATTTATCAGTTATGTAACCTTCATCGGGTAGGTTAGTTAGTTCAGTTGTTGGTAGTTGGGTCTGCAGGTTAGCTGTGTTTGCGATGGACAACAGTAATACGTGTCACGTTGTTAGATTGTAAAAGGCTGTATCTTTGGAACCACAATAGACTTTCGTACCAGGTGACGGAACCCTATTACTAAGCCTGCGCTGTCCAAGGCTGTATCTTTGGAACCACAATAGAGTTCCGTACTAGACGACGGGACCCTACGACTAAGCCTGCGCTGTCCAAGGCTGTATCTTTGGAACCACAATAGAGTTCCGTACCAGATGACGGGACCCTATGACTAACCCTGCGCTGTACAACGCTGTATCTTTGGAATCACAATAGAGTTCCTTACCAGGACGGGACCCTATTACTAAGCCTGCGCTGTCCAAAGCTATATCTTTGGAACCACAATAGAGTTCCGTACCAGACGACGGGACCCTACGACTAAGACTGCGCTGTCCAAGTCTGTATCTTTGGAACCACAATAGAGTTCCGTACCAGATGACGGGACCCTATGACCAACCCTGCGCTGTACAACGCTGTATCTTTGGAATCACAATAGAGTTCCATACCAGGTGACGGGACCCTATTACTAAGCCTGCGCTGTCCAAGGCTGTGTCTTTGGAACTACAATAGGGTTACGTACCAGGTAACGGGACCCTATTACTAAGCCCACGCTGTCCGAGGCTGTGTCTTTGGAACCACAATAGGGTTCCGTATCAGGTGACGGGACCCTATACTAAGCCTGCGCTGTCCAAGGCTGTGTATTTGGAACCACAATAGGGTTACGTACCAGGTAACGGGACCCTAATACTAAGCCTGCGCTGTCCAAGGCTGTGTCTTTGGAACCACATTAGAGTTCCGTACCTGGTGACAGTACCCTATTTCTAAGCCTGCGCCGTCCAAGGCTGTATCTTGGAACCACAATAGAGTTCCGTACCTGGTGACAGGACCCTTATTACTATGCCTGCGCCGTCCAAGGCTGTATCTTGGAACCACAATAGGGTTCCGTACCTGGTGACAGGACCCTATTATTAAGCCTGCACCGTCCAAGGCTGTATCTTGGAACCACAATAGAGTTCCGTACCAGGTGACGGGATCCTATCACTAAGCCGGCAACTATGGACAACCTACGCAAATGGAACATCCTACCAGAAAATGTAGATACCTCATGCTCCTGTGGCTTGATGGATTTTAGAGAGGGAGGTATTTTTACATTTTTCTTGATCTCATGAGTGACATAGGATACTTTTTACCCGACTTCCGAATGCCATATGCAATGTTTTATGCAGTCGTGTTTTTATTAAATTTTTAGTTTAAATTTATTCACATTATTTTCATGCCTTGTGAAAAATGAAACAATGTTAATTGCACGTTACACATGGATAACCTCTTTCGAGCTACCTATTTACTTCCTTTGAAATGAACTTGTGAAGGGAAAAGTGAAGTGCGGCGAATAACGGACAATACCTTTTCAGGCGCGGGGTTTTCGTTGCAATTTGTTCAATTGTTTACCTGTCCCGTTTCATTCAATATCACTTTATTTCACCGCTCGTTGAGCCCTCTCCTCCCCTCCCCCCCTACTTCGACCGGGCGGCTCGTCAGGGGGCGCGTTGACAACTCGTCCTACATGACACCGTCGCTTGCCGATGCCAGTCGCAGAGTTCTCACATAAAATCCGAATTTTAAAATTCCTCGCAAGTTCAGATTCGGTTCCCATCGGTCTGTGCGAGATGTCCAGAGATAAGGTCGATAAATTTAATTAAACACCGCGGAGTGGTCTCGCGGGGGTGGCGGGAGGGCGAGGGGGGTCGAGGGCCGGGAGATGGAGAGCAGGCAAATTTGTTAGGTTCGGTCGGAGTCGGTTCACTTGTATCAATTAAGCAAGTTCGACCGCGAGGGGCGGCGGGGCGCGGGGCTCGGGGCCGGGGCGGCGGCGGCACAAAGCAGCCGCGACACAGACACACTCCGCAAAAAATGTCGCCGAGTTTCGCCGGCGAACACTTTGTCGAGGCTCCCATTCTTGTAGCTCTTGTCTGAAACTACTCCTTTTGTTTAAGACCGCGTATAATTAAATGTGGCTGCTGGTTTTTAACCCGGCGACGACGTGAAGATGGAGTTAAATCTTCTGTAGAAGTTTGTACTGTTGACTTAGAATGTAAAATTCAATAACCTCTCCCATATCATAAAAAAAAGGAAGAGTGTGGTTTTATGAAACCACGGTAAAAGTAAACCTTAACAGAGGACGAAACGATCATGGCTGCTCTCGCTACTTACGGTACAGAGGACGAAACGATCATACCGTCAGACAAAAGCGACCGTCACGCGACATGCAACACACAGACGAAAAAAATTGAGACGATGTAATAAAAGTTTCACTTTAAAAGTTGTAGGTGCCTACGTACATTGTAGTTAATGCCAAGTCAACTTGTAGTATAAACGCACAGCTTGTGTCATCGTTTCGATGATAATTCATTTATAATAGAATAGGTAATAAATCATTTGTTGGGGTTGATAGTTTAGAGAACCGCATGCATGATACTTACTATGAAGGTCGCGTGAGCACCGTGCGCGTGCACCGCAGGACACCTACGAGTTCGGAGGCGAGCGTGACGTATAGCTTTATGGAGTGATTTGACAGTAGATAATAATAAATATCTACTTGGTTAGTTGGATTCACAATCGAAGTGAACCCGAGCAAAAGCTCCGCGGTCCGCTTCGACTACCATCGTAGGATCAACCAACCCGCAGATTCAATCCGCATGCTAGGCACCCGCGTCCCCTGGCAAACCCACAGCCAAATATTTAGGAGTCACTCTCGACTCATGTCTCTCTTTCGGACCTCACATCAAAAATGTGACCCGGAATGCCCGCTTCTATATGAGCAGGCTAAACAGCATGATAGGTAGGCATAGTAAAATGTCCCCCTCCAACAAGCGTACACTCTTTAAGGTTTGCATCCGACCGGTAATGTCATACGCGGCCCCTGTATTTGCACACGCGTCCCCCCGTTTCATGGACATGATCCAAACAGTCCAAAGTATCTTCTGCCGTAGAGTAGTAACTAATTAGTAATCTGTGGTAGAGCGTTTAACGCCCCGTGGTACATCCGTAACGCCGACCTGCACCGAGACATGGACATTCAGACCATCCAACAATTTCTCAAAGGCCTCTCTGAGAACTTCTTCAAGTCCTCGGAGTCGCATCCCAATCCGTTGATCCGAGAGGCGGCGGACTATTCCCCGCGTCTCGTATTAACTAGTAATATGGTCCGTAGACCAAGACACGTACTGTCTGATCCTCCCAATCAAATTTCAGCCGACCTGAACTGCCTCCTGGCAGCTCAGGGAGGAACAGATAGTGTTTAATTTTTGAATGACACAGTCCCCTCACTTGCACACTTAATGTGATTAACCTAGCGGCCGCTCCCATCAGGAGCTCTCCGTGCTGTCCCTTCAGGGGGGGGGCGTCGCACCGATGTAATTTTAAGGTGGCTACGCTGCCAAATTTCGCGAGGGGGTGTTTAGTGGGTAGTGTGGTCTTTGGGCCTGTGCATACGTATTCATACACCTTCCGAGTGTAACGGGGACGTATGCATATAGGCGCAGAGCTATGAGTCCCACATAACCAGCGGCAGCTTCCCCTGGTATGCGTAAACGCATTCACCTCCGCTCTCCCTTAACAGGGGGGAAAAAAAAAAAAAAAAAGTTGGATTCACTTCTTATTTCTTACTGGCTGGTGCGCGGTGCGCGACTGCGCGGTGCGCGGCTCGCGGAGATATACATATACAAACCATCCTCGTTTAACGCTATTTCTATTAGTAAAACCGTATTAGAATCCGTTGCGTGGTTTACTTTTTTTATTTTTGAAGTGAAAACCTCTTTAGCGGCGTTGTGCACTTTTTTGTAATGGGTAAAAAATGTTAAACTCGCGTCAGGACACGTGACCTGATCGAAAATTCATAAGACGGATAGAGTTGATTTTTTGTTGATTTTTCTGAGATATAAACTTTTTAATCTATTCTATTAATATAATAAATCTGTAACGGGGCCGTGTCTGTACATGAAATATTTTTGGAAAATAATAACTGTACAGTGTAACTAACGATTCTGATTCGATCACGCAGAGAAACTCCGAGCATAGCACGCTCCATTGCCCTTTGGGTGACCTTGAGCCTTCTTATGAGGCCCATAGTAAGCGACCATGTCTCAGTTCCGTAAGTCATCACTGGCAACACACACTGGTCAAAGACCTTAGTCTTGAGACACTGCGGTATTTGGGACGTGAAGATATTGCGAAGCTTCCCGAACGCTGCCCAGCCGAGTTGGATTCGTCGATTGATCTCTTTCTTGAAGTTGGACCTACCTAACTGGACTGTTTGTCCCAGGTATACATATTCGTCAACAACTTCCAGTGTAGAGTCTCCAACCTTTAGAGGATCGAATCAGAAACGAGGAGATCCGCAGGAGAACTAAAGTAACCGACATAGCTCACAGAATCGCTAAACTGAAGTGGCAGTGGGCAGGGCACATAGCTCGTAGAACAGATGGCCGATGGGGCAGTAAAGTTCTCGAGTGGCGACCGCGCACCGGAAAACGTAGCGTAGGCAGGCCTCCCACGCGGTGGACCGATGACCTGGTGAGGGTCGCGGGAAGCCGATGGATGCGGGCAGCGCAGGACCGGTCGTCGTGGAAATCCTTGGGGGAGGCCTTTGTCCAGCAGTGGACGATTTGTGGCTGATATGATGATGATGATGTAACTAACGATACAGAGGCCAAAACAACAACTTTTGGAATTTTTGT
The DNA here is from genome assembly GCA_947284805.1 of Coleophora flavipennella. Classification (NCBI taxonomy): domain Eukaryota; kingdom Metazoa; phylum Arthropoda; class Insecta; order Lepidoptera; family Coleophoridae; genus Coleophora; species Coleophora flavipennella. Next base: position 2,156,157 of record OX369302.1, read on the forward strand.
CTGTCTGTCTGTCTGTATGTTTGCGCATCACGCAAAAACTACCAGGCCGATTTTAATGAAATTGTGTATGGTGTTTTCTTATAGCCCGGGTTAACATATAGGATACTTTTTATCCCGGAAAATTCAAGAGTTCCCGTGGGAAAGTCCAAAGTATTCATTTATAGAATGGCTCACGTCGCAAATGTGGCTTGAGCTATTACAATAAAATTTTATACGTTGATACCCTTATCGCGAACTAAAACTGGGACATTGTAAATCCCAAAAAAATTAAGGGTTCTTGCAGGAATGCAAAAAATTGTATCTTTAGAATGGCTCAACGTAACAATATGAAATCTTTACATTGGGATGGGGTGTTTTGACCATCATTGTATAGTCGGGTATTCTTTATCCCGGAAAACTAAAGAGGTCCCGTGGGATTTTATCTATCGATATTAACAATAGAGTACTTTTTTCCACATATTAGCTACACATACCACACATTATAATCATAGCAGCAGAATGTCAATAGATGGCACTGCAGGGATAATAAAATGCGCTTAAGTTGTATTAAAACATTAAAACATTAAAACATTATTTCATACTTTAGAGTGGATTTCTTTTATGTATTTTTCAGCATACGCTATTTTACACAACTCTAACTCTGGAACTATGGCACGTAGCGATGTGTTTCATAGACGAACAGATAGGTAAAAATACCTATCTACAGATTCCAATCGCGTAAAAAAATTAAAAGCACATAAATCGAGTTTAGCATATTTTAACAGGAGGCACAGATATGCAACTCTTCTGACGGCGACTATTTGCGTGTGGCAGTTGCTCTCCGCCTGCAGTATCAATATCTGTGAACCTCATCAATGTATTTGCGGGTCCACGGTGGAGGCAATTGGCCATTACGCACTGAGTTGCGCTCGTTGTTTGTGAAGATTCCCACGTCACCAATTCCTTAATGACCTCACTCGGAGGGCACTGGTCTCGGCCAGATGGAATATTCCTTATTTGATGCAGCCGCCGGGCTTTAGTCGATCTGATGGCAAAATGCCGGAGGGTTTAAACAGGTGCTAAGGCAGAGAGAAACGTGCCTGCTTTGGGACGCCACTTTTTCTGCCTCACACCTCACCCGTATGGTATTGCTGCTCAATTTGCAGCGATAAAGAAGCATAATAAGTACTTGGTCTTGGAGGCAAATTACTACATTGTGCCGATGGTCTGTGAGACAACCGGTTGCTGAACCCTCAGAGGCCTTTGCCTTCACAAAGGAGATTGGCCGTCGCCTTCGAAAGAAGAGATGTGACGTGAGGTCCTACCTGCTGCTAAAGTGCCATCCAGCGCGGCAACGAGAAGTGCGTCATTGGCTCCTTTGGAGCTGATACGACTCGAGGATTTGACCAATAATAATATTTTTAGGAAATTTTATTACTAGATTGATATAATGATTTGAATTAGTTTTTTGATAATATAGGTATATAATTGTTATTTCATCATATCAGTTTATATACTGCCCTGAGTTAGGACGATCATGCTTTAGACGATCACGCGGGCCCATTGCGGGTTGATTGACTTCACACATAAGCTTCGAGTTTCTTCGCTAAGGTGTGCAGGTTTCCTCACGATGTTTTTCTCACCGTGAGAGCGTCGGAGAAACGTACATACCAGTATGAAATCGATATTCGTATAGATATTGTTAAGTGGCAGGATTCGAACCACGGCCTTCCGGACAGGAGGTAGTGGCCCTAACCGTTCTGCCACCGACGCTCTATATATGTTATTTAAGATTTAGAAATCCTTACTTAATATTATAAATGTGAAAATGTGTTTGTTTGTTTGTTATATATTCACACTTATACCAATCTTGATGAAATTTGGCATCAGGTAGCCTGTATCACTGGGAATGAAATAGTCTACTTTTTATCTGTGGAAATTATCATAGGCTGATGCAGTTCCTGAGGAAACTAAAACAATACTATTTGTTCGTTAAGTTATTTAAAATCGTAACGAAAAAATGGGTTGGTGTGATTTTTAGCACAGAGATGATGTGGAAAATGATATAAGTATATCCTGACATAGTTACCGAGGGATTTGGGGACAACTGTTTTCTACGCTCGCGCACGTCGGCGGCGTCGCAACGGAGCAACAGATTAAAGTGATTTTTTGTATAGAATTTGTTGAAGCGGTGGGAAGTGACAAAGACTGCTAATCCGAATAGCCCAATACAGTTCCTGAGGTACCTGGTGAAAACTCATGTCCACGCTTGCGAGCTGATTGCAGCTCGCGCACCACTCACCCTCAAAAAGAGACATAAAATCTATGTTCACGCGGGCGAAGCCGCGGGCAAAAGCTGGTGTAATATAAATGCACAACGTTAATATTCAAGTATTCACTTCTGCCGGCACTCCCGGAGTGCAACCCGTCGTTTTTTTTATTCATAATTGGTAAGCCCTTGGCATCATCTCACCTGATGGTAAGTGACGATGATGCCGAAGATGGAAGCGGGCTTACCCAGATTCCCCAACGCAATGGAGAACTGGCTATCTTATCTTCAAGCCGGAACACATTAATGTTACTAACACTGATGTTTGGCGGCAAGACTTAGATAAGATGGTGTTAGCTAGCCAGGCGGGCTTAGAAAATGCCCTACCACCAACCAAACCGAGTCTTTCAAGTTGACCCCACCGGGAATCGAACCCACGACCTCCTAGTGTGAAGCGAATGGACTAACCATTACGCTACCACACCCTGGACACTTCATACAATATGCCAGAAATGACATTTCAAAAAAGGAATGACGGAACAAACAAAATGGCGGCGGATTCCTATACGGTCGATAAACAAAATGTAACCAATCTGTATCAATCTGGGTGACGAGGGTCTGTCGCAATCTAGACAGCGGCAGGGAGTGTCTATACTGTATGTTAGTACTAAGTTATATACTTTGACGCTACGGAGGCGGTTACTTAGAAGAAGTAAGCGGAGAAAAAGACAGAGGTTGTAAGGTTACTCTTCGATAGAAGCAGACTGACAGCGATTTTTTTCAATATGTAGTGAAGATAGACCAGAACCTAGCCCAATAAAATGTAAAAAAAAATAATTAATTAGATTCTGAATTCTGATAGCCTGATAGCAATTAACAATGACACTTTTTGCCAGCAGTGCGAACCTTCGACGTTATTATGTTTAAGATTGTACTAATGACGTGATGAGAAGATTAAATTGGTTTACGAGTGTTCTTGCCCTCGAACGACTGAGGAGCGAGCGAGAAAAATTCTAAGTTGAAATGATGCACATTGATTGTCTTACACTAATAGAATCTAAGTAAACTGTTTTCCCACGGAGAACAGACCTTCTCGCAGGAGCGTCTAACGTTATTCATTTGTAACCTTACAACCTCTGTCTGTTTCTCCGCTTACTTCTTCTAAGTAACCGCCTCCGTAGCGTCAAAGTATATACCTTAGTACTAACATACAGTATGAAATATAATAAAAAGAGAATTTAAAAACTACATCCAGATAGCGCTCCCCGCTCCCCAGGCCTTCCAGCATTTCCTTCCCTGGTGATTAAAGGAAACTGTCCAGTGGTAACCCGAACCGTAATAAAATACATTATTTGAATAGTATACGCTTGATAATTATACTAATATGAGCGGCTACTGCGGAGTTAGTGTAATGCATGGAATGTGCGGGTCCCGGCGGCGCGCGGCGGGGCTGCGCAGCGCGCGCGCAGCTGCGGTCGCGTGCGTATCTTCCCCATATCTGGCGCATCTGAATAGATAATTCTGTAATTTTATTTGATCGGCTATATTTTTTGCGCCTTCTTGAATTTATTTCTGTTATTTTATCAAACGCCTTACATTTGAGGATTCAAGCCTTTTAATTAATATTTTATCACCGATTCAAAAAGAAGGTTGTTATAACTTTGAAGCCTACAATCTGTTTGCCTATTCATGTCATCACAGCTCTGAAATGGGTGGACTGATTTTAATGCGTTTTTCGACATTAAAAAAAACTATAAAAATTGGTGTTTCTATGGGGTTTGAAAAGAGCACTTTTTGTTTATTTTCAATTATATATTTTTATATTTAAGACTAACTAAATATTTGAAGCGTTTTTTTTAAGTAAAATGTTTTCGTATTAATGTTAATGTATTTGATTATCTTTTATTTTTATTTTTAAATTAATTTTATTTAAAAAATCTAAACAACGTGTTAAAAATTAAAATTATTTAAAATATATGTATATCAGGCAATCAGATAGGATAGCATTCTAAAGTATTTAATGTTTAACGTATTTGTGTATACTGTTTTTAAAACAAACACTAATTAAAATAGGCAATGTTTTGTCTAACGAGAGGGCCGGGCGATGCGAAGGGCGGGCGGCGAGCGTCATCAAGACTACTACGAATAACTACACGTGCGCACTGCGCACTGCGCACTGCGCACTGCGAGCCAGCGACATGTAGTTTTGTCTAACGAGAGGGCCGGGCGATGCGAAGGGCGGGCGGCGAGCGTCATCAAGACTACTACGAATAACTACACGTGCGCACTGCGCACTGCGCACTGCGCACTGCGAGCCAGCGACATGTAGTTTTGTCTAACGAGAGGGCCGGGCGATGCGAAGGGCGGGCGGCGAGCGTCATCAAGACTACTACGAATAACTACACGTGCGCACTGCGCACTGCGCACTGCGCACTGCGAGCCAGCGACATGTAGTTTTGTCTAACGAGAGGGCCGGGCGATGCGAAGGGCGGGCGGCGAGCGTCATCAAGACTACTACGAATAACTACACGTGCGCACTGCGCACTGCGCACTGCGCACTGCGAGCCAGCGACATGTAGTTTTGTCTAACGAGAGGGCCGGGCGATGCGAAGGGCGGGCGGCGAGCGTCATCAAGACTACTACGAATAACTACACGTGCGCACTGCGCACTGCGCACTGCGCACTGCGAGCCAGCGACATGTAGTTTTGTCTAACGAGAGGGCCGGGCGATGCGAAGGGCGGGCGGCGAGCGTCATCAAGACTACTACGAATAACTACACGTGCGCACTGCGCACTGCGCACTGCGCACTGCGAGCCAGCGACATGTAGTTTTGTCTAACGAGAGGGCCGGGCGATGCGAAGGGCGGGCGGCGAGCGTCATCAAGACTACTACGAATAACTACACGTGCGCACTGCGCACTGCGCACTGCGCACTGCGAGCCAGCGACATGTAGTTTTTAGGGTTCCGTACCCAAAGGGTAAAAACGGGACCCTGTTACTGAGACTTCGCTGTCCGTCTGTATGTCTGTCCGTCCGTCTGTCACCAGGCTGTATTTCATGAACCGTGACAGCTAGACAGTTAAAATTTACACACATGATGTATACTTATATTGCCGCTATATCAACAAATACTAAAAAATATAATAATTAAAATAAATATTTAAAAAGGCTCCTATACAGCAAACGTGATTTTTTTTTGCTCGATATTAATAACGGCAACAGATAGACGCTTGAAAAATTCACAGAATATTAAGTTATATTTTTACCACTTCAAAAATAAATAATTAAATTAAAATAAAACAAATGTTTAAGGGCTCTCATAAATCAAACGTGATATTTTTTGCTTGTTTTTGCTCATTTTTGCTCGATATTGATAACGACAACAGGTGGATAGGCTTGAAATATTCACAGAATATTGAGTTGTATTATTCACTTTTAAAATAAATAATTAAATAAAAGTAAAATTAATATTTAAGGGCCCCATACAACAAACGTGATTTTTATAAATAATGGTACGGAACCCTTCGTGCGCGTGTCCGACACGCACTTGGCCGGTTTATTTAATATATTTTTTTATTATCTGTTGATAAATTGGTCATAATAATACACAATAAAAGCGTCGGTGGCTCAACCGGTAACGACTCGGTCCATCTAACCAGAGGTACCGGGTTCAAATCTGGACGGCCAATGTACCAATGAGTTTTTCAAAAACTTACGTACATACTTACCGATTGCTTTAACGGTGAAGGAAAACATCGTGAGGAAACCTGCACACGCCTGCGAGGAAACTCGAAGGTTGTGTGTGAAGTCGACCAACCCGCACTGGGCCCGCGTGGTCGACTAAGGCCTAATCGCCCTGATTCAGGGTAGGCTCGAGCCCCTCGGTGGGGACGTATATGAGCTGTAATGATGATGATGAATAATACACACTCTATGAAAATTTTAAGTGCTGTCAACCTATTACGGTTCAAAAGATACAGCCCTTTGACAGACGGACGGACGGACCGACAGCGGAGCCTTATTTTTTATTTTATTTGTTAATTACACAAAACAGAACATAAATTTCAATATTTTAAAATGTTTATGCATAATAGATGCATTTACACTCTTTCTGATGGTCATAAAAGAGTAATTACATATCATATACGTAATTTAATTTGTGGAAAACTAATACCACTATGTAATAGATTACAATAAGGTTTGGGATAATATTGAAATCATTAAAAACTGTTAAAACTCTTTGGTAACAATACGAACACCCCGGCCATTTTTTTAAAGTTTCTTTAAAACTTATATAAAAAAAAGTAAATTAAATTCAATAAACCCGACTGCAAGAAATGACCACTCAAAAGGGAAAAATAATCTCCAGAATTAAGTGTGAAGATACCTACATAAACAACAAATACATTTTAATGTAAATAGTTATTTATGATACAAGGGTGGTAACAACGTCAAAACGTTGTATGATACATGGGTGTATCATACAACGTTTTTCAATACAGTTGTGAGAAAACCTGTAAAATAAAAAAACTACCGTGACAGAAAAACAAAATACATGGGTATACCTATCAAGGTTTCGGCAACCAAAGTTCATATAACGCGACTTGTGGCTCATTTTAAATGTCCGGGGAGTAATCTCACTTTGATTTTTCTGACACATACACATAAGTATGTTTTTTATTACACTTAGATTGATTATTCATAATTTTATTCGTTTCCACGACTAAAACATCTCAATTCAGTTTTACGAAAATTGCGCCATATTTTAGCTAGCACACGTACGCATGCGTAAGTTTTTTCTTAATATTATCTTAATTAGACTACAATAAGGCTTGGGATAGGATTTCAAATACCCGACAATTTTGGATACCCGGGTCTCGGGTACATTGTTTAAATACCCGGGTATTCTTTTATTTTTTGTGAAACTAGGAAAAAAAACTACAAAAATATCAAAAATCAACTTTTATTACGATAATATAACCAGCCAACCATGTACAAAAATAGTGCTAATTACTTAAGTTAAGAACTGTTAAATTAACAAATTCTTCAATCATTCACACTTTTAGTAATGAATACAAACAATTATAAATAGTTATAAATATTTATCAAGTTATATTAGTATATAATCTTCTCTGTATATTAAGTATTTATTTATCAAATAAAAACAAACGTACCACACTCAGGTAAAACTAAATAGATAATTAAACATTTTTCCTCTGCAATGTCAAATAAAAACAAACAAATCAAACTCTGGTACATAAAACTAAACAATTAAACATTTTTCAGTAAAACAATAGTCACTCTTTAGTCAGTCTATAAATTACTTTGTCAGTCTTTCTTAGCTTGTAAAAAGCGAGCTTTCAAAAATACAATTGCATGTAGAGATTTATCTGAAAGTCTGTTTCTGGTTTTTGTCACAAAATTCCCAGCTATCGAAAACACTCTTTCGCTGTCGGTTGATGTAGGCTTGACTGTTAACAGGGCCTTGTAAAGAAGTTCCAGATTAACGCGCATATATCAATATTACCCGAGACCCGGGTACGTCCGTTGTTTGTACCCAGGTACCCGAAGTATCAAATACCCGGGTATACCCGGGTCCGTATACCCGGGTAAAACACCCTAGCTTGGGATAATATGTATTAATATAAGCATTAAAACCTCCTTGGAAAAAAAATACTATTTGTGTTTTGTGTAACCTAAGCGCTTCGTTCATATTTATTCTGTTTTCTTCACAAAGATATATCCCAAAGAGACTCTAATCAGCTAGGTAGCGTTATGTACTAACCTCACGAAGGAACAACCTATCTCTTTTAAAATTCTCCTATCAAAAGTCTTAAAGAAGATTCTGCATCTTTGGTTATTCCTTTTTTTTGCTAGAAATGTCTTGTTCCTCTGAGCTAGAAATTAAAAAAAGTGGTAAAGTAAAAGCACGCATGCGGTAAAATCAATTTTGCGCACACTCGACTAGCATATAAAGAACCACTTTTCGAGCAACTGTATTGAAAATATAATTTATACGTTTTAAATGTTTGTAGGCGGAATGGGAGGGGCGGGGACAAAAAGCAGGTACCTAATAACTTAGTAGTTTACTTACATTTGTACAAAAAGGTTTTGTTATTGTTCGATTAACGGTAGATGCAGTGTTTTGTAGATTTGTATGTCCCCGCCTGCAATAATTTAAAACGTATACATTATATGTATTTGCAATACATTAAAATGTATCTGTTTGCACTGTATGTATGCTCTTTATACCTAATTCTGTAGCTTGTTTTTCCTTGTTGCTTGTTGTTTTTTTTTTGGAGTGTAGTAAATTAATTTATCATTAAATATCAGCTTTTTAATAAATTCCCATGAAATTAAGGTTAGATATCCGTATCTTAGTATCTTTCTATTGTTATATTGTCTCTCTTTCACAAATAATTTATACTATTTAACATTTCCCAATCCAAATTACATTCAAACATAAAAGTTGTATATATTTTTGTAATCCTTTTAAAAAATTCTTTATTTTGATACCCCACACTTAAAGAAAAATTTTTTTTGAAGACACAGAATTTGGCGCCAAAAATCCTCCAATAAATTCAGTGTCACTCGCGCTATCAAGACGAATTTAACGATACCTCATACGTTAAAATCCTTCAAGCCGTTCATGCTGTAGCAGGGAACATAGAAATCTACATACATACATACACTCTAAAAACATAAGCCGCCTTCTGAGGCAGTCGGGTAATAATTAACTAGCTTTTGCCCGCGACTTCATAGGCGTGGATTTCATATTTAAGTATCTATATTTTTAATTTTAGCGGAGACAGTTGAGAATTAAATACTTACCAATAGAATGGACTTGGAATATGAAACAACAAAACTAAAGAATTTCTTTACATAGTACATTTGATGTTCTACTACAGGAGCCAATATCCGTGTGAGAAACAGGTCTTTGTGAGATCGACACCAGCAGTTAGAAGTGTCTGACCTTGCGAAGTCGCAACAAGTGCTGATGGTCTTAGCAAACATACGCTCAGGCATTAGCGTTAGTGTTATAGTGTTAGTGCTAGTGTTAGCGTTAGTGTTAGAGTAAGCGTTTGTATTAGCATTAATGTCAGCATTAGTATTATAATCAGAATTAGTATAAGTAGAGCAATACTTCGGTGAAAACTGGCATCAAGTCCATTGACATCCATTCCATTTTATATTGTTGTATTATGCATGTTGTATGCATGATGCATGTATGTACAAACATACAGACAGACAACATTTTTAAAAATTTATCTACTCTTCTTTCCAACATTGTAGCAATACATCAGTGAAAACTGCATTCAATTCTATGCAATAGTTTCAGCGTGATTCGTGTACAAACATACAGACAGACAGACAGAAAAGCAGACAAAAAATTTAAAAATTCTTGTTTGGCTTCTATTTCTCTGATAAAGAAAGACATCGGCGTATACAATTTTATTATAAGTTGAGATAAAATACACGGGTAATTTAAGGTCAAATAATTTAGGAGTGCCAGTTAATGAGTTTGTCGGGCTAAATGTTGCAAAAGATGTACCAACCTAATAAAAATATTATGTTCTTAGAAAGTACCACAAAACTAATAAAAAGTACGGAAATCTAAAAATAGCATGAACGTTTATGACGTAAGTATTGCAGTTAATTGTTTAACGGTGTTTTATTCAGATTTAAGATTCAGGTATAGGGTTTAACACTCGAAGTTGTTGCCGAATATGTGTACCTGGGACAAACAGTCCAGTTAGGTAGATCCAACTTTAAGAAAGAGATCAATCGTCGAATGCAACCGTTCGGGAAGCTTCGCAATATCTTCACGTCCCAAATATCGCAGTATCTAAAGACCAGTGTTTGTTGTCAGTCAAGTGATGACATACGGAACTGAGACATGGTCGCTTACTATGGGCCTCATAAGAAGGATCAAGGTCACCCAGATGGCGATGTAGCGTGCTAATGGACGTTACTAATACGCCACGGAGGCGGTTAACTAAAACTTAACTATAAACTCATATTTCGATGTCCTAACAAGATTAGTATATTGATTTGCTAAAATTTAACTCATTAAACCAATTAAACAATTTTGTATAAAAAATAATTAGATAGATAGATAGATAAAACATTGATTCTTTACCACAACACAGCTACAGTACGGTAAATTAACATTAGTACACTAATGTAACTAAGAAGCTATTAGTAACAAAGTTAATACAGTTGCTTACAGACATAGGTACACCAGTCGCACGTGTTCGGTGAATAACATTATTGTGCCGTAGCAAAGAAAAGGCACCGACTCAGCATATGCTGTGGCCAAAGTATAATATATATTAGTGCAAATGCTAACATACAGTATGGACACTCCCTGCCGCTCTCTAAATTGCGACCTCACCCCCTCGTCACCTATATTGATACAGATTGGTTACAGTTTGGTTCTCAAACGTATGGGATTTCGCCGTGATTTTGTTTGCTCCGTCATTTGTTTTTAGAAATGTAATTTCACGAACATTTGTATGCAGTGTCCGGGGTGTGCTGTGGCGGACCACAGCGCTGATATTCTGTCGGCACCGCAATGAAATGCCGAACGAGACTACCACACAGACAGAAAAAGGCTCAAAATTTAATAAAAAAGTAAAAAATAGATAGTAAAAAAAATTAAAAATTAATTACGTAATTGAGTTTTGCTTACTAATGGAAATCATGGAAGATAATAATAAATATTTATATATGTAATAGTAATCGTATACTAAATTGGTTAGTACAGGAAATTTAACCGGGAAAGGGAATAAGTATGTACTTAAATGATGCACTTATTTTTAACTGGAGCTTGTACTCATGAAACAAAACAACTTTCCCTAAGAAACCAATGGACGATTAGCCAAACAATTTTTTGGATTTCCATACAAAGTTTGCCCGCCAGCTGCTTGATTTACATGGGAAGTCCAAAAAAGTTTTGCGAATTGACCATGGGTTTCTTGGGGAAAGTTGTTCAGTTTCACGATTACAAACTCCAGTTAAAAAAAGTGCATACCTTTGTTAAGCCCTGTATAAACAAAGGAACAGCAAAAAAACCGGCCAAGTGCGAGTCAGACTCGCGCACGAAGGGTTCCGCACCATCCCTACTAATATTATAAATGCGAAAGTAACTCTGTCTGTCTGTTACGCTTTCCCGCAAAAACTACTGAACGGATTTGGCTGAAATTTGGTAGGTAGACAAATTAGGACCCGGATTAAGACATAGGCTACTTTTTACCACGCTCGCGAGCCGCTTGCGGCTCGCGCACTGCGCACCCTCAAAAAGTCATAGAAACGTGGTCCACGCGGGTGAAGCCGCGGGAAACAGCTAGTTATCTATAATAAATGACGTATTAAAAAAACTACTTACCAGATCCCGTTCAAACCAATTTTCAGTGGAAGTTTGCATGGTAATGTACATCATATTATATATTTTTTTGTTTTATCATTCTCTTATTTTAGAAGTTACACACACACACTTTGGGGGGACACACATTTTACCACTTGTAAGTGTGTCTCGCGCAAACTATCAGTTTCGAAACAAATGATATTAGAAACCTCAATATCATTTTTGAAGACCTATCCATGATACCCCACACGCATGGGTTTGATGAAAAAAAAATTTTTAAGTTTCAGTTCTAAGTATGGGGAACCCCCAAAATTTATTGTTTTTTTTTTCTATTTTTGTGTGAAAATCTTAATGCGGTTCACAGAATACATCTACTTACCGAGTTTCAACAGTATAGTTTCGGAAAAAAGTGGCTATGGCATACGGACTGACAGACAGACAGACATGACGAATCCATAAGGATTCCGTTTTTTGCCATTTGGCTTAGGAACCCAAAAAACTGCGGTGTAGAATAGGAAAATAAAGAAGTGTACAATAAAGTGAGAAAAAAAAAACTACTTAAGTAAAATGAATGTAGAATGTATACAGACAAGAATAAAGTGGTGCAGTTCTTATGAGTGACGCTTAACCTACAGTAGTTTAAAAATGACTATAAGGTGCTGGTTTATCTTGCGGGCTAATTTATGTAATGTAGCATTTCCCATTCAAAATAACCATTAATGATATAAGTAGTATATATTTTTGTAATCCTTTATTTTCTTTCATACCCCACTCGATAGGTTATGAACAAAAAAAATTTTTGAATGCAGCATTTGGCGCCAAAAATCCGCCATTTTGACTTTTTTTACAATTGGTAAGCCCTTGGCATCATCTCACCTGAGGGTAAGTGACGATGATGCCGAAGATAAAAGCGGGCTTACCAAGATTCCCCAACGCAATGGAGAACTGGCTATCTTATCTTCAAGCCGGAACACATCAATGTTGTTAACACTGATGTTTGGCGGCAAGACTTAGATAAGATGGTGGTAGCTAGCCCAGGCGGGCTTAGAAAATGCCCTACCACCAACCAAACCGAGTCTTACAAGTTGACCCCACCGGGAATCGAACCCGCGACCTCCTGGTGTGAAGCGAATTGACTAACCATTACGCCACGGAGGCGGTTAAAATTTTGGTATAACCAGTGCCACTCGCGCTATTAAGACGAATCTAACGATACCTCGTACGCTAAAATTCTTCAAGCTGTTCAAGCTGTAGCAGGGAATATAGAAATCTACATACATACATACACTCGAAAAACATAATCCTCCTTCTGAGGTAGTCGGGTAATACTCACTTCTGAGGCAGTCAGGTATGCACAATTCTGTTATTCATTCAACGATGTCTCCTAATGAAAACTGCGTTTACCTAAATACTCCATTTATTAGTGGTTATACCCAAAGAAAAAGATGAGCTATTCCTTTGTGTTACCTATGCGCTTCAATCTCTTTCTGACACAGGCCACCGTGGTATGTATTCTCCTTTAATCACAAAGATATAATCCAAAGAGAATCTAACCAACTAGCGTTATGCAACCTCTCGGAGGAACAACCTATCTCTTTAATCGACTTCAAAAAAAGGAGGTTCTCAGTTGATAATTCTACTTTATAAAGTGTCAAAGAAGATTTTGTATCTTTGGTTATTATTATTTTTGATTTGCTAGAAATTTCATGTTAATTCGAGCGAGAAATTAAAAGTTGCAAAGTAAAACGCACTTGTGTGGTAAAATCCATTTTGCGCACAGAAAACAGCATATAAAGTACCACTTTTCGAGCAACTGTATTGAAAATAAATTTGTATATATTATGTTCGAGGCTTAGAGTACTTCTGAGGTTCGAGGGGTAGATCATGAAAAAAAAAACACTTTCCAGATGTCACCAGTAATTTTGTAACCAATAGCCACAAGGGGTCACCGAGTGGTATAATAATTTCTCGAATTCCAAAGATAAGTGCACTGATGAATTCGGAAGTAAATTATGTCTTTATCATGTTTGAAGGATCGGGGATAGAATTTATAGTGTCGGTGATGTTGCCGGGGCGCGGGGCTCGTCTGCGCGGGCGCAGCTAGGCGCTGGCGCCCCGCCGCGCGCCGGCTGCGGCCGCGCCTCGCGGTAAATAATGATGTACATAATAATTGATTAATCACTGGTGGCAGCGAGGTCGCCGGTCGCCGGCCGCCGGTCGCCGGTTGCACGATGCTATCGCACATTCCAGCCCCTTCCTCCAAAGAGATGAGTCGCTAATTAATTTAAATGAGTCGAGGGTTGAGACCGCCTGCCGGCGCCGCAAACGAACTGTCTTTCGATTGATCAGGTACTAGTAGGTGCGTACACGCAGTCTAAAAGTTGCTTTCTTTCGAGTTTCTCTGGATCAGTCTCACAAAAAACAGACAAGTGCGAGTCGGACCACGCTTAGTGCAGGGTTCCCTGAATCTGTTTATCTTAGGTTGCCCTAAGCAATTTTTCTTGAGAGTTCTTCTGACATTTAACAACTTTGACGAGTTCGTCTTGGGAACGGAACATCTGACAAGTACTAAGTACTTCATTTAAATAAACTTAACTCCCCATGGAGAACATACCTTATCGTAGGAGAGCGTCTTAAATTATTCTATTTGTATTACCTTAACAGTTTTTCTAGAAATCATATTATTTATGTTCCTCCGTCCCTAAAATTTGCAACTCAATTCACGAATTTTTAAACATTGAACGAAATTACTTGGAAATAAAATTCTTTTCAGCTCTTTTTGGCTGTTACGTCAATCGCTGTTGTGGACGAATCATGCGAAAATTGAAATTTTTAATTCCTTATAAATAAAATATGAAGAGTTTCCAAAATGTAAGAAAAGAAAATGCTTTAATATTGTTTTGTAAGAAAAATCATAAATTATCACTATGTTTCCATTAAAATTGCAGCACTTCTATATTTATTAAAATTGTGCATAAGGATTTTTTTTCTTAAATTCTGTGTATTGAAATAGAATTCGAAGAAATGAAAATCACTTCTCATATCCTTTACATTACAAAACAATTTTTTTTACGACAATAATTCTTAATTGAAGTAATAAGTGGTTACTAAGTTATCCTATCCTAAACTTTGTAAAAAAAGGTTACCTACCATTTTTAGAGTTTTCCCAGATTTAGCACAGATTTGGCATATCCAGAATATGTTTTTATGGTAAGGAAACTAATCCCCTTTATGTTTTTAAGATTTAAAAAATTAAAAGACAAGTCATTTGCAAAATGTTATCTCCACAAATTAGGGATATGGGCACACATACATACATTTCCCTACGCGATCGAATCAGAAATAAGGAGATCCGTAAATAAACCGACATAGCTCACAGAATTACTAAACTTAAATGGCAGTGGGCGGGGCACATAGCCCGTGGTCGTTGGGGTAGTAAAGTTCGCAAGAAAGGTAGGATAGAGCCGGTCGTCATGGAAATCCTTGCCTATTTACAGTGGACGTCCTTTAGCTGATATGATGATGAAAGTGCTATTTTTTGTTAGAGTTACGTCCCCCCCCTACGAGCTAAACCACTATTTCGGGAAATCTGAAAAAAAAGTTTATATAGTTGGAAATAAAATCAATTTAAAAGAAAAACTATCAAAACTAAGAAGGCTTACTAGCTTAGGAGTAAAAGTTGAATAACTTAAGATGTGCAGTTGGATTTGTTATTTGTTCACAGTTCACAGATTCTCTGTACAAAATGTTCTTTAACAACCTGAAAATATAATTATGTTTTTTAAATATACATAAAAAGACTTCGGGACGCTACTTTGCGCGAGTCCGACTCGAACTTGGCCGGTTATTTTACCTGTTTTCACACAACGGTATTGAAAAACCTATGGATACATGGGTGTAAATGTTAAACTCGTGATGATTTTCAACCCTCGCCTACGGCTAATGTCACTCGTTTGTTTTTTTACGTTTTTACCACCCCTTTTATCACAAATACATAACTGTTATGGGCCAAGCAATAAATTGTTGTCTTCAAAAGAATATTAAAATTATTTACAGAGCGAGGTTTTTTTTTTTTTTGTGGTTGAGAGTGGCAAGAAACAAAAATGCCGCCAGTGCGCAGCGTGCAGTAGTGGGGAAGTCAAAGGAACCATACAAAGTGAAGTGAGCCTACAAGACTAGTGCAAAAAGGCCATGTAAGGCCATTGGGCTAACACAGGTTTCTACTTTAATTTGGTTGGCTACTTGGAATTTTACTTGGAATTTTTAACTGCCTCCGTGGCGTAATGGTTAGTCCATTCGCTTCACATCAGGAGGTCGCGGTTTCGTTTCCCGGCGGGGTCAACTTTGTGTGACTCGGTTTGGTTGGTGGTAGGGCATTTTCATAGCCCGCCTGGCTAGCTATCTCCATCTTATCTAAGTCTTGCCGCCAAACATCAGTGTTAACAGCATTGATGTGTTCCGGCTTGAAGATAAGATAGCCAGGCCTCCATTGCGTTGGGGAATCTTGGTAAGCCCGCTTCCATCTTCGGCGTCATCATCACTTACGATCAGGTGAAATGATGCCAAGGGAAGTAACTATTTAGTAATCTGTGCCAGGGGCTTGTCAATAAATAAAAAATGAGGTGAATTGCAAACATAGAGTTGCGTTGGCTTACTTATATTACAGCTCAGATTAAAGAAAGTCCGCGTTTTGTCAAAGTGCCGTAACGACGATGGTGTACACAATTGTGTATCGTTATTTTGTTTTCATAATAAAAAATATGCATGCTGAAATTACCCAGGTATACCAAGAAATCCGATGACATCTAATAAGAATGGTAAGGTACCGGTTGATGCTTTTAGGGTTCCGGGTTGCGGGCCCAAAGGTATGGTGGCACCCTCGCCGCGGTGAGCAAGGCCGGGTTTTATTTTGCGTTATATAAGGTCAAAATAAGGTTAAATTAGGTTCAAAAGGTCTTATTTACAATGTTTTCAGGATCACTTATTTAGCTGCATTGCTATTATCAGCATTGCAAATCTTAATTAAGAGTAGGTACATAACAAAGAAAATAATAAAAATAAGTCCAAGTAATTAATTAACACTTCTCAAATTCAAATGAATATGTACTTTTTCTATAACAGTCTGTACAATTGTTACAGATTTTAACATTAATTATGCTTTAGAAAATCGTCAATGGAATAAAACATGTTCTGAAGAAGCCACTCATGCAATGTTGCCTCAAAACTGTTAAAGGGTAATTCTTGAATCGAACGCGGTATTTCATTATACAGAGGCCAGCACACATTAAGCTATACATTCGTAGTGCGATTCTGATCCATACCCATGCGACATAAGAACGGTACAAAGTCCAAAGTGCTTAGCTTGTTGTGCTGGCCTCTGTACATTCTGTGGCCCATCCAGTAGCATTTTTTCTGAAATCGCATTGTTTTGGGAATCTCACCCATAGCTAACCTGTCGAGATTCCTCCTGTTTCGGACTGATACGTCTCTAGCTTGTCTGTAAAATACTTGTTGATATTGTTTTATGAATTTTGTCATTTATTGTATACAAAGACAAAGTAGGTGCAGTATATGAATGGTTCTGAAACACCGAATATTGCACGTACTCGTACACACATTTATTGAGCGTTGAAAACCTTTTTGACAGTCCGTTCCCCTATACATATTATGAGACCGTATCTGAGGACCGATTCTACGTATCATAACATGCTGTAACTGCAGTGTGTACAGTCACTAGTCGCCACCTTAGTCAGTTTATATTCTAGGTAAGCATAGTATGTCGTGACTGCAGTGTGTCTAGTCACTAGTGACTACCTTAGTCCGCGGACTGGGAGCGCGTTTTCAGAATGCAGAAGCGTGCCGTCAGAGTGATGGCACGAATACCCTCTGATGTTTCAGCTAGGCCCTATTTCATATCCCTCAGAATAATGACGCTACCCTGCTTGCTTACTAATATGGCAAGTAGCAGCTTACGTGTGGCACAACATAGATAGTTATTCGAAACGGGGTGACCGAGATAGACACAATTACCGGAGTGCAAACTTGCTCACAGCCGTAACGCACAGGTTAGAGAAATCTACGAGAACCATACACATTATGGGCCCACAGGTGTATAACAAACTCTCTGTTGACATTAGGAACTCCTCTAGTTTTGACACTTTTAAAAGTAAGCTACAGAAATGGCTTGTCGAGCGGTCCTTTTACACATATAACGAATTTTTGACATACAAGGGCTAAATATAAAATGTTATTTCAGAATTGTTTCATAATGTTAAATGTTTCAAAATATTTCAACTTTAATAATAATTTTACTTGAATTTTATAAATGTGTTATTATAATAATGTGACTTGTAATATTAATTACCAATAAATATATGTCTATGTCTATGTCTAGTCAGTTTATATTCTACGTAAGCATAACATGCTGTGACTGCAGTGTGTCTAGTCACTAGTCGCTACCTTAGTCAGTTTATATTCTAGGTAAGCATAGTATGTCGTGACTGCAGTGTGTCTAGTCACTAGTCACTACCTTAGTCAGTTTATATTCTACGTAAGCATAACATGCTGTGACTGCAGTGTGCCTATTCACTAGTCGCTACCTTAGTCAGTTTATATTCTACGTAAGCATAACATGCTGTGACTGCAGTGTGTCTACTCACTAGTCGCTACCTTAGTCAGTTTATAAATGAGAAAACTGAAACTATTTACCTCCGCACATACTTTAACAAACTGTTCTTTCTAGTCAAGCTTCTAATCAATAATGGTACCTAGAAACGTAACCGTACTAGCATTCCTTAGTAAACGTGTACATTCATACAAAATTTTGTTGTAGATCTAATAGACGAGCACGTGCAGTCGAATACCTCTTACTTGTATGGGAGACGTAACTGTTTTTCCATGACCAAAATAATGTTAGTAAGTTTGGTTGTTTTAGTAAAGTCTGGTATGTGCGTGAGTATGTTTTTTTAAGGGTAGTTTAAACTTAATGGCAATTTGCTGACTAGGTACTTGTATTGACTAACCCATAAGGGTTTCAACCTGAGATAAAGATTATTTTATTATTTATTAAAAGCATTACTTTGGAGCTCAACATTTCGTGAATGCTATCTATATTATTTCAAAAACCAGCCAAGTGCGAGTTGGACTCGCGCACTGAGGGTTCCGTACCAAACATCTTCATAAATTAACTATTTAAAAGTTACTAATACAGCCTACTATAAAATTATAAATTCTGAAATTTAACTGTCGAGTAATTTAGACAAAGTAGACAACTTATTATGTTAAATTAAAGTTTAAGATCAGTCTTGGCTACTTTTTACCACCAAATCAAATATAGAAGATAAGTTGATTAGACAAATATAAGATGACTCGTATGTAAAAAGTAGCCAAGTCAAATCTTAAACTTTAATTTAACATAATAAGTTGTCTACTTTGTCTAAATTATTCGACAGTTAAATTTCTGAATTTATAATTAACAAAGAAAAAATAGAAATAGAGTTTTATATTTGTTTATAAAGTTATTTATTCTTATAAGTAGATTTCAGGATTATCTGCAGAACTTGGCACCCATTTAGATCTCAATCCTTTTGTCACCAAAGATATTTTTAGTATTGAACTTGGCTAACATTTTTCACATTTATGTTTTTGGTGGGATATCATTATTTATTGTAAAGAAATTTTAGAAGTTAATCATTTTTCCTGCGTTTATGTTGTACAGTTTTCTTTTTTAAGCTACGGTCTACACCTTTTTGAATTTTAACAATATTAGAGCTCCTTAACTGCAACTTTTTTTACACGTTTTCTGTTTATATTTGAATTGGATAAGTCAGGGCGATATTTTCTGTGTGCGAAGTACTAGATGGGGGTATTATAATCGATCGCAGCGCTCATAGTGGCGAAAAGTAAAAATAATGTTGGCGCTGTCATCTGTCATATCTCATAGTA
This sequence comes from Coleophora flavipennella, assembly GCA_947284805.1. Classification (NCBI taxonomy): domain Eukaryota; kingdom Metazoa; phylum Arthropoda; class Insecta; order Lepidoptera; family Coleophoridae; genus Coleophora; species Coleophora flavipennella. Next base: position 2,175,716 of record OX369302.1, read on the forward strand.
ATCTGTTTAGACTTGGTTACCTAATTTTAATAAAACCTAGTCAAAAAAATAATACTCATTTCGATCTGAAAACGATATTTAATTTATCACTAGCGATACAGGAACAATTATTCATATATGTTTATTATTATTGAATGAAACCATTAAAGTAGCTTTATCTTCTTGTTTTACAGTAAAACTACAACTAAAAATTAAGTAAACTGTAAAGCATGATGTGCTATCGACTGTACAATAAGTTACTAAATAGAGTAAGGTATACTGGAAGTCCGGTTTTTAACAATCTGCAAACCAACTAGCTTGCCTTTTTTTTATTAAAAATTTGAGTGCGTTTGACTATATCTCACCTGATGGTAAGTGATGATGTAGTCGAGGATGGTACACGCAAACTTAAACAATGCCTATTCACTCTCACCTTGAAGATCCCCAAATTGTAGGAGTCGGGAAACACAGACGCACGCAAGGAGTTCCAATCCATCGCTGTCCGCAAATTAAATGAGGAAGCGTAACACTTCGTGCGTATAGGCTGAATATCAACAACAAAGGGGTGGAACCTCCCACTGCGTCTCGTTGATCGAAGGTGGAATGGAGATGGGGGAATGAGGTCGTGAAGTTCTTGAGGACACTCGCCGAAATGCATTCGATAAATAACCGAAAGACAGGCAATTTTGCGGCGATGCTCAAGGCTTTGAAGCTTGTTTTTGACAAGCTCATCGTCACCAATGAGTCTCCGAGCGCACCGGTCGATGGCGTCCAAGGTATCCAGCTGATAGCGGGCTGATCCATCCCATAGGTGAGAACAGTACTCCATACAAGATCGGACTTGTGCTTGATATAAAGATAGAAGCTGTCCAGATGTGAAGTACCTTCTCACCTTAGAGAGAATACCCAGCTTCATTGCAGCAACTTTGGCCTTGAACTCAACGTATCTACCGAAATTGAGATTAGGTGTTATTTCCACGCCAAGAAGCTCAATATGGTCATATATCTGAATGAATTCATTCCGGAAAGTAGGAGTCAAGTTGAAAGGACTTCTTTTAGCGGAAAAGAGACACGCCTGTGTCTAAGAGGCATTGAACCTTACGAGGTTGGAATCACTCCAATCAGACACTGCCTGAAGCGATAGGTTCATGCGCTCGATCATGGCCTCTCTCAAAGACAGCGTATCAGCGCTGTTCGCTCGTGCACTGGATAGGTATCTTTCCTCAACTTTGCTATCGTCTGCATACCCAATAATACCCGTTGTCATCAGATCGTTCATGTGTGGCGGAAAGAACAGACCCCTGAGGTACCCCGGCATCGATTTCCAATAGGTCAAAAGAGCAGCCATCATTGACTTCTCGAATAGACTCAGGAAATCAGATACCTAGTTACATAAGCCCACAGGCAGTCCGTATGAAGGAAGTTTGCCAATAAGGCTAGCGTGCCAGATTCGGTCAAAAGCCTTCGAGATGTCGAGAGACACGGCGACAGCCTCACCGTGTTTCTCGATAGCCTCACCCCATGTATGTGTAGCATACACTAGAAGATCTCCACTGGACCGACCTTGACGAAAACCGTATTATCGATCACTTAGGAGGTCATTGTCTTCTAGGTATGCCAAAATGCGGGTATTCAATACACGCTCCATAATCTTACAGATTACAGAGGTGATTGCTATAGGGCGGTAATTGGCCGGGTCTACACGACTGCCTTTTTTAGGCACAGGCTGCACGTTGGCGAGCTTCCAGGAATTTGGGACTATACCTGTTTTAAGAGAGAGGCGGTACAGACGTGACAGAACAGGAGACAACTCAGGAGCGCAGTTCCTTAGCACTATAGCTGGTATACCGTCAGGTTGACTGGCTTTGTTCACGTCTTATTACCAAGTGTTTTGAGTACCTCCTTATGGCGGAAACGAATAGAGGGCATAGTAGATCCGCAAGGAGGTAACTGTGGTGGTATACTATTCGCTGTATCTAGACGTGAGTTTTCGGCAAACATGGAGGCAAACAGGTTTACCAGCGTTCCATCGGGTTTCAGCAGTGGAGGCAAAGACGAGCGGCAAAAGTTCGCCTCGACCGACTTAGCCAAGGACCAAAAGGCCTTACTCCCAAAAGGATATGAAGCTAGTTTTGATTGTATGCGGCTAATATGGTCAAAACATGCCCTGCGCAGCGTCTTTTTGTAGGACTTGGCGGCTTTGTTGAATGCCTTCTTCTTGTCACGCGTGTCCGGAGCTTTAAGATTCCGAGCGTGGGCCCACGCCTGGTAAGCCGAATGCTTTTGTGCCTCAGAAACTGAGCATTCGGCATTAAACCACGGGCGAGCTTTACTCTCTTTCTTTTCTCTCTCTTTTTTTTCCTTTAGGGATGTCAGAAAATGGAATATAATATTTCATCGCCTGACATATTACCTTTGAGATTTCGGTCGCAGAACTCGACGGATCGCCAGAAGAAAAACACGCCTGCCGCCAAGGATAAGATGCAAAAATGTGGCGTATCTCATCCCAATCTGCTGACTTGTACCGCCATACCCGTCTGGTGCCCTTAGGGCTGAGATCGGGAGGTGAATAAGACAGTACAGATTTCACCAGACAATGATCAGCAAACCCAAATGTGAGGATACTGACACATCGTAATGGTCTGGTTCAGTTGTCAGCAGAAGGTCCAAACAATTTTTCGTTTGGCCATCAACCTGCATTGCCTGGTCTACCAGCTGGGAAAGATTTAGCGACAAAGCGAGTTTGAGTGCCTCTCTCCCAGCGTGGTCGGTCTTTTCGTACGGGAACAGCCACTCCTTATGGTGAGCATTGAAGTCCCCCAGAAGGAACAGTTGGGCAGACGGGTACCTTAGTTGAGCCACATAGACCGCCTCACACAGATGTTCAAATAGCCTGGTTGTCTCCTGATCTCCACTGTGCGAATGGTATACACAAGCATAGATAATTTTGTCTACGCCAGTGTCGACCAGCACCCAGAGCGTCGAAAAAGTGGAGTCTTCTAGGTTACGGAGACGCCGGCAGCAGATGTAATCGGTGACGTAGACACAAACACCGGCGTGCGCCTTTTAGTTGTGCTCCAGGGAACACCCCGGGTACTGCAAGTAAGACGCGTCAGCCGGACGTCTGATTTGCGTCTCCGTAAGAAAGAGCAGCTGCGGCTTGTCGGTCTCAAGATGGTGGTGCACCGCATCGATATTGGAGTGCAACCCTCTGATGTTATCGAGGTGCACTTTTAGTGGGAGGAAGTGCCGCCGCTGTAAAACTCTATTTCCTTTTGTGACTTTTTCATTTTTTTTATTTTGTGGAGTGATTAGACAGGGAAGGCCGAAGTTGAACGAGACGCTGATCAGAATCCAAGGGTGAACACAGAATCGCTGCACTGAAGGACAGATTAGTCTGGAGACCGCGGGGACACCCGAACCCCCCCGGAGATAGCCATCGGGTCCTCCCGTCCAATCGCCAATCGGCACGATGGAGCATTCCGGGATTTTTTGTGAGGTGGCGGGGCAGCCTTTCATAGGTGGCTAGCCTACTAATTGGGCCCCCAACTTCCTACGGTCGGCCAGCGGTGCACCGTGCTTCGGATCCCACTGCCCTCTAAGACTAGCCGCCAAGTGCAGCGACACTCTGACACCGGAACGGCATACTGATTAAGCGCAACTGCACAGACCCGCCTTCCCAAATAGCTTCCCTAGGCATCGTACCGGAACACGTCCGTGAACGCTTGGCGGCACGACTTTGCCTAGAGGGTGGTGACAAGCCGCGGCCGAAGCCTACCACCTAAAGAAACGCCAGAGCCTCGTTTGTTGTTCGGCTGGGTGCACCACGCGCAGCTGAGGTTCACTTGGGTCTCTAGAGACGCACTGGATCCTTTACACCCCTTCATATACTTTACGTAATAATACAGATATTATTATATATTAGTAGGTGTATGTTGTTTAAAGTGTTTATTTATATTTTGATGGTTGTCTATATATACAGGAATAGTGTAGGCAGTGCAATCGTGTAGATTTGGGTCGCGAGAAGCCGTTGGATGCGGACTGCACAGGGCCCGACGATAGGAATTCCACGATCACCGCGTCATCGTAGAAATCCTAGAATAAGGCCTTTGACCTGCAGTGGACGTCTTTAGGCTGACATGACAATGATGATAAGACAGGAGTTGAATCTGGGCTTTTGTATATCACAGACATGTAAAAGAGCTTATTCTTTCGTAACATAATTTTATTGTCCGCTATGCTGTTTAATCGTTGAGCCGGCAGCGGCGTTGTTAGTTGCAGTTGGGTTGTTTTTGAGCGTCTAAGTTTTATGAATGATCTAGTAAGTACTTAGTTTCATCAGTGATGAAACATCGCTTTGTATAGTTAGGTACTGATACTTTAATCTTAATTCGCTTACGAAGAAAATGAAAAGAACGAAGAAGTTTTTGCTTCATAATTTTGACAGGCGCTAGGTGCTGCTGAATAAAATCGATTGTTTAAAAATATTTCAAATCGAAAAAATATACTGTTTTCTGATTTTTACCTTTGTATACACGCAATTACCTAACTGGATGCTAATTTTGAACTTTCTAGGCCATCTGGAAGTGAGTTAGATTTTTGATCTATAAGTCAGTCAGTGAGTCAGTGGAAAAACGGCGATATTTAGACGTTTGTATCTCAATAACCGTTTAAGCTGTGTTTATGAAATTTGGGGTTCTAGTTAATATTATTAGTATCAATATATATACCAAGTTTGGTATGTGTCTGTGTTAAATAGATTTTGAGTTATAAAGAGGTCAAAAGTGGCTCCAAATGGTTCGTGTAATATTTACACACGGCGCTGTTCGCCAGTCATTTTGTTTGAACTTGGCTTGACACGCTGCCGCGTGTCTAGATCACGTCATGTCCCGCTTTCAATTTGTAATTTCTGTTCAGATTTAAGAAGGCCAATGTAATACTGTGGCGTAAGTATCCCTAGCCCTGTAAATATTCACAGAAAATTTGGTGGCGATGAGTATCGTGCACTCATCGCGCGGATCATGGCTCGATGCTATCCAGGCGGCGGGCGCGGGCGGCCTACTGCCGCCGGCCTGTCTACATCCTCGCTGCCTCATCTCTTTCCAATACCGTGGGGTATTATATGACCTCAACGTACTGTCTTTTTTTAGCCAATTAAAATCCAACTATTAATGTCATCAAACGTAATATGAATAACTGTGAATAATTTCAAAAAAGTAGTACCTATGTAAATAAGTATATCAAAATCAAATTAAAAATTAAAATAATTTATTTTAAATAGGTGTTAGCTGGATGCGGGCAGCGTAGAACCGGTCGTCGTGGATATCCTTGGGGGAGGACTATGTCCAGCAGCGGACTTCCTTCGGCTGATATGATGAGGTGTTTACACATAGGTACTTTTAAATAGTCAAAAAAAAACTTATTGTATATTACAATGAATGTCATGATTCAGATTACAGTCTCAGGTATTTGTAATAGAATCAACATATAATGTTTGTCATTTACATAATCTATTATTTTATAATATCCTCTAGCTAGAGCACAAGCATTGTGTGTGTCGTGCGTGGTGGCCATGACCTATGTACGATCAACAAGTTATTACTATCACGCGGCTGTATCAGTCTGTATTGTGATGAAAAATAACAAAAATAAAAGTGTATTATAACATTTATTAGTTGATTATGATTCTATTTATATTTTTAAATGTTGGTACCTATGTTGTTCAAAAAGTATGACAATTATAACTCGTTTTGATGTTTATAATTCGAATGTTACGATAATATGAGAGTAGATAACAATTAATTAGGACATATGCAGGGTAGAAACTTTCACGATGGATGGGCAAGTTCTCTACAAATATGTACAAATGTACCTTCTCAGCTCTAAAAAATAAATAAACATATACAATGAAAATTATATTATCTATTTTCTTAAAAGAGGTAGGTAGGATTTTATAAAGTTAGTTAAACCCGATGTTCATTTTTCATGCGTTTGTACAAAATATAAAAGAGCTGAGAGGGTAATATACCACTTACCTACCTTGAAAGTTTCTACCCTATACCATGTCATATTTAGGACCTTTTCAAAGTTTTTCTAAAGCCATTTTTACCCGACTGCCTCAGAAGGAGGGTTATGTTTTTCGAGTGTGTGTATGTATGTATGAAGATTCCTATGTTTCCTGCTGCAGTCCGAACGGCTTGATGCATTTTATTTAATTTATTAGGTATCTTCGTCTTGATTACATAGGATACATTTTTGCCCATCTGGCCAAAAAGAAGGGTTAGGTTTTTACGCAGTCGGGTTTTTAATGAATTTAGGAATTAAAAAAAACTATGCATTGTGAGAAGTATATTTAGTTTATTTTGTTTGGTTATAATCAGCATATTAACAAAGATGGGTTTTCTTTAACTTAATGTACGTAAATGTTTATCCCTCGATAAGTACGAAGCAGGTTAAGTCACACTACACTAGACTAAGAACCTATGACGCAGCCGCGGACCAAGATCGGTGATCGAGCGGACAGATGAGAGACAAACCAACAACCCTTTATTGATTTACAACTGTCGATTCAGCTCGATAACGGCCGCGCGCCGACCTGCGCGCGCGCAGTGCCGACGGGCGCTGGGAACACCTCCGCCACAATTATAAATTAAATGTCTCGCTTTGGTTTTGTGTCTTGGTTTATTTCTACTGTAAGTTATTTACCGAGAAAACACGACAGAAGCCGACGACTTTAAAAAAAATACGAGTATAATATTCTCTCACACAAACTACCTATAATAGCTCTCTATACTTATACGTTATGTATACCTAATACTTACTTTAATGGTTTGTTTTCGGTTTCGACAAAATAATGTAAGAAGAACAAGCCGGTATACTTATTTATTTTCAGTTCTTACTTGCAATAATAAATGATTGTTCTTCATTCTTGTAATAAGTACGAGCCATGTATACAATTTAATTGTTTTCGAGAGTCATTACGAATCGTCTCGTGCGCAGGTTTGACGACTTCCTGCCTCCCGAACAAGCCGGCTTCCGAAAGGGTTTTAGCACATCATCATCATCGTCATATCAGCCGAAGGATGTCCATTGCTGGACATAGGCCTCCCCCAAGGATTTCCACGACGACCGGTTCCGCGCTGCCCGTACATAAACCACATAAATACGCTGCGGCAGATTATACAGAAAACCGAAGAGAAAATCAGTTACTGTGCTTGGCGTTTGTGGACTACGAGAAGACCTTTGATTCGGTCGAGACCTGGGCCGCGCTACAGTCTCTCCAGCGGTGCCGAATTATATCGATGTCATATCGATATATGACTATCGATGGATCGATGTGATTTTTTGTAAACGCTACCATGTCAGTTCGCCTCCAGGACCAAAATTCGAAACCTATCCGGCTGCAGCGAGGGGTGAGACAGCGAAACGTCCTATCTCAGAAACTGTTCTACACCGCCCTGGTAGATGTTTGCAAGCTACTATACTAGGGAGCGTGGGGGGGGGGGGGGGTCTCAACATCAAGATCAACAGTGAGCACATCCTTTACTTTCGATTCGCTGACAATATCGTGATTATGACTGAAACCTAAGTACAATGTTCGATGGTCTCAGTAATCATCATCATCATCATCATTTCAGCTCATATACGTCCCCACCGAGGGGTCTCAGTAATACCACTCAACAAAATGAACATAGACAAGACGAAAATTATGTCAACTGTCCGTGTCGCACCTCTTTTCTCAAGGTTGGAGACTACACTCGAAGTTTTTGACGATTATTATACCTGGGACAAACAGTCTAGTTATGTGAGTCCAACTTGGAGAAAGAGATCGATCTTCGAAAAGGTCTTTGACCAGTGTGTGTTGCACGTGATGATAAACGGAACTGTGACATAGGCGCTTACTATGGGCCTCATAAGAAGGCTCAAAGTCACCCAAACAGCGATTGAGAGAGAGAGCTATGCTCGGAGTTTCCCCGCGCGATCGAATCAGAAACGAGGTGATCCGTAGGAGTACCAAAGTAACCGATATTGCTCTCAAAATCACTAAACTTAAGTGGCAGTGGGCAGGGCACATCGCTCGTAGAATAACTGGCCGTTGGAGCAGTAAAGTTTTTAGGGACGACCGAAAGCCGTAGCGTAGGAAAGCCTCCTACTCGGTTAGCCGACAACCTGGTGAAGGTCACAGGAAGCCACTGAATGCTAGGGCTTTGCCCAGCAGTGGACGTCCTCAGCTGATATAATGATGAATAAGTACGTAGAATTACTTAGAATTTAATACTTATCTTTAAATTCAATCCAAAAGTTAGTTAGGTAAGTATGTACCTACTTAATGTTACGGTAGACCCTTGCTATAAATTCACTTTCAGTTACAAAGATAATTTAGCAAATCTAAACCAATAAAAGTAATTATTTAACAACATTGTATTATCTCCTTTACAACTTGTAATTATTTAAAATTGTTTGATTACACCGTGAGAAAAGTACTTGTTACTGAGGTGATCACCCATCGTGCGATTCGTGCGGCACCGCTGCTAACTAAAGTAGTATCTCATCTGCACTCCAACAGAGGCTTTCTACGTTTGTACACAATAACGAGTAAAGAGCCTTTCGATGTCCGCCCGCGGAGCCGCCATACTGTGTAGTGTGTACCTGCTTATCTTATCGAGCGCACTAAACACCCGTGAACCGACAACTTACGCCTGCCACCACTTCACAGCGGCTGCACCCTCTCACCTTGGTATAAAGCTCACTTCGTTCCGATTCGTAAAGCCCGCAGGCGCGTTTAGGCCGTTCGTAAAAACTAACATTGTCGTCTGGCGGCTCCTTTCGGAACCATTACGCTTTATCCAAATATCTGCTCAACAACAAGTCGAAACTAATTAGGCGGCCTGTGCGTTCCCTTCTGATCTGGCAGCTCACACCGCGGGCCTCCAGTAACTCGCGGGCGTAACAGTATTGGCAGGTCTGCTCCTCTGCTCTTCGGCTGTGCAGCTACAGAGTAGGTAGAGTTATATAGTTAGAAGTCCAGTAACGTGAGGTGAGATGATACCAAGGGCTTACTAACTGTAAATAAAAATAAAAATCTTTTTAAAGATAATTTAACGGTAAATGGGTTTGTTTAAAGCGATTAACGTTTCCCTGACGGGCGGCACAGCTTGTGGTCGTTGCTGAGCCGCGATTCCGGCGCCCTTTGCCACATGCAGTCTGCATTAATTGTGCGTTTCAATGGGCTGCTCTTATGTTAATTGCAGATAATTGTCCAGTGGCCGGCCACGTAAGTCACCGCAGTATAGCGCGGGCCCGCCGACGCAAGATGGCCGACGGATGCGGTAATTGCGTTCGCAGAAGCCGCCGGCCACCGCCCGCGCGCCCGGCGCATACAGATTGCAGCGCCGCAAAAACGCACCGCGCGGCAATTAGATGCCTCCGCATCCCGCACTCCGCACCCCACACCCAGCCGCTTGGACCAGCCCTCCTTCTGCAGTCCAGCTAGCAGCCCTGTCACATGCGACTGACTATAACGACCACCCACTTCCCTGCTTCACTTTGATTAGACAAAATGTGGAGTTTTACTCATACTTCTTTGTTGCCTTGCCATTGAGATGCCCTGTATAAATTACATACTTTATAGTAGGTAGGTGCCTATCTTAAAGAAGTCAAGGAATCAATTGTCGCGAAAGCATTGGAATGTGTTTAATAAATTAATTTGAGCGCGGGCGTTAAGTGCGTCGCGAAATGTCGTCCGCGAGCGTTCAATGAGAGCGCCGCATGCCGCGCATCACACGCGCGCCGCCGCCGCGCCGCAGCCCCGCCTGCGCCCGCGCAGGACGCTGCGCCGCTTTGTTATTTGTAGATCATTAATCGCCACTCGTCTAGTTAATCTCGACACTTTCCTCCGGCGCTCTGAAATTCCTGAACGTTCTAATGAAAACCACCAGAAACAAATTAATGTCATCGAAGAGTAAGCGGTTCCACTCAGGCGTCTATTTAGAGAATGTGGCCGTCGAATAATGTCCAACAGGTGCTCACTTGTTTGCTGATTGTCATTTAAAAGCAGATTATTTCTGCATTATTGAAATTGGACAATACATCGGATTTTACCGTAATTAAATTCAAAATTTAGGTTCAAACATTTATTTGACATTGCTAGAATAACTGCTATGTACAGTCACGGAATTTATCTGTGTAGCAGATTTAAGTCCCTTTAATTTTACCGGCTTTACAGCTTGTCCTTCGACAAAGGCCTCCTCTAAAGTCTTCCATTTCTCTCTGTCTCTCGCTTTCCTCATCCATTCTGGACCAGTTACTTTTTTAAGGTCATCTTCCCCACGTTTCGTTTGTCGCCCTTTGCTTCTTTTTCCATTCCTGGGATACCACTCTGTAATTATTTTTGTCCATTTCTCATTCATCTCCCTTAGCATGTGTCCTGTCCACCTCCATTTTAACGTCTTGCACACCTTTTTTGCGTCTTTGAATTTAGTTATATTTTTTATTTCTTCTAATCTTATTTTATCTTTTCTTCTGACGCCAATTACACTTCTCTCTATTCCGTTTTGACATACGTTTACTTTGCTCATTAGTTTTTCTGTCAATGCCCATGTTTGGCAACCATATATTAAGCATGGTAAAATACATGTATTATATACCTTTCTTTTCCCTTTGATGGGCATGTCCTTATTTTTGTCGAAGGACAAGCTGTAAAGTGAAAGCGATCGTTTATTATATATTAATAAAATATTACGTGTAATAAATAGCTTAACATAACATACAATCGATAAAAATAATTAAAATATATATATTGTAAACTTTGTAAAACAGCAATAAAGGCTTATATAATAAAAAAAATTTACCGGCTTATGAAATTAGGTTTTCTGGTTTCATCCACTTTCTATCTGATAGGTACAAGAAACGTCAAAGAAGAACGGAAGTTAAGGAAAAAATTTAAATATCGTTGTAGTTTCTTCGAGGTAAGTTTAAAAAAAATAAAAAAAATAAGATAGATTCTCAAAATAAATTATGTGTGCCAACTCATAAAATTAGATCATATACGTTCCCACCGAGGGGCTCGAGCCTACCCTGAATTAGGGCGATCGAGTCTTCGTCGACCTCGCTGGCCCAGTGCGGGTTGGTCGACTTCACACACAACCTTCGAGTTTATTCGCAGGCGTGTGCAGGTTTCCTCACGATGTTTGCCTTCATCGTATAAACGTACACATGAAATCGAAATTCTAAAACACATTGGTACATGGCAGGATTCGAACCATGACCTCCCGGACAAGAGGTAGCGGCCCTTGTCATTACGCCACCGACGCTGTGTGTCAACTATTACTTTTAAAAATGTAGATATTTATAACCTAGGCTATTATTAGGCTGACCTAACGATAACCTCACACATAGTACACTCACGAAATTTAATTGTTTAGCAGATTCACGACCGACACTTAAATTTTGCCGGGTTATAAATACCTACATTTTTAAAAGTAATAGTTGTACGTGAGTGTACTATGTGTTAGGTTATCGTTAGGCTGACCTAACGATAACCATAGTACACTCACGAAATTTAATTGTTTAGCAGATTCAGAACAATACCCAACTACGAGTAAGGCATTAGACATATAACTAAAATAATAACAAAGAAACAAAAAATATTGATTTTGAACATGTCACCAGTGCGACCAAAAAGAAGGGCGGAGTGATTGGAACGTTCTAAAACTACTTGTTCGGTACATACGAGGCACGAGAAGTAACTATTTAGTAATCTGTGGCACGAGCTCTATTAGAACCAGTGATGCGACTACAAAATAAATCATGTAATGTAATGATTTAAAGCGTTCTCTGACAACCTACTTGTGTGTGTTAGTATTATAGTGGGACAATCAAACCCAAACTTGTGACATTTAAAAATTTCGAAGGTACCTATATTAGGTATATCTATTACAACCAGTGTGATGCGACTACAAAGTTAATGGGTGTCAATTAAATGGTTAGCATAGTATTGTTATTTCTGTGAGCAGAAAAATATAATCGGTGAGCAGAAATAGCTAATTGGTCAGCAACTCATGGTCAGCAAACATTTCAAAATCAATCAGCAATTTATGTCATTCTGGATGGCTGTAATTATTTTAAACATCCCCGTACTACACTCTTCCTACAGTGTTGAGTGGTCGACGGAGCCCCTTCGAGGCTCCTACTTCTGTGTTCTCATGTTAAACCTAACACTACGACTGTGCGGGGAGGCGAGCTTAGCTCGCCTCCCCGCACAGTCTCCGAACCTAACGGATCCGAGTCGGGGTGCTCCGCAAGTCCGAGCTCGCTTCGCTCGCTCCCGCTTCCATTTAGAACTCCCCGTACCACACTCTTCCTACAGTGTTGAGTTGCTGCTTATAGACATGTTTTTCTGCCGCTCAATCATGAAATCTTGCCGCTCAAGTAGTTATTTTGCGGACTGAATGTTTATTATGCAGTTACATTATATTTATTCCCAAAGTTAATCATGTGTAATGAATGATTTAAAGCGTTCTCTGACAACCTAAGTGGGACAATCAAACCCAAACTTGTGACATTTAAAAATTTCGAAGGTACCTATATTAGGTATATCTATTACAACCAGTGTGATGCGACTACAAAGTTAATCATGTGTAATGAATGATTTAAAGCGTTCTCTGACAATTACCTACTTGTTTGTGTTAGTATTATAGTAAGACAATCAATCCAAAACTTGTGACATTTTTATTAACCGACTTCAAAAAAGAAGGAGGTTTCTCAATTCGATCGTATATACGAGTAATATATATATATATATATATATATTAGGCCTCCCCCAGGGATTTCCACGACGACCGGTCCTGCGCTGCCCGCATGTTTTATGTGTGTTCCCGGATAACTTCGTCGTTTATGATCCGATTTTGATGATTCTTTTTTGTTGGAAAGAAAATATCCCAATGGTGGTACCTATCATGATAAGGAAACCAGGATCTAATAATGGCATCTCAGAGAAATCGAGGGGAGCCTTAGTTTCCTGTTTGAAGTCGGTTTTTTTGTTCAAAATTATAAAATTTCGAAGGCGGTTTCTATTGCTTGAGTTATTTATTACTAGCTTTTGCCCGCGTATTCGCCATCGTAGACATTGTTTTTAATACTGTCTTTGAGGGTAAGTGGTGTGCGAGCCGCAAGCGGCCATGAGTTTACTCCAGATCCCTCAGGAGCTATATCGGGCTAGCAAGATAGATTAGCAGTTTACTTCACTTCTCACCTCCTCAACCATTTCTGTGCAAAAAATCGCAACAATCCATTGTTCCGTTGCGATGTTAAAGAAATTTACCAAAATAAAGAGTATTTTTTCAGTTCCCTCAGGAACTCTATCGAACTATGCTATTTTCACGAGATAAAAAGTAGCCTTTGTCCTTCCCAGTGACATTCATCGAGATTGGTCGAGGTGTTGGAGCGTGACGTGGTAACAAAAATACAAACACATTTTCACATTTATAATGTTAGTAGGCATTCTTTGGGTCAGCCTGCGTGCGTTAGGTCAGAGTCAGCGTAGCATTCGTAGGTATTACCGCCATGTACCGCTCCAGCGAAGCTCTGGACCAGCGGCGCGACGGATTCTGCGAACGCCGCCTGCCGGTCGCAGCATTCCAGCCGCGCGGAATTTCAATAGCCCTTTAATTTTCCTCTAAGTACGTAGTTTTTCCTGCGATCGCTATATTGGGAAAATCAAAAAATGTTTTAATTATCTACCGAGATTAGTTGAGATAAGTTCTGTATAATTGACTAAAAGGCTTGTTGTAATTATGCTCGGAGAATTTGTGAGTAAGCAGTTAGTATGTGGTTCTAAATGAGTGTTAGTCGCGTATACTTTTAGTAACTGTACAATTATGTTAAACAAACACTAAGCGATGACATGAGGGATACCTATTGCACTATACAGCAGGCGGTTTTATTGCTATAACTAGAAAAAAGGAAATTACGTCAGGGCAGAGAAATGAGTAGGTACAGTCACGAGCTTTAATTTGAGAACCATTTCTATTAAATATTGTTAGAACATTCATATATCACAATAAGGTCGAAACTTCAGTTCGATAGTGTTGAAATGTCAAGTTAAGAAATTTAATGTCTAATCGAGCCTTGAAATGATAACCTCTTTGCAAAAAGCTATCACTACGGTTTTCTAATTAAGAACATGTGTCAGAGTCAGTCAAGAAAATTCTTTTTATCTGATTGAAGTGACATAATCTAAATTACGGACTATTCGATGAAAAGACTTTTCTATCTTCCTAAGGCCGATATTACACTATCATATATTAGTTTGTATTGCATAGCACTGATGATCATAGATGTAGCCCAATGATCATTTTTGACAGCATGCTGTTAAACATGATCCTACAAAGGCGGTAATGTACTAGATCTAGGATCATATACAGGTTGTAACAAAACTGGTGTAGGTCCCGTTAACTGGGGGTTCTACTCATCATACTGAACAGCTTTCCCCAAGGAACCCATAGTCAATTCTCAAAAAAAAATTTGGACCCTTCATACTGAAATGCACAAAATCGGTCGATCCGCTGATTGATTTGTATGGGAGGTAAACATTTTTTTATGTTTTCAGCAAAGTCGTAGAACAAAAGTTGTACAGTATGATGAGTAGAAGCCCCAGTTAACGGGACCGACACCATTTTTATTACACCCTGAATATGAATTAGTGTAATCCAGGTCTAGTGAGCATTACTCGGGAAAAGTCGGAAATGGTCGTTTGCCCGCGATCCGCTCGGTTGACGTAATTGACCGGTTGCCTCTAGTAACCTAAACTAAAGTTGTCGATGGTAAACATTATGACTTATGACACTGCTTTAAAATATTAGCTCTAAATAGCGTCAGTTTGCTACACGATACTCAACCTTAGGTGGGTCCCAAATTAAAGCTCGTGGCTGTGTACCTAACACAAAGCCTTAGTGGGAGATGCATTTGTGGTAGGCTAGCGATTACAAGTAACAAGGGACAGGGCGGCCGCGCAGACATAACATAACACTAACATACATACTGAACACCCACCACGCCCAAACCTAACTCAGTGAAAACAAAACTGATCTCACTTTCTCCGTCTGACCACTCAGGGTTGAATAGGGATGATCGCTGCTGTCATTTGAGTTCTTATCAGCTCATATACGTCCCCACCGAGGGGCTAGAGCTTACCCTAAATTAGGGCGATCGGACCTTTGTAGACCACGCGGGCCCAGTGCGGGTTGGTCGACTTCACACACAACCTGCGAGTTTTTCCGCAGGCGTGTGCAGGTTTCCTCACAATGTTTTCCTTCACCGTAAGAGCGTCGGATAAACGTACATACGAAATCTAAATTCGAAGTCACATTAGTACGTGGCAGGATTTAAACTACAACCTCCCGGACAGGAGGCAGTGGCCCTAGCCGTTACGCCGCCAACTACATTTAAGTTTCTTTTTATCATCTGTCAAAAACATTTTGTTCAAAATAATTTGAAATACCTAGGCGTGACGTCATAGATTTGCAGCTGTATAAAAATTTCAGTAAGAGAGCAATTTATTTTTGAAGCTGTTGTAGGTACACAAGGGCAGGCGCTGACTAGGCAGCTCGCATGCTCGCCGGCCGCGCCACGCCTGAGTACCGCCAGTCGCTCTGCATACCGCGCCCCGTTAGCTCGCCTGTACACTGTGAACTTTGTGTTTTGTGTGTGTCAATAAACTGACCAAATCAAGAACATATTTCTTTACTTACCCTGCACCCTTCTGATAGTACATCGAATCTAGTTGCACAAGCCTCTGACCATGCACACTGTCGTCATCCCAATTCACACACTGTAATCTGGGGTGCTTCCTGTAAGCTCTGGTTAACTCTCGCTAAATCAAATTTTTAAATTCAGAAGCGATGTGGGTGGTCAAATTTAAAAAAATTAAGGCAAATTTTGCTAATAATCGATGGGCTAGCAAGAGAATGAATGATTTGAATGGTTTATAGTGCACATGCTAGTCACAAACTAAGATTTCGTCGCGATAGGTATAGCAGTGCTCTACCCGTGACCACATCATGTCAGCTGAGAGACGTCCACTGCTAGACATAGGCCTTCACCAGGTCATCGGCCCACCGAGTTGGAGGCCTGCTTACGCTACGTTTTCCGGTGCGCAGTCGCCACGCGAGAACTTAATGCCCCAATGGCCATCTGTTGTACCCGACCATGTTTTATACCAATTACCAATAGTATAAATATTTCCCCTACCCAAATTGTATCCTAATCCGTCCAGTTGTTTTGATCTCCCCCCCCCCCGTTTATACACACACACTCACACATTTTTTTTGCCTAAACAATCTCCTCACGCCGTTCCCCATACGCATATATAATATCTAACAGGCATCAAATAATTGACTAATCCGTTACTGAAAAAGTTGACTTCGTTAAACGTTTAAGCCTTAGGTTTCGGAGCATTTAACTGAAGATAACTTTAATCGTTAAGCTCGTTAAACAAATTACAATTTATATATCGTTACGTTAATAATTTACTTTTAAAAATAGGTTGGAATGAGCGATGGAAATTTAGGCAGGATATCAAAATTAATAAAAGAAACCCTTCTTTAAAGTTGTAATAATAACTATTTAGAGATCAAATTCAAATAAAAATGCAGTCATTCATCGCTATCTGACATAAGGTGCATATTCCCTTTCATAAACATCAATATATTATTAAAGATTTCGTTTAAAAGTGGGATTTGTATAGGCGTCAAAATGTATTTGCCTAAGGAAAAACCTCCGTTAACTGCAGCACCGCACAACACTTGTTGCATCCGTCTCAGCGCCTAGCTCGTGCCAGCGCAACGACCGCCAACCGGCACGAACGTACTTGTTAGAAAGTATTTTTGGCAAATATTAGGTATTACTTAACTAACGATTAACGGACTTATGGAAAGTTAATGGAAGTTAATTCGTCCGTTCACAATTTTAACGATTATTTTTTATTTAACGATTAACGAGTAAAGAGCCTTGTGCCCAGCTTTGATTATGTTGGATCGAGGATCTATGTGATTGCCGGTATGTGGCGCGTAGCAGGTGTGCATGGCGCGGGCAGCGCGTTTAAATTTATTGCAGTTTGGGTATTTGGGAAATAATTATACCTACATATAGACTCATGTATAGTGATTAATAATCTCTATGCACTGGAAATATTCTCGTCACGATAATAATCACTGATTATCTAAGATGAGAGTGTTTTCAGGTAGCAGATCACTGGACTTGCTTGTGTTTATTGTAATACAAACTTTTGTATGAGTTGTGTGTTTTATTTAATTTTTGTTTTGTTTTGTTTTCTTTGGTTTCGTTTCGTTGTGTTTTTCTTTTTGATTTTTTTCCAATGCCTAAAAAGTATACATCGTAACGAGTGTTCCATATTTTTGATCCGTATTCTAAATCACTACGTACGTATGCACAATACAATATTTTAAAAGTTTTGGTAATCGCATTCAGAAACGTAGAGCCTTAGAGGCTTTGCTAGTTATGACTCAACGTGTGCTTGTCAAAAATTAATTTGTCATCGTATGTGACACCCAAGATCCTTACTTTCAATAAGTTTGACCAAATTTTGATTGTTGATGGCTTTGATTATGTTGACGGTATACCTAGTTGAAATAAATTACTTTCCGGTTTCTCGTAAAGGTCATATAAAAACACAGTTATTATGGAGCCTAAGTATCAGATCATCTTGAATAAAATTAGCATCATGATGTTTGTGAATAGCTCTAAAAAATTTCATATCATCAGCAAAGAACAGGAATTTTGAGTATTAGAAACATAAAGATGAATAATAACAATGGTCCCAGAAGAAAGCCTTGAGGCACGCCTGATGATACGTTAGCCAAGATGAAGTAAACCCATTAGTAACGACACACGACGTAGTAATATTACATTGTGCTACGGCCTACGACGGCTACGACCCGGGCTACGGCGCATATGTTTACATTTGCTAGCAAACCTATGCGCCGTAATTTAATATCTGATCTAACTGAGAGTCTAGCGGCTACCAGCTAGATTCTAGCCATAGCTAAGTCTCGACCACACTCAGAAACTGTTTTCGTGAAACATTGCAACCAGGTTAGTACCTATTAAACATATCTCATTGAAGTAACCCTTCCACTGAGTGTTATTATCTATAATTAAGTGCTAACCCCCCACAAGCCGCCAAAATTGAGTCCCTTATTTAGAACAAGCGGGGCGGGTATTGAGTCGCACGATCTGCTGCGGTTGTGGGGATCGCGCGGTGGGCGGGGCGTGCCCCAGCTCCACCCACCGTGGCGTGCGTGCTGCTCGCACCCGCCCGCACCCTCCGGTGCTTCTCCCGCTCACACCCGCTGTCGTTCTGTCGATGGCAGATAGCTCGCCTCGAGCCGAGCTGTAGCTCAGCGCGAAGTAAATTATGTTTAATTAATTGTATGAGTGTGTGTAGCTATTTAATTACCTACATGAGATAGGTACGTTATATTCTTATACATCTTCACATTGTAAGAAATTACATTAGCTATGTTTTTTTAAAAGGAAATTCTGCCGCTTAGCATGACTGACGGATGTTAAAATTAATTATGCCAGTAGGAACTAGCTCGTTAGTCATACCTTTATTGAGCCTGACCGACCTGACCTAGCACGTACATATAGGTAAGTGTGAGGTACATAGACAAACTTAATTTTACTTCTTCTTTTTTATTTAATTTTATATTTACAATCGATATAAGCATATACCTATTAAGTGTATTATTTTAATTTAATTATACCTGCAGAGGTTTTATGTTAAATCAATTTTAACATAAAAAAGGAAATTTTGTGAGAAAAGGTTTCGTGACATTTTTATCTTTTCTCGACATGGCAGAGTAAAAACACACGAAGAATCGGTTCTTGGCAAGGATGATAATGGTATGACGTCAGCACAAAGAATATGTATGTTGTGAAGTGTGACCATTAAGGCGAAGACATAGTTCTCCCTCCCATTTGAAAGAATCCACAGCTTTCAAAGCTTTTCATCCTCCACTGGCAACTTGTAACTTAAAAAATATATATTTTTTAATTTTAATAAAACTAAACTTACAGGACGTTTTTTAGTCGCTGAGAAGCGGAAAGTCGTAGGTTCTACTCATGAACGGAACTACTTTCGCCAAGGAACCTTATATTCGGAGCACACATACAATGACACTTCCCATACGTATTATTATAATTTTCTTTCTTTGTAGGTATGGAGTCTTCAACTTGTTTGCTTACATTACTCACATAGCATCTTCGTAAACGTTGTTCGTGAACATAAGAAGAATCTACCGTTTGTTGCTTTAAGCGACTAAAAAGTCACTCTATATATTAAACTAGTGGATGCCCGCAGCTTCGCCCGCGCAAATCCGGATTTTTTCGGTTCCCGTGGGAATTTCCCAAAATCCTTTCTTAGCGGATGCCTACTTCATAACATCTACCTGCATGCCAAATTTCAGCCCGATCCGTCCAGTGGTTTGGGCTGTGCGTTGATAGATCACTATGTCAGTCAGTCAGTCACATTTGAGTTATATATATTTAGATAATACATAGTTTATATAGTGTGTAATAAACTCTGTGTAGGAGCTTTTAACTGGGGCTTTTACTTGAACGACTTTGTTCACGAATAGGGTTGTCAGGTCAAAAATAAGAAAAGCCGGACACAGATTTAGCCGGACATTTTGTCCTAAAAGCCTGACATGTTGGATTAAAAAAAAAGTGTATTTATTACTGTTATTTGTTTGAGACTTGCTCTACTCCTAAATATATCTTACTAGCTTTTGCAAGCGGCTTCGCTCGCGTGAACATAGTTTCTATGACTGTCTTCGAGGGTGTGCAGTGCGTGGAAAACAGTAGCCTATATGTTAATTCAGGTCCTAATTAATCTGTCTAACCTACCAAATTTCATCCAGATCCGTTTATCTGCTATGACGTGAAAGAGTAACAAACATCCATACATGTATCCATACATACAAACTTTCGCGTTTATAATAGTACTAGGTTTTGCCAGCGGCTTCGCTCGCGTGAACATAGTTTCTATGACTTTCTTCGAGGGTGCGCAGTGCGCCAGCCGCAAGCGGCTCGCGAGCGTGGAAAAAATAGCCTGTATGTTAATCCAGGTCCTTATCTGTCTACCTACCAAATTTCATCCAGATACGTTCAGTAGTTTTTGCGTGAAAGATAACAAACATCCAAATTTATAAAAAATACATCTAATACACACACACACACTTTTGATTTTATAATATTAGTAGGATAGTAAGGATTAAATCACATTTTGTTCTTATTAAAGTAATTTGTAACTTCTTTACATATTTATAGTACATAACAGTTCAAACTATTAATACTCAGCCTTCATTTGTTAATAAATTACCGTACCTATATACGTAAGTGTATCTTTCCAGTTTACAAAATATAAAATAATATCTTTATACTCCACTTCAAAACCTAATTACACAGACGAAAATTCTTTCATTACTTTCTAAATCAAAACAACTTAAAGCCATTCTGAGGCAAAAAAGATGTTCATTATAAAGTACAACTAAGTAGGTAACAATCTTCATATTCATGGTTTTAACCTAAGCAACCAATTGGAACCAATTTTGTCCAGAATTTGGTATTCTTTGTTAAACATATTGTAAAACTGGCAGCTGTATTTCAAATTACAAACTTAAAAAAATCATTTTCGCAATAGTGTCAGTCTGTAATTTATTACATTTTTTTGTCCATAATTCATTTATCAACGAGAAAACCCTTTCCACGTTGGTGTTATGGCCAGGAATCGCAAAGTAATGTTCTGCAAGCTTTAACAGCTCAGAATAGAACTCTTTATTGTGATGAGATTTGAACTACGCTGTCCGTTTTTAGTGTGCCAAAAGCTTTTTGAATTCAGGTTCATCCTTATTTTTTTTGTACAAATTTTGTTTATGGCCTTCCCCATAACTCTCACTGCGGCGGGGTTGAGCAAACGCCTAACAAAAGCCGGACAGGCTGGACTTGTATATATTCCGGCTAAAGCCAGACACCTGGCAACCCTCACGAGACCCCGAGATCGACGACGAGATCGATCGAGCTAAAAGACCCATTTATTATATTTTTTAAAGTGTAGATTTTTTTTTATTATCTATGGGTCTATTGATGGGAAAAGACATTCGGAATAATGAGTAGAAGCCCAAGTTAACGGCATTTACACCAATTTAGTTACACCTGTTATTTTTATGTATTGTTTGGTTCTATCGAGTCCCTCCGCAGTGAGTCCCAGAGCAGAGAGTCCCGGCGCAGAGAGTCCCGACGCAGAGAGTCCCGACTCAGTGAGTGTCTGTCACGTCAATTTTTACTCACTACTGTACTGTTCAAAACAAACTAAATTGCTTTTAAATTAATTGACTTGGCCAGATTTATAACGTAAAAAAATAACCGCATACCTAATCTCACCTTAAATCACTCAAAGGTTCTTAGCAAACTTGTAACTTGTTAGTTTGTACAGGGAGGCGAGCAACAAGCGCAATCATGTTTTATCAGTGGTAGTGAGTCATTAAACGTCACATAATTCATTCGTTGTACTAGTGAGTACATTCTGTTTGAAGATAACAATCCTACCCAACCTCAAGCGGGCTATTAACATAGATATTTGCGAACGCAGTCCACACCTAATAATTTCGCTTTGAAGTTGCATAATAAAAATGAGGTTTTGACATGTACGAGTACAATATGAGCTTAACTAACGAATATACGGGCGGCAATTAATGCTAATTAACGATAGTGGGCCCGGCTGTGCCGCAGGCATCGCGAACATCCGCCCGCTGTGTCTGTCTCCCACTCCTATTCATGTTGGTTCATGCGGTTCGCAGTAAACGAATCTTCTAAATAGGTTAGTTAACTGCCAAGAGCGCGGCCCACGATCTGCGGTGAATATGAGTCTGCATAATAGGTTAGTTGACTGCCAGGAGCGCGGCCCACGATCGTCGGTGAATATGAGTCTGCATAATAGGTTAGTTGACTGCCAGGAGCGCGGCTCACGATCTGCGGTGAATGAGACTTCATAATAGGTTAGATGACTGCCAGGAGCGCAGCCCACGATCTGCGGTGAATGAGTCTTCATAATAGGTTAGTTGACTGCCAGGAGCGCGGCCCACGATCTGCGGTGAATGAGACTTCATAATAGGTTAGATGACTAACAGGAGCGCGGCCCACGATTTTCGGTGAATGAGTCTTCATAACAGGTTAGTTGACCGTCAGAAGCGCAGCCCACGATTCGCTGTAAACGAGTCTTCCAAATAGGTTAGTTGAGAATGATACACGCAAACTCATAAAATTCCTATTCAGTCTCGCCTTGAAGATTCCTAAAATTGTAATATTCGAGAATAAAGATCCAGGAAAGGAGTTCCACCTTATCGCTGTCCGTATAATAAATGAGTAAACGTAACGCTTCGTGCGGATAGGCTGAATATCAACAACTAACCGAAGGTGGAATGGAGCTGGAGAAATGAGGTCGTATAGTTCTTGCATATACTCTACGAAATGAATGTGATAGAATACCGAACGAGAGGCATTTTTGTGGCGATGCTCAAGGCGTTGGAGATTTTTTTAACAAACTCATAGTCGCTAATGAGTCTCCAGGTGGTCGCTCAATGGCCTTCAAGGTATCCAGCTGATAGCGGGCTGATCCATCCCATAGGTGACAACAATAATCCATACAAGAACATACTTGTGCTTGATATAAGAAGAGAAGCTGTCCAGATGTGAAGTATCGTCTCACCTTAGAAAGAATTTCCAGCTTAATTGCACAAATTTTTGCCTTGAACTTAATGTTTCGACCGAAAAAGGCGGTCAGCGTGGTCGGATATTTGAATGATACCCGATTTCTACTGTTCTAGGCTACTATTGTGTAGTAAAACATTTGGACTTCTGATAAGAATAGGTCTGCTGTTCTAGGAGTAACATATTTGGACTTCTGATAAGAATAGGCCTGCTGTTCTAGGAGTAAAATATTTGGACTTCTGATAAGAATAAGCCTGCTGTTCTAGGAGTAAAATATTTGAACTTCAGATAAAAATATGCCTGCTGTTCTAGGAGTAAAATATTTGGACTTCTGATAAGAATAGGCCTGCTGTTCTAGGAGTAAAATATTTGGACTTCTGATAAGAATAGGCCTGCTGTTCTAGGAGTAAAATATTTGGACTTCTGATAAGAATAGGCCTGCTGTTCTAGAAGTAAAATATTTGGACTTCTGATAAGAATAGGCCTGCTGTTCTAGGAGTAAAATATTTGAACTTCAGATAAAAATAGGCCTGCTGTTCTAGGAGTAAAATATTTGGACTTCTGATAAGAATAGGCCTATTGTTCTAAGAGTAAAATATTTGGACTTCTGATAAGAAAATAGGCCTGCTGTTCTAAGAGTAAAATATTAGGACTTCTGATAAGAATAGGCCTGCTGTTCTAGGAGTAAAACATTTGGACTACTGATAAGAATAGGCCTGCTGTTCTAGGAGTAAAACATTTGGACTTCAAATAAGAATAGGCCTGTTGTTCTAGGAGTAAAACATTTGGACTCTTGATAAGAAGTTTGAATAGATCTGCTAATATTATGTAGTAGATTCAAGTTTATTTTAGCGATTTGGCCGTGACCCAACCCAAGGACACAGACTGATGAGATACTAGTTAAGGGTTTCTTAGCCTTTTTTCCTGTGTTTAGTTTAGTTAAACTAGTACCACAGATGAGATACTAGGTAATACGTACTACGTAGTACCTTAGTGAAAGTGCCAAGTTAAAATAACCGAACCAATTAAATAAATAATTACCTACCTTGGTAAAAAGAATACATTTAAGTATGTCTAGATTTTCTCCTTCTACGCTTCAACTGAATGTACGCTTGTGCATGATAAAATTAGAGATGAACTCTGTTTCCTTTTGTTAAGTAGGTACCCACTTATTTTTCGTTAGTGTAATAAATAACTTGAATCGGGGCGTCATTAAAGTGAATGTAATATTTCAATCACAGTTAAATAAAGGAGCTCGTTGTGTTGTGTCCGCAAATAGCCCGGCGCGGCACAGTCGGCGCGGGCGCATCGAGAGCGCGCCGCGGAGATAGCTTGTGTGGCGAGATTTATCGCGCGCACTCTGAACTCCCTTCGCGCGGCTGCGGTGTTTTGTTTGGTAGCAGAGACAATAATAACCGAACTAGTTAAAAATACTTATATAAGGTCTAACAAAATTAGCTGTGAAGCTATTTTAACTGGTGTTTCTACCCATGAAACTGAACAACTTTCCCCATGGAATCCATAGTCAAATCTCAAAAAAAAACTGGTTCTCCCATACTAACTCGATCAGCCAACTTAGTATGGGAAGTTCAATTTTTTTTTGAGATTTGACTATGGGTTTCATGGGGAAAGTTGTTCAGTTTCATGGGTAGAAGCACCAGTTGAAATAGTTTCAGCTAATTTTGTTAGACCTCATATACGTTAGAATCCTCTCACCTTACTGTAATTTTTAGTTTTATCGATTTAGTACCCAAAAAGTATACAGGTACTGTCACAAGGATTTTTGTCAATGAAGTAGAAGCACTGCTTGTAGCTTGCGTTGATGTCTTATAACTATTTAATCCTTAGTCAAAAGCAGCATCAGTGCTCGCATTTATGTCTTTGTATAACTATTAATCCGGAGTATAGAGTGGTGTTCGCGTTGATTTACTTTATTATATTTATCACCGTTTAGTTAGCTTTGCTTTGGTGCGTGCGTTGATGTCTTTTTTATGACTCTTTAGTCAGGCATAGCATTAATACTCGCGTTACTCGCGTTGATGTCGTTTAGTTGATGACTAGGAAATATACTATGGAATTCAGAGACTGACGTACATATTATACCTACATATACTTACATACGTATATGTTTAAAAAATCGATTTAATAATATGTATAAAAAAATATTTTTGCAGAAAAATGAAAGGTAGAAAAACTAAAATCCGACTACGGAAAACTATGAAAATGAGAGTTTCCCGCCTGAAATCGTAGCCTTTATTTTTCCCTTCATCTGGAGTAATAGCCGTGGTTAATTATAGGTACGAGCAGAGATTTGTTACCTCCCCTTATATATATCATATCTCTGGGTACGAGTACTTATGATAAAAAATTTGATTACGATAGGGCTTGCGACTACGGCTGTTATCCCAGATGAAGGGAAAAATAAAGGCTATGATTTCAGCCGGGAAACTCATGTTTTCATACTTTTCCGTAGTCGGGTTTTACTTTTTTTTAACTTTCATTTTATTTACGTTTTTTGTGCTCAGAGCATAACGCCACCCCACCTCGCTACCCGCGGCCGCGTGTAGTGTCGCTTAATAGTAGGTAGCGCACGTACATTGAGCAGTCTCATAATATCGCATGCGAGACCATTTGCTAAGAAATTAAAAGTATTTGCATATGTTATTTCTTTTGATACCAAACATGATATGAATGTCTAAAAAAATTGTTTTTGGTTGTCTAATTCTCCCAAAGGGCAATGGAGCGAGCTTTGCTCGGAATTTCCCTACGCGATCGAATCAGAAATACGCGATAGAACCAAAGTAAACGACATAGCCGTTGGGGTAGTAGAATTCTCGAGTGGCTACCGCATACCGGAATACGTAACGTAGGCAGGCATCCCACGCGATGGACCGACGACCTGGTGAAGATCGCGGTAAGCCGCTAGATGCGGGCAGCGCAAGACCGGTCGTCGTGGAAATCCTTGGGGGAGGCCTTTGTCCAGCAGTGGACACTTTTCGTCTGATATGATGATGATTTTTAATTCTCCTATAAAATCCGCCACGTTGGTTTTTGTTTAAATGCTGTATATCCTATGACACACGGAGTGATGGCACGAATCCAAAGACACCTTATTTGTTAATCATGATCGTTTAGGAAATACGAGGGAACAGATGATCATCCATACATACACACATACATAGACTGTCAAAAACATAACTCTCCTTTTTTCGTAGTCGAGTGAAAAATGTAAGCAATGGCCTCCTTAACTAGTAAAATGTTTTTAGGCTTCGTTACAAAGACTACCCAAGTACCCAACTCGGGGCAACTTACGAGTACGTGTGTCAGCAGCGGCGGCGGGCGGCGGCAGCTCGGTTCCGACATTTCCTCCATTTAGTTAATTTATCTGCCAAGTGCACGCTACCAGGGGGTGCGGTGTGCGGGGAGCAGGACAGGGGAGTCATAAACATGTCACCCGGAGACACATTGTGCACCCTCCCCCCACCGTCCCCCAGAGAGTACGTCCTCGCACACCGTGTCCGTGTCTACCTAACTTTACTGTGCACAGGGACTGTCTTTACAGTAGGTACAGTTCAGTCGAAGTATATACATATATTAGTACTATTATACAGTATGGACACTCCCTGACGCTCTTCAGATTGCGATCTCACCCCCTCGTTACCCAGATTGATACAGATTGGTTACAGTTTGGTTGTCGAACGTACAGGATTTCGCCGCCATTTTGTTTGTTCCGTCATTCCTTTTTTGAAATGTCATTTCTCGCCCGTTGTATGAAGTGTCCAGGGTGTGGTTCAGTTTTTCCACCTATACCTACGTCTCAGAGTAAATTATTTAATTCGTAAGTTTATACATATTTTTATAGTTTTGGGTGCGCGGTGCCGGAGCCGCAAGCGGCGCTCGTGTTTTTATAAACACAACAAAAAAAATTCAAAAAACTTTAGGTACAATTTTTATTTAAAAAATACTTTTAACCGACTTCACAAAGGAGGAGGTTCTCAACATATCGGAATCTTTTTTTTATGTATGTTCCCCGATTACTGGGAGACGCCTGGACCGATTTGGAAAATTTCTCTTTATTTTGTTTAAAAAAAATCTTTTTTTCCCAGGTGGTCCTATTCTCACCAAGCCAGGATCTGATGACGGTATCCCAGGGAAATAGAGGGCAACCCTCAAATTTTATAGGTACTTATTACGTGATTCATATATTTTCTATAGCTATTCAAGTATTTGCGTATTTTTTTCTTCATAATTGGTACATGGCATAATCTCACCTGATGGTAAGTGACGGTGATGCCAAAGATGCAAGCGGGCTTACCAAGATTCCCCAAAACAATGGCGAACTGGCTATCTTATCTTCAAGCCGGAACACATCAATGTTGTTAACACTGATGTTTGGCGGCAAGACTTAAATAAGATGGTGGTAGTTAGCCAGGTGGGCTTAGAAAATGCCCTACCACCAACCAAACCGAGTCTTACAAGTTGACCCCGGCGGGAATCGAACCCGCGACCTCCTGGTGTGAAGTAAATGGACTAACCATTACACCACGGAGGTGGTTAAAACTCTGGTAGTCATGAGATGAGCTGGTATTGGAAGGTACAACTCCTTAACGGGTAGGAGATGGAGAATACTTCTTTAATATTATAGGTTACGAATAGACCGCTAAACTTGAGTGGTAGTGGGCAGAACACATAACTTGTAGAAAATATGACCGTTGGAGTCGTAAAGTTCTCGAGTGGCGACCACGCACCGGAAGACGTAGCGTTGGTAGGCGTCCCACACGGTGGACCAACGACCTGGTGAAGGTCGCAAGAAGACGTGGATGCGGGCAGCGCAGGACCCGTCGTCGTAGAAATCCTTAGCGGAAGCCTTTGTACAGCAGTGGACATATTTCAGCTGATATGTATAGACCAATAATTGTATTCTTTCAGGATATTTAGGTGAGCTGATGATGGAAGGTTTGTCTTCTTAACTTTCATGCTGCTGAGATGATAATGGAAGCCACAGGACTCTGTATCGGTTAATGAAACACATGATAGGATGCAAACACCTTCCTACTCTCTTCGTTAATTTTCGCAGACCAAGACATGGTTTGGTCCATGATAACGCCAAGAATCTTAACGGTGGAGGATAAGGTTATAGACGTGTTATTAAATACAAAAACTGGCATTATCTTGTTTGGAACTTTGAAATGAAGTAAGGGCTACCAACGACAATAGCCTGAGTCTTGACTGCATTGATTACAAGTCCAAAGTTATTAGATCATTCCGCAATGGTACAGACATCAGCATTTGTCACAGAAACAGTCTGAAAAAAGTTCGAAAGGGGAGCTGCAGTGTAGATCTGCAGGTCATCCATGTACATGGATGACTCGTATATCTACCAGATACGTTAAAACAACCAGGTTTATGATATAGCGTCCCCTTGGGCATACAGTGAGTCATCCATGTAAAAATAAAAAATAAAGAACGAAGGCAATTGGAAATGCTGTTTTTAAAAATAGAAAAGAGAATAGGAGAAAATACACCACCTTGTGGTACCCTAGAAATGAGGGAACACCAGCCAGATACTCGATCATTGATTTTTATCAATCGGAAACGGTGAAAGGCATAAGATTTGAACTAGGAGAGGGCTGTTGGGGATAGGTTAAGAGATTCGAAGATAACGAGAAGAATTTCGAAATCTACAGGGTTGAACGCGCTGCTGAAGGCCAAGAGAATGAGGAGCGTTAGGTCCTTTCTTTGTATGTTTGAACATATGTCGTCGGTAATTTTGGCAATCAATACAATCCAAAAAGAATAATGACCCCTACACAAATTGATCCCCTGACTCAGAATCGTTTTCTGAAGATGAATAGAAGCCCCCTTCATAAAATTTTGTAACATTCTGTAAAGATCTGATGCGTTCCGATAAATATAACCCAGGATTAAAAGCTTGGATGAGGTGAGCCATTATCTCCTGATGCCGTGATGAATGGAGACGCGTGCACTTTTAAAGTTTTAACGATCATAGAAGTAGGTAACGATATAAGCTGGTGACTGCGTTCAATTGTTCTCCGGAGCTTACCGGCGCGGGCGCGGGATTTATCGCCGGCGCAGACAACGGGCGGTGCACGGTATATTTAGCGCGTCTCGTGGACGTGGTGCACCGACACGGATGATGTCCCTTGCTCAGCTCAGCTCCACCACTGGCCCAGTGACGCACAGCGCGGCTGCTCTTGGATTGATGGCAGCTATTTAACATCCATAACTTTTAAGATTTGAACGCATTATCTACAGACGATTAACTATATTGTATTGTATTCCGTGGGGAAAGTTGTTTCGTATAATAAGTAGGTACTCGTACCCTTAAAGTATTAGTGCTCAGTTTTGACACACTGTACCTATTTTAAAATTAGTTTCTCGGAAACGGCTGTAATGATTTAGTTAAAATTTTGTATTTGATTAATGTTTAACATTCCAAGTCTATTCCTGAGAAAGTCCGTTTCCACACAAAAAATAATATATTTAATTTACGTGTACCTAGGAGACCCCGAACAACGATGTTCTATTTTATTTTGGTAGATTTCCTAATTAATAATAAAATATTTAGGGCGACCTGGTGAGGGTTGCGGGAAGCCGCTGGATGCGGGCAGCGCAGGACCGATCATCGTGGAAATCCTTGGGGGAGACCTTTGTCTAGCAGTGGACTTGTTTCGGCTGATATGATGATGATTAAGGGGGTCCCCATAAAACAAACGTATTTTTTAAGATATTTTGTATTTGTTCTATTTTTAAAACAATAATGTATACAAGCGCCAAATATAATGTGATTATAAGAGATCGGATTATATCTATCTATATACATATAACAAAATCATAGTGACAAAAAGGATTTAAAATGAAGATAATCGAAAAAACTAACTATTAACGACTTAAAATGAGTAACTGAACATGTAATTATACCCTCTTTTTGCGTCGGGGGTTAAAATAGTTTTTAAAAATGTTGTCTGTTTGTTTGTCTGTGCGACCGCAGATCAAGCAAAAACCACCGAGCGGATTGTAACGAATCTTTGTACAATGACAGCGTTCATCCCAGAATAAGAAAATACATAGAAAACTCGAAAACTGTTAAACAAAAAAAACCAGCAACAAAAACCTTTGATTTAGAACAAAGTTAATATATTTCAGAGCTCCATTACAACTGGACGTTGGTGTATCTAACGTACGGATAGTAAATTACTTATGACAAAGATGGAAGCGGGCTTACCAACGTTCCCCAAAGCAATAGAAATTACAACTGGACGTGGACGTATCTGACGTGTGGATAGAACTACTCATACCGAAAATACAAGTGGGCTTACCAAGGTACCCGAAATCAATAGAACTGGATTTCTAATCTTCTTGCCGCCACACAGCATGGTGTTATTGTTGATGTTTTGGCGGCAAGACCTCTAAATTATCTATAACATGATGGTAGCCACTAGCCAGCCAGGCCGGCTCAAAGTGCCCTATTACCATTCAAAAACCCGCGACCTACTGTTGTGAAATGAGGGAACTACCACTTCGCAGGCACTCCCAAACCGATTACAGTGCAGCTTACATGATCGTGAGTGATGACACCCCGAGACTCCGAGTTGAGCAAAGTGGTTTTTGATAAAATAGTACGAAGGCGTGGAACTGTAGCTCTTGAGAAACGTTTGTCTCTGAGAAACGTTTGTTCTTGATGCACCTGGAGGCATTGGGGGGCAGCAGAAAAACATTTCTCATTGGTTTACTTTTAGCGGAAATCAGGTGACAGTGGGAAAATCGTTCCCCGGTAATTAATACGTTCTAAGTATCCCACCTGGGTGACTTTATTTTGACGTATTTGAGACGTGGTCGTAATACATCCACTAACTCAAACTAGGAATTAAATCACAGTTTCGCCCTGTGCGTCTATCCATG
This sequence comes from Coleophora flavipennella, assembly GCA_947284805.1. Taxonomy (NCBI): domain Eukaryota; kingdom Metazoa; phylum Arthropoda; class Insecta; order Lepidoptera; family Coleophoridae; genus Coleophora; species Coleophora flavipennella. The sequence goes on from OX369302.1 coordinate 2,206,406, forward strand.
CGTCGGTATTAATTTTCTTTATATATCAGACAACATGATCCATTTTTGACAGTAACACAAACATCTTATTACACTAATTACACTAATTATCTTAAACACAGATTTGTAGAAACAAACAATATAGGTAAGTGAAAACAACTCTTCCACACCCCATGCGCTCACCAGTTACAGGAAGCATAGGGCCCCTGTCTGACCAGTACACGCATGAAGTGCGAAACGAGTTGGGAATCGTATCTGTCAGCTATCCCCTTCAGGATTCTGTTGGGGCTGGCACGCAGCCTGCTCACCAAAGAGACTATGCGCTCACGCACAATGGCATATATGAAAGCCATCGACGTTTGCTTGCTCAAATATTCCAGAAGCACTGCAATATCGTGGCAGCCCCAACAGCATCCTGAAACCATTATCATATTGGACACGTAGGACACCAAGTGACTTCAGCGTACAATTGTTCCACAGGCTGCCAGTATAGAAGGACTGACATTATGCTCGAAACAGCGTTATTTTTACGTCCGTATTGCATCTAATCGCCAATGCCCTACGTTCCCTCTCTATGTCTACATTGTCCTTAAGGTCGTCCGTCACGTGATGTCTCAGATATTTAAACTGGGTTACCCTATTTAAAGGCACCCCATTTGAGCAAATTGGAGCCACAGTAGTTGGACACTTGTCGCCGCCCTAAAGACCATGTATTCAGTTTTTTTTACATTCTAGATAGGGCCGTGTTCAGAGACATAGGTCTCACAAGTTTAAAAAAGCCCCCACCACCAGTGCCAGCAGCACCATGTCATCTGCATAGCTAAAGTTATTTTTACAAATATCATCAATGTAGCATCCGACATGCCTACTGCTGAGACCAACGATAAGGTCGTTTATGTGATGATGATAATGATGGTCGTAGCTGTTTTCGGCTACAGCGACCGCAGAGTTGTCCGACTCAGCTACAAGCGTCCCGCTGCTCCGGCTTCTCGTGCGCCCGCATATGGCTGTTATAGCCAATCTTCGCTCGGAACGTGCGGTCACACTTGGGGCACGTCAGGACACCGTTGCTGTAATTGTAGTGGATAGCCGCAGGTGGTCGGGCTTTTATTTCATCCCTTTTGGTGTTATATTGTGTTTTGCGCGTGTCTTCAAAGGAGGCTACGTTGTGTGTTACCAGCTGCTTCCATTTAGGGCGATCTTCGGCTAGCGCTTCTCAGTCCAGGTGATTCAGTTTGCACCTTTTCATATGCCTCTTCAACACGTCTTTGTACCGCAAGAGTTGTCCGCCTTGCTTACGTTTGCCCTCTTGAAGTTCACTATTAAAGATGCGTTTATGTACACGCTAAAGAGCAAAGGTGAGCTTAAACCTCCCTGCCTTACGCCGCACTCCAACCTGCACTCATCAGAGAACGTGTCTCCCCATCGTACCTTGTTAAATTGTATCAAATCAGTGGGTGCCCCTGCAGTCCTCAACTTGGTCCCAGCTTATCATAGGACACAAGATCGAAGGCCTTTGATAAGTCAAGGAAGGCTGCGTACACTGGCGTCAGCCTCTTGGTGTAGTACTGGACCGTGTGCTTGAGGCTCAGAATCGCTGACTTAGTTGAAAGCCCGGGCCGAAACCCAAACTGCGCGTCATGGAGATCTAAGTATTTGTAAATCTGATACTCAAGCAGACCATCCAGCACCTTAGCCAAAACCGTCGCCAGCGAGATAGGGCGGTAACTAACCTTATCCGTAATATCCCCAGTTTTGTTTTTCACTATTGGCATAACAACAGTCCTCATGAGATCGGGCGGCAAATAAGAATGGCTCAGGCACAATGAGTAGAAAATCGACAACACTCTAGGTAGGTGGACCCCAGCGTGTTTTAAGATGCTCGATGCTGAGACCGTCGTGACCAGGTGATTTCCCTTTAGACATTTTTGTAATGGTTTCCTTAAAACGGATAGGTTGTCTTACAGGACGCGTCTCAGAAACGAGCACCCCAAGCGAAGGACCCAAAGGTGATTCAGTCCTAATAAGATTTTGGAAAAGATTGGCGATGTCAGTCGGCTGTGTAACTCCCGCCACACTCACAGGTTGGCTTGATATTCAGATTATTCGTAGATTTCCAAATTTTTTTTAAATCATTATTACTATGATGTTTAGCAAGTATGTCTAATTTTATCTGCTCTGGGTTATTCGTACACCATTTAATTTTGCGAGAATTTTGCATATCTTCAAAATACCACTTCACGCTTTGTTGTGCAGTAACCAAATTTCATATTTAAGTCTGGCCACACTGTGAGCGCAGGACATGCCTATTCCAGCGGGTTATAGTTCTACCTTTATGAGAACCACACGAGCCAATGGCAGCCCCCGTCATAATGGAAATGATCTTATGATACATATCATTTTATTATTTTAACATGTCACACACAGCCATTTTGTTAAAAGACTATTAAAGCTATTAAAATAAAATTTGGTATAGTGGTTGGTTGATTTGGTTTGGTTGGCATCGCCCCCCCCCCCCCGTCATCCTGAAAAACTTCCAGTTTTGACAATTTTTTATTTGACACATACAATGACAGTAACAATCAACTTAAGTTTTTTCCCGCATTTAGGATCTCAATTGATTTATTTTCATGTTTTTTCAGAATTTTCATAGCTTGTCATGTTCGGTTATCCACGTGAACGAACTCGCGGACAGCAGCTAGTTCGATATAACAAACAAATCCCTACTAAAATTATTATTAAGCTATTGCATAGATTTTATCGCAGGCTTTGAGCGCGGGGACCGAATCCAGAAATTCCGTAACGAAGAAAAACCTGACGCTCCGTTGCCATGGCAACAATATCGGTTGTCAAAACAAACATATAAGAAGATTTGATCATTTTCGGAGAATAATAAAACTCTTTTCATAAACTGTATATACCTCCATATGACAAAAAAGATTTGATTATTTTTTATTTATCAAATGCAAAAAGATTTTATTTAAGACACAGCTGTTTGTATTTATAGAGATAGGTACAAAAAGATTTTATTCCATATTTGGCTGTATAGTTCCAACTACCATTGCTTAAAAAAAAGTACAAAAAGATTTTATTCCATATTTGGCTGTATAGTTCCAACTACCATTGCAAAAACAAAGATGTAAAAAAGCGCGGTTAAGCGAAAATAAATAATAAATATGAATGAACAAAGTGCATTTATTATTAATGAAGAAAGTAATAAAAGCGCGGTTAAGCGAAAATAAATAATAAATATGAATGAACAAAGTGCATTTATTATTAATGAAGAAAGTCACGAAAAAATAGTGAAAGAAAATGAGTGAGTACTCTATATACATACATTTTATTATTATCACAAATGCAGTATTAATTTTGAATTGAAATTATAATACTGCTATAAAGGTGACCTATATATATATATATATATATAAATTCATTCTTCATTAAGTATATAACAGAAACCATCAAACCAAGCACGTGTACTATTCAGTACCTTTGTTTTTGGTGTATAGATAATGCACATGAATGCCGCGCAGAGAAAGTATATATGATATTATATCTATATAAATGTACATCGCGCGAAATTCGATAATCACTTCTAAATATTGTTATTTAATTAATAAAAGAAAAAAATGTTTTCTTATCGGTCACCACGCTCAAAAAGTGTAACTTGAATTAATATCAAAGAAAAAGAAATACTGCATAAATAAAATAAATAAATAATTATAATTGCATAAGTTGATACAAAATGCTATGCAATAGCTTTACCGCGGCAGTCCCCGAGTGCCACACGTCTTTTTTTTTTATTTACTATTATTTATTTCTATAGATTAGTATAATCGTTAAATTCGATAGTAGACATACCTACTTATAGATATCTACATAGATAGTTAACATTTCCGTAAAGTTAAGACCAACTGAAAACACTAGTCCTGGTTAAGTGTCGAGTCAATCCCAAGTTAATCCATGTTAATGTCGATGTCATCGCGCTAAGCCGGGTTAAGCAGGTCGTGCGGGGCGAACCAGCTCGCGGCTTAAGCCTCGGCGTGACGTGACGCGCTTCCGCGGCATTCGGAAGATTAACAGGGGACGCGGCGATGGGCGCTGTGTGCTCACTCGTTAATCTCCGATAGAAATGCGTTAAACAATCAATTCGATGGATCTAATAATAGCTTGTAGTGAGTCAACAATGTTCGGAGAGGCAGAGCTGCACGCGTTACTTGAACAAACATAAAGTGATGTCCCGCTACCTGCCAGCGTGCCAGTACGAGCAGTGAGCGCCACCGGGCACCACCCGACCACACCCTGGATACTTCATACAACGGGCCAAAAATGACATTTCAAAAAAGGAATGACGAAACAATTAAAATGGCGGCGAAATCCTATACGTTCGACAACCAAACTGTATCAATCAGGGTGACGAGGGGGTGAGGTCGCAATCTACAGAGCTGCAGGGAGTGTCCATACTTTATGTTAGTAACAGTACGAATATATACTTTGACCCGACACAGGGCCGGCTGACGACGAGTCTCAGTTATGTTTGCAACGGTATACTCGTACAGTAGTATAAGTAATTTAATTATCCTATCCTATAAATATTATAAATCACGCTTGCCGTAGCCGCCATGACCTCGCACTCCAACACAACACTGAGATACTGACCTCGCCGGCCCCTAATTAAATTCGTACCCATCTTTGATTTTGTTATTGTTGGTTAATGTCATGTATTTAAGTATATTAATATTATTTCATACTTTTGAGTGAATATCATTATGAAGTCGGTTTTTACTTTTTTAAACTTTTATTTTTGCTAAATTTTTGATCTCAAATATCTCAGAAAGTATATCACTTTCGACATTTCATCATTTAATACTTTTTGTTTTTAGGGTTCCTTACTCAAAGGGTAATAACGGGACACTATTACTAAGACTTCACTGTCGGTCCGTCTGTCTTTCTGTTACCAAGCTGTATTTCATGGACCGTGATAGCTAGACAGTTAAAATTTTCAAAGATGATGTATATTTCTGTTGCCGCTCTATAACAACAACAACAAAAAATATGAAAAAGTTAAAAAATAAGGGGATCTCCAACAAAAAAATGTGTTTTATTAAACGTGAAGAAACTAGCGACATGTAGTATGATGGTATGGAACCCTTTGTCTGCGGTGGCCGGTTTTTTTTTTTACTCTGTCGATTACCTTAAATTTCTTCACTGGCCGTCATAATTTGAATTTTTCATATTGTGATTTTTTCACCCAAAATATTGGGTGATAGTATGCCAGGTTCCATACAAAAATGTTGGAAGTCCTTTGGTAAGTTGAGAGATTAGGACCTGGACAAAGTTTATACATTAGTATACTAAACCTGGATTTACCTAATGGCTTCTTTTTATCTCGATTCCTTAAGTGGTTCCCGTGGGATAGCCGTTGGTGTTGGCTCTGTCTTTTCTGTTAGTTTCGGTAACGTCAGAATGAAGCCAAGAATTGGCCTGCTATATATATATATATATATATATATATATATATATAGGTAGTTGTGGGATTAGAAACTAATCAGCAGAGTCTGACATAGTTCCCAAAGGGATCTAGAGAAAACTCAATTTCCACGCTCGCGAGCCGCTTGCAGCTCGCGTACTGCGCACCTTCGAAGACAGTCATAAAAACTATGTTCACGAACGAAGCCGCGGGCAACAGCTAATAGTATGTAATGTTTAGTAATACATCATATACGGGATGTAACAAAATTGGTGCAGGAGGAGCCCCAACAAACAAAACGATCCAGGTAATAGCAGCTTATTATGCTATGCTATGAGTCATAAACAAGTCACACAGTACGGGGAGTATGTCACCCAATGTATGGGAGGTGAAAACATTGGGATCGGATGAATTCACTTGACACAGATGTTTGATAGGTAAAGCTAAGCTAATTTGGCCCGCTAGCCATCCACCACCCCTAGGGGTAGGCAGGGGGCGGGGGATTTAAAGCTACACGCCGCCGCGCTTCAGAAAAAAAAAACATAATCAGCTTCTATTTACCTAACACCTCGAGTGTGGTGTCATTTTCTGATCTCATTTTTCGGGTTCCGTACAAAAAAAAACTGAACCCTTATAGGATCACTCGTGCGTCTGTCTGTCTGTCCGTCCGTCTGTCAAGCCAATTTGCTCTGAATCTACTGGACCAAATCAGGTGAGATAATTGGGTAGGATGGTGTAATCCTATCACCCAAACACAGACGTGCAAAGTAAGGGTCAAATTAGGAAGTTTTAAAAAAAAATTGAAAATGACTCGTTATCAGGATCTTAAACATATTTTTGTTTATATTGTAAAATAAATATTTTTGATTTTATTCATGAAAGAAGACGAAAATTTAACATTCCCCCCCCCCTCCCAGATCTCCGAAACTACTGAGCCAAAATTTAAAAAAAATACAAAATACTAGATGTCCCGGCGAACTTCGTTCCACCCTACACTACCAGCACCATCTGCCGGGCTGACTTATGAATCTAAACCATCCTCAAACCAAAAAAAACACAAAAAATTTCATCAAAATCGGTCCAGCCGTTTAGGAGGAGTTCAATGACTAACACACGGACAGAAGATTTATATATATATATACTAGCTGTCCCGGCGAACTTCGTACCGCCTTACATTACATTACACTGCCCTACCCTACACTACCCTACACTACACTACACTACCCTACCCTACACTACCCTACCCTACCCTACCCTACATACACTACACTACACTACCCTACACTACCCTACACTACACTACACTACACTACACTACACTACACTACACTACACTACACTACACTACACTACACTACACTACACTACACTACACTACCCTACCCTACACTACCCTACCCTACCCTACATACACTACACTACACTACCCTACCCTACACTACTCTACACTACCCTACACTACCCTACACTACACTACCCTACCCTACCCTACACTACCCTACCCTACCCTACACTACCCTACCCTACCCTATCCTATCTCTCAAGTTGGATCGAACTGCACATGGTGTGCGAATTTTATTATAATCGGTTAAGTGGTTTAGGAGTCCATTGAGGACAAACATTGTAACACGAGATTTATATATATTAAGATAGTTCATTGCTTGTAGATTACAGGAAAACCTATAAGAATTCTATCAATTGAAAATAAAGTGGAAAACTCAATATAATACGTTCACTTACGGAAAAAAGTTCTAGTCATAATAGAAAATAGTCTATCGGTGTTCTACAGGATTCATTTCGGAGAGTATGTCCTGGAGCTTCACGACCTCATTCCCCCTCTACATTTCATCATCGAACGACCAGGTGCTGAGGGCGATTCCACCCTTTTGTCGTTGACGTTCCACCTTTACGCACGAAGCGTTTTACTTCTTCGTTCATTATGCGAACGGCCAAGGAGTGGAATTCCCTGCCAGCGTCTGTATTCCCCGATTCGTATAATTTAGGAATCTTCAAGACGAGAGTGAATAGGCACTATTTGAGATTCCGTGTTATATCCTCGGCTGCATCGGTACTTTCCATCAAGTGAGGTGCAGGCAAACACACTCAAATTTTTAATAAAAAAAATTACTCGCGTCTTACGTCTTAGGATTTCAAATGTGCTATTTTGTGTTTGACTTTGGCATTGTACGGAACCCTCTCCACGCGAGTTCAACTCTCACTTTGCTGGTTTATTGCTAATTTATTTTTAAAACATCTTGGTCTTATTTTATTTCAGGCCCAGAAAGAGCAAGAGCATTGCCAGTATCCCATGCTTTAACCTTACCTTGAATATTGAAGAAGTAAGTTTAAATTAATAGTTATTTATGATACAAGGGTGGTAAAAAGGTTAATAACAAACGAGTGACATTTGTGAGCCAGAGCCGCAGACGAGGGTTTACCATCGTCACGAGTTTGTTATTTCCTTTTACACCCATGTATCATACGAAGTTTTTCATTACAGTTGTGGGAAAACAGATAAAAAAAAAGTTTAAAAAACTAAAAACCGACTTCAAAATAAAATCCACTTAAAAGTATGAAATATTATTATTAAACTTAGATACACGACATTAACTAACAATAACTCAATCAAAGGTAGGTACGAATTAAATTAGGGGCCTAAATAGATTTTTTAAGGTCGGTACCAGCACACAGCTACTCACATTTTACTTATGGCTTTGCTGACACCGACCTCAAAAAAAATTTTTAGGCCCCTAATTTAATTCGTACCTACCTTTGATTGAGTTATTGTTAGTTAATGTCGTGTATCTAAGTATAATAATATTATTTCATAGGTTTTTAGTTATTTAAACTTTTATTTTCTTTATTTTTAGTGATATTGCTATTATTGCTATCTATCTAACAATGTTAAACCCAATCACTCAATCAACAACATACAAAAAAAACATACAGTCGAATTGAGAACCTCCTTCTTTTTGAAGTCGGTTGAAAAGTGTTTGTTTTATAATAAAAAAATGAACTCTTCATACAAAACGATCAGCTGATTGACCAATTTTGTGCATTTTTGTATGGAGTAAAGTCTTTTTTTGAGAATGGACTAATTGAAGAAAACCCTACTTGGAGAAAATTGTGCACCATAATGAATAGAAAGAAACCCCAGCTATAGGCTCTCATCCAATTTCGATACTCCCCTTTTTTAAGGCTTTTACTTAACTTGTATTTTTTTTTATTTTTGTATGTAGGTATTCATTGTTCACATAGAACAGATGGCCGTTGGGGCAGTAAAGTTCTCGAGTGGCGACCACGCACCGGAAAGCGTAGTGTAGGCAGGCCTCCCACTCGGTGGACCGATGACCTGGTGAAGGTCGCGGGAAGCCGCTGGATGCGGGCAGCGCAGAACCGGTCGTCGTGGAGATCCTTGGGGGAGGCCTATGTCCAGCAGTGGACTTCCTTCGGCTGATATGATGATTCATTGTTCAGTTCAAATCTTGCGACCGATTTTAGAGCGACTCCCCCTGAAAAGGATCGGACCCCAGCCCGATTAAGCTGAAATTTGGAATGAAGCGAATAGATCCTTTTGTTGTTTTGAACTTGATCTGACGATGAACTTTGGAGGTGGGATCAAGGTCTCAGAATCGTCTTTTAATTTCCATTAGACTTTTAGGAAATACAATGCTGTGCTCACCTTTTTTGAAATTGGAACCGTGTATTTTTATATTTATTTGAGCGTTTTTGGCTTTTTGAGCATAAAACTCTTTTCGAATAAAGCTCGTACTAAAAAGCTTTTAGGTTTTTCGAAAATTATTTTCCACCTTCTTCATCATCATCATCATATCAGCCGAAAATCGTCCACTGCTGGACAAAGACCTCCCCCAAGGATTTCCACGACGAACGGTCCTGCGCTGCCCGCGTCCATCGGCTTCCCTCGATCTTCACCAGGTCTTCGGTCCACCGCGTGGGAGGGAGGCCTCCCTACGCTACGTTTTCCGGTGCGCGGTCGCCACTCGAGAACTTTACTGCCCCATCGGCCATCTGTTCTGCGAGCTATGTGCCCTGCCCACCTTCCTAGTGTTGTAAAAAGTCAAGGCACTTAACTACGCTGCCAAACAATTGTAAGTCTGCTGTCCACAAGTCTGTCGCCCGAAACAAGGAGATCGTTGGAATGTGTGTGCGAGCGGCAATTTTTTTTCTTATCTGTGGTGTGTGCGCACTACGCAGGCGTTGCCAACGAGCGCGAAGATGTATTCCTTAATATATTTTTCGTTGGCTGCAGCACTACAGTAGGCACACACAGTTACATACTACGAACTGTACACAAGTATATAGGTACATCTCAATTCTATATATGCCACATAAAGTAAAAGTTAAATATCTACCTGACATCCCTCATAAACACCGTCCCTTATAAACACCGTTAATTTTTTTATCACCTGCGAAACTTTAAGATGTGATTCAGTGTACGATATACGATCAATATCAATTAAAAAAACATAGGTTTATTTTTGTATTTTTTTGTAAGACTGTCTCGAAATTCAAAACACTTATTTGCAGATCATACTTATTCGCGTTAACAACCAATTAACAAGATTATTATTACTAAGCTTTTGCTGTTGAAGTGGCAACAACGTAAATTCAATCAAGCAAAAACAACTCCAAAATTAATCGCGTAAGGACGAATTATTCCCTCAAACGAAAAATAACTAGGTAAGGTGTGCATAAAAAACGGTTTATGTTGACATTTAGGAAATAAATGAATTCTTAGAAACTCAACTAATTCGGAAAGCTTTCGAACGACTGAACGTTTGAATTTGATCTTAGCTTTTTAATACGATCCGCGCTGGCAAGAATATAATATAAAAGGAGGCGCGAATGCGTAAATGTTAAGCTATACGATCTTTACAGTTCTTTGCTACTTTATGGTGTACCTTGGCAAGTTTAAGTAGTCAAGCCGCCAAGCAAGCAAAGCTTACTTTTTATAATAAATGCCAATACAAAATATACAATATAATTGAATACTGAAAACTTGCCAAGTTACACCATGAAGTAGCACATAACATAACATATTTTCTTTTAAAACAACTGAAAACTATTGTAAATTATCTAATAATTGGAGAAGTTTAAGATTAATATTTAAGAGCCGTAGCTATGATTTATGAAACCACTATAGAACTTGGTACCTACCCATTTACTCCTAGATCTTTGTAAATTTGTCGTTTCGCACTTGGCTCCCATACACATTTATGTTTTGATGGGATTTTTTATATCTTCAGCCATTTTTTCAAATTTCCCCTATCTTGGTTTGTAGGGTTTCCACCATAGGAAAAATAGTTAGATTTTTTTTACTCAAAAATTGCTCTAACGATTTGCATGAAACTCGGTTTTCTATATCTTTTTTTAATGGCCTTTAGAACGAGGTAGTTCGTTATTCTAAGAAAAATCGGAATGTGGTACATTCTTAGAGAATACATAAGCTGCTTATGTATACTCTAAGGGTACATTCCTTACAAATTAAGGTTGTTTGTTACTTTATCTCAAAAATGGCTTCAACGATTTTACTGAAACTTTGTAAATAAGTAGTGCTTAGTAAGGCCTATTACACTGGGTAGTTAATTATTCCAAGAAAGTATCGAGTAAGGTACCTCCCATACAAACTAAAATTATTTGTAAATTCATCAAGTCTGATATAAAATTATTACGATTTCTGTGGATATACCTACCTAGCTTTATTATTTGGCACTAAGTAAGTGTTATGTTTGTTGTTGATTTGTGTTTGCCCCACTACGACGGACGGTGAAGTTTTCGCGAGAAAGTATGCGCAGCGTGGCTATACAATTTATTATACATAATTGTCTATTACGCATTTCTAGCTTAAAAGGAGACTGGGTTGACGTTACGCCAGTAATATAGAAGTCAAGTTTACTGTAAAACCTATATGGACAAGATACGAGTAAAAGAATATTTTGTTTATTATTTATCCGATTTAATTTGTTATGCGAACACTAATTGTTAGCAGCTTGTAGATTCATCATAATTCATAAAGTATGTTACATATGTTTGTGGAATAGCAGTAAGTTTTCAAAATACAATAAAATAAATAAAAAAAATACTATGAGGTGAAAGATACTGTAGGTATACTCGTGAGTTCTTTTGGTGAAAGGTGTTCAGGAATGAAAAGCGTTTCCTATTCTTCGTTCCTCACTGGAATTCTTCCGTACATCTAATGTCATCCGTAAATCAGCCAGACTCCACAAAAAGTGACGCGGCGAGTGTTTTTGTGATGCGCGCACATCTGTTGGCATAATTTTTGCATCATCCATCGTAATAAGGAGGTCGGGGTCGGGAGCGCCCGCGCACCGCGCAGGAAGGGCGGCTCGTTAGCGTCGCGCCGCCGCCGCCGCCGCCGCGTCTGCGCGCGCAGGTATGCGTATACCGTCGGATACTTTCGTAGCCTCATTCAGCTCTTCGGGAATCGGGCGTGGATACGTAAAATTGAATGGATGTGTAGAGACATTTAGAAATATATACACGTTTGTATATCTGGGATAGGTACTTATACATAAGAAGGTAGGTACTTGTATAATATCATTTTCAAGCGACTAAGAAGGAGGTTCTCAATTCGACTGTATGTTTTTTTTTTTATGTGTGTTACCTCAGAACTTTTGACTGGGTAAACCGATTTTGATGATTCTTTTTTTATTTGAAATCTAGTTCTTCCCGTGTGGTCTGATATAAATTTTATCAAAATCGGTGAAGTACTTTATTAGAAAATTAACAAAAACCAAAAAATAATAATTATAAGACAAAATTGTGTGAAGTTGTTGCGATGGAAGTCGGTTATTAACGTGTTTAGCGTTTGCAATTATCTATAATTAATTTTAGGTTCCACTTCGTAACTCCCTAGCTGGGGTATCATCACTGCACACTGTACACTGACACTACACACACATGTGGCGCGCGGCACAGCGTGGCGCGGTGCGGCGCAGTGCGGCGTGTGAACTCGTTAGTGCGCCGGCTAATGAAGCGTCACCACTAATGATCTAATAACCGCTCAGACTGCCATTAAACATTTGTCGTGATTTCCGTATTTGTAAAAAACATAAACAGCTGAATAGAGATAATTTGTTTTAGATTTATTTAAAAAAAATATGTTTTGCGATACTAAGTAAATTAGGTAGGTAGTTATAGGAAACAATGCAGTTGCAGACATCCATCATACAAGAGCTGTTGTAGTGTAGCCAACGAGGTTTTTAAGAAAGGCTACAACGATTGAAGAGAGATTTTATATCGGTAGGTAAGATATCAAGTACCTACATATTATACCATCTGTTTTAATTTTTATCTCCATCGGTGAATTTTTTACGTTTTTTCTCTATAAAGACATTTAGGTCGTACGCAGTATCCAGCTCTGAGGAAGGCCGGTTCCCGGGCGTTGGAGGCGCTGGGACTGGAGGGTGAGAGCTACAGATACAGAGATAGCGATCTATCGATAGCACGCGGAATTAACACGTCGGTTGGCGTGGCTGGCGAGTGGCGAGCAAAACGACGCTCCATTGTCCCGCTATCGCGCCATCGACAGCAACGCGAGCTGCGGGCGCGGGCGACGCTGCGCGGGCGCATTATGATGTCGCGGTTTATTTATTCATGCCCGCGCCGCCGACGCGCCGCTGCTGTCGCGCGGTAATTGCGCCAAATACTCAGTTTATACCAAGGATCAGATAAATAAGATTGGATTGGAAATGTGCGCTGGGCAGGCGCGCCTCAAGTATGATTAGACAATCATACTTACCGAAGCACGCATTCATACTTTTTTATTTGCGTGTGGTTGTGTTTAACGTGCAGAGTCTAGAAATGGTGTGAGAAACAATTGCAGCCCTGTGTTTTAAGTATGTTTTGTTTATTAATGCGCGCAATTCGTGTATATGTGTTATTATTGCTTGTGTAGTGGAGTTGATGAGTGGGAGACAGGCAGCGACGCTGGTTTTCAAACAAAAGTGTGACTATTGCCAATCCAACCTTATTTATCTTATCCGTGGTTTATACAATGCGTGAGATGCTGATGGTTTGGTTCTTATTTGCGTAGGAATGTTCAATATCATGTCCGTATGAATATGTATCGGTGTATCTGTTGTATCTGTAGAGCGCCGGTGGCGTAACGGTTACGGTCGCTACCTTCTGTCAGGGAGGCCGTGGTTCGAATCCTGCCACGTACCGATCTGTTTTCGAATTTCAATTTCATATGTACGTTTATCCGACGATCTTACGGTGAAGGAAAACATCGTGAGGAAACCTGCACACGCCTGCGAAGAAACTCGAAGGTTGTGTGTGAAGTCGATCAACCCGCACTGGGCCCGCGTGGTTGACTAAGGCTTGATCGCCCTAATTCAGGGTAGGCTCGAGCCCCTCAGTGGGGACGTATATGAGCTGATAAGAAGTATCTGTTTGATACATATCTGTGTGACCGTGCGGAGCAGGTGCCGGTGCCTACACTGGCACGCACTCTTAAGATAATTAATCGATAGTTAGTTTACCATTAGATTAATAGAAACGATGTGATTCAACTTAAATTCTTGCTTGTTTAACGGCTACTAGTGACAGAACACGTATCATCAGAACTATTAGTGAGGTATCCGGCGTGGAATTACTACCATAATTTAAATGTAATGTCAGGCAGAGATATGCTATACACCGTTATTTTTTTATCACCTGCGATATTTTCAGATGTGATTCAGTACCTTACAACTAATTGGTTTAATTAATAATATAATTAAAAAAAAAGAAAATACGGCAAGGATATAATTTAGCTAGCACGCATAATTCGCAATCCAAAAATCAGTCAGCTGACAAAGTATATATAATTTTTTCGAAGTGAATAAAGAAAGCTCTATCTGTTGTTCATAACGTATAAACGTATTTCATTCCAGCTACTACCCCCTGACGATACGTTGATGCGTCATAATATTATGTAGTCGAGGCGCCGGGTACGTAAATGTAAAGTTATACGATCTTTATATTCACCCACCCCCCAATTGAGAAACACATTGTGAAGCAATGTTTTTATCGAACTCCTGACTACACCTGCCTATAAGTGCCAACGTCGCTTGGCGCCTACCTATAGGGGAAGACGATGTCAAAGAGGGATCTTTCGACATTGATCCAGCAACGGGAGATAAATTTGGTAAAGTATATATTGTTTAGCCCAACTTCGCATATACACCGCGTTAATGTTGTGGCCCCCCATTGCTCCAGCAGGGTAAAACCCCTTAAACCCCTACTGCCCTCTGCCTAACACTTTTTCATTTCAAAACTAATTCCTCCCTGTCATAAGCAACATTAGACAAATCTAGCCTGATTTCCTACACCTGACTTACTACTACCTAATATATATACTGTGCTACTACTGTCCCTTCCTTCAGCCGCTAAAAACAAACCTTCGCAAATCAAACAATTACTTCCCGGATATCCGGTTTGAACAAAGAGTACATAATATAAATAACTTTTTGGTTTGATTAAAAGTTCTCAGATAATTTGTGGTCATTTCAGATTAAACGGAAAAGTTTATATCCTACTAATATTATAATTGTGAAAGTTTGAGTATATGGATGTGTATGTATGGATGTTTGTTACTCTTTCACGCAAAAACTACTAAACGATTATTTATTTATTTATATTTTATTTTATTCAGTTCGGAAAACATACAGCTTTAACAACATAAGTATATAAAAGAATGGTAGTTATCTAAGAAGCCATTATAAAGTTTTCCCAAAATAGATTCACACATGCAGTTAAAAATTGTAAAACAAATATAAAAAGAAAGAACTCAAAATGGAACGAAACTCGAAACAAAGAATCGAAACAGCTCAACAATATAAGTATATATATTTCGGATCATCAGAAGGGTTTTGGTCGTATCTAAGAAATAAACTCGTCTTTGAGAAGTTTTGGAGTGTACAATCAATATTCACACACGTTTGCAACACGAGGCTTCACGATGATTCGGATGAAAACCGATTATTTTATAGACTGCGATGAGTTCGGCACGGGGCTGGCTTCCCAAGTTGACAGTTCAGCTGCTCGATCAAAAGTGCTCGTAAAATAATTGGCGCCTCTGTCAGGTAGGCTGCATTGTCTTTAATGGTTCGATAATCACAACGATTCTGATTGGCTAACTAACAAGTACCAACACTACCAACTTCCGGGTTCCGGTCTCGCACAGACCATGCCTTGGCCAAAGATGACTATTATTACCACCCTAGCTAACCGTTTGACGTTTCAAGATAAAACACACGGTGTTTTGACGGATGCATAGATGGCGCCACGTCCTTGCGCTCCGACACGGCCATCCTGACGGCGATGCGTGCCCAGCAGCTGCCATAATCAGTAATGAGGAGTGGATGTGTGTTTAAGTTAGGTATTCAGATTACCTAACTTATCATAAATCTACTACAGATAAGTAGGCCTGTGGTGTGGCCCTAGAATAGTACCACCCATCTCTTTCCGAGGGTGTGGTAAGAGGTGACTAATGGATCAAAGACCGGAGGATGGGCAGCAGCGTCTTTTCTGCGTACCATGCTACACACCACGATCGCCCACCTGCCTGCCAAGCGATTGCGCCTTTGTACAGCAGTGAACGTTGCCTGGCTGATATGATGACGATGAGCTGTGTAGGTACTTGAACTCCCCTTCCACAGGGCAAAGCTCATAAAAATAAAGGGAATACGTAGAGGTCGATGCTGTGTGACACACAGAGGCTCTAAAATGATAAAGGTCAGGTCGATGCTGTGCTCTAGGCGCATATGTGCATATGCGCCGTAGTACACAGGGGCCCTAAAAAAAAGGAAAGGTCGATGCTGTGCTCTGGGCGGTCTTGTACGCCGTGGTACACAGGGGAAAAGGAATGACGGTAAAAATGTGAAATAGTTTGCAGTCGTCACTACAAGTATCATCAGGAAACCTGACCAAACAACACTGGCTGTAAACAAATCTACACGGAAACGACCAAATCATACGGTCGGCACCATCTTTTTCTTTGTTATAGCTTATGGTTAGTTAGTTTATGATCAGTTAGTCTATGATGGTTCCGAACCAAGGTATCGTGTCGGCTTCGTGCGGACATTGAGTCGTCAGACTAAAGAGTCGGACAACCAGCTGTCGTCAGTCTGTAGCATTGTCAATGGTAGTCGTGTAACTACTCAGTGCCTCTTAACTTGCACTGATGCAACAGATAACAACAGATTTCTCTTTAATGAAAACTGCTCACCCGATGGAATTCCAGTATTGTGCATCAACCACGCAAAGGTTGACTCTCTTCTCCATCACTGGGCAGCTTCGCAGGTGCTTCGCTTTAAGCAGCTAGACATGTAGTGGCCCTGCCCCTTGCCGATATGGGTCGTAGATACACAGATCCGTAGTAGCAATCCATGCACAACACATCACATCCAATCTATAGGGGTTAAAATCTGGTAACCTCAATTCATGGGACGACGATGGCGTCCGCGTGGCTAGTATCAGCGTCAGAAAATTCTGATTTCGTTGTTCCAGAAGCACTTTCTATTTTGTGTTGCTCACATCACTATCTGGAACACGTGGGGCGTCCATGTCCTATCCCAATTCTGATTTCGGATCATCAGAAGGGTTTTGGTCGTATCTAAGAAATAAACTCGTCTTTGAGAAGTTTTGGAGTGTACAATCAATATTCACACACGTTTGCAACACGAGGCTTCACGATGATTCGGATGAAAACCGATTATTTTATAGACTGCGATGAGTTCGGCACGGGGCTGGCTTCCCAAGTTGACAGTTCAGCTGCTCGATCAAAAGTGCTCGTAAAATAATTGGCGCCTCTGTCAGGTAGGCTGCATTGTCTTTAATGGTTCGATAATCACAACGATTCTGATTGGCTAAATAACAAGTACCAACACTACCAACTTCCGGGTTCCGGTCTCGCACAGACCACGCCTTGGCCAAAGATGACTATTATTACTACCCTAGCTAACCGTTTGACGTTTCAAGATAAAACACACGGTGCTTCGACGGATGCATAGATGGCGCCACGTCCTTGCGCTCCGACATATATGATAGTGCTATATATATAATACATATATTATAAAAATTAGTTAGTAAAGTAAAAGTAAGCACGTAGGTAGGTAACTATTTTAATAATCTTGGGAATCGAAAAAACCAGCTGAGAGTGCGCGCCTCAGACTAGTTATGGAGGTGTTAAAAAGATCAATCTCGGTATGTTCATTTACTAACTTATTATATATATTTGGGACTCTGCAGAAAAAGGAGTTACTACTGTAATTGGTACGAGCGTAGGGAGTAGACAGAAGAGGCCTCATTCTTACAGATCACGGTGGTACATAGATGTTAATATTCTTAAGTAAAGAAGGTGAGTCAATATAGCCATTAGCGATTTTATATAAAAATATCACATAAGGATGAAATTTGGTAGGTAGACAGATTAGGACCTGGATTAATACATAACCGCCTTCGTGGCGTAACGGTTAGTCCATTCGCTTTACACCAAGACAAGAGGTCGCGGGTTCGATTCCCGGTGGGGTCAACTTGTAAGACTCGTTTTGGTTGGTGGTGATTTTCTAAGGCCGCCTGTCTAGCTACAACTATCTTATCTAAGTCTTGCCGCCAAACATCAGTATTAACAACACTGATGTGTTCCGGCTTGAAGATAAGATAGCCAGTTCTCCATTGCGTTGGGGAAAGTTGGTAAGCCCGCTTCCATCTTCGGCATCATCGTCACTTAGCATCAGATTAGATGATGCCAATTACCAATTATGAATTTTTTAAAATTGGCTACTTTTTTCCACGCTCGCGAGCCGCTTGCGGCACGCGCATTGCGCACCCACGAAGACAGTCATAGAAACTATTTGTGTGAAATTTTGTATTCAGGTAATGTTTTACATTCCAAGTCTATTTAGATAGGTGTTATTCCTGAAAAACTCCGATATCTTCCGATATAGTCTATGTCACTTCCCACCCCCAAAACCAGTTCTAAACAAAAAATCCCTTCAGTCCGTTGCTCCGTTGCGACGCCGACGTGCGCGAGCGTGAAAATAAGTTTTCGCCAGATCCCTCGGGAACTATGTCAGGATATGCTAATTAATAAAATATGTCATTTCCAACCTCCTCAACCATCTCTGTGCAAAAAATCACAACAATCCACTGTTCCGTTGGCGTCACTTAGCTTCTCTGGCGTCCCGAGCGGGGATCGAACCGCCAGCAGCGAAAGCCGCGGGAGGTGAGCGCGCCGACAGCTCCGGGACCTACATGGACAGTAGGTAGTGGTTCTCTTCCACGAGGCACTCGCCTTGCAGAGTACCAGGACAAGCGTCTTGGCGGCAAGACCTACCGTAACTGGTCCTTGTCTTCACCTTATGGTGTTGGCAGTAATAGCGGCCCTCACTTTATGACCTAGCTGTCGGTGAGTGGGGACGCTGTATCATAAACCTGGTAGTCTAGCGTATCTGGTAGATGTGCGAGAGGGAATGTTCCGTTGCGATGTTAAAGAAATTAAACCATAAAAAGAGTTTATTTTTCAGTTCCCTCAGGAACTGCATTGGACTGTGCTATTTGCACCGGATAAAAAGTAATATATGTCCTTTCCAGTAACACAGGCTACCTGCATGCCAAATTTTATCCCGATTAGTCGAGCTATTGAAGCGTGAAAAGGAAACAAACAAACAAACACATTTTCACATTTATAATTTTAGTAAGGATTTTTCGAAAAGACTTTGAAACCCTACTTTGCACGAGTTCGACTCGCACTTGGCCGGTTTTTTTAATTTACCTGTTTTCTTACAACATAATCAAAAAATAAATGGTATAAATATGTACATAACGAAATTGTACTTATATGGTATACATAACGAAAAAGAAAAGGTAATTGGCAAACTCGTGACAATGGTAAACCCTCGCCTGCGACTCGGGTTTATAAATGTCACTCGTTTGCCATTTACCTGTTTATTATAAATAATTATTATCGATGATATCCTTAAGGTTCCTATTATTCACTGAAAAACTATTAAAAATTACAAAATATCGTGATTAGGCATAATGAACGCTGTCAGCGCTAACTAACAGCTAATGTGGGTTTCAATAATCTTCATTAAAGTGTCGCGTTCAATTAGCGTGCGGCGGCGACGTTTGTGACACCCGAGCGCGCCGCGTGCGCACGCAGTACGATCATCAGACGCACGGCAAAAACACACGGGGCGGTGCGCGGGCGGCGCTGCTTTGGTTCCTGCAAGATGGTACGCGGGTGTGTGGCGGTACAAA
Source organism: Coleophora flavipennella (assembly GCA_947284805.1). Lineage (NCBI taxonomy): Eukaryota > Metazoa > Arthropoda > Insecta > Lepidoptera > Coleophoridae > Coleophora > Coleophora flavipennella. Next base: position 2,226,144 of record OX369302.1, read on the forward strand.
CAAACCGTAAGCGGCGATGGGCCGCGACGACGCACACGTGGGCCGCACCGCGTTGGCGCTGCTTCCGCCCCGCATGCCCCGATTGCCCGGAACACCGCCGGCGCCGTGATGCCTATAATTAGATCAACTCCCATCTATCACTAGAGATACGTATCATACTCGCTTAGTGTACCCCAACCTAATTAAAGCCACTGGTCGTGACACATCATAAATTTCGAAATCATATTAAAATTACAGAAAGTCTTGTAAAAACAATTTGTACAGCAGCACTGAACTTACTTTCCGTCCGTCTGTCTGCCTGTCCGTCCATCTGTCACAGTCAATTTGTTCTGCTACTTGAGACCTGCAGAAATGAAATTCAGTAACTATATACAATAGCTTTTGCCCGCGGATACGCTGTTTCCTGCTGGGAATAAAGAGGGAATGAAGTATTCCCGCTTTATTCCCTATTCCGTGGAAATTTTGGAAAATTGTGCTTTTTTTATTCACAATTATTATTACTACTATTATTATTATTCTTACCTACTTATTTTGATCACTTTAGTCTGTCCCTGTGTAAAAAATCATCCCTTATGCCCCGCAACTTCGTTCCGTTCCGGTAGCGCACTGACCAGAAGTTCTTCTGCAAGGGTATTGATATCGGTGCAAAAAGGAGAACAGTCTAGGCTCACCCGTCGCTATAATTGTATCCCCCGTAGCTATAAGACGGTACTCTTGAGTAAATGTGGTCTGCTACCTCAGATTCCCGCTGTCTCCTACCAGCCTCATCTGACGGTGGCCACGCCAACAGTGTCTGTGGTGTATCAGCGCAATCGCTAACTGCCATTATGCAACGGAAATCTACCCGAGACACCAGCGGCCACGTAGATGCGATCAGGACTGTAGGGTGTTTGCAGTTAGGACGGGAGTGAAAAGAAGTTGAGCCGACAAGTAACTAGCAACGAATTAGCATAATAGGAGGATATATATTATATTTGGTGTGTCATATATACAGGGAAGGATTAGAACTGCGTTTTTGTAACCAATATCCTTCTAGTAGGCTTTCTTCTCGTTTGATTGTTTCTTGATCCGGTTTCTTTCTCGGTTCTGTGTCCATGTGTTCTATGTATGGGGTTATGGTTGTTCATTGCCAAGTTGTTCTGTGGTTTTTATAGATTCTATTTCTGGTTCCGATTCGGTACCAGTCTCTTGAGCCTTGTAAATTAAGTCCTCGGCGACGGTTTTTATTCCGTCTCTGGAGCCAGCAATGAGTTCCCAATATTCTATTGGCCTGTTTGTGTACTCAAATGAGTCCAGATTTAAAGAATCCTCCCATGTGAGAATGGGGTGACCCACTTTTCGTTTATTTTCCTTGTAATCTCTGGCCGATTGTAGGATGTGCGGTCTTTCGCGTCTAATGATGTGGCCCAGGTAAGAGATTATTCTTACTTTAAGAATTTTTGTTATTGTTTTTCCTTCTAGCATGTCCTTGATTTTCGTTAGTTTGGGGCTGTCCCTGAAGTTGGCCAGTATTTCTCTTAGGATAAGTCTCTCGTAGGGATGTAGGCGTGATATATTAGCTTTGTTTAGGACGGATACATTTAAACCATATGTTATTGTTGGGCTGATGACCATTTTGTATATGAGGCGTGCAATCTTCCATTCTATTTTGTTTTACTTTTATCAAAGGTATTATTATCTTCGTATTTTTTAAAGCTTTTTCACATCTAATTTTGATAGAGGTTCGTCTGTCATGTTTGACTGTAATGTATTTTCCTAGGTATTTCAGTAAACTGGTTTAATAAGAATATCTCCAATGAGTATTGGGGACTCTGCCTCGTCTTGGGGTGCAATCGGGTCTCTTATTACAAGTTTTGTTTTGCTGCCATTTAATTTCAAGCCCCAAAGTCTTAATAATTTTTTTGAGTTGTATTACTATTCTGTTGAGAACCTTGTCTGTACCTACATTCACAAGGTCATCCGCAAAGGAGATTATAAGAGGCAATGATATATCCTTGTCTTGGTCTAGTTTGACGTCTTCGTCTTCCTCCCCTAAGGTACAGGAATATTTTCAGGTTCCGAGGATTTTAAAAGGTTAATGATGTCGTCTATGTCACTTATTTCCTTTCCTATCCTCTTTTGTTGAATTTTTCGTTGATTTGTAGGCACAGTATCCTATACGTAACAACAACTTTGATTTTTAAATTTTCTTACTCGTAAAAGCTATTTTACATATACGCTCTAGAGATATTTCGTCAATCACAGACATTTTATTTTGGATGTACGATAGAAATTCATCTATAACGATGTTGCACGTATTACACTTTACAACGTGCGTCATTTTCTTTTTTAACTATCGATTAGCACTGATTATTGCCGCTCGTCGTGGAAATCCTTGGGGGAGGCCTTTGTCCAGCAGTGGACGATTTTCGGCTAATATGATAATGATGAAGCTAATTTTTAGGTTTCCGTACCCAAAGGGTAAAAACGGGACCCAATTACTAAGACTTCGCTGTCCGTCCGTCCGTCTGTCACCAGACTGTATTTCATAACCCGTAATAGCTAAACAGTTGAAATTTTCACAGATGATATATTTCTGTTGCACAACAAATACTAAAAATTAGAAAACGTGAAAAAATAAGAGCGATCTCCATAAAAACGTGTTTTTTTTTAAACATGAAGAAACTAGCGCCATCTAGTATGATGGTACGAAACCCTATGTGTGCAGTCTGACTCGCACTTAGTCGGTTTTTTAGTAACTTCATGTGACATTTCAAGTCATAATTTTATATCTGTGTACAAAACTTAATTACTGTAGATCCTGTTATAGTAGGTATACTTACATAAGTTCATTGAAGATTGGGCATACGCCCTGCCTTTACTGTGCGGTGCGGTGCAGTGTGGTGCGGTGCGGTGTTCAAGAGAGTCTATCTACGTAAATTATAAAATATTTATTTTTTATATTATTATTTTTTTTAAAGTTATTTGTCCCGCTTTGATTGCCTGTAGACAATTAAGCACGGTACCTTTGATTGCCTGTAGACAATTAAGCACGGTACCTTTGATTGCCTGTAGACAAGCATAGTTAGGTAGGTACCTATGATTGCCTGTAGACAAGCATAGTTAGGTAGGTACCTCCCAAGTAACACAGGAAGCATTTTGACAAACGAATAATAAACTTATGTAGAACTAAAGGTCCGCATAAACTCCTATATAAGCTCACCGAGCATCTTGACGCTTTATATTGGCATTTTAAAACTATTATGATGCTTTGCACTGTATAACGGTTGGATAAGGGCCTACAATAACATTTTTAAGTAGTAAGATAATGCCCCATGCTGCTTATTAGTATAAACTTATACTTTTATAATGCACCGTAAATCCATTAGTCAGCTTTGAACTATTTTAGTGCCCTTTCTTGTGTAATAGCACTTTTAAGTGCTATGTAAAAGCCTAGTACTGCTGAACAGCATAAATGTGAATCAATGCAATGTTTGCATTTTCAAAGATCAACTGAGTTCTGTTGTACAGCTAACAGCTCTTTAATCAAATACAGGTGAGTTATTGTTATGGGTAAAGCTGTATATACATTCACATTACTGTATTTGTAAAACCATTTGTCGGCCATATTGGGGAATATACTGCTGGCGGTATTAATAAGCCTTTTTAAATGCTCACCTGGCTGCTATTGACCAGCACCATTTTGTAAATAATTTATGACCAAAGAATATTATCATTCGGATCTATTTATAATAGCAATAGACCTATATTATAATAATATAATTTAATTTAATACAACCAAACTAAAACTATCATGTTAATTATGCAAAGTTCGCTCTATACTAGGAAAACACAATTGTTTTGCTTAGTTCACGCATATAATATATATTATATGTTCAATAACAAATTATGTCAAAACCACATAATACCGAAGGCGCGTGAAAATTTTTAATGAAACTTATTTACAGTAAACTACATTGCGCAGTAATATTTGAAAGCGTTGAAATAAGAAAAGAGTCAAAAACTCCAGTATTATAAATTTACTTTTGATTCAAACAAACAATATGACTGTGTCAAACAGATCAGTTTGACGTCTTCGTCCATTTATATTGCGAGACAAAGTGGTTAAATTACAGATTAATTGGATTAAAACATTTTTACCGTGGTATTAGAGACGTTTTTGCAATGATGTAGGGCTTATTTAAGTTCTAACTGTGAACACTTATATAGCTCCAATCATTATTTTAGTACACTCTAAAGCTAGTATAATGCTTTTGTAATGCAATTAACATTTTCATTATCAATAATATTGCTAGTGTAATGCTTCTGTAATGCGATGGGCAACTTTATTGACCGTAATAATGCTTCTTTGGCCACAATAATGCTAACATAATGCGCCTGTAATGCAATTACTTTTAATATTTGCACATACAGTTGGACATCTATAGAATGTCCTACCGACAACAGGCAAACGCGGCGCGGCGGTTCCCAAGGCGGCGGCTGTGAACAACTATTGTGAACCTATTTAGGACCTAAAGCCGTATAATTTGTGCCCAAATAAGCATTTCAGTAGCCGTATAAACGTTTGTAATGCTACTAAAGAACTAACTAAAAATGCGAAAACGATACAGAAATGCTGTAAGTCGGCCTTTATACTGCTTTGATGTGTTACTTGTGCTATGATTGCCTGTAGACAAGCATAGTTAGGTAGGTACCTTTGATTGCCTGTAGACAAGCATAGTTAGGTAGGTACCTATCATACATATTTTTTGCAGAATCGCGTAAATTATAATAAACCTTTTGTAATTATTTCCAAAACTGCGTCAGGTAGCTCTCCTGGAACTAAACTCGGAATGCAAACAAACCACGAGATACGGAGCGGTCCGAGAGCCGCCGCGCCGCCGCCGCCGTGGGAACCGCCGCGCCGCGTTTGCCTGTTGTCGGTAGGACATTTTATAGATGTCCAACTGTATGCGCAAATATTAAAAGTAAGGTGTGTACACAAATTATTTTTTAGTAGTCCAATAGGGATGACGACTAGACTGTCCAATCCCGCATCAAAATCGCAAGCAATCTCGGTATTTGCAGGATTAGTAAAATCAAATCTCGCGAGATCTCGCAACAAAAGGTTGCATTTAAAAAAAATCTTTTATTTACTGACTAGATTCTTTAAAACCCTTCTCAAAAGGCCCTACATTCTATGTTACATATCTTTGTGTGACATAGAAACACAAAATTTGCAAAATTTTATGCAAAAAGGCAAGGTATACGTATAAGTATAAGTATCTAGTCAGGTCAGGACAGGGCTAAAAACTGTTGTGCTACGCTAGGTTCTTATAGGAATTAAATGATAATATAAAAACTACATAGTATTGTTTATTAAGAAATCAATGTAAGTATTACAAATTACAACTCAAAAAGTGCCATCGGACAATCGGCTTCTGATGTGTGACGCTAAGTAGCCCAGCTGACGAAAACGCCCTTTCCGATTCTACACTCGTTGGCACTATTGACAGAAGACAATCGTACGCAAATTGAAGGTATTTTCCTCTTGACCCACTATATTCCAATAGGTGCATTTCTTTTTTTAGGATAGAATCAAATGGGTATTGGCACCGGTTCAGAGCGCTTAAATTCATTCAGGGTATTTTCTAAAGCTAAAGGCTAAAGAGCCGCTGTGACTGCGTCTGCATTTGTTAAATTTGAACCACCATACTGAGTGGCGTATCGTCTTCATTCTCGTTTACATTAACTGGAGGGACTGGAGCAACTGAAGCCAAAGAGCCAACGGCATCAGCTGGCGATGGAAGTGCCATTTCGACTGGATCTGGGCTGCGATGCAATCGTTCAATAATACTTTTAATCAGTCAGCGGCGAGACACGCGCCTGTTAGCACGTCCGGCGTGTTGCCGCTCGATCTCGATAATCCCGCGGGATCCCACAATGATTTCGATGCGGGATTGATCCAGCGACTTTGATACGGGATTGATCCCGCGACTTTGATGCGGGATCTCGGTATACCGAGACTGGACACCCTAATGACGACAGCATCAGAAATAAATTATGAACTCTTGATCACTTAATTGCCCTCCTACTTAAACTTCGGAAAACCTTACTCGTTTTGTTTTCCATCAAGTCTTCGATTTTTAATTCACCAAAAATCACAAAATGAGTACATAAATGACGCTGCCAAACTATGACGTCACGCCTAGGTATTTCAAACATTTTTAGAACAAAATGTGTTTTTTGATAGATGATAAAAAGTAATTCATCATCCCTATTGAATGTATTCCTCTACTATTAAACAGGACAGTCTCACCAAATTATTAAAAAAAAACCCTACTGCTTGTTATTTAGATTCTTATAACAATGTCAGTCACGGTATCAAGACGAATTTAAAAACACTTTGCAGTCCAAAATCCATCAAGCCCTTTAGTATACATGCATACAAACATATACTTACTTATGCCATCATAAGACATTTATTGATTCCTTGACACCAAAGACACGCTCTGAGTTTATATGCTATTTTAAACAATTCCCGTTTTAAGTAGCAAAGAATTAAAAAGTAAATAAAACATGGTATTGCGGAAATGGTATTTCTAAGTCACTAACATAATACAATACAAGTTATGATCCTGTTATTTATGTAACATCCCTAGTAAAAATGCCGTCACGTATGACCTGGAATGAACGGCATTAACCGCAGGGAGTTGTTTATTTTTAAAATTATTTTATTTTGTTTGCATGTTTAGGCTGTTAAAATTTAATGTATGTGTATAATTATAATGAGTGTTAATTAATCTTTTATATTTTATGTGCATTTTCAATATTTGAATAACATCGACATTATTAAGTCGCCGTTACAAAGTCACGTCATCCGACACGATCTCATCCGTCAAAATCACGGAGCTACGTTGTTGGTCCCACGAGGCAGTCGGGACGAACTTATCGATTGCCATTAGATTAAATAATAAATAACAATAAGTTTATTCATGTAAAACCAGGACACCCAATTATAAAATAATTATATACGAGTATTTATATAGACTTACAAAATAGGTTCCTTGTATAATTTTTGCGCTTCCCATTCACGTTTACCGCTCTATTGAGCAAAAGCTTTACGAGCGCGTTGTCGTCCTGAATGCTGAACAGCCGGGACGACCACGGCGGCGCGGCGGACCCCAGGGACGCCGACGACACAGTATCGGCTTCTCAATTAATTAGTCGTTTAGTAGTCCGCCGCGAGTTCTTCGCGTTCACGTAACAATCACTCACTTGCATGATTCTTGCATGTCACAGATCACATCACAAATACTCAAACGAAATGTATTTTCAAGCGACTTCCAAAAAGGAGGAGGTTCTCAATTCGACTGTATGTTTTTTTTTTATGTGTGTTACCTCAGAACTTTTCACTGGGTGAAACGATTTTTATGATTTTTTGTTATTTGAAAGCTAATGCTTCTCGTGTGGTCCCATAAAATTTTTATTTAAATCGGTGTAGTACTTTATTATAAAATTAAAAAAAAAAAACAAAAATAATAATGCAAAAATGTACTAAGTTGTTGAGATGTAAGCCGGTTTTGTAACGTACCTAACTGAACGCTGGATATTTTTGCCTCCACTTATAGCACAATAGAAACAAATCCATGGATAGCTACTCAGAGCGTTGCGTTGACGATCCATTAGCATAAATTAGGTGGCGACAAATTTTACGCCGCGACTACATTACTTTATTTTGGTTTCGGATTATTTGTTGTTCGACAGGCGCGGGCGCTTTCAGGGGGGAATGCGGAGAAAAGCCGGTGAAGTGGTGTTATTGTTGTGGAGGCGACAATGGCGCTATTTTGGCCGCATGTTTACAAACAGCGGCTAATGGCGCTATTTCCGTCGCTCCGTCGCCGCGCTCTCTGCGCCCGCGTCGCCGCCGGTATTACCTAGCTACGGAGCGTGACCAGTATAATTACAGACCGTGTATACTAAGCATAAACGCCGTGGCGACCAAAAGTGCAAAGTTAGGGTCTGGAGTAGATCAAGGCTCAAGCTCTTTGTTTCTTTAAAGTGAAACTTTTATTACATCGTCTCACATTTTTCGTTTGTGTGTTGCATGTCGCGTGACGGTCGCTTTCGTCTGACGGTATGATCGTTTCGTTCTCTGTACCGTAGCGAGAGCAGCCACGATCGTTTCGTCCTCTGTAAAGTTTCACTTTTACCGTGGTTTCATAAAACCACACACTTACTTTTTTTTGATGTAATAAACGTCACTCTAACATCTTATTGATAAGGTGGTGATAGCTAACCAGATGGGAAAGGAAAATATCTTGCCTCTAATCAAACCAGGTCTCGCATATTTGGACCCCTCCGGGAATTAAACCCGCTACCTCCTGAAACTGGTGAAGGGGTGAAACTCCTTGCCTGCGTCAGCGTTTTCCGATTTCTATAATTTAGGAACCTTTAATGTGAATAGCCAATGCGGGAATAAAATGTGAATGCGGGAAGCCGATGGATGCGGGCAGCGCAGGACCGGTCGTCGTGGAAATCCTTGGGGGAGGCCTTTGTCCAGCATTGGACGATTTGTGGCTGATATTATGATGATGATGATGAATGTGAATAGGCATTATTTATGTTTGCGTGTACCATACTCGACGCAGTCGCCGTCAAACGCACTCAATTTTTAAAATATGACAATTATAATGGAGTACCTAACCATTACGGCGGCGCTTAAGGAAACTTATTTGCCGCCGCAAACTCGAATTAGAGCCCTCATGGGCTTCATTCTGTTAATCCAATCTACATGTAAGAAACATTTTATTAAGCGAGAAAGAGAAATAAATAAGAGTGATAATAATTTTCTACCAATACTCACATCAAAAGTACGGAAGGCCATAAATTCAGAAAGAGCACCAGGACCAGATTAAGTACTGTAGAGAACGTATAACTCTTCTATAGCTCTGCGTTCACGCACTTGTAACTCCTTTGCAGTCTTGCTATTCGCGGGTCGTTAAAAAGCTAAGTTTAAATAGTTGTTGCGCTTCTCACTAAAGTCGGGTGTAATGACTAACGTCGCGTATAAAATGAAAGTTCAGAACTTCAGGCGAAACTGATAACTGTATAATATCAGAAAACACAAAATATAACACGGAAAATACAAGTAGGTACAGAAATTCGGTATGCTAAGTTAGTCCCTAGGAGAACGTCCGATCTATATCGTGGCTGAGAGTTGACTCCTTCTGGTGTGTCTCGTAACATTGAATAACGACTAGTTACCGGAGATCGGGGGGTGCTCCTAACGGTACTAATATACAAAGAAATATTAAAAACATTCGTGGGAAAACAGAAGTACAGTACAGCAATAACAAACAGGGATACAATACTTAATAAAACTAACATTTAGCTGGGTAGAAACTAATAAACGTCGGCGTGTCTTTTGCACAAATTACGTTCCCATAGCGGCGTCTGGTAACATTCTATTGTCCTTATGTAGACCGTAATAACAGACCCGAAAGCAATTAGAAATCCCTTACAATATGCAAGACCGCCGAAACGTAACCAGGATTTACCTCAATAAACTGTAGTTACATAAAGTCATACAAAAATATAAAATGTCCGTGTTTACGGCTTCAAAATCCAAGAACTGTTATTAGTTGTGTCTCGACAAAAAATAAAACTTTTTAGGCTTTCGTGGGACCAGGAAATGTGGTCGCCCCATAGTTACTAAATTCAAACTAGTAGGTCGTTCGAAAGCTTTTTTGAAACAGTTGAGTCGCATTCTATTCGTCCCGAGGTCCCATAACCGTGGTCGAATTTATAGCAAGAGTGAAATATTAGCTTAGTCTGGTAATCTCAGTCCAATAATCAGCCAGCCGGCGGAGCCCCATTTTGTTTTTGATATGAATAGAGATTGCTCTACGTCTTTCTTTACAACCTAGAACTGCATTTTGAATCAACGACGTGATCACACTGAGCCTAGTCTCCCTGACGACTTTTTGGTGTGTCATAAATAGTGGAGGCGCCGCCGCCGGCCCGCGGAACTGCGACCGCAGCTGCGATCGCCGGTGGCTTCGCAAGGTTCCCAACTACAGACCTCGCAAGAACTGCGAGAGCCTCAACCACAACCGTAATATCAAACGACTCCACCAACTCACTCTCCACAAAATTCGGATCGCCTGCGGTCATAATCCCGGGAGTAATCGTACGGAAACCCCACGCAACACGATCCACCGTCCCACATATACGAGTATGTATAATTTAAAGAGTGCAGCGCAGCGTGATGGAGCCAGGCAGCAACCACGGCACGTCGATTTCCGAGGGGAAAACTATGGAAGGCGACAGTAGAGGGAACCATACTGTCGGCCCCTGCAAGTCAGGTTCTACAAGAAGAGACGGCTCGTATATAGGAGTCATCAAGGGATAAGGTACTGCCTGTTATTCCAGTAAAGCCGACGCGCCGCTCGCGTGCATTTACGCCGCTGCCAGCGCAGTCCATTTCTAAACAGCGCGTCAGGAACAGGTTTTCAAGCTGGCTCCGAGTCATTCCGAATGCATGGGAAAGCTATAAGCCACACCTAGGCGAAACCTTTCAACGATTTGCTAAGTGAAATAAGCGTTACACCTCATTGCAACTGTCGTTCTGTAAGGGAGATGTCGACAGTTTAGCACCGTGCACGTGGATGAGCTTCAGGTATATTTGGGTTGAATTCTGCCAATGCGATTGCAGCAGATGTAGGATGGTGCTCGCATAGCCTCAATCAATCGCAGCATGTTCTGATTCGGTAGCACGAATAATAGTTCCCAGTAGGTTTTTATTTCGCTGCTCCATCAACATTTTTAAACATTTTGCCGTCGTTGTGCACTTGTTGCGAGCGCTGGGAACAATCCCGCTTCTGATGTCGGAGGGGTGGTTAGGTTATGGATGGCCTCGTGGTTCACGTCCTTAACTATTTCAGTCGTGGGCGTCGAAATAACAATGCAGGGGTCCTCCTTCAATAGTATTGATCAATTGGCAATCGAAATTGTACAGGATGCCTTGGATTACAATGGAAGCAAACGCGGTGATCGCATTAGCGATGGCGCGACACGTCCGTTCAGTTCGATGCTCCGTTAAAGAATGTCTGCCCCGAGACTGTCGGTCAGCTAATATGGCTTCTCAAAACAGTATTGCCACCTCAATCACAAACACCCTACCGTTAATAGTCATCTTTGCTACCACATACGATCGGCTTACGAGTACGAGTACACCGGTTTCACCCAGGTACTAATACCTGACGTTTGATCCAAATAAAGTGTAACGATCTATGTAAACGTATCTCGAGCAGGTATTGGTCGCGTTTTCAATGACGCTCCGACATATTGTTTATATTTGCGTGATGATGATAAATGTAGACGAAGTCGTGGAGCTTTGAATGCCTTTATTTAATCGTTACAATGCAAAAAACCAAATTTCTTTAAAAAAATCGTATACATGCGAGCGAGAACAGTAATTAAGTCTTTTTTTGCCAGCGCTGCAGCAGCGCCATCTGGTGCTTCCGTACCACGCACTCAGCAGCCAATCATAACAAATTTATGGTGAAATTAATGCAGTGGGGTCGGAACACATATTTAATACGCCTAATAACCTATTTCTGTCCCAATCTCAAGTTTATAAGTCACTTGGAGGTGGTCTGTATTTACTATTTAGATTAATATTGATGGTACGGAACCCCAATTTTACTAGTCTTGCTCACACTTGGCCGGTCTTTCGTTTTACTTTGTATACGCCTAATAATCTACTGATATGCCAAACAAGTTTCTAAGTCACTTGGAAGTGGACTAAAATTTTCATCATCATATGAGCCGACGGACGTCCACGCTGGACATAGGCCTCCCCCAATCTCCACGACGACCGGTTCTGCGCTGCCCGCATCCAGCGGCTTCCATATGTCCACAGAGTGGGAGGCCTGCCTACACTACGGTTTCCGGTGCGTGGTCGCCATCACTCGAGAACTTTACTACCCCAACGACCATCTGTTCTACGAGCAATGTGCCCCGCCCACTGCAACTTAAGTTTAGCAATTCTGAGAGCTATGCCGATTACTTTGGTTCTGCTACGGATCTCCTCGTTTCTGATTCCATCACGCAGAGAAACTCTGAGCATAGCACGCTCCATTGCCCTTTGGGTAACCTTGAGCCTTCTTATGAGGCCCATAGTAAGCGACCATGTCTCAGTTCCGTATGTCATCACTGGCAACATACACTGGTCGAAGACCTTGGTCTTTAGACACTGCGTTATTTGGGACGTAAAGATATTGCGAAGCTTCCCGAACGCTGCCCAGCAGAGTTGGATTCGACGATTGATCTCTTTCTCGAAGTTAGACCTACTTAACTGGTCTGTTTGTCCCAGGTATGCATATTCGGTAACAACTTCGAGTGTAGAGCCTCCAACCTTCAGAGGAGTAGGTATGACACGGATGTTTGACATAATTTTCGTCTTGTCCATGTTCATTCTAAGACCCACTTGTTGAGAGGCTCTTCATAAAGTTTTCATAAATGTTTTTTTTTTATTTTTTTATTCACAATTAGTAAGCTCTTGGCATCATCTCACCTGATGGCAAGTGACGATGATGCCGAAGATGGAAGTGGGCTTACCAAGATACCCCAACGCAATGGAGAACTGGCTATCTTATCTTCAAGCCGGAACACATCAATGTTGTTAACACTGATGTTTGGCGGCATGACTTAGATAAGATGGTGGTAGCTAGCCAGGCGGGCTTAGAAAATGCCCTATACCATCAACCAAACCGAGTCTTACAAGTTGACCCCACCGGGAATCGAACCCGCGACCTCCTGGTATGAAGCGAATGGACTAACCATTACGCCACGGATACGGTTATTACTTATTAGTAAGGAAGCGGTAGTAGTAAGGAGCCTAATTTTAAATGTCCGGCTCGCACTTGGCCGGTGCTTTGATATATTTTTTTGTATACTTATTCTTACTTATCTCGGTGCAAATTTTCAAGTTTAAAAATTACTTAGAAGTGGTCTAAATGTCGCCGCCCGTCTGGTTTAATCTGCCATTCAATTGAAAGGCTAGCCCGTTGGTTGAATGACGACATTCAATTGAATGACTAAAGGACAACTGGCCAAGTCGTTGAATTTAACATTATGTAACGTAAGTTGAATGGAATATTGCTAATAAATAACAAATGATTTCTTCTTCTGCGAAGTATTCTGCTACCATGAGGGGGGGGGGGGGGAGCTCTTTGACTGTATAATCAATCAAACCTGACCGAACCTAACATCGCTCGTTTCGCTCGCTCATTTACATGTTTTTAGAAAAAACTATTTTTTGCCAACTTCCTTTTCTTTGTATGGGATTTTACGTCCGCACTGTTCAAAGAGCTACTCGTAGCTTACAATCAGCCAACTAGTTGAAATTGAGTGACGCTTGTTCAATCAACGTTCGGCCTAGCTTACAATCAGCCAACTACTCGAACGTAAGTGACGCTTGTTCAATCAACGTTCGGCCTAGCATATAATCAGCCCACTAGTTGAACGTTTAGTGGCATCATGCTAATGATGAACCAAGGTTTTTAATATCCTGCGTCAAAGAGAAGAATAAATGAAAATATATAGTTCCAATACGTGTAGAGACAGACGCGAGAAAGTAGTTAATAATAGTTTTAATATGATATAGCATATCACTGATTATGATATTTAAATTAAGTTGTTCAAAGTTATTCAAAGTGTTCTATCTTATGTGTCACTATTGCGACGATCATTGTTTATTTTAATCATGCGAGTGATTAACGGTCGCGCGTTGCGACGCTGGAATAGATCACAATGGATGCGCCCGCGCAGCATGCACCGCGCCGGCGCTGGCGACTCCCCATCTATCACTTGTAATTATAACATCGGAATCAAAGTTCTCTCCCGAGCGCGGTTGATTTATCATAATGGTGCGCGTGACACCCGCTCAATGAAATTATTGCCGCTGTTTCGTTCTGTTTGTCGCGGCGTCGTGTTCATTATGATTTGTGGCGCTTTGAATACAGATAACAACAAGACATGAAACAATTCTAATGTTGCTTGGTTCCGCTGAAATGTCGCGCGGGACTGAAGTTATAGGTAGGAAGTACCGAGTCCATAATTAAACAACAGAATCATAAAACATTAGATTAGATGTTATGACTATGCCTGCGTCCGAGCGATACTTGTTCGTTCGTTATCGTAGACCAACACTGTACCTAACTATCTCTGCACACTGATAGTGCAGTAGGCTGTCTAGTGCGTAATTCTAATAAGACCCTCTATAATTTGTAAAGCAGTCGAATTGGCGTATATCGTTATTTATTTTATTTTAATTTTATTTTTACATAACGATTACTATCATTACAGGTTTAGCCTAGGTTTAGCAATAGAGTAGTAACATTGACTTAAACAACAATCATATAAGAAATAAAAAAGAGAAGGTTAATTATTATGTACCATCCTCGACTACATCGTCACTTACCACCAGGTGAGATATAGTCAAACGCACTTAAATTTTTAATTAAAAAAAATATGTTACTTAAATAAACTTACAACTCCTTTTTCGAATTCCGTCAGTGTACACGTGAATATATCTATATTCTGCGCCACCCTATAAATAAATTCAAGTTTTTCTAGTTTTAGTTATATATGTGTGACTACACACCTAAATGTTATATTATATGTGTGACTACAAACCTAAATGTTATAATTATTATAATGTGTGACTACAAACCTAAATGCCAAAAATCCACTGAGAATGCACAACTTTACTATTATCTAGATGAGTGCTGATCTCTCACGTTCCTTCCTTGTGATCACACGAGGGACTAGTCGTGACACCATCGTGAGTGTAACTACGGGGAAGGCCCCATTCCTGCTGGTGCCGCCGCAGCAGAGATCGACTGGCGATTGTGGCATGAGTTGGCTGGCGTGGTGACGTCACACGTGGTGCTCTACGTGTAAACGACATTGCAAATAAAACGACAGTTTGAAACAATCACAGTAGATAATGGAATTTATTTCACTTCGGTCTCTACAGGGAGGCGATATTATCTAAGTATTAACTAACATTACATTATTATTACAGACCCATACGACACTATGCGGGCCGCGGCCGAGGCTTCGTCCGCGCGGCTCGTGCAGCAATCGAACGATGTAAGGAATTCCTATCCTCGTTAAGAAATTGCAAGAAAAAATGTATCTAGATCATTTACAGTAGGTCATGTAGCCCAGTCGTGAACATACCGCGCCGGCTCTATTGTAAAAACTTTGTGTCATCCATCATAATCATATTATTAGTTAATTCTATTAAACTTAATTTAGGAAACATTTCGTTGGAAATTATAATGAGATCTCTCTAACATTTAATCCGAATAATAGTACTTGATATGTCAAACAAAGAGGATAACATCAAAAAATATTTAATTATTTATTACTAAAAATTACCACTCAAAAATATATAATAAATATTTAGTTTACAATATTGCAATGGTGAACAGTTCGTAAAGTAGAGTGTAGAGTGGGCAACCAGCCTCTAATGCCCGTACCCTTAGTTGACGTAAGCATCACCTTATTAATGAGTTTTTAAATATAATTCTGTTAAAAAATATATTGAAATAAAGTAAAATTATAGATAAGTACGGACAGACGACCGGTCCTGCGCTGCCCGCATCCATCGGCTTCCCGCGACCTTCACCAGGTCATCGGTCTGCGGGCAGCGCAGGACCGGTCGTCGTGGAAATCCTTGGGGGAGGCCTTTGTTCAGCAGTGGACGATTTGTGGCTGATATGATGATGATGATGACGGACAGAATATTGCACTTTGTAAACCAGCGTGGTACCTTCCTACCACGATTCTGTTGGTCCCTCGTCCGTCGACATACTGAGGTTACTTACTGCTCATCTTTATTGAGTTCCTAAAAATGTAAGTAATTACAGTTCAAAACAGTGACTATATTTTTAAACAGTTTATTCACTCATACAAATGGAAAGGTACTTTCTTACAGAACTGAATGAAATGATACAGTATGTAGATATCTGATTTTACGAGCACGACTGAGAACTGCATTGACGTTTCATATCGACGGGTTGTCGCAGAACACTGAACAACAAGCTTCTGAGAGAGAGGCTGCATTACACAAAGTTCTTATTATTTACACATCACTAGCACTAAACGACTTACTCTAGCAGTACAACTGTCACGTAACGAGGCTACACGAGTCTATGTACAGCACACGCGCACGGCGATTTACCTATTTATACTACATACCTAACTATACAATACATAATATACATGCTCCACACACGGTCGAGCGGCTCAACGGGAAGCGCGTCTCGCGTCTCCATACACATACAAACAAATAAACTGGATGTTTGCTTAAGCCAAACATGGTTGATCGTGTATGGGTTGTGCGACTGGGCGTGCTTAATGTTAAGGGCCGCCAGGAGGCTCGAGTTTCCATACAAACGTAGTTCCGCTTTGATACAAAAACTACATGCCGGATTGAATCCAAACTTTGCAAATATATTGAGGAGACACATATCGATGTTTGTAATTAGTTTTCGATAAAACGGAAAAAAATAAGAGCAGTTTCAAACTTTCAGTACAAAACTAATTTAAGCCTTCGTTTTATTATAACAGCTCATATACGTCCTCACCGAGGGGCTCGAGCCTACCCTGAATCAGGGCGATTAGGCCTTAGTCGACCACGCGAGCCCAGTGCGGGTTGGTCGACTTCACACACAAGCCTTCGTTTAGTTACGTTAAAATTTACTACTATAAAAGCTAATTACAAACATCGATAAGTGTTCACTCAATATATTTACAAAGTTTGGATTCAATCGGGCATGTAGTTTTTGTATGAAAGCTGAACTACGTTTGTATGGAAACTCGAGCCTCCTGGAGACTCTTAAGCGGCTTGATCGCGTACGGACGATATCTAGATCCTCCAGTACACAAACAGACGGCAGGCGGTCGACAGCGCGGCGGTCGCACTCCTCCGACATGTTGCTTCGAAATTTCTCACGCGGGGGGTGGGGGAGGGGATGGTCTAGGGACTCCATATAAAAGTCGACGATGTCTGTTTTTGATTAGGTAGGTACTTAGTATTACTGGTTCCATCTTTAGCTCATCCATGACATCATGCGCGCACCAATATCTTCTAAGCGTAGCATTGCGTAGATTTGAGGAACGCTCTACGTGGAACCTTCTCGAATATTTAATTACGTAAATAAAATAGACCCATAGACATTAAAATATAAAAATCACGGATGTTTGCCTCGAGGCTAAGATAGGAAGGTATACCTGTCTACCAACCAATATAACACATGAAATGGTTAAGGTACGTCATTATCTACAGTAAAATAATTTTAGCTCGATGACGTGGTTCTTTAGAGTTTAGAGCTACAACAAACGTGTTGAATTCAATTCCGAAAGATAGTCAATCAGACAGAGTGGGTGCGATTGCGCATTTCTCCGACATCACTACGGAGTGGGTGCGACCGCGCATGGCTCCGACATCACTACGAAGTGGGTGCGACCGCACATTGCTCCGACATCACTACGGAATGGGTGCGACCGCGCATTTCTCCGACATCACTACGGAGTGGGTGCGACCGGGCATTGCTCCGACATCACTACGGAGTGGGTGCGACCGCGCATTTCTCCGACATCACTACGGAGTGGGTGCGACCGCGCATTGCTCCGACATCACTACGAAGTGGGTGCGACCGCACATTGCTTCGACATCACTACCGAATGGGTGCGACCGCGCATTTCTCCGACATCACTACGGAGTGGGTGCGACCGCGCATTTCTCCGACATCACTACGGAGTGGGTGCGACCGCGCATTGCTCCTACATCACTACGGAGTGGGTGCGACCGCGCATTGCTCCGACATCACCACGGAGTGGGTGCGACCGCGCATTGCTCCGACATCACTACGGAGTGGGTGCGACCGCGCATTGCCCCAACATCACTACAGAGAAACTAAACAGGTGTACAATGTCTTTTCATGCTCGGTGCGCCCCGCACCACGTCACTGACTGCACGGGGCGGCTGGGGCGGCTGGAGCGGCTGGGGCAGCTGTGGCGGCTGGGGCTGCTGTGGCGGCTGCGGCCGGGGCGGCGGGGCGGCGTTCAGCGCGCGTTCAGAACCAGTAGAGATCCTTGGAAGAGTCCTGCACCTGCGCTTCCAGACCTGCGCCAAACACAAAACCCTCGTATAAACTGATCGCGTACCCATACCTGCCTATACCCATTACCACATTTATCAAAGTTATTTATTGTATGAATGAAAAGTGTGTATTGTCTCTGTGGGGACCTTGGGTTCAAATTATACGACATAGAAGTAATTGTTCAGCAGTGGACGTTTTTTCGGCTGATAAGATGAGAAGTAATAACTGTACAACCACGCTGTGAATACTTTCTCATGTATAGCCCTCTTCTTACAATATACAATTCAATAATAAACGTTGCACTTGAATTGTCAATAGCGAAGATAAAAAGATAAATAAATCAGACTTGAGATATATTTGAAAATAATATGTGTTTGGAGCTTAGTCTCGTTTTTTCCGGAACTAGTTACTTACTCAATGTAGGTATAGGCAGGTACTTATTTATTTACGGCGTTATTTATGTTAGCTCTGTATAGTAATTTACAAAGTTTCATTAGAATCGTTAGTAGTCATTTTCGAGAATAAGTAACCAAAAGTCAGTAAGGTGTGTGACTTGTGTCCTCCTTTCCTATCTTAGGAACCTCTTTTATCCATTATCCATACAAACGTAGTTCCGCTTTAATACCAAATCTACATGCCGGATTGAATCCAAACTTTGCGAATATATATTGAGTAGATACATATCGATGTTTGTAATTAGTTTTCATCGTAGTCAATCGAAACATAACTAAACGAAGGCTTAAATTATTAATGTACTGAAAAATTGAAACTGTTTTTGATGTGTAACATCTTTGCTCTCGCTTTCCTGCAATTTGTGGGAGTGATTTCGTGAAATGGGACGGAAATGTGTAACAGGAAGTCGCGTTTTTTCAGGCTTTAAAAGCGCGGAAAAGGCAAAGGTATCTATGACCATACAGACTAGTCTGCCGTATCTTTGCCGTCCTTTTATAAAGTATTTTGTCACATGTTACACATCATATGCGAGTACTGTAGGTCTCGCTCGAATTTTTTTTTAAAGTTTTATTTAATTACAAAGAAAACTAATTACAAACATCGAAGCAGATTTACGTTTGTATGTAAACTCAACCTTTAATACATTGTCCCATACAAAACGTTACAAAATTATACCAAGTTTCATTGAAACAGGTACCTGGTTAAAACCTTTTTTTAGAAAAATATAATAATTGTATTTTTTTTAACTATGGTGGCAACCCTAAAAATCTGCCAAGCATGAGTTGGCCTCGTAAACTGAGGGTTCCTCACGAAAACATCTTCATAAATCATCTATATAGAAGATACTACTAGATGTCGCTAGTTTCTTCTCGTTTCTAAAAAATCGCGTTTCTTGTATGGAAGCTCCATTTATTTTATTTTTTTGGTTTATTATTAAATTTTGTTTTAGCGGCAATAGAAATACATACTCTGTAAAAAAAACAACTGTTTGCCTATTAAAATTCATAAAATACAGCCCGCTGACAGACAAACAGATGGACGTATAGAGGAGGCTTAGTAATAGGGTCCTTTTGGTCACTCTTTGGGATGTACGAAACCCTTGAAATGTAGTTAGGGCATAAATTTAAAAAAAATACATCTAAAGATATTTAAAAAAAATACTTTAATAAAAATGTTGTACAAATCCGTCCAATAGTTAAGGCACTGGACTTTTTTTTTTACTTCTGAGGAAACGGAAAGCAGAGAGACATTGAAAGAAAATATTGTTGTCTTAAAAAAGCATTCTAATTTTAAAATGACTTTATTATGTATTTACATACTGAATTAATTGTAAAATTGCGTATATTTTCAATTTCTTTCAGAGCAGAGAGTTGAAGATAGGCCCCATACACCCCCATACAACTAAGTTTTTGTGTGCGATTTTCTTTAGAAATAATCCGCTTCTTAATAATTACTATTTACCTACGCTATATAAATGCAATGTGTGTTGTTGATTTGTATACGTGCGTGTGTGCTCCACACGGTGAAGGCTACGATATAAATCAGGTCAGCTTGGCCAAAGAATCTAATTATATTAGATGAATGGACACTCTCTGCCGCTCTCTAGATTGCGACCTCACCCCCTCGTTACCCAGATTGATGCAGATTGGTTACAGTTTGGCTGTCGAACGTATAAGGATTTCTTTTATGAAATGTCATTTCTGGCCCGTTGTATGAAGTGTCCAGGGTGTGGCTTGGCTGTACAATTTATTTCTAACCACGCTAAAAAATAAATGAGTATTTATGAAAAAGTTAATATTGCTGTTGTTATGTAGCGTGTTTTGTATGGGGAATCTATAAACTGTTTACAAATTCATCTGCACATCGTAAGTTGGTCGACTAATACTCCTAAACTTAGAAAGCTTACTTGGCCGTGATCATTTTCCATCAAAGTTTATTACTTGCCCTAATATTATTGATATTTTGTGAAATTGCGGTTTAGCTGGCCGGTGCGGGGACACATTACGACATACCTACATATGTAGCTTGAACAAAAATCACCGCTTGAAAATTTAATATTTAAACAGAGGCGGCGGTAGTGCCGGCGGCGGGCGGCGGCATAACTATTTAGTAATCTGTGGCGGCGGACTGTATACGTAGGTTGGTAGTAACTAGTAGCTATTAAAATATTAATTTGTGACTGTATCTAGTTATATTTGCACCAGTTCAGCCAGAACCAGAACCGTAGCGGCCGGAGCCAGAGCGAGTGGTCGAGGGAACACGGCGCGGACTGCGGGGTGCGGGGTGCGGGTAGCGAGTAATTGACACCGGCGTGATTTAGAGCGGTGGGCGGGGCGGGGGCACGTTGCCGGGGGCCGGTCAGCCACCATTGGTCGCGACTCGCGCCCGCGCCGGACACCCCTCCCCGTGCGGGAGAGCCGCCGGCGGACATCAAGCACGCACACACTAGCGAACAACAACGACTTCTACATCTTTCGCACGACTCGACAACGGGCTTTGTCAGGCCAATGAGGTGCAGAACATCGTAATGTATCTACAGATCACAGCAGAAACTTGATGTTTGGCAGCCAGAAGGGCAAGTAGGTACAGACGACTCGGTTGGATTTATTTAAAGAAACAATACGTGAATTATACACGTCGTTGTAGTATATGTACCTTTGACCGATGATTCCTTAGCATTATATTCGAAAAAAAATATAAATGTCAGGTTTCAAGTTTTCAATTTTAACCGCCTCCGTGGCGTAATGGTTACTCCATTCGCTTCACACCAGGAGGTCGCGGGTTCCCAGTGGGTTCACTTGTAAGACTCGGTTTGGTTGGTGGTAGGGCATTTTCTAAGCCCGCCTGGCTAGCCACCACCATCTTATCTAAGTCTTGCCGCCAAGCATCAGTGTTAACAACATTAATGTGTTCCGGCTTAAAGATAAGATAGCCAGTTCTCCATTGCGTTGGGGAATCTTGGTAAGCCCGCTTCCATCTTCGGCGACATCGTCACTTACCATCAGGTGAGATGATGCCGAGGGCTAACCAATTGTAAATAAAAAAAATACTATCAATACCTAAAAGTTTGACAAAAACAATCCTGTTTGCAAGAAAATGCGAAGAAAAACATAAATTTTATTTAGCGTGCGGTGCAACGCGAGCCGTCGTCGTAGCTCGTAGCGCGTCGTAGGCGAGGGGTGAGAGGTGAGGGCCGAGGGGCGGGAGGCGAGGGCGCGACGCGTGACGCGTGTTTGTCAATACACGCCGCGCCGCCACCGCGACCCTTTGATGTCACCCCTCCCCGCCTCGCGCCCCGCGCCACTCACCACACTCCACATTGGCGGCAGCGCGCCATCTTCGTCGTGTGATAGTTGACAAAATAATTTTATTGTTATGTTATTAAATGCTCTCAGGCCTACATCTGTTTTTTTCACGATGATAATTTGATACCAATGATTCAATCCATACCATGGACACTTCATACAACGGGGCAGAAATGACATTACAAAAAAGGAATGACAAAACCTCAGGACGGAACAAACAAAATGGCGGCGAAATCCTATACGTTCGACAACCAAACTGTAACCAATCTGTATCAATCTGGGTGACGAGGGGGTGAGGTCGCAATTTAGAGAGCGGCAGGGAGTGTCCATACTGTATGTTAGTACTAATATACTATATATACTTTGATTTAAACACTGAATACAATAAGCAGGCCTTTATCAAAGGATTTAAGTGTCCCAACCCGCTTCATATTTCGTGACATTTTGAAATTTGCTTTTACTGCCGGGAGGGGTCAATAGACAGTTCGTTCAGATTAGGTATTTACTTTGCTTTTTAGCAACGTCGCACATAATACAATTCTTTTACCTACCTACCTACATTAAGCTACAAGAGGCACAATGCATCTTAGTGTAGGGAAATTGAAAGCCTCCCCGTCTTCAAGTAAATGCGATCAATCAAGTAGATGGATGCTATATTCGAGACAATCGCGAGGGTTCGCGGATCGCGGGGTAGGGGGAGGGGAAGGGGAGGAGGAGGGGGGAAAGGGCACGAGAATTTAATTCCCGGAGCCCGACGGAGCCGCGCAAATTAATTTTAATCGTCGTCATTAGGACGAGCGCGATCGCTGCGACGACGGGCGGGCGGCACAGCCTTTCAACTCCGCCGCTAGTTTTTATTTATGTCATCTAATTGCTGCACACTCACACACTCACACGGGAAGACCCATCAACCCAGCTAGTTACACTTTCCGTAGAAATTAATCTACATTTCTCGCCAAATGCATCACGCGAAGTTTTACTGGCGAGCCCAAAGTGCAACACCGTTGATGTGAACCAAAAGGTTTTGTACAAACATGGGTGTTTTTGGAGTTTAATTGATGATTATTGTGGATTATGTACCTACCTACCTAGCAAACATTATTGTGGATCATGTACTTACCTACCTAGCAAACATTATTGTGGATCATGTACCCTGAGCATGTACCTACCTGCCTAGCAAACATTATTGTGGATCATGTACCCACCTACCTAGCAAACATTATTGTGGATCATGTACCTAGGTACCTACCTTGCAATCAAGGAATGTAATATTATCACCAACGTCCCCTGGTGGCCGCGTGCGACTAGGTCAGAGCCGATGCCTAAACCTCCAGACACTAATTGCCACTTAAGGCCTTATGATGGGTCAAATGACATTATTCAATTCAAATTATTGAAAGACTGTGTAAAGCGATCACTATGGAAAAATATATAATATACTTAAAATAATAATAAATCGATTAAAGTGAATACAATTTTAAAAATATTACCAATTTTGATGTAAAAATTATACTTTAGACCCTGTTTTTGGCATTAATTGCAAAATTTCTCGAAAACAAATTGTTAATAATCAATGAAACCAACACACAAAAATCGGTGACTTTAAGACCTTTCATTTTAATTAAACACATTTTTTTAACTCATTTAAGTGATGAAAAGTAATAAAACATGTATAAATCGAGAATGTGGCGTTCGGTTTCAACGTAACAGCCGCATTGAAGACCGCATTGATTTGAACTTAAAATGAATAGACTTACGTTCGATATTATTCAAACAAGTATCAACCTGCTCGGATTGAGTGATCTTAGCGTTTTAAGTCTGCTTACTCTTGAACTAACTACGACGGTATACGAGTAGGTATAATTAAATATTTCACCATTATTTGTACACAGAAATAGAGACAAACAAACATTAAACAAGTTAAAAACATATAAAATGTACAGCTTATTTTACAAGAAATTTCTTACAGAAGACCTTGTAAAGAGAAAGTTATAAAAGAATGGCAGAAGACGTGGCAAATAACAAAGACTAAAATAAACAACAGAAATTTTTATAACAAGTTTGTGGTATATCTATAGCAATACAGCGTGGCAATGCTGCGAGCCTCATGGGAACCTGTGTATCAGGAACGAGTATGGGGGATTTTTTAAATTATTTATGTGGGGGGGTTTAGTTTAATTGACGTGATATTTTTTTTAAACAAATATTTTTAAGAACAGTATTTTAACAAAAGATTAATTTTGGACTCTTTCCTATAGAGGGCTTGTTAAAACTTTGATGTTCGGTTCTCTATGAAGCTACCACTTGCATTACTCGTTGATGTCTTTTTTATGGGGCTGCAACTGCCATTGCCTACTTCCTTCCTTCCGTCCTTTTAAGAAGCTACAAGTTTCATGTCTTCATGATGTCTTTTATATGAAGCTACAAGTTGCATTACTGGTTGATTTCTTTTCTAAATTTGGATGTCTCGTTGATATACTTTCTATGGGGCTACATTTCAATTTGTTTTACGCGTTGATCTCTTTTCTATGTGAAGACAGCTTGCTTCCTCGTTGTTGTCTTTTATAATGACAGGAACTCCGAGCATATGAGAACGCTACGCAACTTCAACTAGGAATGATTTCCTTGTCACCCACCGTTGTGGGGTATTGCTAGTTGTGGGGTATGAAAGCATGGAACGACCTGCTTTCATACAAAATACCTAATTGCATAGCTTGCTTGCCCAAGAGACAAAGCTTGGACCTTGGAAGATTTCAAGAGATATGTCTTCAATTAAACTTTTGGGAAGATGTGAGTAGGTAGTTGACTAAACTCATTGCATGTCAAAACGGCTGATTAGATCCAAATGAAATGTAGCGCGCAAGGAGCGGGGAGTAGGTATCGATCAGGGAGCAGCGAGGAGCGGGGAGCAGGGAAAACATGGCCTGCTTTACGAACGAAGTGGTATTTAGATAGATTTAAGCATCGAAAACAACAATATTGGTTTTCAAGCAAACGCTTATAGGTTTAACAATATTACCCGATGAAGCAGCCGAAAGCAAAGAAAAGGTCAAATAATTCTATACCGAGGTGTTTTTGATATCAAAATAATCCAGATAAAGTGCACTCCCACACGGAGAACATTCCTTCTCCCGAAGAATTTCACTCAATTTGCCTGCATAATAGGAGACACCTTTCTAGAGACTTTCTAGCTAGGCATAGGTTGTACAATACGCCACCATCCGCACATTAAATTTGTCGGTATTTGGAACCATCACATAACTTGCCTAAACACTTATTCTTCGCTCAAATGTGAACCAAGACCACGCGCAGAGTATGGTTCCGTAGTCATTTCAAAAAATAAATATACATTTTAAAATACAAAATTATCTTTGCAGTTGTAATAAAACATTCTGTACGGAAAATGTATTACATTTTTACAAATCCAACTGCACATTTTAAGTTGGTCGATTATTTACTTCTAAAATAAGCAAGCCTCGTCGTAAAAGTTTTCCTTTTAATATGATTAAATTACCTACTATTTATAAGTTTTTTCCGATGTCTTGAAATAGTGGTTTAGCTGACGAGAGGGGAGAAACTTTAATTGTAACAAAAATTATCAATTTAAAGCATTCCGCAAATGAATCCCATAATTGAAAAACAGTTTTCACACATCTGCAATACTTCTGAACGACCTATCTAATAACATCCCACATCATGGGATAGACTAGAAAAAAAATCACCCCTTCCCTTTGTATGGGAGGTACCATTTTTTTAACAAGATTTTGTTTTACCACTTTGTCTGAGGTAAACTGCGGATAGACGGATGGATATGTTTGTATGAAAACCTACCATGTCGGTTCGCCTCCAGGATTAAATAATATATAAGATAACTTATCCGGCTGCAGCGAGGGGTGAGACAGGGAGACGTCGTATCTCCGAAATTGTTCACAGCCGCCCTGGAAGATGTTTTTAAGCTTTTGGACTGGGACTCGGCATTAATTTCAACGGCGAGTATTACCCACCTTCGATTCGCTGACGATATCGTGGTCATGGCTGAGACTATGAACGACTTAGGCACAATGCTCGATGGTCTCAGTAGAGCCTCTCAATAAGTACGAGTAGGTCTTAGAATAAACATGGACAAGACGAAAATTATGTCAAACGTCCGTGTCACACCTACTCCTGAAGGTTGGAGGCTCTACGCTCGAAGTTATTGCCGAATATATGTGTACTTGGGACAAACAGTCCAGTTAGGTAGGTCCAACTTCAAGAAAGAGATCAATCGTCGAATCCAACTCAGCTGGGCAGCGTTTGGGAAGCTTCGCAATATCTCACGTCCCAAATACCGCAGTGTCTTAAGGCCAAGGTCTTCGACCAGTGTGTGTTGCCAGTGATGACATACGGAACTGAGACATCGTCGCTTACTATGGGCCTCATAAGAAGGCTCAAGTTCATCTAAAGGGCAATGAAGCGTGCTATGCTCAGAGTTTCTCTGCGTGATCGAATCAGAAACGAGGAGAACCAAAGTAACCGACATAGCTCTCAGAATTGCTAAATTAAAATGGCAGTGGGCGGGGCACATTACTCGTAGAACGGATGGCCGTTGGGGCAGTAAAGTTCTCGAGTAGCGACCGCGCACCGGAAAACGTAGCGTAGAAAGACCTCCCACTCGGTGGACCGATGACCTTGTGAAGGGCGCGGGAAACCACTGGATGCGGGTATCACAAAACCGATCGTCGTGGAAAAGCAGCGGACGTCCTTCGGCTGATATGATGAGACGGACGGACATGGCGAAACTATAAGGGTACACCGTTGACTACGGCGGAACCCTAAAAACCAATGAATTGTACAGCCACGCTGTGAATACTTTCTCGCGTAGCCTTCACCATCCGCCTGGCCGTCTACACTACACAAATCAATAATAATAATTATAAATAATAATTGTAAACAACAACAAGAAGCGGATCGATTCATTGACATATTATCATAAAACTCTTGATTTCGAAATTTTATATCAATCGGACCATGACGATGTTCTCATTCTGACCACTGACACTCGCGCCGCCGACTGGCTAAGAAACTTGGATATTTATTGATGACATTCGACAGATTTTGTGTACAAGTGTTACGAGTACCTAAATACACGAAGCCTCACCGAAGGACGGATGGACGTTTTAGAAAACACGTTTCTTGCATAATGTAATGGCCTCATTACAACCATCCCTCGCATCTCGATCCTTGTGTACACGTCTGACGTCTACTGGCCGCGCGTAATTAAAAAAGCCAAATTCAAATTATGATGGTTCGCGTTTGGAATCCTTTCAAGATTTTTTCTACATTCATTCGTTTTTGGAATTAACATTAGTCCAGTAAGTAGGAACTCTCTTTCTCCATCCGTTCGTAGAACGTCTGCACTCTAGATTAAGCGCCAAACAATAATCAACGAGTATGTAGAACGTCTGCACTCTAGACTAAGCGCCAAACAATAATCAACGAGTATGTAGAACGTCTGCACTCTAGACTTATCGCCAAACAATAATCAACGAGTATGTAGAACGTCTGCACTCTAGAATAAGCGCCAAACAATAATCAACGAGTATGTAGAACGTCTGCACTCTAGACTAAGCGCCAAACATTAATAAATGAGTATGTAGAACGTCTGCACTCTAGACTAAGCGCCAAACAATAATCAACGAGTATGTAGAACGTCTGCACTCTAGACTAAGCGCCAAACAATATTCAACGAGTATGTAGAACGTCTGCACTCTAGACTAAGCGCCAAACAATAATCAACGAGTATGTAGAACGTCTGCACTCTAGACTAAGCGCCAAACAATAATCAACGAGTATGTAGAACGTCTGAACTTTAGACTTAGCGCCAAACAATAATCAACGAGTATGCAAAACCCACTCAGGTCCCGCACGAGGTGCAACACAAGTGATACACAACACATTTTCAGTGATTCTACCCGGAGTTGCGCACCCGAGTCGGGACCAGCTGGTCCCGCACGAGGTGCAACACAAGTGATACACAACACATTTTCAGTGATTCTACCCGGAGTTACGAACCCGAGTCGGGACCCGCACAGGTCCCTCACGAGGTGCAACACAAGTGATACACAACACGTTTTCAGTGATTCTACCCGGAGTTACGCACCCGAGTCGGGACCCGCTCAGGTCCCGCACGAGGTGCAACACAAGTGATACACGCACAACACATTTTAAGTGATTCTACCTGGAGTTACGCACCCGAGTCGGGACCCGCTCAGGTCCCGTACGAGGTGCAACACAAGTGATACACAACAGATTTTGGGTAAAATTAGAAAAAGGAATTCACTCGAAAATACTTAGTTTACTCCCTCGCGACGCTCGCGCGCTCCAAAGTAAAAACACGTACCTCACAACATGCATGAGTGATCATAACCAGCTTGTTGGAAGAACTTGAGTGAGTAGGTAGCGATACATTCGGGAGCGGCGGGCCTCCCCGGGGCTCCCCGGGCGGCGACGGAAGCCGCCTCGCCGCAAAGCGGGAATGTTTTGTTTTGTCACTCGCTGAAGCGCTTAAATCATCACAATTAAAATATCTTTATCCGAAGCGAGTAGAATTCCTTTGAATATTAAAACATAACAAACTTTGACGACGGGCGAACTTTTGAGATGTAACCTTGGAACAACAGTTCGTAAAAGGACAGGATTTAATAATTTTGTTTTTCATGTTTGATTTAGACTTTGCCCGCGGCTTCGCCCGCGCGGACATCGTTTTTATGACTGTATTTGAGAGTGAGTGGTACGCCAGCCGCTAGTTTTCTCCAAATCCCTCAGGAACTATATCAGGCTATTCTGAAAGGCACTCTATATCACTTCCCATCCTTTCAACCAATTATATACAAAAAAAACACTTCAATCCGTTGCTTCCTTGCGACGCCGACGTGCGCGAGCGTGGAAATGAGTTTTCCCCAGATCCCACGGGAACTATAGTTAGTAAATTATGTCATTTTCCACCTCCTTAACCATCTCTGTTCATAAAATCACAACAATCATTGTTCCGCTGCGATTTTAAAGAAATTTCAAAAAAAATCAGTTTCCTCAGGAACTGTGTCGGACCATGCTGGACACGGGATAAAAAGTAGCTTATGTTCTTTCCAGTAACATAGGCTACCTACATGCCAAATTTCATTAGGTTAATCGTGGAAAGGTAACAAACAAGCAAACAAACACATTTTCACATTTATGATGTTAGTAAGGATAAAGCGTTTTCTTTGTCATAAAGTTGAAGAAATGTGTAGCGTTGGGCCGGCATAGGTAAGTAACCGTGGTAGTAACAGTAGGTACTGTAGCAACTAGGTCTTGTGAGGCACTGCACTTGTTGTAGTAAATGTGCAGAGTTGGGCCGGCATAGGTAAGGGTGGTGGTAGTAACAGTAGGTACTGTAGCACCTAGGTCTTGTGAGGTACTGCACTTGTTGTAGTACATGTGCAGAGTTGGGCCGGCATAGGTAAGGGTGGTGGTAGTAACAGTAGGTACTGTAGCACCTAGGTCTTGTGAGGCACTGCACTTGTTGTAGTAAATGTGCAGCGTTGGGCCGGCATAGGTAAGGGTGGTGGTAGTAACAGTAGGTACTGTAGCACCTAGGTCTTGTGAGGTACTGCACTTGTTGTAGTAAATGTGCAGCGTTGGGCCGGCATAGGTAAGGGTGGTGGTAGTAACAGTAGGTACTGTAGCACCTAGGTCTTGTGAGGTACTGCACTTGTTGTAGTAAATGTGCAGCGTTGGGCCGGCATAGGTAAGGGTGGTGGTAGTAACAGTAGGTACTGTAGCACCTAGGTCTTGTGAGGTACTGCACTTGTTGTAGTAAATGTGCAGCGTTGGGCCGGCATAGGTAAGGGTGGTGGTAGTAACAGTAGGTACTGTAGCACCTAGGTCTTGTGTGGCACACACTTGTTGTAGTAAATGTGCAGCGTTGGGCCGGCATAGATTAGGATGGTGGTAGTAACAGTAGATAATGTAGCACCCAGGTCTTGTGAGGTACTGCACTTGTTGTAGTAAATGTGCAGCGTTGGGCCGGCATAGATTAGGATGGTGGTAGTAACAGTAGATAATGTAGCACCCAGGTCTTGTGAGGTACTGCACTTGTTGTAGTAAATGTGCAGCGTTGGGCTGGCATAGGTAAGGATGGTGGTAGTAACAGTAGGTAATGTAGCACCTAGGTCTTGTGAGGCACTGCACTTGTTGTAGTAAATGTGTAGCGTTGGGCTGGCTAAGGTAAGGATGGTGGTAGTAACAGTTGATACCTAAGTCTTGTGAGGCACTGCACGTGTTGTAGTAAAACGTCTGCAATAGACGTTCTTACAAGAGTTCTGGAAAGGAGGCTCCGCGCAGGCTAACGTAGCGCAACACACCTCTTGGGCCAGTAACCTCGATTCTGACAAGTGGACTCACAAGGTACAATATCTTTACAAGTGGTGCATCTTGGTGGAGGGAGACCTATGCCTAGTAGAGGACCATGCCCGCGTTGATAAAAATGAACATCGGTGGTAACAATGACGAACACACGTGAATGTTGTTGGAGGCGGTTACTTACCGCACACAAGTGTGGCAGCGGCCCAACAAAGCCCACCATTGCATCACTGCGCGGTCAGGCAGGGGAGCTTGTGAATAGAGCAGCGTAGTACCGACGACGAACGGACTGTTGCCTAGTAGTGACCGGGCACATGCAGGAGGAGCAGATCGCGGCGGCAGCAGCATGATGTGGTGACAGACATAAAGGTTACCGTTTGGTTGTAGCTACTGACCAGGTACAGGCGGGTAGGAATAGGGCGGCGCGCAGGCGGCCGCGTCGAGGTGCGCATGGTGCGCGTGGTGCGCGTGCGCGTGCGCATGCTGCGGCGCCCACTCGACGGGCTTGTACTGCGGCAGTGCGCCGCGCGGCAAGAGCAGCCCGCCGTAGCTTGCCATGTTGTGGTGCGCCGCGGCCGCGTGATACTCCGCCGCGTGCCGCGCGTGCGCCGCCGCGTGCCCGTACCTGCCACAGGGCCACACCAAATCACTTAACACAACACATACACAGTGTTATTGCAACATTCTTTGAATGTCACATCGTCATTCAAAGAACTTATATTCACCAAGAGAAACAGTGCCAGCTACGAGTATTAAATGGTGTACAAACAAATAATAGCGGCGTAGGCCAATGTTTTGGATGATCTCGTTTCCAAAAAAATTGTACAGCCCTGCTGTGTATACTTTTTAGTTATACCTTCCAGGCTCGCGTAGTCATACCTATACACAAATCAACAATAAACATTAGGTAAATACTTTAACTTGGCATCAAAGAAAAAGGTTCAGGACACATTGGTCGACTGCGTTAGGCGGTTTTCCCATACAAAACGAGCGCGAAGTATGAAGCGCGGCCGTCAACGTCGATGCGAAAGGATACATACGTCGTGCCATACTTGGCGCTCGTTTTGTGGGACAACCGTCGTACGCCGTCAACCAATGTGTCCTGAACCTTGTTCTTGTTCTTTAGCATCAAAGAACAAGGTTCAGGACACATTGGTTGACGGCGTACGACGGTTGTCCCACAAAACGAGCGCCAAGTATGGCACGACGTATGTATCCTTTCGCATCGACGTTGACGGCCGCGCTTCATACTTCGCGCTCGTTTTGTATGGGAAAACCGCCTAACGCCGTCGACCAATGTGTCCTGAACCTTTTTCTTTGATGCCAAGTTAAAGTATAAACTAATGTTTATTGTTAATTTGTGTATAGGTATGACTACGCGAGCCAGTGAAGGTATAACGAGAAAGTATACACAGTATCGGAAACTAAAAAGGCAGATCTCTAAGTCCCTGACCCGCTATTTGCGCCAGTATAATACAAATTGTATTAAAGAGGCCATTGAGCACAACAAAGGCTCAAAAGTGTTCGCAAGAGATCTTTCTGTAGGACATAGCCAAGTGAACAAGCTGAAGACTGAGGATGGCAGGATCATATCGTTTAAGACTGAGTTGCTGGAAGAAGTTGAGAAGTTCTATGGACAAATGTACAGGACCACACGTTTGTCTGTCAGCGATCTGGCTAAAGACCCAAGAGCCAGACTAACCCGACACTATATCTCGGATGTCAGCCAAGTTTCATCCCGATCCGTCCAGTGGTTGAAGCATGAAAGAGTAGCAAACATCTATACATCCATACGTCCATACATACAAACTTTCGCGTTTATAATATTAGTAGCATTATGTGGGTAGTAGTTACTCGGAGTATTGCTGGTGCCCGGTGTCGTATTCGTAGGTACAGATCGACGGGCGTGAAGCCGGGCGCGAGCACGCCTGTCGCCGTCATTGCGTTGAAGGATGACGTAATGTGAGTGAGTGTGGGTAGTAGTTACCCGGATTAGAGCTAATGCCAGGAGTCGTAGTCGTACAGGTGAACGGGCGTGCAGCCAGGAGCGGGCACGCGGACTCCTACCGCCCCGCGTTGAAGAACGACGTAACTATTAAGAAGTTACCCGGAGTAGTGCTGGTGCCAGGGGTGGTAGTCGTACAGGACAACGGGCGTGCAGCCGGGCGCGGGCACGTGGTCTCCCACCGCTCTACGTTGAAGAATGACGTAACTATGAAGAAGTTACCCAGAGTAGTGCTGGTGCCAGGGGTCGTAGTCGTACAGGTCAACGGGCGTGCAGCCGGGTGCGGGCACGCGTTCTCCCACCGCCCCGCGTTGAAGAATGACGTAACTATGTAGTAGTTACCCGGAGTAGTGCTGGTGCCAGGGGTCGTAGTCGTACAGGACAACGGGCGTGCAGCCGGGCGCGGAAACGCTGTCTCCCACCGCTCCACGTTGAAGAATGACGTAACTATGAAGAAGTTACCCAGAGTAGTGTTGGTGCCAGGGGTCGTAGTCGTACAGGTCAACGGGCGTGCAGCTTGGCGCGGGCACGCGGTATCCCACCGCCCCGCGTTGAAGAACGACGTAACTATGTAGTAGTTATCCAGAGTAGTGCTGGTGCCAGGGTTCGTAGTCGTACAGGTCGACGGGTGCGCAGCCAGGCGCGGGCACGCCGGCCGTCGCCGCCGCGTTGAAGAACAACGTAACTATGTAGTAGTTACCCGGAGTAGTGCTGGTGCCAGGGGTCGTAGTCGTACAGGTCGACGGGTGCGCAGCCAGGCGCGGGCACGCCGGCCGTCGCCGCCGCGTTGAAGAACAACGTAACTATGTAGTAGTTACCCGGAGTAGTGCTGGTGCCAGGGGTCGTAGTCGTACAGGTCGACGGGTGCGCAGCCAGGCGCGGGCACGCCGGCCGTCGCCGCCGCGTTGAAAAACGACGCCGGCAGGTTGCGCGACCCCATCGGCACGCTCTCTGTGCACAAACACACAGCATACAAATAAACAAACAAAAGGAGTCAGGTAAATAACTTTAGAAATTAAGGCCCAGTGGTACCTAAAAATCCCCTTAAACAGTAAATTTAAATTCTATGAAAACATACTGGTATTATTGAGAATAGTTACAAGGGACTATATCGACTGGAAACACGATTTAATAAAGTTGGCTCGATAGAATAATTTCGCAAAGGTACCTCTTTTTAATAGAATAGAATAGAATAGAATAGAATAGAATGCTTTATTTGCTTTTAAATAAGGTAAGTATAAAAGATCTTACAATAGTTATAGAATCACTTATTTAGCTATTTAAATGTTATTAGCATGCAAATATTATTTATAAGTACAAAAATAATAAAATAAAATAAAGTAGGTCCAAGTAATTATTCAACATTTTCCAAATTCATAATTCAAATAAAATAATGATACTACAGATTAATACTACAGATTAACATTGCTTATGTTTTAGAAAATCCTCAACGGAATAAAACATGTTCTGAAGAAGCCAATCATGCATTGTTGCCTTAAACTTGTTAAAGGGCAATTCCCGAATCGATTGCGGTATTTTATTATATATTATGTGGCCCATCCAGTAACAATTTTTCTGAAACCGCGTTGTTTTGGGAATCTCATCCGTTACTAACCTGTCAGGATTCCTCTTATTTCGAACTGATACGTCACTAACTTTTTTGTAGAACACATGTTGATTTTGTTGAACTACTTTTGCCATTTCTTGTATATAAAGACAAGGTAGTGGCAGTATTTTTAGGTTTCTAAATAGGGGCCTACATGAAATATCTTGTGAAACACCGAATATGGCACGGACACACTTTTTTTGAGCAATAAAAACCTTTTTGACATTAGTACTGTTCCCCCATATTATGAGACCGTATCTGAGGACCGATTCTACGTAAGCAAAGTATGCTGTGACTGCAGTATGTCTTGTCGCTACCTTAGTCAGTTTATAAATAGCAAAACTGAAACTATTGACTTTTGCACATACTTTTTCAACCTGTTCTTTCCAGTCAAGCTTCTCGTCAATAATAGTACCTAGAAACTTAACGTTACTAGCGCTTCTAAGGGTTTGTCCATTACAAGCAACATTTAATGAATTAAAATTATAATTGTTAAAGTTAAGGTATGTCGATTTGTCTAAATTAATTTGCAAATTATTACTGTTTACCCATTTGTATATTGATTTGATGGCATTATTGATGTCAGATTCGTGAATATTAAATGTCAAATTTTTATTAGTTGTCACTATTACTGAAATATCGTCTGCAAAAAGCATTGTTCTATGTCTAGTCGTATCCGGTAAATCGTTTATATATATTAAGAATAAGAGAGGACCGAGTACACTCCCTTGTGGTACGCCATGTGTGATTAACCTAAACTCTGATTTGTAAGTCTGCGTTATATGCTTATTGTTGAGTTTACTTACTTCTACACACTGCTTTCTTTCTTTAAGGTATGTAGATATCCATCTGTTTGCTGGACCTCGAATACCAGATCTCTCTAGTTTTGTCAAAAGCAGTTCATGTGAGACAAAATCGAACGCCTTTGACAGGTCGAAAAAAACGGTAGTCGTATGAGATTTAGCATTGGTGCCATTGAGAATTTCCCTTATGAGATTAAAAGTTGCTAGGGCAGTTGATTTTTGTTTCTGAAAGCCATATTGGTAACGATTTATAATATTATATTTAGTGAAGAAACTCATTAACTTACTATGCAAAACTTTCTCAAAAATTTTCGAAAATATTGGTATAATTGTAATTGGGCGATAATTGCCCATTTCACTTTTTGAGCCTTTTTTATGTAAAGGTTTAACAACAGAGTATTTAAGCTTATCTGGGAATGTACCAGTTTCCATTGACAAGTTAATAAGATAAGCCATAACTTTGCATATTTCCTCTTTGCATTTCTTAACCACTTTTGTTAAGGCATTTTATCGTCTATTTTCGGTTTGATTCTTAAAATAAGTAATTTGATTACTCAAATATAGTTCATAGGTGACTGAAGGGAAAACATCGAATGGATTTTTATTTAAGACTAGCTTTTGCCCGCGGCTTCGCCCGCGTGGACATAGCTTTTATGACTCTTTTTGACGGTGATGGTGCGCGAGCCGCAATCGGCTCGCAATCGTGGACATGAGTTTTATCGAGGTACGTCAGGAACTATATCGGGCTATTCTGATTAGCAGTCTTTATCACTTCCCACCCCCTCAACAAATTCTATACAAAAAAACACTTTAATCCGTTGCTCCGTTGCGACGCCGCCGACGCGCGCGAGCGTAGAAAACAGTTTTCCCCAGATCCCTCGGGAACTATGTCAGGATATACTTATTATAAAATTATGTCATTTTCCACCGCATCTACCATCTCGTGTTAAAAATCACACCAATCCATTTTTCCGTTGCGAGTTTAAAGAAATTAACTAAGAAAGAGTATTGTTTTAGTTCCCTCAGGAACTGCATCGGGCTATGCAAATTTCAAGACATAAAAAGTAAACCATTTCCTTCCCAGTGACACAGGCTACCTGCATGCCAAATTTCATCAAGATTGGTAGAGGTGTGAATAGGTAACAAAAAAACAAACACATTTTTACATTTATAATATAGTAAGGATTTTAGCCGATTGCGGCTCGCGCACCACTCACCTTCAAAAAGAGTCATAAAATCCATGTTCACGTGGGCGAAGCCGCGGGCAAAAGCTAGTCTAATAATAAAATTTCCTAAAAATATTAATTTGGTTCGAATACCGGAGTTGTATCAGCTCCGAAGGAGCCCATAACGCACTTTTCGTTGACGCGCTGGATGGCAATAGACAATCTTAGCAGCAGGTAGGACCCGGAGCGGGTGTCACATCGCCTCTCTCGAAGGCGACGGCCAATAAAAGATAATAGAAAAAACCTCTGAGGGTTCAGCAGCCGCTTGTCTCACAGACCAGCGGCACAAAGCAGTAATTTTCTTTCAATAAATACGCGTGAGGTGTGAGGCACAAAAAGTGCTGACGCACGTGGCGTCCCACAGAAGGCACTTTCCTCTCTGCCATGGCACCTGTTTAAACTGTCCTGCCTTTTGCTATCAGATCGACTAAAGCCCGGTGGCTGCATCAAAGATGGAATATTCCATCTAGCCGAGACCAGTGCCCTTCGAGTGAGGTCATTAAAGGCATGGTGACGTGGGAATCATCACAAACAACGACCGCAACTCAGAGCGTGATGGCCAATTGTCTCCACCTTGGATTCGCAAATACATTGATAAGGTTCACAGACACTGCAGCCCAGGCGGAGAGCAACTGCCACACGCAAATAGTAGGCGTCAGAAGAGTACCCATAACTGTGCCTCTTGTTAAAAGATGCACAACTCGAATTTTTTTACACTCGTTTTTTTACACGATTGGATTCTTTAAAAAAATACCTATCTGTTAGTCTATGAAACATATCGCTACGTGCCATAGTTCCAGAGTTAGAGTTGTGTAAAGTAGCGTATGCTGAAAAATACTTAAAAGAAATTCACTCAAAAGTATGAAATTTTTTAAACGACACTATTATATTTATAGATAAATCTAATTTCCCACGGGGCCTATTTAGTTTTCCGGGATAAAGAATACCCAACTATGTAATTATGGTCAAAACAACACATCTCAATGTACAGGTTTCATAATGTTACGTTGAGCCATTCTAAAGATACATTTTTTTTTCCATTCCTGCAGGTACTCTTAATTTTTTGGGATTAACAATGTCACAGTTTTAGTTCGCGATATAAGGTATCAACGTGTAAGTCCGCCATTTTATATAATATACTAGCTGTTTCCCGCGGCTTCACCCGCGTGGACCACGTTTCTATGACTTTTCGAGGGTGCGCAGTGCGCGAGCCGCAAGCGGTAAAAAGTAAAAAGTAGCCTATGTCTTAATCCAGGTCCTAATCTGTCTACCTACCAAATTTCAGCCAAATCCGTTCAGTAGTTTTTGCGGGAAAGCGTAACAGACAGACAGAGTTACTTTCGCATTTATAATATTATATATATATATAGTAGGGATTTTTTAAGTATTGTAACAAAAGATCAATAAAGAGTTTACAAACGAACAAACTTAATTGCAATTGATCAAGCAACATTTGCCTGGTGAGCCATTCTAGAAATGCATACTTTTGATTTTCTCACGGGAACTCTTGAATTTTCTTGGATAAACAGTATCCAATATGTTAATCCGGGCTATAAGGAACCACCATACAAAATTTCATCAAAATCGGCCCGGTAGATTTTGCGTGATGCGCGAACATACAGACAGACAGACAAAAATTCCAAAAGTTGTGGTTTTGGCCTCTATATCGTTACTAATGTCCACCACAGTTATTATTTTCCAAAAATATTTCATGTTCAGATACGGCCCCGTTACAGTTTTATTATATTAATAAATAAATATGATGAAAATAAAAACGAAAACATCGAAAAAGTGCCAAAGTGTGGTTATTTTCTTCCCTCTTTACACGTAAAGAAAAAGACAGACAGATTTTTAAGTACCATTGCGCCTTAACTAAAAATTAAGAACCCGACTGCATAAAAACGTAACCCCTATTTTTTTAACAGTCGGGTAAAAAAATATCCTATTCACTACTCACGGGATTGAGATGAATCGAACGACAGCTCGCTCATCAGAATCCATCAAGCCATGCAGGCTAATAATTAAGCAACCTCTTTTTTGGCGAGTCGGGTAAAAGTGTATTCTATGTCACTTATGGGGTCAAAACTAATCTAACACGTGCTGTTTAATTTGCACTCCAAAATCCATCAAGCATGGCTACAGAGCTTGCCAAAGAAATCCTTACTTAATATCCTTACTAATATTATAAATGTGAAAATGTGTTTGTTTGTTTGTTTGTTACCTTTTCACGCTTCAACACCACGACCAATCTTGATGATATATTATTCAAAAATATCTTTAATCTTAAATCAGGCTACCTGCATGCCAAATTTCACTGGGATTTCATTTTTGCCTGTGTCACTGGGAAGGACATAGGCCACTTTTTATATAGCATAGTCCGATGCAGTTCCCGAGAGGACTGATATAATACACTTTGTTTTGGTAATGTCTTTAACATCGCAACTACAATAAATTGTTGTGATTTATTGCACACAGATAGTTGAAGTGATGAAAAATTACATAATTTACTAATTAGCTATCCTAGCATAGTTTCGGAGGAATCCGGGGAAAACTTATTTCCACGGTCGCTCACGTCGGCATCGCAACGGAGCAACGGATTAAAGTGATTTTTGTACAGAATTGGTTGAAGGAGTGATCTAGCCTGCTAATCAGAATAGCCCAATATAGTCCCTGAGCGATCCGAAGAAAACCAATGACCACACTCGCGCACCACTCACCCTCAAAGACACTAAAATGATGTCCACGCGGGCGAAGCCGCAGACAAAAGCTAGAAAATGAATAACTAAACATGATGATATGATGATATCAGCTCATATACGGCCCGAGCCTACCCTAATAAATAAGGGCGATCGGGCCTTAGGCGACCACGCGGGCCCAGTGCGGGTTGGTCGACTTCACACACAACCTGCAAGTTTCTCCGCAGGCGTGTGCAGGTTTCCTCACGATGTTTTCCTTCACCGTAAGAGCGTCGGATAAACGCACATATGAAATGTAAATTCGAAATCACATTGGTACGTGGCAGGATTCGAACCACGACCTCCCGGACAGAAGGCGGCGGCCCTAGCCGTTACGGTTCGGGTAAATACCGATCTTTCTTAGCGCAGTTGTATCTGTGGTTACTATAATTTTCGAAAAACCTAAACACTTTTAGGTACAAGCTTTTCATATTGCATTGTCACGCGATATATTGGCATGCATAATTTCAGCTCAATCGGAAACCCGGAAGTGGGTCAAATTTATATTGCAAGATTCCACCCGAACAAACATACATACATTGCAAGTTAATTAAAAGCTTGTAATAATGCGTCGTTACGACGCCGACGACGGCGTATTAGCAGAAAAAAAACCCATAACGAGTATACGCATTTTCGCGTTAAGTAATGTGTAATGTGTATACGCTCCGGTTCAACGGACATGTTGCATAGCTAATTGCGGTCACGGACGACACCTACTTATTCATGAACAAGTTGAAATACATCGAAATACTCTGTACTGGGTGATGATGGAATTACGGCTGAACTTCTGAAAGCAGGTGGAACAGCGGTGCTTAAAGCTCTTCAGAAGTTATTTCATTCCGTTATACTTGAGGGACAAACGCCTAAGACACGGCACAGAAGTGTGGTCGTGCTATTCTTCAAGAAGGGTGACACAACACTCTGTGAAGAACTTCAGACCCATCTCACTTCTGAGCCATGTTTACAAGCTGTTTTCGAGAGTCATTACGAATCGTCTCGCACGCAGGTTTGACGACTTCCAGCCTCCCAGACAAGCCGGTTTTCGAAAAGGCTTTAGTACCATAGACCGCATACATACGCTGCGGCAGATTATACAGAAGACCGAGCGTACAATCAGCCACTATGCTTAGCATTCGTGGACTAAGCCTTTGATTCGGTCGAAATTTGGGTTGTGTTACAGACTCTTCAGCGGTGCCAAATTCACTATCGATATATCGAGGTACTCAAGTGTCCACCATGTCGGTTCGCCTCCAGGATCAAAACTCGGAACCTATCCGGTTGCAGCTAGGAGTGAGACGTCATATCTGCGAAACTGTTCACCGGCCGCCCTATGGAAGATGTTTTAAAGCTTTTGGACTGGAGTGGACTCGGCATTAATATCAACGGCCAGTACATCACCCACCTTCGATTCACTGACGATATCGTGGTCAGTGAATCGAAGTCGGTTACTATAGGCCTCATAAGAAGGTCACCCAAAGGGCGCCAAACCCTAGGGCGCGTGCTATGCTCAGAGTTTCTCTGCGTGATCGAATCAGAAACGAGGAGATCCGTAGGAGAACCAAAGTTACCGACATAGCTCTCAGAATTGCTAAACTTCAGTAGCAGTGGGCGGAGCACATAGCTCGTAGAACGGATGGCCGTGGGGACAGTAAACTTCTCGAGTGTCTACCACGCACCGGAAACCGTACCGTAGGCAGGCCTCCCACTTTCTCAAGAAGCTCTCAAGCGCCAACCATCCTGGCTGCTGCAGCGCTCCCTGGCCATAAAACATGTCTAAGAACATCCCTTGAAATCGTACCTTTTTGAATGAAAACAACCACATGAAAATCGGCCCACAAGTTTTCAAGATAAATAGCAACATTCGTTCACACACAAACCAATGACCTCTCACCCTCAACGCATACCTCTTCTCCGTTCCGTCGTAAGTAAAGATATTGGAAGTGCGTATCAATGATGAAAACAATATAGCAAGAGAATAAAGCCATTACAAGTTTTCACGTGTAGAACGTTAGTGTAACTTATGTTTGTTATCATAGAAAAATGAAACCGGCCAAGTATGAGTCGGACTCGCACAATGTGGGATTCCGAAGTCTTTTCAAAAAATAAAGGTTTATTTTAAAAACACAAAATTATATTTACAGTTGTTAACAGAACATTTTGTATGGAAAATCTATGAAGTTTTGACAAATCCAACTGCAAATCTTTAGTTGGTCGATTATTACTCCTAAACTACTTAGCCGTGACAGTTTACCTTTTAAATTGATTATAACCCTTTACAACCGGCTCATAGTTAAGCGTACATTTAACTTTTAAAAAATCTAGCGCTTCTCATAACTTATTTTTCAATACAGTTGCTCCAAAAGTGGTACTTTATACGCTGGTTTATTGTGCGCAAAACTGATTTGACCGCACACGTGCTGTTTAATTTGCCACTTTTTTAATTTGTAGCTCTGAGAAAGAAAACATTACAAGCAAATAAAAAAATATAATAAACAAAGATACAGAAAGATACTGAAAACTTTTGAAAGGAGAATTTTAAAAGAGATGGGTTGTTCTGTTTCTCCGTGAGGTTAGTACTTAACGCTAGCTGATAAGATTCTCTTTGGGTTATATCTTTGTGACGAAAGGAGAATAAATACGAATGAAGCTCATAGGTTACACTAAGGAATAGGTCATCTTTTTCAAGGTGGTTTTTATGTTTAGTGTCCCGCTCTGACGAAAAAAATAAATGGTCACGTTTGTTTAGCATAACTTACCTAATAGGGATGACGAATGCTAGTCATCTGAGTTACTTTTTATCATCTGTCAAAAACGACATTTTGTTCTAAAAATGTTAGAAATACCTAAGCGCGACGTCATAGTTTTGCAGCGTCATTTATGTACTCATTTTGTGATTTTGGTGAATTAAAAATCGAAGACTTGATGGAAAACAAAACGAGTAAGGTTTTCCGAAGTTTAAGTAGGAGGGCCTACTTTTTTCCTTAAAAAAGCGTCGGTGGCTCAACCGGTAACGACTCGGTCCATCTATTAACTAGAGGTACCGGGTTCAAATCTGGACGGCCAATGTACCAATGAGTTTTTCAAAAAACTTACGTACATATACTTACCGATTGCTTTAACGGTGAAGGAAAACATCGTGAGGAAACCTGCACACGCCTGCGAAGAAACTCAAAGGTTGTGTGTGAAGTCGACCAACCCGCACTGGGCCCGCGTGGTCGACTAAGGCCTAATCGCCCTGATTCAGGGTAGGCTCGAGCCCCTCGGTGGGGACGTATATGAGCTGTTATAATAATTATAATAAAAGTAGGAGGGCAATTTGGTGATCAAGAGTTCATAATTTATTTCTGATGCTGTCGTAATCCCTATTACGCCTAGAAGGTGTTCTCGCGGCCACGCATAGGCTGAGCACACAGAGAAGGTCGGAAGCATCAAGGCGACTACTGTACAGTTCGGTGAGCTGAGCAGTGTCAGATCAGCGGCTTCCCCACTCCCTACGCAGCCGCAGCGATAGAGCAAGGAAGTAAACATGCTTATAGCGATCGAGGTAATCGGATATACAGGGTGTAACAAAATTTGTATAGGTCCCGTTAACTGGAGCTTCTGCTAATCATACTGAACAACTTTTGTTTTACGACTTTGCTGAAATCGCAAAAAAAAAAATTACACTTCATACAATTAATCAACTGAACTACCAAATTTCTGCATTTTAGTATGGAGGGTCCAATTTGTATTTCGAGAATTGACTATGGGTTCCTTGGGGAAAGTTGTTCAGTATGATGAGTAGAACCCCCAGTTATCGGGTCCTACACCAATTTTTTTACACCTGTCTAAGTCTTGAATTTAAAAAGCGAAGAAATTTACGCTGAACCTTTTCGACAAGGTCAATGTAAATGTTGTAGCTGGGAACCATATTTGCGAACCATATCTACTCCAAATGACTTTTAACTAGTGAATAACATAGAATTTATTCAGAAGTTTGTACCTTTGTGACGCGGAGTAGATACCTACGCGCGTAGAGTGCGCGCGCGCCGAGCGCGATAGTGACGGTGCAGTGCAATGAATAAATGTTTTGGAGTATGATTGATTAAGCGTCGGTGGCACAACCGGTAACGACTCGGTCCATCTAACCAGAGGTACCGGGTTCAAATCTGGACGGCCAATGTACCAATGAGTTTTTCAAAACTTACGTACATACTTACCGATTGCTTTAACGGTGAAGGAAAACATCGTGAGGAAACCTGCACACGCCTGCGAAGAAACTCAAAGGTTGTGTGTGAAGTCGACCAACCCGCACTGGGCCCGCGTGGTCGACTAAGGCCTAATCGCCCTGATTCAGGGTAGGCTCGAGCCCCTCGGTGGGGACGTATATGAGCTGTAATGATGATGATTGATTATTGATTATGTTCTTGGACGAAGTGATTCTTTGTGAATAAATAAATAATGTATTTAAACTTATAGTATATATATATGTTACACCCAGTATATACAGGGTGGTCCAAACAATGACGCCAATTTATTTTTAATAGCTTCCTCACATCCAGGGGTATCCGAAAATACCCCATGTATGTTACCCGATTTTTTGTGGTTTTCGAGTTATGATTTTTTTTGTGATTTTTCGGAATATTCTGTCGGACCGACTTAAAAAATTTAAAAAAGTAACTTTTTATAGGTTTTTCGGATTATTTTTTTTAGAATCACTATGCTTATTAATTTTTTTTCTATCACACATAAAAAAACAGCTTCCTAATATTGATGCAAGTTAGAAATTTTTTGACCGAAATTAAAAAAAAAATTCTCTAGCGAGTAAGAGCTAAATTTTCAACTTGAAATAAAAAAAATTAAAAGGCCTTTTCATGGCTTCAAAGTGATTTCAAAAACTTCGTCAGGTCTTTAGCTTGCATAATAATACACAAAAAATAGTACTTAATAGGCTGTTTTTCACCGAAAACGGCATTCAAAGGTACAGAGGCGGAAATTTCATTAAATAGCAATTAAATTTAAAACATTATTTTTGTAATCACTCAGGCCAACAATGTAGAGAGGAAATACTTCTAGTAGGTAAAAATACCAGTGACATGCTAAATAAAGTACCACTTGTAATAATTTGACTGCTTGCTTAGGTAGCATTTGAATGGTATTATTCATTAAAAAAATTAAAAAGGCAGCCACAATCTAGCTTGACAAGGAGGCCAGGTAGCAAAAGGACCTTTTTCTCCCCTCCCGTCCCCTTGCCGCACCTCTTCATTACAGCCCGCGCGCGCGCCCAGGGTGCCCCTACCCGCCACGCCAGTCGTTCACTGCTCTCGTACGTGTTACAACTACTCTCGCTCGCTCCATTATTTATCCCGAACTCTAACTTTCGCTGTGTTACCTGGACTTGATTTGCCTGCTTTACGACCGACCTGTGCTTGCTCTTGGACTTCGATTTTCTAGTGACTTGGATTACTGTTGTGCTTGTGCAACATGGATTATTCTTTTAGTGAATACTCAGAGATGCACTACTATTTTGGCGTTGCCCAACGAAACTGTTCCTTAGCGGCAAGGCTTTATGAAGAGGAACTTCGGCGGCGAGGAGAAATACGGGAACATTACCCGGACAACAGGGTTTTTCGTTACACGCACGACACGCTGATGGCCGGACTTATTTCTGGACGGAATAGAACTCGCGAAGGAGTGCTTAGAGTTGACCCGGAAAGAAGAGATGAAGTTGTTGAAGAAGTGGAAAGAGACCCTTCTACAAGCTCGAGAAAAATTAATAGGAGGACTGGAATTCCACGAACCTCTGTTTTGAGAATACTAAATTCAGGTGAGTTTCTAATACTTAATGTTATTCTAAATACATCGTATCTACTCTTTTAGAAGGAGATAATCAGCTAAATGTAAAGCGTCGTCGACGTCTCTACTACACGGGGCGCGAATGAGACGACGCTCAAAGCCGAAACTAGCCGAATAAAGATAATCGGCTATTGTAAGCTTCGTAGACGTACTGACAGAGACGACACTATGTAGCCGATTATCTCTTTCTTAAGCTCATTGTTAGGGATGACACGAATTCGAAGAGACAACAATTGCATGCTGTGCCGCGCGCATACTATTGGTCAGTACATGCTT
Organism: Coleophora flavipennella; assembly: GCA_947284805.1. Lineage (NCBI taxonomy): Eukaryota > Metazoa > Arthropoda > Insecta > Lepidoptera > Coleophoridae > Coleophora > Coleophora flavipennella. The sequence continues at coordinate 2,270,928 of OX369302.1, forward strand.
GTGCTACTGTATTAACTTTTTTTACGTTGTTAGTCTTATTATTATTATTTTTTTCAGAGGGGTATCATTCCTACCATATTCAACGCGTCCAACAACTTCAGCAGTCTGACCATGCAAGACGAGTTGAATTCTGTACAACAATGCTACGAAGATCTCAGGAGGACCCATCTTTCTTTGATAACATTCTGTGGACAGATGAATCTCGATTTGAAAGGAATGGGGTATTTAATATCCACAACTATCACAGCTGGTATATCGAAAATCCACACGAGACGAGAGAGAGCAATTTCCAAACTCGATTCAGCGTTAACATGTGGTCAGGGATAGTCAAAGGTGAATTTATTGGGCCTTTTGAATTGCCCGCCCGATTGAACGCAGACGCGTATTTGGCGTTTCTGCAAAACGATATAAATGGGTTACTGGAAGACGTTGACTTAGAGACCAGAAGAAGAATGATTCTTCAAAATGACGGTGCTCCTTGCCACTATGCACGTCGAGTAAGGGAATACCAAAACCAAGCTTTCCCAGGAAGGTGGATTGGGCGCAACGGGCCAATTGAATGGCCTGCGCGCTCGCCAGACTTAAACCCGATAGATTTTTTTATTTGGGGCTATTACAAAGAAATCGTTTATTATCGCGAAGTGAACTCGGAAGAAGAGCTCAGACAAAAATTAAGAGAAAGCGAAACAGTAATAAGAGAAAACTCGGGGGCTTTTCGAAGGCTTAAAGATAATTTTTTAAGACGCTGCAGATTGTGTATCGAGGTAGGAGGTAGACATTTTGAAAATTTAATTTAAAATAAACTGCTTTTATTTTATTTTTTAATGTTTTATTTAAACCCTTAAAAGTCCCTTAAAATAGTTGACGAAAGTCAACTGACAAAAGTTATGCTATTTTATGTATTCTTTACTTACTAGAAGTATTTCCTCTCTTCATTGGCCTGAGTGATTACAAAAATAATGTTTTAAATTAAATTGCTATTTAATGAAATTTCCGCCTCTGTACCTTTGAATGCCGTTTTCGGTGAAAAACAGCCTATTAAGTACTATTTTTTGTGTATTATTATGCAAGCTAAAGACCTGACAAAGTTTTTGAAATCACTTTGAAGCCATGAAAAGGCCTTTTTATTTTTTTTATTTCAAGTTGAAAATTTAGCTCTTACTCGCTAGAGAATTTTTTTTTGAATTTCGGTCAAAAAAATTCCAACTTGCATCAATATTAGGAAGCTGTTTTTTTTATGTGTGATAGACAAATTAATAAGCATAGTGATTCTAAAAAAAATTATCCGAAAAACCTATAACAAGTTACTTTTTTAAATTTTTTAAGTCGGTCCGACAGAATATTCCGAAAAATCACAAAAAAAAATCATAACTCGAAAACCACAAAAAATCGGGTAACATACATGGGGTATTTTCGGATACCCCTGGATGTGAGGAAGCTATTAAAAATAAATTGGCGTCATTGTTTGGACCACCCTGTATATATACTTACTATAAGTGTGTATATATATATATATATATATATATATATATACTTACTATAAGTGTATATATATACTTATAGTAAGTATATATATATGTCGCAGGATAATTTGATAAACCGTCGTTTCGCGAAAATCCTAGGAAAATTGGATACTATGGAGTAGAAAACTCCTAATAAAACCAAGTCGGACGGAGCCCCGCTATGCGGGGCTCCTTTTTACGGTAGAAAAAGACATGCTAACATAACCTAACCTATTTAACGAAGCGGGGCTCCGTCCGACTTGGTTTTATTAGGAGTTTTCTACTCCATAGTATCCAATTTTCCTAGGATTTTCGCGAAACGACGAATTATCAAATTATCCTGCGACATATATACTGGGTGTAACAAAATTAGTGTAGGTCCCGTTAACTGGGGCTTCTACTCATTATACTGAACAACTTTTGTTCTACGACTTTGCTGAAAACGTAAAAAAATATTTTACTCTTCATACAAATCGATCAGCTGATCGACCGATTTTGTGCATTTTAGTATGGAGGGTCCAAATCTTTTTTTGAGAATTTATATTCATATTCATATTCACATTTATTCCGTAATAATCATACATTGTCAAAATTTTTATTTATACATTGTCAAAATTAAACACAATTTATAACAAAAATATTTAAAAAATATACGTACAACACAGTACGTCTTACAGTCTTTATTCTATAAATTCACTGACTGAGTAGAAGGCCTTTTGGATCAACCAGCATTTCAGTTTATTTATAAAACTATGATACCTACCCTACAGTTTACTATGGGTTCCTTGGAGAAAGTTGTTCAATATGACGAGTAGAACCTTATACAAGGATAAGACTAGTTTCAAAGACAGTCATAAAAAAGATATCATCACATCAGCTCATATACGTCCCCACCGAGGGGCTCGAGCCTACCCTGAATTAGGGCGATTGGGCCTTAGTCGACCACGCGGGCCCAGTGCGGTTTGGTTGACTTCACACACAACCTTCGAGTTTCTTCGCAGATGTGTGCAGGTTTCCTCACGATGTTTTCCTTCACCGTAAGAGCGTCGGATAAACGTACATATGAAATCTAAATTCGAAAACACATTGGTACGAGGCAGGATCGAACCACGACCTCCCGGACAGGAGGCAGCGGCCCTTGCCATTACGCCACCGACGCTATCTTATTGTTTTTAGCCCGCGTGCATATCGTTTTTATGACTGTCTTTGAGGGTGAGTGGCGCGAGCCGCAACGGCTCGCGAGCGTGGACATGAGTTTTCTCCAGATGAATAGGAATATGCTAATTCGTAAATTATGTCTATTCTCCCATCCCCTCAACAATCTCTGTGCAGAAAATCACAACAATCCATTGTTCCGTTGCGATGTTAAAGCAATTAACGTAAAAAAACCTGTTCCCTCTGGAACTGCATTGGACTGTGCTATTTTCACGGTATAAAAAGAAGCCTATGTCCTTCTCAGTGACACAGGCTACCTACAAGGCAAATTTCATTAAGATTGATCGAGGTGCTGAGGCGTGAAAAGGTAACAAACTAACAAATGAACAAACGAACAAACTTATCTTCCCATTTATAATATTAGTAGGAAGTAAGGATAAAAGATCGATTTTCGAACAAAATTTAGATTTTTTGTTTGTTTGTAAACTCTTTATTGTACAACAAAATTTTCATTATAGATAGATAAGTTGGGCGGCGGCGGGAAACACTTTTTAAAAAGAATGAAAACTGGTTTATAATATTCTAATATTTTATTTCTACGCTTAGAGCTAGGCGAGCTCACTGCTCGGAGTCGATGTCAGAACTGACTCCTGGTCCTATGGAGTTATACCATTCGCAAAATGCAGCGTTAACGGAAAGTTACTCTCACGTTAGTGAGATTTGCTAAGGGTGCACATTAACGTGACGCAGAGCTGGTTGCTGGTGTATAACTCCTCCCCTCATAAGTTCAAAATCATCAGGTGGGGGTTGATCTTCAGCCTGAATCTGATGATTTTGAATACAATTTAATTTCTTATAATATTTAATGCTAAAGAGAATGCAAAAGCTTAAAATTATGAAAATATAGAGTAACACTGTTCCGACACTTATGCTTCGTATATTAATCACACTTTCATTGCCCTTTTCCACTATTTCACTTTCACTTTGGCGCAACGCAAACTGTAGGAGCCTGAGGTCCCCCAGGCTCACTCCATCCAGGTTAAGCGGTTTTCTTTCAGGAACTGTCATCTCGATTCCGATCTCTGGGAGATTTATGATCGGTAACTTTGGTATTTGGACGTCCTTGCCTTTTATCTGACGTTGTTTCAAGACCCTTTCTTCAATCTTCACTTCACACTTATCATCTATGGTAAGTATATAAGTCCCAAGGATGCTTTGACGGGTTATTTCGGTTTCACAAAATTTTGATAGGGTCTGACGTTTTCTTGTGAATATCAGCCATTGATTTTCGTGAAGGCTTTCTATTTTTAGACGAAGAATTTCTACAGGAACCAAATGACAGGAACTGGTGTTCGTACTGAATCTCATCAGCTCTGCTACACATCTGTCTTCAGTCAGGGTCAGTATTTCATCTTCTTGACAGAGAAAGTAGTTCTCATCTATCTCTTTGCACGGCTGAGCAACTGGTAAGGTTTTCAACCCTTTCACTAGGACAAAGGGATGATCAGGTACGACAAGGGTTGTTTGATTTCGGGAATTTATACTGGGTAAGGGTAACACTCTGTAATAGGTAAAAACTTCCTTTCTAATGACTGGGACTTCCAACAGAAACATTATCTTATTATCCTTTACATAAGCTTTTAACTCCATGCACTGCTCTATTTTTACTAAATTTCTATCACTAACTGGATACACTAACTTATCTCTAGTTTCTATAGCTCTTAGTATTTCTAACAGTTCATCCCTATCTATCACACTTTGGTGTAATGTTCTCAACCGACCCAACGCTACAGCCGTTTCAATTTCGTCAAACCTGATGTAGAGCAGAAGAAAATTATGTAAAAATAAGTTATAGGTGCTGATGACTTTATTAACCAATTGGGAAGTTTTGGTATTATTGAGTTGTTTTCTGATTTCCCATATTTCTGTGTCTAGTTGGATAAAATTCTCTCTTGTAGAGTTTGTAATATTAACAAAGGACTTGATTACTTCAGTAACCAAGGTGAATCGTTTGGTGAACGCGTCTTGTCGGGATTTTATGCTAGTAATTAACTTATCATATCTAATGGCATCGTCGTTGTCAAGGTTGCCAGTTATTAACTTAATTATTGATCCTAAAGGATTTAAAATTCCACGTTTTACTCTACGCAAGGGAACTAATTGCGATAACTTATCTACTGTTATATTTTTAACGTGGTCAACTTGGAGCTTCACGTTCGTTAACTCCGAGTTTAATCCCATTTTACCGTAGTAATTAAAGATGTGTTTATTCAGGTTTGTATATCTATTCATGTTAAACTCTAAATCATTATATAGTAGGTTTATATCTAAGATCTTAACTATAGTCCATTTATCGTAGCTAACCACTGCGGGACCTTCTTTAATTGGTAGGACGCCGTGGTCTCCTTCAATTTGCTGAAGTTGAAGGGCCTGGATCTTCAGGGTTTGCATCAGCAGAGGGAGGATGAATCTGTGAAGGGCGTTTAACGTCTTTAATGGGTATCTTAGTGTCTCTTCCACGTATAACTACTGGCACTGTATTTCTAACCATATCCTTTGTAACTTTAGCCTTCTGATATCGCGGACTGTCTTTGCTACGTCTAGTGTTAACACCCTTAACAAACACAGTGTCTCCTTCTTTTACATTAAAGTCAGTTTCCCCTCCGCGATTTTCCCTGATCTTCGTCTTTTTCTCAGTCATTTTATCGGTGAGGTACTTATACAAATACCGAGTTCTTTTAACGTGATCCCTTACTAGATTTTGTGTGTACTGTCTGTCAAAATCAACTTCGAAGGCTTCATTTGCGTCCGTGTGACCAAATGCTACCTCAAACGGAGTTAGTCCAGTTGTGGAGTGAATTGTTTGATTATATGACATAATGGCATAAGTCATAACGGACGCAGCGTCAGTGAGTTTATGTTCGTATTTAGCAATCCTATAGATTTCTAGGATAGTAGAGTGAAAACGCTCTACTATACCCATCGAGTTGGGGTTATGAGGTGTGCCAATATGTATCTCTATTTTGTGGAATGTCAACATTTCTTTCAAAAGGGCATTATTAAATTCCGCACCAGGGTCTGCATTGATTTTTTTAGGGACTCCGTAGATTGAAAAATATTTTATAAGAGCTCTGACTACTTCTGGTGTGGAACGATTAGGGATTTTCATAGCTTGTCCTAACTTGCTAAATGCGTCTACTATTGTTAAGAAGTAAGTTCCTTCAATACTAAACAGATCGATGAAAAGTTCTTGGAATGGTTTTGTCTGAGTCTGAGTAAGTTGTAGTTGTGGTTTTATTGGTTTTCGATCGTACTTCATCCTTTTACAAATTTCACAGGCATTGATAATACTAGCTACAGTCAAGTCCATATTATTCCAGAAGAATGTTCGTTTTAAATGCATCAAAGTTTCTTTGACGCCTCGATGACAAGTTTTACCCTCATGGTACTTGATGACAATAGCGCGTTGCTCATTCTCATCTTCGACAAAAATTACTCGCTCGGTGCATTCAAAGAACCTTACGGTGCCCTTCCGGAATAGCGATATGACTCCTTCTGTGAATTCTTTACGGTGAGTCTCATGCTCAAAGTAGATAAAATGCTTAATTTTAGGTCTTATGTACTCTTTTAAAAATTGCTTTACCAAATCGGGTCTATTTATCGGTAGATGAACCTCTAATACCTTTTGTTTTGCTCTACTAAGATCTTTAACTGTCATGTCGTTACGGTTCCAAAAGAAGATCAAGATTTGGTTTGGTTTAGTATCAATTGCTTCTCTAAGTATAGGTATGCCGTCAACGTCAACTTCCTTTGCAGAGTGTGCTGTCATAGTGCCAGAGTTTGAGGCTGTCAAGGTTTCCGAACATGAAGAGGGGGGTATCGGATATGAAACTCTTGAGATTCCTGAATGTACGCTCTCTGTACGGCTATTGTCATCTGAGATCAGGATAGGAGTGTCAGCACGTATAGGGCTCGATCTATGAGGGGGACTGTCTGTTGGGTCTGGGGGCCGTCCTAAATTGCTAATATTCTCTACAAGTTCTCGCATGTAATCTTGTACCCTTTGCTCGTCATGGTCAATATTCACTTGCATTGACGCGTCATCGTCATCAGAATCTCCTAAAACGTTTAGCTTGATACGTGACAGTGCATCGGCGTTCGTATTTTGTTTACCACTTTTATACACTATGTCGTAATCAAACTCTTCTAAACGCAATTTCCACTTTGTTAATTTGCTGTTTGGTTCGTTGATTGATCTTAACCAAACCAATGGTCTATGGTCCGTATATATGGTGAATTTCTGACCATAGAGATACGGGCGAAAATATTTGGTGGCCCATACAATTGCGAGTAGCTCCTTTTCTATAGTGCTGTATCTCGTTTCAGCCTTGTTCAACGCACGACTAGCGTAAGCTATGGGTTTATCGCTTCCTATTGGGCCCTGTGATAACACAGCACCTATCGCGAAGTTTGATGCATCCGTGGTAAGCACGAAGGGCCTTGAAAAGTCAGGGTATTGGAGCAATGGGGCGTTGACCAATAGTTCTTTGCATTTTTCAAATGCCGTTCTAAATTCGTTCGTAATTATGACCTTCCTACCTTTCTTAAGACAATCAGTTAGAGGCTGAGTGATTTTAGAGAAATCTTTAATAAATTTCCTATAATAGCCAACGAAACCTATGAAGCTTCTAATTTCAGTCTGTGTTTGTGGCAAGGGAAAATCAAGGACAGCCTTAATTTTATCATCGTTTGGTTTAAGGCCATCTTTGGTGATCTGGTGTCCAAGGTAGAGTACTTCCTTACGTAGAAATTCACTTTTATCTAGAGTGGCCTTTAGATTTGTTTCCCTGAGTCTGTCAAAGACACGGCGTAGTTTATCTATGTGTTCTTTTAGACTGGTTGAATAAATAATGATATCGTCAAGGTATACTAAGCAATGGACGCCTTGAAGACCCCTGAGAGCATTGTCCATCAACCGCCGAAATGTAGCGGGGGCTGTTTTCAAACCGAAAGGCATGCGAGTAAATTCGTAGTGACCGGATTGGGTGGTAAATGCTGTTTTTGGTCTATCTGCTTCTTCTACTTCAATCTGGTGGTAGCCACTGGCAAGGTCTATGGTACTAAAGTAATTTGAATTACCTAGTTTTCCCAGTAAGTCTGAGATATTGGGTAGTGGGTATTTATCGTCAACTGTGACGTCATTTAACCGGCGATAATCTACTACCATGCGATACTTCCTTTCTCCTGTTGCATCCAACTTCTTAGGAACTAGGTGGACAGGAGCACTCCAAGGTGAAAAAGACTCCTGGATAACATTATTTTTCATGAGCTTGTCCACCTGTCTTTGTATTTCTTCGTTGGTAACAGGTGGCTGTCTAAAAGGTCTAACGTAAATTGGATCCTCAGTTTTTGTCCGGATAGAGTGTTTAACACTGTTAGTAAATGTCAAGGGCAATTCTTCACAATAGAAGATATCGCGGTACTCGTAACAAAGTTTTTGGATAGCTTCGCATTCCTCCTGGTTGGTATGGTCTAAACGTAATTTAGTCAAGTTTTGCTTTAGAAGCTCATCTACCTCAAAGTCTGTAGTATCTGTGGAATTAACTATGACTGTTTCCTCATCAAAATCGAATCTATTTACATTGATCGGGTTTTTGAATTTAATAACCATTTTATCGTCAGATGCGTTTTGTATGACTGTGGTTGCGAAGTTATTTTCGCACTTTACTAATGCTGTTGGCATTCTTACACCATTTCCAAAGTCATGGAAGTCTATGAGAGCCGTACCATTTTCCAAAACTGTCGGAACTCTGACTCGTGTTTCGGTTCGCGGATCTAAATGCAGTTCCCACGGGGGACTGTAAATAATAGGAATTTTGGTATCACGCGTATGAAGAATTTGATTTTTCATATCTACTGCAGCGTCTAGTCTTTTAAGCAAATCTGAACCTATTAAACCATCGTAATTTGTTGCTACATCATATACATGGAATTTGTGTTGTATCGTACTTCCAAAAGTCTTAGGAAGCGGTATGTATATGACTTCGTTATGTCGACTACGGGCGTGTGTGCTAATTACCTCAAATGGTTCTTCGTATTTAAATTGTGCAAAATATTGATCAGCTTTTACTGTACTTATGAATGATTTTGTACTTCCCGTATCGATCATAAAACGCGCGCCTATCTCGGGTATTTCTATATGGGGTAGTTTTCGTGCACTGTCGCAATTTAGGTGTATCACTTCGTTTTCATAGGGTTCGAGGCGGGTTGTTGAAAATTTTCAAATTCTTGCATATTAGAAGACCTATCGGAAGCATCATTCGACTCTACGTAAGCTTCGGCTGCTATTTGGGGTACTACCGTGTCCTCACTATACGGGCAGGCACTATCATAGTAATCGTCATATTGTGTGGTGTCACAAAAGTCATCGTTGCTATAGTAAACGTTGTTATCAGCATCATACCCCTGTGACACGTTCAATGTATGTTGTCTCGTGGTGCGCATTGTTACATCGGTATTATCATTGGGTCGCGCCTGTGTATTTGGAATGCCAAATTGGAACCTTTGTTGTTGATAACCTTGAGGGATACCAAACTGGAATCTCTGTGGCTGAGGGCCACCAAATTGGGGCCTCTGTAGCTGAAAGCCACCATGTTGAGGACCAAAACCGCCATTAGGGATAGGTCGGTGTCCTTGGTGTTGTGGCGGCACGCCAAATTTAAAATTTTGCTGATGGTTTGGTGAGCTGAACCTAAACCCTTGTTGTCCTTGGTTAAAGTTAGGTTTAAGACTCTGATTTTGTGAATAAAGTTGGTTTCCGAAATTTTTAAAACCCGCATTTGGAGGGTTTCCAAATCTAACATTTTGCGGCAATGTTAATTGGGTCTGAAATGGCTTACTGGTGTTCGAGGTCGTTGACCTTGAGGTGTTTTTTGCATCATATTGCGACTTGAAGTTAACTTCTTCCATAACAATGCTGAGTGCTTTTTCTAAAGTAGAGCACCCTTTTATACGAACTACACGGATCATATGTTCTGGTAAGTTAAACAAAAATGTGTTCAAGGCTGTATTATTATAAATAATCCTTTTAGTGACTTCGAAGTCAGGGTCCTCTCGCTCACTTAATTTAGCGAAAAGAGTACTTCTAGTATGTTGAATTCTATTGCAAAAATCTAAATATGATTCACCCTGTTTGATTTTTAAGTTTTCAAGTTCGATCGCAATACACTCCTCCGAACGAGGATCCCCAAAATGTTGACGTAATACAGTTTTCAAATCATCCCAAGAGTGTAAGTCAGCTCTCTCGCTTAAAAGTGAAGCGGCTCTACCGGTGAGTCGGCTCGTGACCGCATGGAAAACGTAGACATCTTGGGCTGGATTTTCCTGGCCCCTAAATCGTTCGATTACATATTCCGCTTTTCTTATAAAAAGGTTTAACTGTTTGTCATCGCCTTCAAACCTAGGGATGATCTCCATTATTTCCTTTGGAATAATTTGCAGATGAACTTGGTCCATTTTGAATACCTAATCTTTATACTATAATACTAAATTTTAATATCACAAATAAATTTAGTAACTAAATAAGTCCACTCTAGTTATATTCCTAACTCTATGTTACGCGAGCGCTACCAATGCAAGTGCAGCGTAAGCGTCTAGACTAAGGTAAGATAACGTTTCGGTTAGGTATTCCCGGCTATTTTTGTCCAAGATCCTAACACAATCTAAAATTAAAGTTGCAAGAGTAATATTGTTAATTAGGGAATATCAAGGATGAGACAGGATGTGAAAAGGTCTACTCACGGCCAGCTCAATCCCATGACTCCAACTTGCAATAGCACCAATTTTCACTTTCACGTCACCGTCTTTGGACCGCCAAGTCTTTATCGAATTTATTTGGTTCGAGGATATTCGGAACCACTCGAGGATCGATAGGTAGAGTCCCCGGGCAGTCTTATGCCCAATGCACTCGCGAATATCCTACCGGCTGCGCCAGATAAGTTGGGCGGCGGCGGGAAACACTTTTTAAAAAGAATGAAAACTGGTTTATAATATTCTAATATTTTATTTCTACGCTTAGAGCTAGGCGAGCTCACTGCTCGGAGTCGATGTCAGAACTGACTCCTGGTCCTATGGAGTTATACCATTCGCAAAATGCAGCGTTAACGGAAAGTTACTCTCACGTTAGTGAGATTTGCTAAGGGTGCACATTAACGTGACGCAGAGCTGGTTGCTGGTGTATAACTAGATACATAATAGAAATATGCACAAAGGCGGACTTATCCCAAACAGGGATCTCTTCCAGCCAACCCTTGATCGCTGATAGGATTTAGACTTTAAGTAGAAACAAATTAGTACACAATTTTAAAGAACTAAAAACAATAAGAAGTAATAAACAGATAATAAACTACACTTACTCGTAGTTAAGAAATAATAAATATACTTACATACTTATTTAATAAAACTTAATAAATATTATGTTATAAAAATATTTACTTAACACAGTACTTTACATACTTATACATAAATAAATACATACTTAGCTCAAGTACGAAGATACAAATAAACGGGTGCCATGTCTTCATGAGACGGGCCTTGAACGTGGAGATGGAGGAACACATTCTTATTTCCACTGGCACTGCATTCCACAAGCGAGCCGTGAGAATTGTAAACGATTTAGTGTAGGTATCAGTGCCGTGTGCAGGAATCGCAAGTGCCAGGTTCTAGTTAGATTAATAGTTTTACTATACTACCTACTACCTACTTTGTAATTTTATAGATAAACATTAAAAAAAAAATTCATTCGGCAGACTTAATTTAATGCACCCGAAGGTCGTGGCAGACACGTGATCTGTGAATTTTTCTTATCCGTGGATTTTATGACGCTCTTGACCGCTATACTAGTAGTTATTAACTTTTTGGTAAAGACAAAACCGCGCCACTAATGGGCCGTAATTGTGGTAATATCTTGTAACTGATGAATGATATCAGCGATTAATTATCGTTGGGATAGAAGTGGGACGCATTATGGCCGATTGTTCGTTTTTTTGTGGAGCGTCACGGAGCGCGGCAGGCGAGGCACAAAGCCGGCGCGGTCGTTTCGTGCGCGCTATCCCGCGAATGTTGGGTTATTATACGTTTTTGTCGCGCGCTCCATTTCGGCCATCTTTCAAGCGATGGCTCGCGTTTTTCCAATCTAATCGCAACATTCGCGATCAACGGTGGGAACCGGCTACGCTTTGTCATCCATCCCCCTCCGCCTCCCCCCGCGCCCTTCCGCGTGCACACGTCTAACATTGAATCACACACAACACTCGAGTGAACAGACTAATAGCTAATTTATATACTTTGCTAAAAGTGTTATCAATTGCTCTTACACCGGCAATACTGAAGCAAATCGACCGCATCATCAATATGCATGCGCATATTATGCCTTGCCACATCAGCGACAGCGAGCGTCGTTACGTGCGTCTAATATCCGAGATTTTGGAGCACCAACCTTGCACTTCATGACTGAGCTATGCCCCTGAGTGGCATAGCTCAGTCATGAAGTGCAAGGTTGGTGTGTTTAGTCTTAGTAGATCCTAAGTTATTTTGGAGCACCAACCTTGCACTTCATGACTGAGCAATGCCACTCAGGCTACACTCAGGACATAGTCTCAGTAGATCCTAAGTTATGGCTCAGCACATCCTAAGTAATTATGAAGCATCAACATTGCACTTCATGACTGAGAAATGCCACTCAGGACTTAGTCTCAGTAGATTCTAAGTTATTTTGGAGTACCAACCTTGCACTTCATGACTGAGCAATGCCACTCAGGACTTAGTCTCAGCAGATCCTAAGTAATTTTGGAGCGCCAACCTTGCACTTCATGACTGAGCAATGCTACTCAGGACATAGTCTCAGTAGATCCTAAGTTATGACTCAGCAGATCCTAAGTAATTTTGAAGCACCAACATTGCACTTCATGACTGAGAAATGCCACTCAGGACTTAGTCTCAGTAGATCCTAAGTTATGGCTCAGCAGATCCTAAGTTATTTTGGAGCACCAATCTTGCACTTCATGACTGAGCAATGTCGCTCAGGACTTAGTCTCAGTAGATTCTAAGTTATTTTGGAGTACCAACCTTGCACTTCATGACTGAGCAATGCCACTCAGGACTTATACTCAGCAGATCCTTAGTTATTTTGGAGCATCAACCTTGCACTTCATGACTTAGCAATGTCACTCAGGACTTAGTCTCAGTAGATTCTAAGTTGTTTTGAAGTACCGACCTTGCACTTCATGACTGAGCAATGGCACACAGGACTTAGGCTCAGTAGATCCTAAGTTATTTTGGAGCACCAACTTTGCACTACATGACTTCGCAATGCCACTCAGGACTTAGTCTTAGTAGATCCTAAGTTATTTTGGAGTACCAAACTTTCACTTTATGACTGAGCAATGCCATTCAGGACTTAGGCTCAGTAGGTCCTAAGTTATTTTGGAGCACCAACCTTGCACTTCATGCTTAGCAATGCTACTCAGGACTTAGTCTCAGTAGAACCTAAGTTATTTTGTAGTAGCAACCTTGCACTTCATGACTGAGCAATGCCACTCAGGACTTAGTCTCAGTAGATCCTAAGTCATTTTAGAGCACCGACCTTGCACTTCATGACTTAGAAATGCCACTCAGGACTTAGTCTCAGTAGATCCTAAGTTATTTTTGAGTACCAACCTTGCACTTCATGACTGAGCAATGCCACTCAGGACTTAGGCTCAGTAGACCCTAAGTTATTTCGGAGCACCAACCTTGCACTTTATGACTGAGGAATGCCACTCAGGACTTAGTCTCAGTAGATCCTAAGTTATTTTAGAGCACCGACCTTGCACTTCATGACTGAGCAATGCCACTCAGGACTTAGTCTCAGTAGGTCCTAAATTATTTTAGAACACCGACCTTGCACTTCATGACTGAGCAATGCCACTCAGGACTTAGTCTCAGTAGGTCCTAAATTATTTTAGAACACCGACCTTGCACTTCATGACTTAGCAATGCCACTCAAGACTTAGTCTCAGTAGATACTAAGTTATTTTGGAGCACGAACCTTACACTTCATGACTGAGCAATGCCACTCAGGACTTAGTCTCAGTAGATCCTAAGTTATTTTGGAGTACCAACCTTGCACTTCATGACTGAGCAATGCCACTCAAGACTTAGTCTCAGTAGATCCTAAGTTATTTTGGAGCACGAACCTTACACTTCATGACTGAGCAATGCCACTCAGGACTTAGTCTCAGTAGACCCTAAGTTATTTCGGAGCACCAACCTTGCACTTCATGACTGCGCTCCCGACAGCCCTTGGTTAAATTGCATTTCGAGCGAAATTATTTTACGACCCTTTTGTTCAACGCAACGCGACGGTCGGCCCTTTGTCTGCGCCTACGCAGCAACGCATAACACTAGCTGCAACACCCGGTCGCGCCTTACTCACATTTATTATTATTTATTCACAATTGGTAAGCCCTTGGCATCATAACTAAGCGAAGGCTTAAATTAGTTTTGTACTGAAAGTTTGTAACTGCTCTTATTTTTTTCCATTTTATATTAGTACATCAAAAACTAATTAAAAACAATGTAGGTATATTCGCAAAATTTGGATTCAATCCAGCATGTATTAAAGCGGAACTACGTTTGTATGGAAACTAGAGCCTCCTAGGAGACCCTTGAGTAATAACATTTAGTGCGTTCCTTCATTGACTCGACAAAAAAATTGCGGTTTTCGTCTAAATTAAAACAAAAGGGAAAAAATCATACTATTTAACCGACTTCCAAACAATCAGTTCGACCCATAAATGGCCGTACCTATGTAATGTTGTTTAAATTGCACAATAATCGTAGCTTTAGTCTATGTGGGCTTCTAAACAAAGTGTACCAAATTTCATAAGTATATGTATGTTTGTCCACGTATTTCTCAGAAACTAGACATTAAATTGCAATAGTTCATTTTTCATTAGAATAAGTATCTTCCAACTTAGGGATCGGAGTAAGTTTCATCGAAATCGGTTTAGTAGTTCTTAGATATGGACTAAAAAGTGTGTACTAATCACAGAAAAGACACGTCATCGGTTTCACGCCGTAGTTTCGTGATTGAAGTCGGATGTTCTTGACGTTTTTGGCGTTCTCAATTATTTCCAAAGTTTCGTTTAATGTTGACGCGCCATCACAAAATTTTATTTAATATTTACGCGCCATCACAATGTTTCGTTTAATGTTGACGCGCCATCACAAAGTTTTGTTTAATGTTGACGCGCCATCACAAAGTTTTGTTTAATGTTGACGCGCCATCACAAAGTTTTGTTTAATGTTGACGCGCCATCACAAAGTTTTGTTTAATGTTGACGCGCCATCACAAAGTTTTGTTTAATGTTGACGCGCCATCACAAAGTTTTGTTTAATGTTGACGCGCCATCACAAAGTTTCGTTTAATGTTGACACGCCATCAGAAAGTTTCGTTTAATGTTGACGCGCCATCACAAAGTTTCGTTTAATGTTAACACGCCATCACAAAGTTTTGTTTAATTTTGACGCACCATCACAAAGTTTTGTTTAATGTTGATGCGCCATCACAAAGTTTTGTTTAATGTTGATGCGCCATCACAAAGTTTCGTTTAATGTTGACACGCCATCAGAAAGTTTCGTTTAATGTTGACGCGCCATCACAAAGTTTCGTTTTATGTTGACGTGCCATCACAAAGTTTCGTTTAATGTTGATGCGCTATCACAAAACTAAATCCAGGTTGTTTATTACTTTTTTCTCAAAAATGGCTATAACGATTTTAGTGAAACTATTAATATTTAGGATTTAATAAGGCGTACTGCACTGGGTACTTGATTATTCCAGAAAAAATCCGAGTAAGGTACCCAACCAAATATATTTGTAAATATTTGATCAAGCCTGATATACTTCATTAGCTCACTTATCTTTGCTACTCAGTAAGTGCAATGTTTGTTGTTGATTTGTGTGTGCACAACTACGACAGATGGTGCAGGCTGCGCAACAAAGTATGCACAGCGTGGATGTACAATTTATTTTCTAAATGTACACCTGCAACAAAGTATGCACAGCGTGGATGTACAATTTATTTTCTAAATGTACACCTGCAACAAAGTATGCACAGCGTGGATGTACAATTTATTTTCTAAATGTACACCTGCAACAAAGTATGCACAGCGTGGATGTACAATTTATTTTCTAAATGTACACCTGCAACTTTAAGCGTTTGTCCTTGAGCTTTATTTATTGTTATTGCAAATGCTGCTGTCAGGGGAAACTGCACTCTTTTCCAGGGGGGCACTTGGCCCTGGGCGGCAAGAGGTGAGGGGCGGCCTTTTTCAGTTGTTCTTCCGCCAGTCGTAGCAGAAAAAATTCGTAGTCGAATTATTTTTCGTTATTAGTTAGAATTATTTTCAAAAAGCGTCGGTGGCTCAACCGGTAATGACTCGGTTCTTCTAACCAGAGGTACCGGGTTCAAATCTGGCCAATGTACCAATGAGTTTTTCAAAAACTTACGTACATATACTTACCGATTGCTTTAACGGTGAAGGAAAGCACAAGCCTGCGAAGAAACTCGAAGGTTGTGTGTGAAGTCGACCAACCCGCACTGGGCCCGCGTGGTCGACTAAGGCCCGATCGCCCTAATTCAGGGTAGGCTCGAGCCCCTCGGTGGGGACGTATATGAGCTGATATGATGAGAATTATTTTTAGGATCCGTTTGGTTCACCGAAAAATAATAAAGCTAGCCAAGTGCGAGTCGGATTAGCGGTAATAAGGGTGACGAACCACTACGAACATGCAAACAGAAGTTAACAGTAAGGTGACGTTTATCGTGTGGCAGTATGGAACCCTTAGCGCGCAACTACGACTCGCAATTGGCCGGTTTTTTGTGACTTAAAAGGGAGGGGGGTGATTTTTTTTTTGTGCTCGGGGCGCCGGATTCTTAAATACGCCTCTGCGTAGCCTTGGTGCGTCAAGATTTCTCATTAACAGGACTGGAACACCAACTTTCAATCTCAACTTATGGGAAGGCACTCCTGATAATTCTAAAGAGTAGAGAAACTTTCCAGGGTACGATGTCACTTGTTCAGTGTCCGTAACATTGTCTACTGAGAGGTACTCGACAGCATTCCCCTCCAGTTCCACGATTGACATAGTCACACATACTGACATGGCCTACTGTCTCATCTGTCCCTGCGTATGCATTGCAGTATGGATAAGGATATAGGTATGTATGTATGCATAACATAACTGATTCTTTAAATATTCTTTTTTATTGTAAATATGTAGCTCGTAGACGACTGTGAGCAATTGAGCAATTGTAAACATAGACAGATTTGTTTGGCCTTCCATACGAACTTTTATCTCCTACTAGCTGTCCCGGCAAACTACGTTCCACCTTACACTACACTACACACATACACTACATACACATAAACTAACTACACTACACTACCCTACCCTACACTACCCTACATTACCCGACACTACCCTACCCTACCCTACACTACCCTACCCTACACTACACTACCCTACCCTAACTACACTACACTACACTACCCTAAAACCAATTATTTTTTGACAGATTTTTTTTTTATGAATATCATAATTTAATAATTAACCTATTCCTGACGAAGACAAATGCAAAAACACAAAAATCATAAAAAATGGTCCATCCGTTCTTGAGTTATAAATGGTGTAACTAACACGACTTTCTTTTATATATATAGATTTCATCCCCATGTAGGTCGAAATTTCAAAAACGCTGGAACAAACATTCATTTACTTTTTAACGAGTGCCTAAATACACAGTTTCGTGGCTTTATCTTCGATAATGACTAAATCCCATACAAACTCTTATTCCCTACTTAAACCCCTTCATGCCCTTTTTACAAAAAAAGTTAACTTATGTCTTTTTCCAAGGTCTTGTCATTGACAAAAAAAAAAGGAATAAATATAATGTAACTGCATAATAAACATTCAGTCCGCAAAATAACTACTTGAGCGGCAAGATTTCATGATTGAGCTGCAGAAAAACATGTCTATAAGCAGCAACTCAACACTGTAGGAAGAGTGTGGTACGGGGAGTTCTAAATGGAAGCGGGAGCGAGCGAAGCGAGCTCGGACTTGCGGAGCACCCCGACTCGGATCCGTTAGGTTCGGAGACTGTGCGGGGAGGCGAGCTAAGCTCGCCTCCCCGCACAGTCGTAGTGTTAGGTTCAACATGAGAACACAGAAGTAGGAGCCCCGAAGGGGCTCCGTCGACCACTCAACACTGTAGGAAGAGTGTAGTACGGGGATGTTTAAAATAATTACAGCCATCCAGAGTGACATAAATTGCTGATTGATTTTGAAATGTTTGCTGACCATGAGTTGCTGACCAATTAGCTATTTCTGCTCACCGATTATATTTTTCTGCTCACAGAAATAACAATACTATGCTAACCATTTAATTGACACCCAAAAAAAAATCATAGAAAAATAGTTTTGTACAAAATTTCATCAAAATGGTTCCGGGGTTATGCCTGAAAGCGTGACTTTGTTAGGACTTCCATACGAACTTTCAGCCCCATGTAGGTCGAAATTTCAAAAACGTTAGAACAAATATTTATTTATTTCTTATCAACATCATAAATACAAAGTTTCATGGTTTTATCTTCTACAATGACGGACTTTCATACCCTTTGTCAACCCCTTCAAGCCTTTTTTGCAATAAAAGGTAGCTTATGTCCTTGCCCAAGCTTTAGTATATCTTTACTAAATTTCATCAAAATCGGTTTAGTAGATTAGGCGTGAAAGCGTAACAGAAAGACAGACCGACAGAGCTACTTCGCATTTATAATATTACAAGGGATTATATAAAGTGCTATCAAAAGCACTTGTTATTGTATCATCATATCGGCTCATATACGTCCCCACCGAGGGGCTAAGCCTACCCTGAATTAAGGTGATCAGGCCTAATTTATAATTTATGCTGTTGTATAAGCCGCTGGTTTTCCAAAGAATTAAAAATAATAAAATATAGAAAAACATTAACTCGAAAAATAATTTGCTAAAGGTTGATTTACACGTAGTTTAAATAAGTAGCGAGTTAACCTTGCGATTGGCGAGTTAATTTCTTATCATCATTGCGGCAGAAATTTTCCAGTTCAGTAGTAACTTGACAATTTATTACAAATAATCATCATCATCATTATTAAGAGGGCCCAGCCCTCTGTCGTTGCAGCATTCTCCACT
The DNA here is from genome assembly GCA_947284805.1 of Coleophora flavipennella. Classification (NCBI taxonomy): domain Eukaryota; kingdom Metazoa; phylum Arthropoda; class Insecta; order Lepidoptera; family Coleophoridae; genus Coleophora; species Coleophora flavipennella. The sequence goes on from OX369302.1 coordinate 2,289,858, forward strand.
TCAGCCTGTCACGAGCTGTCGTCTTTGTTTACAGATAATAAAATGTTACATTATATTTTTTCGTCGAGTGAAACGCAGGTCTATCGCGCACCCCGACAACTAAAATCGCCGCGCGCGTAGACGCGAGACGGGTCAGTTTAGTGCACTTCATACGACCGTCGACCGGTAACGCAACTTACTAGTTACTAGCTTTTACCGCGGATTTGCCCGCGTGGACATCGTTTTTATGACTGTCTTAGAGGGTGCGCAGTGCGCGAGAAGCAAGCGACTCGCGAGCCCGGACATGAGTTTTCCTCGGATCTCGCAGGAACGATATAAAGATATTCTGAAATCTATGTCACTTCCCACCCCCTCAACCAATTCTATACAAAAAAAACACTTCAGTCCGTAGCCCCGTTGCGACGCTGACGAAATGAAATGCGAAATGAGTTTTCCCCAGATCCCTCGGGAATCATGTCAGGATATGCTAATTAGTGAATTATATTATTTCCCACCCCCTCAACCATCACTGTGCAAAAAATCACAAAATCCATTGTTCCGTTGGGATGTTAAAGAAATTAACCAAAAAAGAGTAAATTTTCAGTTCCCTCAGGAACTTCATCGGGCTATGCTATTTTCACGGGATAAAAAGTACCTATGTCCTTCCTCGTGACACAGGCTACCTGCATGCCAAATTATATTAAGATTGGTCAAGGCGTTGAAGCGTGAAAAGGTAACAAACAAACAAACACATTTTCACATTTATAATATTAGTAAGGATTACTTACCAATTTAAATAGAACAAGTTGCAGCTAAACTCGCTACTATACGAAACTGCGTCTAAAATCTATAACGAGTGATTTTCTAGTTTTTAAGATACATGTCTAATTCTCAAAACTCCAGAGACCAGTTTGCTCAATCAGGCCCGAGCCATAGACAGCACAGGCTTGTTCCGCGAAAACACGCCGCCCGCCGTTTTTCTGTCTCTTCCAGGGATTCGCCGCCGAGCAGACGACGGTCGATTGCGATTTATAAATTGAGGAGAAATTCAATAATTGAAAACGCTAAACACGCTAAAAAACCGACTTCCATTGGAACAACTTAGTACTTTTTTGCATTATTATATTTTTGGTTTTTGTTAATTTCTGAATAAAGTACTACACCGATTTTGATAAAAATAATTGAAAACGCTAAACACGTTAAAAAACCGACCTCCATCGCAACAAATTAGTACATTTTTGCATTATTATTTTTGGTTTTTGTTAATTTTCTACTAAAGTACTACATCGATTTTGATAAAATTAATATGGGACCACACGGGAAGCACTAGCTTTCAAATAAAAAAAGAATCATAAAAATCGGTTCACCCAGTCAAAAGTTCTGAGGTAACAAACATAAAAAAAAACATACAGACAAATTGAGAACCTCCTCCTTTTTGGAAGTCGCTTGAAAATGATTTAAATGTCCCTCTATTTCTACCATAATACTTTTTGTTGATTGTACATGCATTAAACAACTCTTTTAAGTAGGTAAAAAGACTTTATTCCTCTCTAAAAGTACTCCAATTTAAATAAATTTTAAAGTAATAATCACCAATCATTAACATACATAATATTATTATACTTAATAGACTAACCACTGTAAGAACTAGGTGTTAAAGGATACACAAAAATGTTTGATTAGTTTCCTTACTAAAAAAAGCTGTATTTTAAGAAACACTAACTAAGCTAAAATAAAATCGCATGCTTGAAGTACTTAACTCTATTTACAGAAATGATTTGCTCGTATAAAAAGTAAGTAACTTATACTTACACCTTAAGACAAAGCTAAGATCAAAAAGTGAATTAATGGATAAGTTTTTTTTTCTTTTCTTTTTATTCACAATTGGTAAATTCTGACAACATCTCACCTGGTGGTAAGTAAAATTAAATCAGTTAATGTGATTTACAAAACATAGCTTATGCAATATCCGTACTCACTTCTGCACATACTGTTACTGTTTCAAGGAATAGAAGTAACATCTTATTTTAGGATTATCTCGAGGTATACTGAAATAATGCGTGAATCAAAATTGTTTGTACCTCAGGGATACTTTTATCTATCATTTTCTCTTCGGAAGTATTTTCTAGGACTTATATTTAAAATGTAGGGTAGTTTTTTTAAGCTCCTCTAAACTTGGTAAAATTCACATACTGCTTTCTTTCAGGAGGTGGGTGTACGACTTGTTTATAAGATAAGAAATATGATTACATAACATAACACATTATCTTTAAATACTAATCTGTCCGGCTTACGGTTCTAATCAAAATACAAAAATACACAGACCAGACGGATAAATATATAACGTAGGATTAGGATTAGTAAAGTTCAATGCTGCCAGTGTTGTCAGTTACACTGTAATTACAGCAGACATACCGTATTTTCACACGATTTACTGTAAGTACACTGTAATACTAAAATTACAGTGTATGGAAATTACAGTGGAATGCACTAACACTGTTTTTTGATGGAAGATGGCTCGAAGACAACGAATGTTCCGAAATCTATAAGCAGTTGAATGATCCTGTAACAAAATCATACTTTTTCTTCTTGAACTGGATGTCACTACTAAAATCACTGAAGCTAATACGCTATTTCAGAGTGATCACTGAAGCTAATACGCTATTTCAGAGTGATCACTGAAGCTAATACGCTATTTCAGAGTGATCACTGAAGCTAATACGCTATTTCAGAGTGATCACTGAAGCTAATACGCTATTTCAGAGTGATCACTGAAGCTAATACGCTATTTCAGAGTGATCACTGAAGCTAATACGCTATTTCAGAGTGAGACTCCAATGATGACAAATAATTTAATTCGGGGATCTACAAAAAAGAAACGGCTATCGGGCTAAATGATAGTGACAGTGATTGATAAGTGGTTGGTTAGTCAACTATAAAGTGTATTTTCATTAAAATTTAAGCAATTAAAGTGTCTTAATATCCACTGTAAAATTCGCTGTATTTTTTTTACTTTTGTCTCAAACACTGTATTTTTTCGCACCCAACAATGCAATATCCTCAGAGTAAGTATCTGAGGTAATATCAGTTTCCTCATCTGGCAATACTGAATGCTGCCCTTAACAATGTGAATACTCTATCCTGCATGTATCCTACGACACCGTCGAAAGATACACGCTTTCAAAAATTGTTATGTATAAAAAACAGTACCTACGTATCTATTTTTACGTCTATCACCTAGGAACTCTACACTTCGATAGCGCGTTTTATTTTCATAGTAGTGCCATCTAGTGAGCTTACTTGATACTGGCTTTGAACCTGCCTGCGACGCCACAGATTATTAAATAGTTACTTCGTGCGACGCGACGTGCTACATGCGATCTTGTCTAAGTTCGTGTTACTTTCCCATAGAAACAGATGTTTCAAATTATAATTGAAAACGCTAAACACGGTAAAAACCGACTTCCATCGCAACAAATTAGTACATTTCTGCATTATTATTTTTGGTTTTTGTTAATTTTCTAATAAAGTACTACACCGATTTTGATAAAATTTATATGGGACCACACGGAAAGCACTAGCTTTCAAATAAAAAAAGAATCATAAAAATCGGTTCACCCAGTCCAAAGTTATGAGGTAACAAACATAAAAAAAAAACATACAGACGAATTGAGAACCTCCTCCTTTTTGGAAGTCGCTTGAAAATTATGGGACCACAAAGGAAGCACTAGCTTTCAAATAAAAAAAGAATCATAAAAATCGGTTCACCCAGTCAAAAGTTCAGAGGTAACACACATAAAAAAGGGTCCTTTTTGGAAGTCGCTTGTAAACTGTGGGTCATCGCCGCAATGTCCGCAATATTTAATACTAGATTTAGCCAGAGGCTTCGCTCGCGTGAACATAGTTTCTATGACTGTCTTCGAGGGTGCGCCTATATGTTAATCCAGGTCCTAATCTGTCTACGTACCTTTCAGCCAGTAACAAGTAACAAACATCCATACATACTAAGTTTCGCGTTTAAAATATTAGTAGGATTCCATCGAAATAACTTAGATATACTCGTGTGCCAGCAGCCAGGTGAGCCAGGTAAGCCAGGTCACGACACTCGCACTGGGGATCCAGAACTGAATAAAAAAAAATGTCGAATTGAAGCCAGGCAGTTGTACAGTCGGATCTTGAACTACGCTGCTCGCTGAGCATTCGTGTTTCTCCCAGTCCGCTTGCCAAGATGACCGTAGGTCTAGCGGTTCCTTGATTCCGGGATCCGTCCAGATAGGCCTGCGTGACTTAAGGCGTTCCGGAATGTCCCTGTCAAGAGTTTTATTTATCGGCATCCGGGGTGCTAGCTTAACGCTTTCCACTTTTACCCATTCAGCTGCTGCTGCCCTTTTTAAAAAATAAACATTTTAGCGCGTTTAGCTGCACCTCACCTGATGGTAAGTACCAATGAAGCCGAGGATGTAACATGCAAGCTCAAATACTGCCTATTCACTCTCGTCTTGAAGATTCCTAAATTATACGAATCGGGGAATACAGACGCCGGCAGGGAATTCCATTCCTTGGCCGTTCGCATAATGAACGAAGAAGCAAAACGCTTCGTGCGTAAAGGTGGAGCAATAACGACAAAAGGGGGGAATTGCCCTCAGTGCCTGGTCGTCCGATGATGAAATGGGAACGGGGGAATGAGTCCGTAGAATTCCAAGGCACACTCTTCGAAATGAATCCTGTAGAACACCGATAGACAGGCGACTTTGCGGCGATGCTCAAGACTTTGGAGCCTGTTTGATATGCCAATGAGTCTCTTAGCGCATCTGTCTGCCTGCTTGCGCCTCAGGTGGAAGAGGGCTATATTAGACAGCACGGGCAGCCAAGGAGTGGGTGTTGGGCATAGAGCACCCGTGATAGTTTTACGTCCACTTTGCTAGTGCGTGTGCTTCGCTACCAAATTGGAGCAGAGTATTCTGCTGTGGAGTATACCAGAGCCAATGCAGATGTCCTTTGGACGTCAGCACGAGCACCTCACGAAGTTCCCGCCAGGCAGCTGATCAAGTTCACCCGCGACTAGGTTTTCTGCGCCGTATTTTCCAGGTGGTCGTGGAAAGTCACTGTCGCTGTCTAGCGTGACACCAAGGTGTTTAGGGGAGAAGTTATGACGGTCTCTTTTGCCATCGAAGAGGATGTTAAGTTCTACATAAGCCTTGCTATTAGTCAGGTGGAAGGCCGTTACATCTGTTTTGGATGGATTTGATGAGCTGATAAGAGGTGAGCTGATGATTGAAGGTTTTTCTACTTAAATTTTAGATTATAATGAAAGCCACGTACTCTGTATCGGTTAATGAAACATGTGTATAATTATTTGATGATATCCTATTGGCGGAGCGTCGGTGGCGTAACGGCTAGGGTCATCGCCTCCTGTCTGGGATGTCGCGGTTCGAATCCTGCCACGTACCAATGTGATTTCGAATTTAGATTTTATATGTAGGTAAGTTTATCCGACGCTCTTACGGTAAAGGAAAATATCGTGAGGTAACCTGCACACGCCTGCGGTGAAACTCGCGCTTTGTGTGTGAAGTCGACCAACCCGCACTGGGCCCGCATTCAGGTAGGGTCGGCTCGAGGTAAGGTTCAATTCAGGGTAGGCTCGAGCCCCTCGGTGGGGACGTATATGAGCTGATATGATGATGATGATGATGATCCTATTGGCGAGTGGATGATTGGGTTTAAGTAAGGTTATTTTTTTTGACTGAATGTGTATTTGTGTGTATTTATGTATGTATGTATGTATGTTAACTCTTTGGCACGCTCTGTAGCCTTAACGGCTTTAGCTTAAGAGGTGTCGTTGAATTCGTCTTAATTGTGAGAGTGACACCGTTTATATTAAAATTATAAAAAATTTACGGCGGATTTTCGGCGCCTAACCAAACCCTGGACACTTCATACAACTGGCCAGAAATGACATTTTAAAAAACGAATGACCGAAAGAACAAAATGGCTGCGAAATCCTATACGTTCGACAACCAAACTGTAACCACTCTGTATCAATCTGAGTGACGAGGGGGTGAGTTCGCAATTTAGAGAGCGGCAGGGAGTGTCCATACTGTATGTTAGTACTAATAGGTAGATATACTTTGGCCTAACTCTACGTCTTCAAAGTTTCTTTTTCTTTAAAACTTATCGAAGGGGGATCAAATAAAGGGCCTTATAAAAGGCTTACAGAAATATGAACAACTTACTTACATGTTTAAATGTAATATGGAATAAGAAATGCTAAAATGTCTATTATACATAAAATAAAACTGTAACAGGGCCGTGTCTGTACATGATATATTTTTGGAATTTGGAATTTTTGACTATCTGTCTGTCTGTTATGTTCGAGCATCACGCAAAAACTACCAGGTGGATTTTGATGAAATTTTGTATGGTGGTTCTTTATAGCCCGGGCAAACATACAGAATACATTTTAAAAATTCAAGAGTTCCCGTGGGAAAATTTGAAACCTCCACGCGGACGAAGTCGCGGGCACAGCTAGTATAAATATATCTGTGAAAGAGAGACATAACAATAGATAGATATCTAACCTTACTTTCGTGGGAATGTAAATAATAAATTCATTCACTAAGATAACCAAAAAAAAATATTGAAATAACTAAAAGTCAAGCGTCGGTGGCTCAACCGGTAACGACTCGGTCCTCCTAACCAGAGGTGCCGGGTTCAAATCCGGACGGCCAATGTACCAATGAGTTTTTCGAAACTTATAGGTACTATATACTCACCGATTGCTTTAACGGTGAAGGAAAACATCATGATGCACACACCTGCGAAGAAACTCGAAGGTTGTGTGTGAAGTCGACCAACCCGCACTGGGTCCGCGTGGTCGACTAAGGCCCGATCGCCCTAATTCAGGGTAGGCTCGAGCCCCTCGGTGGGGACGTATATGAGCTGATATGATGAACTAAAAATTTTTATAAAAATTTATTCTTTATAAAGAGAAAATTAAAAAATCTAAAACCCGAATGCGTAAAAAGTGAACTTTAAAAAGATGGAAACAAGATGGCCTATTCTGTCTCCAATCCGACACCCCGTAGAATACCCAAAGCCGAGCCGAAGCCGAATCCGCCATTGGCTAGTTGTCTCTAAACTTACTTTGCAGAGAATACCATTCATAAGTGCTGGCACCGACCTCAAAAAAATTGTAAACATTTGATTTCGTTATTGTTGGTTCTCATTAACTCATTTCGTGAATTTAAAAAAAATATTATATCATAATTTTAAGTGGATTTCTTTATGAAGTCGGTTTTTAGTTTTTAAACTTGGCGTGTATTAATATTTACATTTGTCACACTGAGCATGACATGCTCATGTGGGTTGTTGGGCATACAAAAACTTTTCAAATAAATGCTTTTACTCAACTAATTTGGAAACGTGTATTTATATTCACATTTGTCACACTGAGCATGACATGCTCATGTGGGTTGTTGTGTGTTGTTGAGCATATAAACACTTTTCAAATAAATAAAGTTTAGTTATAAAGTTTTTAGGGTTTCCGAAAATTATTTTTATCTGTGTCTAACGTAACGTAATGCAATTGGAATGTATAATATTTAAAGTATTTTAATTCTTGTTTTTTTATATTTTATTTATTATTTTGTTATTGTTGATTTATTTCGTGCATTTGTAAAAATATTAAATCATAATTTTAAGTGAATTTCTTTCTTTTTTAGGTTTTTCCAAAATTATTTTTATCTGTGTCTAACGTAACGTAATGTAATTGAAATGTATAATATTTAAAATATTTAAATTTTTGTCTATTTATATTTACAATTGGCAAGCCCTTGGAATCGTCTCACCTGATGGTATGTGACGATGATGCCGAAGTTAGGGTTCCGTAAATTCAAAGGGTGGCCAACGGGACCCTATTACTAAGCCTCCGGTATCATCAATCTGTCGGCGGGGTGTAATCCATGAACCGTATTAAGCAGACAGGTGAAATTTTAACAGTGTGTATTTCTATTGGTGCTAAAACAACAAATACGATGACGTCGATAAAAAATCTTAATAAGTCGTAGATTGTTTAAATTTTTCAAGTACGTTCATTACATAACCTACTGATAGGTACCACTTTTAGTTTCTTCATTTTTTATTATTTTTTATTCATTTATATTTGGAGTCCCCTTTTGTATGAAAATGAATTGAGAAAAATTAGGTGGTACGATTTTTTTGACGCCGAGTGTCCATGCTTTCTACGGCTGTAAGATATTTCTAGACTTGCTCTGAATAACCTAACCAATTTTTTGAATAGAACCGGCCAAGTGCGAGTCGGACTCGCACAAAGTAGGGTTCCGTAGTCTTTTCAAAAAATAAATATACTTATATTTTAAAAAACAAAATTATAATAGCAGTTGGTAATAGAACATTTTGTATGGAAAATCTATGAACTTTTTACAAAATTCAAAAGTTGCTCGACTATTACTTTTAAACTAAGATAGCCTACTTAGTTGTGATAGTGTTCCTTTTAAATTTATTATAATTTCTTTTATTTATAATATTTTTGTATGTCCTGAAATATTTAGCTGGTAAGTGGGGGAAACATGACTTTAAAGCTTTAAAGCTTAATATTTTGTAAATAGATCTCTGAATTGAAAAATGGTTTAAACAAACCCCCAGTACTTTTGAAAGGCCTATTCAACGATACCGGACACGATAGGGAAGAAATTCACTCTCTCTTGAAAACAGAGGATAATACAATACAATACAATACAATAATTTTATTGACAACTTTCGTGTTGCAGGTCAGGTTGCGAAATTTAGTTCACAAAATTATATCTAAATATAATCAATCATAACAATGTCGCAATAGCGAATGTCAATAATACATTAAATCTTTAAATTAATAACAATGTCGCAATAGCGAATGTCAATTTTACAATTAATAATAATAAAATACATTAAATCTTTAAATTTAAAAAATCATTAAGGCTATAAAATTGGTTATGAGATAGCCATTTCCTGAGCTTGGACTTAAACACCGCGGTGGATGCTGCATCTCTAATATTATCGGGTAGCTTGTTATAAACGACGGGGCCACCGATGTATACGGACTGTTCCGATTTTTTCAGCTTGTGAAACGGTGTCACTAGCTGGTCCTTGTTGGCGTTGCTACGTAAGTCGTGCCTTGGGTTTGTACCCTTGCGTTTATACGTTTCTAAGTTCGCGTGCACGTACAGGGCCACCCGGCAGATGTATTCGCAAGGGATTGGCAAGATGTTGTACTTAGTGAAGAACGGCCGACACGACTCGTCATCGGCTATCGTTGCCATAGCTCGTACAGCGCGCTTCTGCATGACGAACGCTCGCTGGATATCGGCAGCGCGACCCCACAGCTCGAGTCCATAGGTCAACCTGGAGTGGACTGTAGCGTAGTAACACGTTCGCACAGCCTCGATGGATGCGGTGGCCGTCAGTCGGCGTAAGGCGAAACACGCGCGACCTAAGCTAGCACAGAGACCGTCTATGTGAGCCTCCCACGTTAGAGCGTCGTCTACCTGGAAGCCCAACAACCTGGTAGTGCGGACCTGTTGAAGGTGTGTATCCCCAACGCATACTTTTACCGGTAGTGGCGCTTTGCCGTTCAAGCTAAAGGCCAGGAAACAAGTTTTTTCGCGATTTAGTGCAAGGCCATTAGATCTAAACCACCAGTCGAGGCGCCTCACTGTCTCGTTGAGTCCTTTCTCGAGTTCTGCGTGTGTAGTCGCGGTTACCACCGCAGCTACGTCATCTGCATACATGTAAATTTCAGCTCCCTCAACTGTGCCGGGCAGGTCGTTAAGTAGCAGACTGAAAAGACTATTTGAAAGGCACGAACCTTGGGGGACACCCATCGCATTTTCCAGTTCAGCAGACCTTATGTTTCCTTTGTCTCCGACCACTACTTGCTTTCTTCCGGACATGAAAGATATAATGAGTTCCAAGGGTGGACCCTGTATCCCGTAGTGGTGGAGCTTGTAGGCAATCAGCGTGTGCTCTGTACGTAGGCCCACCCCTTTTCCTTTTTCTCCCCTCCTTTGGGTCCGGACAGAATATCAGCGCTGTGGTTTTAGATAATAAAACCACAGCACCATGCTGAGTCTTGGACCTATTCGGCATAAAATTTAATTTTAGTTTTTAGTTTTAACCTTTAGCTATAGTTTATTTCAATTAAGTACCTAATATTGTAATTATTTTTCTATTTATTTTTTGCCGAATAAACTTTATTTCTTTCTTTCTTTCTTTCTTTCTTTGGTTAGCGGTGTCGAAGGCGCGCGAGAGGTCGCAGCAAACGAGCGCGACATGCCGGCCTGCCTCGCGCGCCTCCAGCACGCGCCACACCACCTCGCGCACGAGGTCCGCGGTGGCACGCCCGGCGCGGTAAGCGTATTGCCTATCGGACAGTATGCCGCGGCTGCTCACAAATGACAGCAGCCTTTTGTTTAACCCGACCTCAAGGATTTTGCTGATGGCTGGGACTAGCGATATCGGCCGGTATGATTTTAAATTAGTTTTTTTACCTTTCCCTTTGTATAGAGGGGATATTTTAACCTTTTTAAGTAACGACGGGTAGGTACCACTACAAATGGATAAGTTGAAGAGATGACAGATCACAAAAGCAATAGATATAACGGAAGACTTCAACAGGTCAGCGGACAATCCATACACGTCCGTGCTCTTTTTGGGTGCGATAGACAGTTGTACTATTTTAATGATCTCGTCAGGGGTGAAGGCTGACAGTCTGAGTGATACGTCACTGGGTTCCGTATTGACACATAGTGCGGCTAGGGCGCTCGACGCGTGCATTGGAGGCGCGCCGCATGTACTTGCTGCCGATACGAACTCCCGGTTCATGGAGTCTACCAGCTCCTGCTTAGAGGGGTACTGCTGTCCGTTGCTATCGCGTACACTATCGGTATAATCCACTCGCTCCCTATTGCCGCGGCCAATCTCAGTATTAATTATGTTCCACATGCACTTGCTCTTATTCGGGTTATCATTAACTAATGCGGAATAGAAGTTCGTACGTTTTTGACGTAATAACGCATTATATTTATGTTTGTATTCGTCTGCTATTTTATTTATGTCGGGGTTTTGGGGGAAAACTGACTGTATTTTTAGAATGTCAAACACCAGGTATTTAAAATTAATGACTTCTTCATCTATCCATTTATTATACAAGTTTGATTTATATCGCACCAATTTTTCCGGAAAACAGAGTTCAAACTTGTTGCATAAAATATTAATTAGTACCTCCGTTAGTTTTTGACAATCATCCTTACAATTTAAAATTGTCTCGTTCCAATCGATCGACTGTAATGCAGTGTTAAAGTTCAATTTGTTAGCTACGCTAAATGTTCGCATGTGTTTGCTGGTCGCTTCACTCGAGGCCGAGTTACGTACTAGACTCACGCGCTGCGCATCATGGTCGCTCAGCCGGGTGTCAACGCCGGTCACCGAAGTTACACATTCCGTAGGTACGTTTGTGTAGGCGTGGTCCAGGAGCGTACCGCTTTTGGGCCTAGTGGGGAAATCTATCAGCTGTGCGAAGCCATGGACCGACAGTATGTCTTGGAGGTGTTTCTTGGCTGACGAATTCTCTAAATAATTAATGTTAATATCGCCCATGATCAATGCAGGTAACGATTCATCATTGATTTTATTTAATAACTTTTCAAACAATAACAGGTAGTCGGCGTTGCTGGTAAGATTAGAATGGTATATACCTACGATCAACAAGTTGTCGTCGGCCAGCTGTGCCGCGCATACGTCGAAAACCTGTTCCTGCGATAAATCACAGTAGTCCTTCCTACTCGCTATTTTAGTACCGGAGCGTGCGTAGATGCAGCTACCACCGTGTGCTATCTGAGCCCTACAGTAACATGAGATAAGGTCGTAATTACAAAGGGTAACTGAGTCAATTTGGAAATTACGTAGCCAATGCTCTGTTAATACTAATATATCACACCTTAGTTCTTTTAATAGAAGCACTTCAAGTTTCTTTGTCTTACTGTTGATGCCCTCGATGTTTTGGTGGCAGACAGTCAATGATTTATGCCGGGGGGGCGTCGTCGTTGCTAGTGCGCGGGTTGAGGGCGCACTCGCGCTGGGTGGGAGTGCGCGGAGCTGGGGGCCAGACACGCTGGGCCGTGGCGCGCAGGGAGCCTGCAGGCGCGGGGCGCGCGGCCCGCTGCCCGCCGCGCCGAAACCACTCACTGACTTCCACTCTTTGTGGCCAGTTTTCAGGGGTCAGGAAAAATTCAAAAGTACTCAATGGTACAGTAAGTACAAATGATGAGTAGAAATTGTGTTTTAGTTCGATTTTATCTACCTTATAGTCGAAACCAGAATGTTTTCTCTCCATATATGATTTAACTGCTACGGCAGTTGTCTCGGGCTTGAACAAGCATGCGTGAATTTTACGCACTCGTTCAACTGTCTTAATTTCACTGTCTGCGGTACCTGTGCCGGTCACAACGACACGCTGCTGCGCTTGTCGGTTACGTTGGCGATTTTTTCGAACTACCTGCCATGCTGATCCGTCGTCGTCGAGACTCACTACGTCGTTTTCAGTATCTGGCTGGGGGGCCTTAGGTACAACGGGAGGAACTAGCACATTCGCCTGTTTGCTTAGGGCAGCTGTGTCACCGGTAGAGGCTGCTTTGGCATTCGTGTTCGCAGCGGCAGAGGTGATCTCTCCGAATGATGCGCGCTGGGACGTGTGTGGGTGCGTTCTCACTGTATGCGTACGCGCAAAAGAGCCAGCCGTTGTCGCTACAGGTGTGGGTACTGGTAGCGACCCTCTTCTCCCGGTCACGACTGAGGCATACCGTTCACCTGTTGTGCTTCGTTCGTGTCGGGCAATCCGTGGTGCCAGCGGATTTTTTGCGGCGTGGCCTACGGATAGCGATGATTTGAGTTTAATTTCCTTTGGCTGGTCGTCTGGCTTACCGTCTGCGCTGGATTCATGTGCCTTTCTGTTACCGTCAATTTTGCATATTTTCTCTTCTATTTTCTTAAATTCCAAAAGAACACACTCGATTTTTTCTTCAATCGGCTGTAGATACTTTTTAATAACTTTCTCTAAAGCGTCAATGGTAGCTTTCGACATTGTACTATTTTTAATTTAAAAAAACACTGAGCGCAATGTTTCGCGTGTCGCGGTCGCGTTTCGAACTAGGATAATTATACCCTATATTTTTTATTATATTGTACAACTTTGTTGGCGTGATTAATATTATGTATACGCATGCCAAATTACAACTTTCTAGTACTAATAGTCTCTGTTCAGTTCAGTTCAGTTCAGTTCAGTTCAGTTCATTTATTGATAAAAATACATTTTATACGTCAAAGTTTTGTAAATTTAAATAATGTCAATTTATAGGTAAATATAATATATATATATAAAATGCAAAATTATCAAAAAAATAAAATAAAAATATATTTAAAAATCAATTAAATTGTCACTTAAATAAATCACTTACTTTATACAGCTCTGCTCGACAAGCCAGTCTTTTAATTTTGTCTTGAATACATTCTCATTTGGAGGCCGATGTTATGTTCTCTGAGCTAAGCCGCGGACAGACAGACATGGCGAAACTATAAGGGCTCCTTGTAGACTACGGAACCCTAAAAATTAAAAAACCCGACTGCAAAGAACATTACCCCTCCTTTTTGCGCAGTCGGGTTAAAATATTGTATCCTACATATTACATATTATGTTACTTTCGGGATCAATTAAGACCATTCTACCGAAACTTCGCACTCGCCAAAGAAACGGACATACATTGTATATACATACATACAAACATACATACATACACCCCAAAAACATTACCCTCTTTTTTTGGCAGTCGGGTAAAAATGACAAACGTATATGTATGTAAAGCAAAAACCGCAGCGGAATCGGTTGAATAGTTTCTAAGAAGCCCTCAAGCGACAACCATGCAGCGCCCCCTTTGTGATCTACAGCTATAAAAAGATGTCTTGAAATCTGCTCTAAAATGACGCCTATATAATGCAAAAACCGCATCAGAGTCAGCTGAATAGTTTTAAAGAAGCTCTCAAGCGCCAACTATCCTGGCTACTGAACGCTCCCTGGTGGCCTACCGCCATAAAACCTGCTCTGAAATGATGCCTTTTAATTTAAATACAAAAACCGCAAGGTTATCGTCCCAGTAGTTTTCGAGGAAAATGGTAACAGACATACATACAGACACAAACAACCTCTAACCCAAAACACATATTACGCCTTCGTTCCGTTCCGTCCATCGTGGGTAAAAACACAGCTTTTCAAGCGTAGAGCCACGTCATGTAAGTAGATAAAGTTTCAAAAAGGTCCAAACTGTGTAGTTTTGTGAGATGGGGTCAAGGATATTGTAACTCTATGGCTTACGGGTAGCTGGTAGAAGAGTAGGGCTGTAGGGGTTACCTTTGGGCTTGTCGAGCGACAGTGCGCGCGTGAAGTGCTCGTCGACGACGGCGGCCACGTCGCCCGAGTAGTGCGTGAAAACGACGCAGTTGGCGCTGACGTACTGCGCTCGCGCACGCGCCCCGCCCCCACCCCCGCCGCCGCCGCACTCGCCCTCGGACTCCGACGACACGCCGCCTGCGCACAAAAACTTCATACAGAGAACATCCCGTAAAGCAGCGAACGTAAACAAGTTCACAAACTATTATATTTGACTGAATTTCTTTTCGAAAGGTCTACTAACTAACGCATTCAATGTACGTTTAGTAAATTGTACAGCCATGCTGTAAATACTTTATCGCATAGCCTTCAACGTCTGGCATACCTTCTACCAGTACCATTGACAGTGTACGAGTATGTACAAGTCGTAGCGATATCATAGAATTGTACAGCCAAGCTGTGAATACTTTATCGCATAGCTTTCAACGTCTGGCATGCCTTCTACCTATCATCAAGGTCTACCAGTGACAGTAACAGTGTATGTATATTGTACAATTCCTGCGATATCATAGAATTGTACAGCTACGCTGTAAATACTTTATCACAAAGCCTTCAACGTCTGGCATACCTTCTACCAGTGACAGTAACAGTGTATGTACATTGTACAAGTCGTAGCGATATCATAGAATTGTACAGCTACGCCGCAAATACTTTATTGCATAGCCTTCAACGTCTGGCATACCTTCTACCAGTGACAGTGACAGTGTATATACATTGTACAAGTCGTAGCGATATCATAGAATTGTACAGCTACGCTGTGAATACTTTATCACATAGCTTTCAACGTCTGGCATGCCTTCTACCAATCATCAAGGTCTACCAGTGACAGTAACAGTGTATGTATATTGTACAATTCCTGCGATATCATAGAATTGTACAGCTACGCTGTAAATACTTTATCGCATAGCCTTCAACGTCTGGCATACCTTCTACCAGTGACAGTAACAGTGTATGTACATTGTACAAGTCGTAGCGATATCATAGAATTGTACAGCTACGCCGCAAATACTTTATTGCATAGCCTTCAACGTCTGGCATACCTTCTACCAGTGACAGTGACAGTGTATGTACATTGTACAAGTCGTAGCGATATCGTAGAATTGTACAGCCACGCTGTGAACACTTTATCGCATAGCCCTCAACGTCTGGCATACCTTCTACCAGTGACAGTGATAGTGTATGTACATTGTCTAAGTCGTAGCGATATCATAGAATTGTACAGCCACGCTGTGAATACTTTATCGCATAGCCTTCAACGTCTGGCATACCTTCTAATTCTAATTGATAGAATTGAGCCAATTCTAATTGGGCTCTGTATTTATATCATATATAAATGTTGTAAGTTTATATCTGTAAAAGACTGTCTCTAAAAAAATAAAATAAAAATATTCTTTTTGCATGGTGATAGCTTTAAACAGCCCTTCAATAATTTGAATTGAATATTTTCATTTGACCCATCTTAAGGCCTTAAAATGAACCATCGAAATACAAGCAAGTACCTACTTACCTCTCTGAAACAACCGGTAGCTTAAGAAACGACAATTCACAGTTTAATGTTGAATTTAAACAACCGTCCACTGAACAGTTATAATAACCTATTTTTTAAACGAATCTAAAAAACGTATATATTTTTATTTTTTTTATGTTTGTTCGCGGATAACTTCGTCGTTTATGAACCGATTTTGATGATTCTTTTTTTGTTGGAAAGAAGATATCCCAAGGGTGGTAGCATGATAAGAAAACCAAGATCTAATGATGGGATCCCAGCAGGGAAATCGAGGGCAACCCTCAAATTTTATAGGCAAGTATTGCGTGTTTCATACGTTTTTAAAGCTATTAAATTATTTGCATTTGACAGTCAATAACTCATGATGATGAGCTGATTAAGAAAGGTACAACTCATTAACGGGTATGAGTTAGTGGATAATTCTTTAAATATAGATAGATACGTAGGTACGCATAGACCGATAGTTGTATTCTTTCGGGTTATTCAGATGAGCTGATGATGGAAGATGTAACTCTCATGCTGCTGAGATGATGATGGAGCCACAGGACTCTGTATCTTTTAATAAAATACATGCATTATGATTTGATGATTCCTATTGGCGAGTAGGTGATTGGGTTTAACGTTGTTTGATAGACAGCATTATCACTAAAAAAAAGGAAATATAAAAAAAGTTTAAAAAAAGTGAAAAACGACTTCAAAATAAAATTTACTCAAGTATGAAATAATATTATTATACTTTAATACGACATTAATCAACAATTACGAAATCAAAGGTAGGTACGAATTAAATTAGGGGTTTACATTTTTTTTAGGGCGGTGTCAGCAAACCATTGAATCTAAAACATTTGATACGTAAGTAGTTGTGTGCTGACGCCGAACTCAAAAAAAATTAAAGCCCCTAATTTAATTCGTACCCACCTTTGATTTCGTTATTGTTGATTAATGTCTTGAATTAATCATATAATAATATTATTTCATACTTTTGAGTAAATTTCATTTTGAAGTAGTTTTTCAGTTTTTTAAACTTTTTTTTTGTTGCTTCATTTTTGCACAAAAAAGTTTACAAACGCGAGTTTCAAGCAGACGACACTCGCGCTCGCACTGGTCCCAACGGTCCGAGGTATCGTGTCCGTGAGCGGTGTCTATGTGTGCGTTGCTCGTTACCTTGTATGAATATTGAGTTCTGTACCTATATTTTTTGTGCCTAAATACTCTTAGAGATAGGTAGGTATTGATCGGGCGTCAGCTGGGATGTAGGAAGGCTGCGCGGAACGGATCGGAGCAGAGGCGCGAGGGCTGCTACGGTACCAAAGTATATATTATATTAGAACGATGGCCAGAGCCGGATTCATTAAGATTTTTTTCTTAGATTTCAGTAGATGGTCGCTGAAGAAAAAGTTGTTATATATTCTAGGGGTTAAGTATTCGTGTCTCTTTTCTGCGAAAGTAGTTCTGACTGTACTAACTGGAAGCTTTACAGTCTTCTTGTAGACTGTTTGTCAAAAACGTCCAGGGAGGGTAGTATTGAACAGTGATATCTAAGCAGTTACTGCAAGATAAAGAGCTTTCGAACTGTAAGTCAATTAGATTTTCTATAGATCTCAGTTCTAGGCGAACGCCGTGGTAGAGAAAGTACGATTTTAATTACAGCTCTTTGAGTTCGCTCTAGTCTCATTAGATTTGTCTGAGAAGCAGCCCCCCAGGAACAGATGCAGTATGCGAGGACACTCTGGCATAATGATTTATAAATTTGGATAAGCAGTTCCGTATCAAAAACTTCTCTTAATTGTTTCATCATATCAGCTCATATACGTCCCCACTGAGGGCCTCGAGCCTACCCTGAATTAGGGCGATCGGGCCTTAGTCGACCACGCGGGCCCAGTGCGGGTTGGTCGACTTCACACACAACCTGCGAGTTTCTTCGCAGGCGTGTGCAGGTTTCCTCACGATGTTTTCCTTCACCTTCACTTAATTGTTTAAAAACATAAATTAGTTGCGATGATTGCGTGGAGTAGTAATGGAAATGTGACTGTCTCATCGAAGATTTTCGTCTATATATTATACTTCCAGATATTTTACTGTAATGACCCTATTTAGAAGTGAACAGTTACAGTTATTCGCATAAAAAGTCTGTTACATGGGTACTGATGTATTTTAATTGAATAATTGGGGTCAGATGATGATTAATTAATGTTTATGGAAAAGCAAACATGTTTTACCTACGTTGAGAGACAACAGAATGTCCTCAAGCCACGCAGTAATTTTCCTTAGCCCGTTTTCGGTTATACATTGGACTTCTGTCCACGTGTTACCATAGCATATAAGTACTGTGTCATCTGCAAACATCAGGAGATCTGCGTTTTCTGGCGTACTATTACAAAACTCGTTATAACGAGGAATAATGAAGGTCCCAGCGCACTCTCTTTGGAAACACCGTAGGTACATATAGCGCTTTCACTTAACTTTTTAGTTCCTATTTAGCAAGTGGTCTTGAAACCATTTGTGCGCTGTGTCGCGAGTCGCTTTAGCAAGATAGAAAGAGAAACGATGTCTAACGCCTTCTGAAGGTCCAAAAAGACGCATATTCTCTTGTCCTTTTGTCTGAATGTTTTGTAATAATAGATGTAAGTTTTAGAACCGTTTCAGCAGTGGAGCGGCCATTCCGGAATCCATATTCAGTGTCCGAAATTAAGTTATTCTTTTCTAGGTAGTTCATTAGACGCTTGTTAATTTTTTTTCGAATACTTTAAATCAAACGCTCAAAACTGAAATGGTTTTATAGCTTGAAGCTTCATTTTAGTCACCAGTCTTGAAAATAGGGGTCACAATAGCGGTTTTGAAGATGTAAGGCAAAAATCTAAGATTAAACTAAGATTAAATACACGAGTTAGAGGTTCAATGAGATGGTTACTATATGTTTTAAAAATATTTGTGGGTAGCTGATCATAACCTGGGGCACTATGACTTTTTAGTTTACTTTTTATCTTGTTTATTTCTGAGGGGTCGGTGGGGTGAAGAAGCATTGACTGAACGGGATTAGCAGTTCTAATGGCCAGTTCTGAATCGGATTGGTTCATCTTTTTAAGTATTTTATCAGCTAGATTACTTCCTAATGTGGTAAAATAGCTATTTACTAAATTTAATATTCGTCAACAAATTTAAGTGTAGAGTCTCCAACCTTTAGAGAAGTGGGTGCGACATGGATATTTAACATTATTTTCATCGTGTCCATGTTCATTTTAAGACCCACTTGTTGAGAGGCTCTACTGAGGCCATTGAGCATTGTGCTTAGGTCTTCACTAAACTCAGCCATGACCACGATATCGTCTGCAAATTGGAGATGGGTGATTTACTCTTTATTGATATTGATGCCGAGTCCACCCCAGTTCAGAACCTTGTAAACATTTTCCAAGGCGGCGGTGAACAGTTTCGGAAATACAACGTATCCCTGTTTCACCCCTCGCTGCATCTGGATAGGTTTGTGGTTCTGGAGGCGAACCGACATGGTGACGTTTTATACAAACTCTTTAACACCTCGACGTATCGATAGTCAATTTATCACCGCTGGAGAGACTGTAGCACAGCCCAGGTTTCGACTGAATCAAAGGCTTTCGTCCACAAACACCAAGCATTGTGACTGATGTACTCTTCAGTCTCCTGTATAATCTGCCGCAGCGTATGTATGTTGTCTATGGTACTAAAGCCTCATCGGAAGAAAAGTATTCTTTGCATAATTTGTGTGACAAAATGTAAAACGAAATGTATTATTTGAACGCGAGGAGCAGGAACGAGGAATTTCGAAGGTATTTTTTCCAAAAACAAGTCGCAGTCAGTATGATTGTGTATAAGTTTATGAGTGTAGTTACCATCAGCGCTGGCACGGCCGTGGGCGGAGAGGTCCTCCTCCTTGGCGCGCAGGCGCGCCGCCGCGTGGTGCGGCAGATGCGCGTGCGCGTGTGGCGAGGCGGGCGACTGCGCACCCGACGAGGAGCCCGTGCTGAGAGCCGCGCCGCCGCCGCACGCCAGCTCGCCGCCATTGCCCCCACCGCTGCTCTGGACGTTAAACTGCAAATAACACGCCACTGCTGGTTAAGCTTTCATTCAACCGTCTTCACTGCCGACCTAACCACTATGTTTCTAACACGATGTTTTTTTTATTTCTTTTGTTATATTTTATATTATCTCATTATTATTATTATCTTATCAGTTGACAGACGTCCACTACTGCACAAAGGCCTCTAAAAAGGATTTCTACATCGACTGGTCCTACGCTTCCCGCAACCAGCGACTTCCTGTGACCTTCACCAGGTCGTCGGTCCATCGAATGAGGGGCCTGCCTATGGTACTTCCTCCGATGCGCCGGTCACCACTCGAAAACTTTACTGCCCCGACGGCTATCTATTCAACTTATATTCTAAATATTCAAGTGAGTTGAAAACAAAAAACTGTTTAAAGAAATATTAACATATTTGTATAATGTTAGTGCTACCACGCGGTAGCGCTACGAAATACAAAGTGATACAAAATGACACGTTACTGGTTAAGAGTTATGGAAAAATGTTATAAAAATGTTTTTTTTATTCCGTAGTTCTACGAGAAATTGCGTAAAAATTTACGTATTTTATGTACATCCCCCTGTATGAAAAATGATTTTCGGATGCACCCCTCCCTGTGGGGTAAGTATTGTTGAATTCTTATTTTTAGTTTAGAAAATATTTTTACCGGACTGCCAAAAAAAGTTATATTTTTCAGGTGTATATATGCATGTACGTATGTCTGTTACTCTGGCTGGGCTTGTAGCCTAACCGGCTTGATAAATTTTGAAGTACGTCCCCCCCCCCCCGAGTGACATGGCATACATTTAAAGCAGGAGGTTTTATTTTTAAATAAATGAGGTAATTTAAGAACATACTGAATGTATCGTTGCAAGGTTGTTAAAATATGTAGTGTTTCTGAACTGTGACTTAGAAGTAACTCGAAATCATCCATTTATGTCTGCCTTAATGGAATCTTTCATTGAAAATTAACCCTGGACTAGTCTGTGGGACACATCCAGAATGTTTAAGGGTTAAATATGATGGCTGAATCCAGCCAAACTCTTATAAAACTTTGTTTTTTCCATCTCCGCTCATTTTCTAAACAGATTACATCATCCATCTGTAGACTACGCCTCGGGCATGCTGTCACTCCCGTTCATCTCGCAAAGATCAGAATAAATTAAAGCTGAATTCACTGTGATTTTTCTTCTACATTAACATTGGCGGAATTATTGTGCCTTATCACAATAAAAGGCCAAAAAAAACTCGAAAAATATTGGTCATCGAATTCACGAAAAAACTAGCGATAGTATCCCAACTTCTACCCAAACTAGCGGTATTAGCCCAACTTCTACCTTAACTAGCGGTGGTAGCCCAACTTCTACCTAAACTACCAGTAGTAGCCCAACTTCTACCTAAACTAGCGGTAGTAATCCAACTTCTACCTAAACTCGCGGTAGTAGCCCAACTTCTACCTAAACTAGCGGTAGTAACCCAACTTCTAACTAAACTAGCGGTAGTAGCCCAACTTCTAACTAAACTAGCGGTAGTAGCCCAACTTCTACCTAAACTAGCGGTAGTAGTCCAACTTCCACCTAAACTAGCGGTAGTAGCCCAACTTCCACCTAAACTAGCGGTAGTAGCTCAACTTCTACCTAAACTAGCAGTAGTAGCTCAACTTCTACCTAAACTAGCGGTAGTAGCCCAACTTCTACCTAAACTAGCGGTAGTAGCCCAACTTCTACCTAAACTACCAGTAGTAGCCCAACTTCTACCTAAACTAGCAGTAGTAGCCCAACTTCTACCTAAACTAGCGGTAGTAGCCCAACTTCTACCTAAACTAGCGGTAGTAGTCCAACTTCCACCTAAACTAGCGGTAGTAGCCCAACTTCTACCTAAACTAGCGGTAGTAGTCCAACTTCCACCTAAACTAGCGGTAGTAGTCCAACTTCCACCTAAACTAGCGGTAGTAGCCCAACTTCCACCTAAACTAGCGGTAGTAGCCCAACTTCCACCTAAACTAGCGGTAGTAGCCCAACTTCCACCTAAACTAGCGGTAGTAGCCCAACTTCCACCTAAACTACCAGTAGTAGCCCAACTTCTACCTAAACTACCAGTAGTAGCCCAACTTCTACCTAAACTAGCGGTAGTAGCCCAACTTCTACCTAAACTAGCGGTAGTAGCCCAACTTCTACCTAAACTAGCGGTAGTAGTCCAACTTCCACCTAAACTAGCGGTAGTAGTCCATCTTCCACCTAAACTAGCGGTAGTAGCCCAACTTCCACCTAAACTAGCGGTAGTAATCCAACTTCCACCTAAACTAGCGGTAGTAGCCCAACTTCCACCTAAACTAGCGGTAGTAGCCCAACTTCCACCTAAACTACCAGTAGTAGCCCAACTTCTACCTAAACTACCAGTAGTAGCCCAATTTCTACCTAAACTAGCGGTAGTAGCCCAACTTCTACCTAAACTAGCGGTAGTAGTCCAACTTCCACCTAAACTAGCGGTAGTAGTCCAACTTCCACCTAAACTAGCGGTAGTAGCCCAACTTCCACCTAAACTAGCGGTAGTAGCCCAACTTCCACCTAAACTAGCGGTAGTAGTCCAACTTCCACCTAAACTAGCGGTAGTAGCTCAACTTCCACCTAAACTAGCGGTAGTAGCTCAACTTCCACCTAAACTAGCGGTAGTAGCTCAACTTCTACCTAAACTCGCGGAAGTAGCCCAACTTCTACCTAAACTAGCGGTAGTAACCCAACTTCTAACTAAACTAGCGGTAGTAGCCCAACTTCTAACTAAACTAGCGGTAGTAGCCCAACTTCTACCTAAACTAGCAGTAGTAGCTCAACTTCTACCTAAACTAGCGGTAGTAGCCCAACTTCCACCTAAACTAGCGGTAGTAGCCCAACTTCCACCTAAACTAGCGGTAGTAGCTCAACTTCTACCTAAACTAGCAGTAGTAGCTCAACTTCTACCTAAACTAGCGGTAGTAGCCCAACTTCTACCTAAACTAGCGGTAGTAGCCCAACTTCTACCTAAACTAGCGGTAGTAGCCCAACTTCTACCTAAACTAGCGGTAGTAGTCCAACTTCCACCTAAACTAGCGGTAGTAGTCCAACTTCCACCTAAACTAGCGGTAGTAGCCCAACTTCCACCTAAACTAGCGGTAGTAGTCCAACTTCCACCTAAACTAGCGGTAGTAGCCCAACTTCCACCTAAACTAGCGGTAGTAGCCCAACTTCCACCTAAACTAGCGGTAGTAGCCCAACTTCCACCTAAACTACCAGTAGTAGCCCAACTTCTACCTAAACTACCAGTAGTAGCCCAACTTCTACCTAAACTAGCGGTAGTAGCCCAACTTCTACCTAAACTAGCGGTAGTAGTCCAACTTCCACCTAAACTAGCGGTAGTAGTCCAACTTCCACCTAAACTAGCGGTAGTGGCCCAACTTCCACCTAAACTAGCGGTAGTAGCCCAACTTCCACCTAAACTAGCGGTAGTAGCCCAACTTCCACCTAAACTAGCGGTAGTAGCCCAACTTCCACCTAAACTAGCGGTAGTAGCCCAACTTCCACCTAAACTACCAGTAGTAGCCCAACTTCTACCTAAACTACCAGTAGTAGCCCAACTTCTACCTAAACTAGCGGTAGTAGCCCAACTTCTACCTAAACTAGCGGTAGTAGTCCAACTTCCACCTAAACTAGCGGTAGTAGTCCAACTTCCACCTAAACTAGCGGTAGTAGCCCAACTTCCACCTAAACTAGCGGTAGTAGCCCAACTTCCACCTAAACTAGCGGTAGTAGTCCAACTTCCACCTAAACTAGCGGTAGTAGCTCAACTTCCACCTAAACTAGCGGTAGTAGCTCAACTTCCACCTAAACTAGCGGTAGTAGCTCAACTTCTACCTAAACTAGCGGTAGTAGCCCAACTTCTACCTAAACTAGCGGTAGTAGCCCAACTTCTACCTAAACTACCAGTAGTAGCCCAACTTCTACCTAAACTAGCAGTAGTAGCCCAACTTCTACCTAAACTAGCGGTAGTAGCCCAACTTCTACCTAAACTAGCGGTAGTAGTCCAACTTCCACCTAAACTAGCGGTAGTAGCCCAACTTCTACCTAAACTAGCGGTAGTAGCCCAACTTCTACCTAAACTAGCGGTAGTAGCCCAACTTCTACCTAAACTAGCGGTAGTAGTCCAACTTCCACCTAAACTAGCGGTAGTAGTCCAACTTCCACCTAAACTAGCGGTAGTAGCCCAACTTCCACCTAAACTAGCGGTAGTAGCCCAACTTCCACCTAAACTAGCGGTAGTAGCCCAACTTCCACCTAAACTAGCGGTAGTAGCCCAACTTCCACCTAAACTAGCGGTAGTAGCCCAACTTCCACCTAAACTACCAGTAGTAGCCCAACTTCTACCTAAACTACCAGTAGTAGCCCAACTTCTACCTAAACTAGCGGTAGTAGCCCAACTTCTACCTAAACTAGCGGTAGTAGCCCAACTTCTACCTAAACTAGCGGTAGTAGTCCAACTTCCACCTAAACTAGCGGTAGTAGTCCAACTTCCACCTAAACTAGCGGTAGTAGCCCAACTTCCACCTAAACTAGCGGTAGTAGCCCAACTTCCACCTAAACTAGCGGTAGTAGCCCAACTTCCACCTAAACTAGCGGTAGTAGCTCAACTTCCACCTAAACTAGCGGTAGTAGCTCAACTTCCACCTAAACTAGCAGTAGTAGTACAACTTCCACCTAAACTAGCGGTAGTAGCCCAACTTCCACCTAAACTAGCGGTAGTAGCTCAACTTCCACCTAAACTAGCGGTAGTAGCTCAACTTCTACAAACCCCGATTTTTTCAATTGGAAGGTTTTCACTTCTATAGTAAGCTCTTAAGCACACACCTATATCTGTTCTTAAAAATTTACATGTAAAGTAATTAAATAAAGTTAAGAGCGATAGTTAAGTTTCACAGCCAGCAGCAGCTGTGTAGTTTGGTGCTGCTGGCCGCGCTGGCTCGGGACCGGCGCGCGGAATGCGGCGAGCTGTTTTTGCGGCGCGTGCGCTTGTCCGACCGGTCCCGCCGCGCGTCGACCACGCAGCAACACGCGCTGTATGCAACGCTTAGTGAGTTTTCCCGTCCAATTCAAATAAGATCATAGGTACAACGCAATCTCCCCAGGTTCTGGTGTCTTTCCCTTGGAATAGTTACGGCCAGCTACCACAACAAGTCCTAAGACAAGCCCGATGTAACAGTAGTATTAATAGATTCTTTGAGTTTTAATTTCCATATATTTTATTTCGCTATGATTTAACTGATTGATAAATCGGCTTTTTGTTGGTGCACGTCGTGTGTGTTTGTGTGAAGCCAGGCCAGTGTCATCTTCCGTTTTGCTGAGCCTACATGCTTTACACTTTCGTTACACTTGTATCTTGGTAGATTCGTGGTACTGTACCGAGAACCCCTGAGGGCCTACAGTCGAATTATCGAAACCTGATGAGTGCGGGCACAATCAGTTGTGTTGGGATACTCGCCTACAACCAGCTACTAGGGATATATTCATTCATTCATTTATTTATTTCAAGAACAAATTATATTGTGTTTGAAAGGTATTAGGCATCTACTACCCAAAAAAAATTAAAAAAATTAGTCTGCAATCAGTATATTACAGTAATAACTGATGTTATGCTTTAAACAACCAATTCAATATTCTTTATTACGTTACAACATAAAAAGATGAATACAACATTAAAGATGTTTTGTTTTAAAAAAAAGGTGGCTTTATTGCTAAGTAACAAATAAACAACTTAATTTCCGGACACACAAATCAAAAATAAACATTACGCTTTCTTTACTTAGTAACAAAAGCAAATTTAAAATTTATGAAAAAGCCAATGACGACGGTGTTAAACGTAATTGAAAAATGATTAAATAACTTTAGAGTGTAATAAAAAATGAAATATATATTTTAAAAAATCCAATAAAATCCGTTGGGGACTGCCATCGATCCCCCTTTTTGTTCCAAATTTCAGTTTAAATATAGCAATTAATATTGATCGTAAACTAGATTAATTTACAAAATGAATTTTTCAAACTCATGAAATTGCGTATATTTAATTTATTTCCGGCGGACCTCGCGGATTTCCTTGGATTTTTTAATTTATCTTTCGTTTCTTATTTCCCTCTAGACGGGGGACTATAAAAAAGTAATTTAATTATTTTTTAATTAAGTTTTCACCCGTCGTCGGCTTTATATCATTTTTTTTATTTTGTTTTTTATTTTAATCATTTTAAAGAGAACCTACGTTCAGTAAGTTCTCCTTCCAATTTAAAGCCTACTTACTCTCAAAGGTTTTGATGTCGTAGATTCTTTAAATTCTTCACAAACTTTTATTACATATGCATTCTTTATGAGTTTTTATTGAGCTGCAGCGCCCCCTGATGGTATACGCCTGTAAAACATGTCTAGACTTGGTCTGAATAACCTAACTAATTCATAAAATTAAAAACCCGACTGCAAAAAAACATTGCCCCTCATTTTGGGCAGTCAGGTTTAAATTATTCCTATGTCACTTTTGGGATCAAGAAAAATCTAACGACACCTCGCATTCCAAAATCCATCAAACCGTTTAGGCTCAGCGAAAGAAACAGACATACATACATACACCTGAAAACATTACCCTTCCTTTTGGCCAGTCTGATAATAATGACACTCTTCTTCTTTTCGAGTCGACGGCAAACTCAGATAGTCTCATCCCAAAACCGAGCCACGCAAATTGCCTTGTCAGTGGCCTGCATCAAGTCCTCCCGCTTAATGACACTTATACAAAGCAAAAACCGTTGAATCGGTTGAATAGTTCCTAAAAAGCCCTCAAGCGCCAACTATCCTGGCTGCTGCAGCATTTCCTGGTGGTCTACCGCTATAAAACATTACATTCTACTCCAATTCTTTCACTCTGCGTGCCATCCACTTGTGGAATTCCCTCCCAGATCCTATACAACGCTTTCCGTCACATCCTATCTTTAAAACTCAAGTGAAACTCTACTTTCTGTCTCTGTAATTCTGTTCCTCCCTTCCGTGTTCTTTTTGTCGCTTCGCCATTTTGTAATTGTTCGAATTTGGTATAGGTATTTTTTTTTTCGTAATTTATCTATGAAATTTAAATATGTATTAGTATATATTTATTTGTATTTATAGAATACATGTACATATATGTGTATATATATAAATATATATAGTTATATAATTGTTACAATATGTATTGAATAATAAAATTAGCATGTATTGTTTTTTTAATATTTAATTAAGTTGCTTATTTCTCTGCCCTTTTGTAAAATTAAGTATTTCGTGCTCTCCTGTAACTAAAGGTTGTCTGGAAGAGATTGCTTTTAGCAATAAGACCGCCTACTGTACACTTCATTATAATAACTATATGTATTAGCTTTACGAAATTGTTTTGGTGTACTATAAGTGTAAATAAATAAATAAATAAAACATGTCTAAGAACATGCTCTGAAATGATACCTTTTTAACCCTCGTCGCAAAGAGAGGGGTGTTATAAGTTTAACGTGTGTACCTGTGTGTCTTTCTGTGGCATTGTAGTTCTTAAACAAATGGACCGATTTTGATGCGGTTTCTTTCGTAGTTAGTTCTTAGTTTCGTAATAATGAAGATCTGTTCAGCCGTTTGAAGGTCATTAGCTCTTATCTAGTTGATGAAGGGATATAGGTAACTTATACAGCGCTGATCAATTCGAAATTTGGTGCCCCGTAACTGTTATAATATTTCAAAACCATGGTAACTTTGACTTGTTGCTGCAGCATCTCCTGAAATATGCAGGATACCCAACTCCTCATGCACTTACAGCAGAGGCATTGTATTGGGCTCGTTGGAAAACAGCATACATAAACTACCATTTTATAGAGCCCCAACTCCATAACATCATCAGTCTGTCGGAAGGCTAAAAAAGTTGAATGTACGCTGAGTGCAAATAAAGTGCAAGTTTTTTGAGGAGTAAGAGTAAGTATCCGAGAAGTTACTGGCCTGACCACGGGCCACGCCAGCGGGTGGTTGTGGGAGGAGGCTCTAAATCTTAAAAGAGGGAAGCAATTTGGATTTGGAGAAAAACAAACATGGTTCGCACAAAATTCAGGGTTCGCTGCACTCGCCCTCGATGAACAGACGCCGCAAATGAACGCAAAGCATCAATTTATTTAAGTAATAATCTATCATAACTTTGATAAATTATAATAAACTCGCTTTTGCCAGCGGCTGCGCTAACATAGTTTCTATGGATTTTTTTAAATTGATAAGCCCTTGGCATCATCTCACCTGATGGTAAGTGACGATGATGCCGAAGATGGAAGCGGGCTTTTTTCATTTTCAAGCCGGAACACATCAATGGTAACAACCACTGATGTTTGGCGACAAGACTTAGATAAGATGGTGGTAGCTAGCCAGGTGGGCTATGAAAATGCCCTACCACCAGCAAAAACCGAGTCTTACAAAGTTACAGGTATTGCCACCTCAAATGTCCTAACCTGAAGTTTTCATAAACATGCACTTAAAAAACCTCTAGTACTTCAAAAAAGGAGGAGGTTCTATGTCCCACTGTATGTTACTCTGTCAATTGTGGACCGATTTTCAAAATTCTTTGTTATTCGAAAGATTATACTCCCGAAGTGGTTCCATCGACAGGATCTAATAATGTGATCTCAGGGAAATCGAGGGAAACCCCTAAATTTTATAGGCACGTGTGACGTGCTCGCGTCTGGCAGTCATCATCTCATGTTGATGAGCTGATGATGGAAGGTACAACTCCTTAACAGTTAGGAGTTAGTGCATAATCATTTAAATATCATACGTAGATACGTAGGTACGTATAGATCGAAAGTTGTATTCTTTCAAGTTATTTAGGTGAGCTAATGAATGATAGAAGGTTTGACTCCTTTACTTTTATGCTGCTGAGATGATGATGGAAGCCCCAGCACTCTGTATCCGTTAATGAAACACATGCATTATGATTTGATGATTCTTATTGGCGTGTAGGTGATTGGGTTTAACGTTATTTGTTACATACTTGTAGATAGCATTATCACAAACGATTAAAAAAATAAAAACACTAGTTTGAAAAATATAAAACTGACTTCAAAAAGAAATTCATTTTAAAATATGTAATAATATTTTTCTATATAATAAATAATAATACACGAAATTAACCAACAATAACGAAATCAAACATAGTTATTAATAAAATTAAGGGCCTAAATTTTTTTTTGAGGTCGATGCCAGCAATGCGATCGAATGTAAAACATTTGATAGGAACAGTGTGGTATGAAACCCTTTTTTGTTGCATGTAGTTTTTATTTAAAAAACTGTTAGTTAACATCATTTTAAGCACTATAATCCAATCCCGGCTTCGATACGAGTTGTAGATTTGAAGAAAATAATTACCAAACTTTCCATATATCCGAAACTTCAAAATTAAAAAAAAAAAAAACCGGAAATATTTGTTGCTTTTATTCTTAGTCCTAATAAATGCCCCCATATTAACACATCATGACACCAATTTGTGGCACTTAACTATTAGGGGAAAGCCAAATATAATATTTTTTCCTATTTTTTTTATATTTTTTTTTTCGCCTAATAACATCGTAGTAGGCCACAATATTTATCCAGGCGAATGTGTTTATACTCTTTTATATACAGTATTAAAATCATGACCTAATACTTTGTTAAACAGAAGTTATGATAAATTGTAAACTATCTTTAGGGTTGTCAACATCCGATATCCGATTCCTGTATCCGAAAAAAATTAAATTAAAGAATTTTGTGTAAAAATTATTTTCATTTTTTTTTGTTAATAATATTCCTCATTATTAATTACAACAGTTTCACTGTGGAAATAATCATCAATTGCTGGGTTATCGTCGCCTATAGGTCTCAACAGAGATAATGCTGCTGGTGGTAAAGGAATCTTTTTTGTTTTTTTTTTCGCTCTAGCATGTTAAATTCCGACACAATAGGGTCAGAAGAGACCAAAGCTCTATGGAAGAGATCGGACATGGTAGCTTCACGGCACGTTTTTCTAGTATGGTGTTCTCTATCAAACCTCCAAAATTTATTTCGCGATTCTGCTGCCTGTTCAGAATACATACCGACTGGTAAATTTAATGAGTCTATTATTTTTGCACCGTGTATCAAAATTTTGTGGATCGTGACTGGCATCGGATGCCATTTATAGACGGTAACGGTGGCGAATTTCTCCGAGTCTATGGGTAAATTGCTGGATAAGACAGTCAGAATAACGTACAAATCGTCTATTAGCCACTGTTCAATATTAAGAATTTTCGCCAAAGTTTCGCGGTTTTTGTCCGAAAAAGCGGTGCGGGCGGTATTTCCGTCATTGGTCGTTCCTGAGTTGGGACGTACCACATCTACTAAAAGCCCCATTTGCTCCCTAATTTCAGCTTGGATATTTTTTTTGCGCTCCTCGACTAAAGAACCCTCTTCTGATCTGTGATTGATCCGCCATTTTTTCACTTCAACTTTATATCCAAGCTTCAGAACAAATTCTAATGCTCTGATCCATGAGTGGAGTGGACTTATACCATGCACCAAGCGTTCTTGCATGACTGGTGTGGAGAAGACTTGTTCCAAATCATTAAATTGTGTCGAAGTTAAATTACAGTATGGGCACCGTAATTGGGATGTTGTGTCGAGAATGGTGTTTAATACTTTTCCATCTATAGCTGCACAGTACAGTTCACACTCAACTTTTATTTTATGGCCTTTTGAGGTTTCGACATAGAAGGGTATAAGGTTTTCAATCTGTTGCTGAATATGTTTTTTCTCAGAGAATATCAATTCCTTGGTCTCTTTTTTATATTGCAAATGTAAGGGTCTGCAATAACGATACGATGAAGGTGCAGGATTTATCCACATAGTATCATTGTTTTTACCTCTTGCAACAACCTGTAATGGAATGAATGTTGTTGCAAAGAGACTATTTTCATTCTCCTCTGTATCTGAAAATGCCTGCTTGTATAAGGACTGGCCGGTACTTCCATCAAAGCCCAAATTCCATTACCCCTGAAAATGCATTCTACAGTTTGAATATCTTCTTTTGTGCAGTAATTTACTAAAAACTGATCGCATAATTTAAGTACCTGTTTAGCAGTGTGTTCGACTATACACTGAATAGGCACTGATGCTTCCCTTTCAGACACTTGGATTTGTTCAGGATAACAGGATTTTTTTGCTTCCTGAAGTTTGTAATACGGAGGGTACACATCAAAACCACAACGTTCCTTCATGTCGAAACGGAACGCATTGTAGGTCTCCACTGACAAATTTCTGTCAATTAAAATTGCTAGAGCTTCTTCGGGTGTGAATGATTTTGGAGATATCTGAATTTTCTTTAAAATATCTGTTGGAGCTCTATCCGATGTAAGGCATAAAGATATGACAGTTTCTAAATCTTTGGCCGATGTATGGGGTAAATCATTCCCTTCGACTTTGAGAGATCCTATGAATGCTCGGATTTTATTTAATTGTGGTTCCTCATTTAGAACTTCTTCAAGCTTTCGTTTAGACCTATATTGCTGGCTCCTGCTCAAAGTCACGAATTTCTTAGATTTAGGAGATAAATTGTCAGTATCAGTGACAGATTTACTGTGTGGGACAGATTTAAACTGACCGCTGACAAGGATACCATTAAGCCAGTCTCGATGCTTGTTCATGAAATAACTCTCATTGTCTTTACAGCGCCGTAAGTAACCTGTACTCCTCGATAAAAATGCTGACACTATACCATATAACTCCTCACTGGACCTCGAAAGTTGATAGTCAGAGCCGAAATAATTAAAAATCAAATTCACCCGGTCACTAGGCGGCAAATGTCTTTTTCCTTTAAAAAGTCTGAATGCCTCCAAACGAGTTAATATTTTAGAACCGGAAAAACTACTTCCACAATTGTTTTGATTCGATTCTGATATAACCACCGCCTCCTCATCATTTTTATTTAAATTTGTTTTTGAGTACTCCATTTTTGTTCCCACGAGTGTGGAGGAAAGAACGGTCCATCCGAGTGGTGCCTCCTGCACCCGGATAAGGCTATATACTATAGAGGTCGCCCGGTATCTATAGGTTTTTACGACTTATCTGTCGGGTCTTATAGACTGTTCCTTATCACGGGCCGGCCAATTAAGGCAAGCCCCCCGGTCCCTGTAAGTACAACGTACCTTAGCCACGCCCTGCTAAGGTTGTTGAAGTACAAACAGAGATTACGGTTTGGAGATGGATTGGCGCTCAGTCCACCCTGGGCAACATTTTCATGTCGCCATCACGCGTACATGATGGTTTGAGCAAAATACCCCGGACCCGTACACGACGTGGTGTCATTAGCTTCACTCCAGGCTGGATTGCCTGAATCTTCCTCGCCAAGATAAGGCTGATATCCGTGCGGGAGAGGGATTAACCAACTTAAATTGTTTACAAACATTTCTTAGACAAATATTTTATTCATACAAACGAACAGTGACAACCCTAAGGCCTGAAAGTTTTGGATTTTAGTTAATGATCAATAACTTCTGTTTTACAAAGTATTAGGTCATGATTTTAATACTGTATATAAAAGAGTATATACACATTCGCCTGGATAAATATTGTGGCCTACTACGATGTTATTAGGCGAAAAAATTTTTTTTTTTAAAATAGGAAAAAATATTATATTCCGCTTTCCCCTAATAGTTAAGTGCCACAAATTGGTGTCATGATGTGTTAATATGGGGGCATTTATTAGGACTAAGAATAAAAGCAACAAATATTTCCGTTTTATTTTAATTTTTTTTTTTCAATTTTGAAGTTTCGGATATATGGAAAGTTTGGTAATTATTTTCTTCAAATCTACAACTCGTATCGAAGCCGGGATTGGATTATAGTGCTTAAAATGATGTTAACTAACAGTTTTTTAAATAAAAACTACATGCAACAAAAAAGGGTTTCATACCACACTGTGCGACTCTACGTTGACTCATTTACGCCTCCTTTGCCATTTTCTATCAGCGTGTTATTTTAAAAAGCTAAGTTTGAATAAACACCAAATTCAAACTTAGCTTGAGTTCGATTGTTATTATGTAGGTATAAACAGTTGAGATTATTTCTACTAGAGGCTGCGAGTCAGGGCAGAGGTCCCTTTTTCCACTACCGACGTTTATCTTGTAAAAAGGAAAGATTGCAAATAGTTAAATTACTCGTTATAATTTCGATCCATTAATAAGCCATCCGGCAGAGCCCGATTTAAAAGTGAATAAATCATGCATCGATTTTACTAACCAAAGAAAAGTACTTCCAATTAATAGCTTGATTCCACTGAGTTTAACCCCCTCCCCCCCTCTCCCTCCCCCCTCCCTCTCCCCCACGACCGTAGAGCCGTCACAGTACCTAAGTAGCTGTGTGTGGGCACCGACCTCCAAAAAAATTATAGGCTCCTAATTTCATTCGTACCTACCTACCTTTGATTTCGTTAATTCATTATTGTTGGTTAATTTCGAGGTTCAGTTTTTTTAAGGGTCATTATGGGGAAATTCTTAAACTATAAGAGATAGAGAAAAACGCTCTTAGGAACCGTGATTTTAATTTAAGAGAAATTAAAATGGAGTTTTAAAAATATAAAAAAGATAGCTTATTATGATTTTATTTTTTTATATTTAAAAAAAAATTGTTACTTCGATTGTATATCGCTATAAAACCAAAAAATGTAGGAAGACTAAAGTCGCTAGAAGTTTTTGAAATTAACGGTTTAGTTTTCTTTATAAGTTATGTAAAAACTAAACTTACTGGCCGATTTTCAAATGAAAAAGGAAAAAAAGAAAAAACATTCAGACTTAAAAAAACAAGCTGTGTGTTTCTGTCATTCATTAAATGCATAGTTGTGTGGTAAATTAAATGGTGAACTAAATAGGTAGAATGTCTCAATCGTTGTCAAATTCCGAATAAATGGATTTATTGAGAGGGTATCTTGTAAGTAAAAGGAACCAAACATTGGCAATTGACTGGTAGCGTAATTAATTCCCCCCGGGAGAAACGCCAAGTCGCCGTACTTTGACCACAATGTTGAATAATTAACTGAGGTACGAAGCTTTACGAAGCCTCACAAAAAATATTCCTACATTCGAGATGTCGAAATAAATGTTTTGTGTTTTGTCGAGTGTTTTCTGGATATTTCATCAAGAGATATCGCTACGGAAATGGCTAATCCACAGCGTACTGTAATGAGGATAATTAAAAAATGGTCAAGTGGAAGGAGCGCGCAGTGCCATGGCCGGACAGGTAGAGGTAGTAAGCACCGTACATCACTTTAGGGCAACTCACTGTCATATCCATGGTATAGTGCCCGGTACAGTGCTGTGAGCAAGGTCTAGGGAGGAGACACTCACCCGATCGTATTGAAAGTGTGCCGCGCGGTGGAATGAGCGCGCAGTGCACGGCCGGACATGTAGGTGTAGTAGGCACAGTACATCACTTTAGGGCAGCTCACCATCACCACCATGTTATGGTGCCCGGTACAGTGCTGTGAGCAAGGTGTAGGGGGATCCACTCACCCGATCGTACTGGAAGTGTGGCGCGTGGTGGAAGGAGCGTGCGGCGCCGCGGCCGTACAGGTAGGGGTAGTAGGCGCCGTACATCACCTCGGGGCAGCTCACCGCCATACCCGCCGGCGCCGCGCGCGCCGCCCCATACCGTGCTCCCCACCGCCCCCCACACCGCCCTCGCTACTCCTCCCTGCTACTGACCACCACCTGATAGACAAGTAAGAATACATTTTAAAATGATTTGTGTGGCAGTTCATTTCTTCGTCTCCCCTGTTGCATATACACACATCAAAAAAGTCTAAGCAACCTGTACTAATTTAAATTTAAGGATGGTTCTTCACATTATAACGTTTGTATTTTATTATTTAAATAATTTTTAGGGTCTTAATGATGTAAAAATAACAGCTGTTGTATTCAATAGTTCTTAATGACATAAATTAACAAAATTATAATGTACTATATACAAACGAAAGTACATAAGAAACTAAACATTTTGTATCAAAATGAAATTTCTAAAGAAAATTAATTTATTGTGAAAGAATTGGATAATTTAATACAAGGTATGGCCTCCTCTGCTATTCAAAACTTGTCGGCAACGATTATTCATAGAATTAATGAGACTGTTTATGTCATATTGCAGCAATCGCTCCCAATGGAATTGTAGCAAATCCTTCAGCTGTTGGGTTGTTGTCACTCCGTCCAAGTCCTTCAAAACACGTCTCTGGAGCATGTCCCATGCGTGCTCGATGGGGTTGAGGTCTGGCGATTGTGCAAGCCAGGGCAATACCCGGATGTTCTCCGTTGCCAATTATTCACTGCTTCGCCTAGCTGTATGCAAACGCGCATTGTCATATTTGTCATGAATTAACGTAAAATCGGAGCCAAAGGTTTGTGCAAATGGATGGACATAAGGTCTAAGAATATCCTCAACGTAATTTTCAGCGTTTATGTTTCCATTTACAAAAACGAGCTCAGTTCGCCTGTTCTTCATAATACCCGCCCATACCATAACTGTTGAGCCGCTGTATAGATGAACTTGTTGAACGCACCTGAGCCTTTCAGTATTACCGGGCCGACGGTACACTCTCACCCTTCTTGTATCAGGCCTAAACCCGAATCCCGACTCATTGGAAAACATAATTTTAAACCATTGCTCCTGGGTCCATGTTATGCGTTCTCTTCACCATTCATTTCGACGAGCGCGATTCCCGTGACGTTTCGGCGGGCACCTGATTGAGCGTCGAGCTCGTAGGCCGTACTCATGCAGTCGATTTCTCACAGTTTGGGGACTTACAACAACACCACTTGAATTGTGTAGCCTCAAACTTATCTCTCGAGCGGTAAACATCGACTGGCGTCTTGCAGTCAGTTGTATGTACCGGTCTTGCCGAGTGGTTGTACTCCTTCCACGGCCTGGATGCTGTTCAGCGGGGTCTCCTGTATTATTGTAGCGCTGCCAAAGACGACAAATAACGCTTTTATGAATACCAAAATGCCGAGATACCTGAGATTGATTTCTTCCCGCTTGCAACATCCCTATATACAGCTCTTTGCATTTGATCTGCCGTCAAATGACGTCACTCCATGACGTATAATGTCTCACAATCCAATTTTGTCGCTAACTTTATTCAAATTGTTGGTAAAATTATAAAATGTAGACTAAACGTAGCAATAAAAACGCACTTAAATTCAAACAAATTCGCATTCGTTTCAATTTTATGAAAAAAAAACATAATCGAAAAGTTTTTTTTTACAACCAGCCAGTATGTCATCAAAAACAAAAAAGTTTACATACCTACGCACCTTGAGTGAGTAAAGTCTTAAATTGATTGATTAATATAATTAATGAAATTTGTGAAATGATGCATGTTGGTTAAAAAAAAATTATGTGTGTGTTTTGATTGACCCGGGGTCGGCGCCCTTGCACACTGGACCCAGTGATGAATCCTGTGGTGGATACTTATAACCAAACTGTATATACTCGTATTAGTACTAATTACTTAACGGTGGTCGTCATTTCGATGGATAGCCAGAATAGTAGGAGATATTATATCGATATTCGAGCATTAAACAGTTAAACAAAATAAGGCCTAGTGCGACTCGGGGCCTCACACACTGGGTCCGCACCAATACTTTTACTACCAACAGATCGGGACCTGTCAGTACATACTTTACTTTAGGTAAATAGGGGTCTACATATTTTGTGCTTTGAAAATTTAATTTATCCCGTAGGAATGGAAGGATTTTAAATTTTCTCAAAATTTTCTTGTACTGTCTTTTCAACCTCATACACTGTGATTTTTTTAAGATTTTAGGCCTAGTGATTTCGGAGATAAGGGGGAATGGTCAATATTTGCCTATTTTCTAAAATAACTTCAAAACTATTTATCTAAAATTATTTAAAAAAATATGTATACGATTTTCATAACAAGACCTTTCATTAAATATGTCGCAAGACATAGTTTTCAAAACTTTTTCTTTTTAATTTTCTAATTTACCCCCCAAAAGTGGTCCCCAAGTTTAAAGTTCATTTATTTTCGTTACATGCCCTTCTTTGGATCACTGATTTACATATGTGTACGAAATTACAACTC
The DNA here is from genome assembly GCA_947284805.1 of Coleophora flavipennella. NCBI lineage: Eukaryota > Metazoa > Arthropoda > Insecta > Lepidoptera > Coleophoridae > Coleophora > Coleophora flavipennella. The sequence continues at coordinate 2,327,056 of OX369302.1, forward strand.
AATCGGTCTAGCGGTTTCCGAGAAAATTTGCTGTTTACAGACAGACGGAGAGACATAAGAGTAATCCTAAATGGTTCGGTTTTTCCTTTTTGAAGTACGGATCCCTAAAATGTATTTCGAAGAAAGTAACAAGCTATGCTTCAATTTTTTTGTCATACGTTTTTTTTTTTGTAAAAAGTCTTGAGTAATGTGATCACAAAAATCATCATCATCATATCAGCCGTAGGACGTCCACTGCTGCCTGCATCCAGCGGTTTCCTGCGACCTTTACTAGGTCATCGGTCTACCTAGTGGGAGGTCTGCCTACGCTAAGTTATCACAAAAAAATACCATATTAAGGCTTATTTAATCAGGGGGCACGGTAATGCGTCCGCCAAGACAAGCAAAAGGAACGTGGCACTACCAACTTTTTAACTGACTTCCATAAAGGACGAGGTTCTCAATTCGACTGTGTGTTGTTGCTTTTTTTTGTATTTTTGTTATGTTATAATATCTCCGCAGATTGTGGACCGATTTTCATGGTTCTTTTTTTATTTAATAGGGTATGCTACCAAATTAGTGCCATATAAATTTTATCAAAATCGGTGTAGTACTTTTTTAGACACTTAACGACGACCAAAAATAATAATGTTAAATTGTTGTAAGTCTTTGCGATGGAAGTCCGTTTTTGTAACGTGTTCATCATATCAGCTCATATACTTCCCCATGCACCGAGGGGCTCGAGCCTACCCTGAATTAGGGCGATCGGGCCTTAGTCGGCCACGCGGGCCCAGTGCGAGTTGGTCGACTTCACACACAACCTGCGAGTTTCTCCGCATGCGTGTGCAGGTTTCCTCACGATGTTTTCCTTCACCGTAAGAGCGTCGGATAAACGTACATATGAAATCTAAATTCCAAATCACATTGCTACGAGGCAGGATTCGAATCAGGACCTCTTTTCATAGGAGTCAGCTGCCCTAGCCGTTTCGCCACCGACGCTCTAACATACCAAGTTTCAATTATTGACCGAGCGAGCGCGAAGCGTCTCCGTTTCAGCTTTTGCAAAAATGCTTTCGTATTTCTGGTCGGATATTCTCCTCTAAAGGTCGCATTTCTCAACCGATTTTCGTGAAATTTTGTAAGCAGGTTCAATAATGATATGGATTTTTTTTTATTCCGAATTTGATTTTTTTTGTGGATCAATAAGTGGTCGAGAACCAAAAAATTTCGATTCGATTTCGAAAAACCGGCGAGGTCTATAGCTCACAGAGACATCAGTCTAGCTTTTATTGTTTCAGATTTATTGACATCTGAAATACGTCAATTTGGTGACACACTCATTCACACACTGATGATCATTCAAACTCCCGAATTACTGAAATATGTCGATTTGGTGTCTCACTTATTCACTTACTGATTATCATTAAAACTCCTGAATTACTGAAATACGTCGATTTGGTGGCTCACTCATTCACTCACTGATGATCATTAAAACTTCTGAATTACTGAAATTGCGTAGGTATGTAGACTAGAAGTGAAAACCATGGAAAAATTTAAAAATTGGAAACTTGCCGCCTACAACCCCTCGCACGAGTATAGGGGGTGCATATCTGTACATAAATTCGTAGTATTTTTAAACCATCATAGCTTCGGATCAAAAGATGCCAGAAAAATGAAATTTTTAGGGTAATAATACGTCTTTGGCACATTTATCAAATATACTAAGTATTGTTTATCTAGCTTTTCTTGTTTCAGATTTATAGACAACTGAAATAAAACCTTTAGGTTACTTCCTGAAGTCCTAGAAGACTGAAATTTGGTATATAGGCTAGGAACTGCATATAAATAACGGAAAAAATAATAAATTGAAAACTTTTCCCGTCCATCCCATAGTTTAGAATTTCCCCATACTGATCCTTGAAAAAAACTCACCCTGTATAGCACAAAATGACTATAAGCATAGACATGACTAGGTTGCAACCATCATTCATCAATATGTAGCTCTTAAAGACAAGTTGAATACAGTTGACAAAACAGCCAAACAAATACCAACCGCTGACTCGACTGACTTTAAACTTTACTGCGGATGGTGGCTCATCGGGAGCCGTGTCGTTCCTTTCCCTCTAATATGGTTGATGAGAGCGATGGCTGACTCTCGCGTTATACTCGTGACTGGGTGTTGTCCTGTCATTGGCGACGATGAGCTTGTCAAAAACAAGCTTCAAAGCCTTGAGCAAGTTGCCTGTCTTACGGTTTTCTATCGAATTCATTTCAGATAGTGTGCTCAAGAACTTCGCGACTTCATTCTCCCAGCTCCATTCCACCTTCGGTCAACGAGACCCAGGGGGACGTTCCACCTCTTTGTTGTTGATATTCAGCCTATACGCACGAAGCGTTACGCTTCCTCATTTATTTTGCGGGCAGCGATGGAGTGGAACTCCTTGCCTGCGTCTGTGTTTCCCGACTCCTATAATTTGGGGATATTTAAGGCGAGAGTGAATATGCATTATTTGAGTTTGCGTGTACCATCCTCGACTACATCGTCACTTACCATCAGGTGAGATATAGTCAAACGCACTCAAATTTTTAATAATAAAAAAAACTGGCCTACTCTTGTCAAAGGTATCAATGACATTCAATGATTTTTATGTATAACTTTTCATGTCATATTGTTTTCATATTCTAATGACATAATCTGGTTTATTTCAAGGATTGAATTTTGACGTTATTAACTAATGGTTGTTTATTTCTTGATTTTTCACAAATGAAATGAAGTTCTTATTATTTTATGTCTATCAGAAAGAGTGTAATTTGCACCTATTTTGAATAATACCTGGAATCTTGAAAAAACAGAGCCGTCTTAACTTATAAAACTGTACACTACAATGTCTACAATAGACCGGACATTACACTGCACGACAAGAAAAACAAAATCGTATACTTAATAGACTAGAGATACCAAACTCACACAAGAAAGAAAAGTAAGTACGACCACGACGGCCGGTGTTACGCTGCCCGCATCCATCGGCTCCCGCGATCTTCACCAGATCGTCGGTCCACCGCGTGGGACGCGTGCCTACGCTACTTTTTCCGGTGCGCGGTCGCCACTCGAGAACTTTACTGCCCCAACGGCCATCTGTTCTACGAGCTATGTGCCCTGCCCACTGCCACTTCAGTTTAGCGATTCTGTTAGCAATGTCGGTTACTTTGGTTCTCCTGCGGATCTCCTCGTTTCTGATTCGATCACGCAGAGAAACTCCGACCATAGCACGTTCCATTACACTTTGGGTAACCTTGAGCCTTCTTATAAGGCCCATAGTAAGCGAACATGTCTCGGTTTCGTTAGTCATCACTGGCAATACACACTGCTCAAAGACCTTAGCCTTGAGATACTGCGGTATTTGGAACGTGAAAATATTGCAAAGCTTCCCGAACGCTGCCCAGTTCTGATGAGCCTGCCATATTCGTCAACAACTTCCAACCTTTAGAGGGGTGGGTGCGACACGGACATTTAACATTATTTTTGTCTTGTCCATGTTCATTTTAAAACCCACTTGTTCAGAGACTTTACTGAGGCCATGGAGCATTGTGCTTAGGTTTTCCATAGTCTCAGCCATGACCACGATATCGTCAGCGCATCAGAGGTGGGTTATGTACTCGCCGTTGATATTATTGCCGAATCCACCCCAGTTCAGAAGCTTGAAACCGGCTTGTTCGGGAGTCTGGAAGTCGTCAAACCTGCGTGCGAGACGATTCGTAATGACTCTCGAAAACAGCTTGTAGACATGGCTCAGAAGTGAGATGGGTCTGTAGTTTTTCAGCAGGGTATTGTCGCCCTTTTTGAAGAAAAACACGACCACACCTCTGTGCCATGCCTTAGGCGTTTGTCCCTCTAGTATAATGGAACTAAATAATTTCTATAGATAGAGCTTTAAGTACCGGCGTTCCACCTGCTTTCAGAAGTTCAGCCGTAATTCCATCATCACCTGGTGCCTTTTTGTTTTTGAGCTGTTTAAGAGCCATTTTAATCTCATTAAGCCTGACGTCCGGGATATTTTCGGTATAGTGTCAAGTAAGTCTAGCTCTTGGGTCTTTAGCCAGATCGCTGACAGGCAGACGTGTGGTCGAGTACAATTTTCCGTAGAACTTCTTAACTTCTTCCAGCAACTCAGTCTTATAATATATGATCCTAGTCCTCAGTCTTCAGCTTGGTCAGTTGACTTTGTCCAACAGACAGATCTCGAGATCAATCGTCGAATCCAACTCGGCTGGGCAGTGTTCGGGAAGCTTCGCAATATTTTTACGTCCCAGATACCGCAGTGTCTTAAGACCAAGGTGTTCGACCAGTGTGTGTTGTCAGTGATGACATTCGGGACTGAGACATGGTCGCTTACTATGGGCCTCATAAGAAGGCTGAAGGTCACCCAAAGGGCAATGGAGCGTGCTATGCTCGGAGTTTCTCTACGTGATCGAATCAGAAACGAAGAGATTCGTAGGAGAACCAAAGTAACCGACATAACTCTCAGAATTGCTAAACTTAAGTGGCAGTGGGCGGGGCACATTTCTCGTAGAACAGATGGAGAACAGATCTCGAGTGGCGACCACGCACCTGAAAACGTAGTTTAGGCAGGCCTCTCACTCTGTGAACCGATGACCTGGTGAAAGTCGCGGGAAGCCGCTGGATGTGGGCAGCGTAGAACCGGTCGTCGTAGAAATCCTTGAGGGAGGCCTATGTCCAGCAGTGGAAGTCCTTCGGCTGATATGATGATAATGATAATATGATATCAATATAAGTGATTGCGTTAATTTTTAAAGAGGAAGGTCTCCAAGTTGTTACGTTAGGTAAGTCAGTTTACTTTTTTTTTATAGGTAGTCTTGTTTTATTAAGGTTTCAATAGGTAGGTAGGTTTAAGTATAAGCACGGTCAATAAATTTCGCTCATGTCATATTAATGTAATTTAAACCATTATTTGTTTATAATGGATGTTTTTTCATTTAAAAACAAAAACAAATATAGAATAAAAATCTATTTTTCCGTGTCTCGGTCTCGGCCAAGAAATTATTTTGTTCTCGGTCTCGGTCTCGGCCGAGATTTAAAAAAAGCAGTCTCGGTCGGACCTTAGTGACAAGCTGTATGGTTCCCTTTCCGAACGCCGAACGCTTTGTCGCTATAACCAAACAAAAAAGGAACCTCAATATTATGAGAGTTGCCGCGAATAGTAGTTAAGGCGAATAAACGAATAGCGAATATTCCTCATTCCCTATTGTGTTTAGTCGAATTATTCGCCAAAATTATTCGACTACAAGAACGGTACTTACCATGCAAATTATTATATTATAATATTAAAGAATATCTAATGATATTAGGTTGTATGTATATCAATTATTATATAAAGTATATACAACCTACAATTTAAATTATTATTTCAATACAGTTGCCCGAAAAGTGGTCCTTTATATGCCAGTCAAGTGTGCGCAAAATTTATTTTACCGCTCACGTGCTTTTACTTTACCAGTTTTTTTTTCTAGCTCGGAGGAACTAGAAACGCCTAGCAAATAAAAAAAATGTAACCAAACATACATAATCTTCTTTAAGACTTAAAAGAGATAGGTTGTTCCTCCGTCAGGTTAGTATGTACATACGCTAGCTGATAGATTCGCTTTGGGATCTTTGTGAAGAAAAGAGAATAAATATGAAAAAAGCGCAAATGTTACATCAAAGAATAGGTCATCTTTTCGAAAGAGGTTTAAATGCTTATAATAAATTATCCCAAGCCTTATTGTAGTCTATTTATAATATTTAAAAAAGACTTAGATTCGCATACGTAACTGTGCTAGCTAAAATATGGCGCAGTCTTCGTAAAACTGAATTAGTTGTGAAAATGTTTTTTTTATATATATTTATTTATTGTTTATTGTACACAGTAAATGAGAAATACATAAGTATAAAAAACATAAGATTTACAATTTATATGCTTAACGCTGTAAGAGTTTTCTGCTAACAAACCAGTAAGTGAGAAAGAAATAAAATACGAACGGGTAGAGGCGTGTACAAATTTGTAATTGGGAATGTTAAAAAATACTATAAGGTATAAGTTCTAAATTAAACTATGAATAGTTAATATACGTGTAATAAAAAATATACTAAAGTGTATGTATAAGAAAAAGCAATGTGAGATTACTTCCCGGACATTAAAATGAGCCTAATTAAGTCGCGTAAAATTAACTGTGATTGCCGAAACGTAGCTAGGTATGTAACCATGTATTTTGTTTTTCTGTCACGGTCGTTTTTTATTTTACCTCTTTTTCACAACTGTATTGAAAAACGTTGTATGATATTTGGGTGTAAAAGAAAATAACAAACTCGTGACGATGGTAAACCCTCGCCTGCGGCTCGGGCTCACAAATGTCACTCGTTTGTTATTGACCTTTTTACCACCCTTGTATCAATGTATTATAATAGTATGCTTCACATTGATTCTCTTAACATATGAAAATTAATTATTTTCTATTTTATGATTTTGAAATTAGTATTATAAAAATTAAAAATTAAAAAACTAAAAACCGACTTCAAAATTAAATTAACTCAAAAGTATGAAAGAATATTATGATACTTAAATACACGACATTAACCAACAATTACAAATCAAATGTGGGTGCGAATTAAATTGGGGGCTTAAAATTTATTTTGATGTCGGTACCAGCACACAGTTACTTACGTATCAAATGTTTTAGATTCGATGGCTTTGCTGACACCGACCTCAAAAAATATGTTAAGCCCCTAATTTAATTCGCACCCACATTTGATTTCGTAAGTGTATTTAAGTATCATAATATTATTTCATATTTTTTGGTGAATTTAAATTTGAAGTCGGTTTTTAGTTTTTAAACTTTTATTTTTATTTTCTTTATTTTTAGTGATAATGCTATCTATCTAACAACGTTAAACCCAATCACCTACTCGCCAATAGGTATCATCAAATCATAATACACGTTTTTCATTAACAGATACAGAGTCCTGTGGCTTCTATCATCATCTCAGAAGCATGAAAGTTAAGGAGTTAAATCTTCCGTCATCAGCTCATCTGAACAACCTGAAGGAATACAACTATTTGTCTATGCGTACCTATACATATCTATCTTTGTATAATATTCACAGAATTAAACTCCAATTCCTAACCCTTAAAGATTTGTACCTTCCTTCATCAGCTTATCAACATGAGATAATGACTTCCAGACGCAAAAACTTTAATTGCTTTAGAAAACATATGAAACACGTAATACGTGCCTATAAAATTTGAGGGTTGCCCTCGATTTCCCTGGGATCTCAGCATCAGATACTGACTTGATAACAATGGGACCCCCTCGGAAGTATACTGTTTCGAATAAAAAAGAATTTTGAAAATCGGTTCACAATCTGTCAATGTAACTTACAAATCTAGTAGTTAAAATATATGTTATAATAAAATGAAGGTTATGAGAATTAAATTTTAATAAACACCTAATCGATATCTGAAGATCCTTGAGGTCTCTGACCACGAATCCCTGGTCACTTTCGAAGCAATCGGCGTAGTAATTGAAAAACCTATCATGCCTCACATTCCTAATAATATTAGTATGTGAGGCAATATTATAATCTATCGATATTAAAAAATGCCTAACTATAACCACAACACTATGAAAATGATACCATCTTTGGAAAAAATATTTCACGGAAAGTTTCATTGAATAACTTTACTTCTAATCTTACGATCTGAAATTTAATTCGAAATAAATGTTTTTCAATGAATTGCATAACATTACATTATATTTCATTAGTTCTAAATAATCACATTATTTTTTAAACTTTTGCTGCTCATCAATTATAATGGGCAGTTTTACTATCCTAGTATCACCTTACTATTGTCATTCTGTCAATTTTCATAAACTCAGTCTTATGTTATACAGTTTTAAGTCTACTTTTATTTAATGATTTTATATGTTTTTTTTTGTTTTTGGGGAGGTTACTTTAAAAAAATACCCAATAGCATTAACCTGTTTGTAGTGTGCTGTATGTGTAATGGCTCGCTCGGTGTTAGTACTAAAAAATCAACATCAGCGTTCTATAGAATTCTTCTATTCTGTGGTCTTAACTTACTAGACACACAAAATCGTAAGTGTGTAGGTCAAACAGATTTTAAGTTACGGATAGATCAGAAGTGGCCCGAAATGGTTCGTGTAATCACACGAAAATTATAAAGGCGAAAGTTTGTGAGTGTGAGAGTGTGTATGTTTATTACTTCTTCACGCAAAAACTACTATACGGATCTGGCTGAAATTTGGTAGGTAGACAGATTAAGACCTGGATTAACACATAGGCTACTTTTATGAGCCGCTTGCGGCTCGCGCACTGCGCACCTTCGAAAGGTTATAGAAACGTTGTCCACGCGGGTGAAGCCGCGGGAAACAGCTAGTATTAAATATAACGCACGACTGGTGTCGCCCTTTTCGTTTCCAAATTCAGAAAGGGCGAGTACATTATTTCCTACGATTCTGTGGAAAGTAAAAGTCGATCCTGATGGAACCTTGATTCCACCTCCTAAGTTCATCATCAGATCAACTTCAAAATACTAAAAGGATCTATATAAATTGTCACCGAGCATACGGCTTCATACAAAATTTCAGCTCAATCGGATTTCTAGAAGTCGCTCTCAAATCCTTTACAACAAACTAACATCTTTAAATAAATTTCGAAAAATCTAAAAGCTTTTAGGTACAAGCTTTTATTTGAAAAGAGTTTTCATGCTCAAAAAGTCAAATGCTAATCATCATCATCATCATATCAGCTGAAAGACGTCCACAGCTGGACAGAGGCCTCCCCCAAGGATTTCCATGACGACTAGATGCGAAAAAATGCTCAAATGAATGTTCCAAATTCAAAAAAAAGGTGAGAACGGTAGAGTCTAGTTGTTTGGAAATGATCAAACATGTTAACAAAACATATTATCATTAATTACATTATAACTTAATCAGATTACATTTTGGACATCGAGCATGTTTTTACGGGCATTTTATTTATATAATCACCGTGCATCATTTATAACTGAAATACCAACTGAAAATCGTGCATTTTTAAGAAAACACTTCACGATTTATTTACTTATTTGCCCATTTCTAAACAACTAGACTGTATTTCCTACGATTGTATTGAAAATAGGAGAAGATAAACCACCTCCGTAGCTCAGAGACAAAGTTCACTGGCTTTACACAGGAGGTCGCGGGTTCGATTCCCGGCGGGGTCAATTGTAAGACTCGGTTTGGTTGGTGGTAGGGCATTTTCTAAGCCCGCCTGGCTAGCTACCACCATCTTATCTAAGTCTTGCCGCCAAATATCAATGTTGATATCATTGGTGTGTTCCGGCAGGAAGATAAGATAGCCAGTTCTCCATTAAGCCCGCTTCCATCTTCGGCAACATCGTTACTTACCACCAGGTGAGATGTTGTCAAGGGTTTACCAATTGTGAATAATAAAAAAAAAAAGATTCTGCAAATTTCATCATCAGATCAACTTCAAAATACCTAAAGGATCTATTGTTACCGAGAATACGGCTTCAATCCAAATTTCAGCTCAATCGGACCTCTAGAAGTCGCTCTAAAATCGATCGCAAGATTTGAACCTATCAAACATACTCGTACATATACATGTACATACAAATATTGCAAGATTAATAATAATTAAAAAAAACTTTAACATACATACAAACATTACAAGTAAATAAAAGCTCTTTCGAGTTTACGTCCTTTTGTGTGGAGTTTGAATTACCAAAGTTTTTTTAAATTATTATTTAACTTGCAATATTTGTATGTACCCATGTATATGTACGAGTGTGTTTGTTAAGTTCAAATCTTGCGATCGATTTAAGAGCGACTTCTAGAGGTCCGAATCATTTGATTATACTTATACCTAATACTTATCAACTGCACCTAAGCTCAGGTAGGGATATTGATTACTGTATTTAAATTACATGAAGAGCCCTGGGAGGGTCAGAACCTGAAAGAACTTCGGGTATTTACCGATGTTCCAAAACAGGCTCTGGTACCGCGGGTACCTGGTCTTTTTCGAGGATTTGAACATCAAGATAGCCACTACTCTTCGTGCGCATAACACGGTCTTTCAGGTTGAGTGCATGGGCATCATTATGGCAGCTGATGCAATTGCTGCGAGGGAGGTGCGTAAATAACCCATCCGCATCCTTTCTGATAGCAGAGCTATAAATATTACAGACCCTGCAGAGTAGCATGATCACATCGGGACTTACACTGGAGAACTCACGCAACAACGGTGCTGCGCACGAGCTTGCAAGGAGAAGGTCAGAACTTACAGCCGTGGCACCAGAACCTATAATACCCTTCCCTTCTAATTGGCTCGGTCCAGCCTGAGACAACACTCAAGGAATGAACACAATTTGTACTGGCCCGGTTCGGAAACCTGAAGGCAAGCGAAGTTGGCCCTGCCGGCAACTATCTTGGCCTATCCAGGGAGCTACTAAGACTTGCGAGATCTCACCACCGCAAGATAACAGCCGCTATTACCTACTGGACATGGTCACTTAAATAAATACCTATTCGCTCTAGGTATCACGGACAGTCCCCTATGTAGAGCGTGCATGGAGGCTAAGGAAAATGCTGCCCACATCCTACTGGATTGCAAGAAGCTGGCACAGTACAGGGTTGTAGGTGACCCAAGGTCGCTCTAGGAAGTCGTTGGCAACCTGCGGGGGCTACTAGACTTCTTAGAGGAGCTGGGCTGTCAGTAATGCCGGGCTATGACGCAAAATAAATCAGTCCGCCCCTAACTGTAACTAGGTAACTATAAATACAGTATCATGACATGCGTATGAACTTAGGTAGGTACTTTTTAGAGGTTGCTAGCAGCTGGCTAACAGAACAACGCACCTTGGCACGGTCGATGGTCGAATTTCAATCCACAGAGTAGGTACTAGGTAGGTACGGCAAATGCACTAGAAAATTTTTTGTGAGCTAAACAAATATGGTGGTAGACACAGGTCACGGTACCACGAGGAGCTCGATCACTGCACTTCACACAGACGCATTTGCACACACATCACACGCGAGGCGGTTCGGCGCGAGCGCGCTCACGGCATTACGCATACTACAGAACTGGCACGGGCGGCGCGAGACGCTGCACTGCGGCGCGCGCGCTGACACCACGCCCCGCCCCGTTCCGCCCCGCCACGCCCCTAGGACCTGGCTCCACCCACCCACACCGTCGAGGGCGGGGCGCTCGTGCACATTTCACCTTTACCTAGTTCAAAGTTATGGAAAAGTTATTCAGCTTCATGACTCACGAGTAAGCAGCGTAGCAGCAAGTAGCAGCCACAGTTTCAACTAGGTACGAGTAGAGTAGAGGTGGTATAGTCTCATGGAGTATGGTTCCTACCCCCTCAGCATTTCTCTATTTATTAGGTAGGCATTAAAACTATAGAAGCTGTGACGAAGTCACTTCTTTGTTTATTTTCGATCTGTGTTGTATAATCTTCTTTTTAATGTGTTTTTGTCACATGTTTTATAATTTTTGACTTTGGTACTCTCTTCATTCTTCGGTCATTTCATTACCTTTTTTCTTTCTGTTTGTTTTCATTTCTATTTTTTGACTTATCATTATTTACTTTTTTATAAAACCTTTCTGGTGGTACCATTAGACCCCGGTCCCCGCGCCCTCCGACACCTTCTGAATCACTTCGACGCGGTCGGAGGGCGCGTCGAGGCCGCACTGGCGCCCGAACAGGGACAACGGTTCTGTGACGGAGTCATACTTTTTGATTAGTCTTAATCTGTTTTTTATCCGACTGCAAAGGAAGGGTATTGTTTATATTATTTTCTTTTTAATTTGGTTTTGTTATTTTCACAAAAAGTTCTTTTATTTCAATAAATTATTGTTAGATAGAACAGAATCCCACTATTAATAAAAATATCTTTTTTTTTAATAATGGAGCCAATTCGCCAGTTTTACGGTATTGTGAATAACTTACTCCGAATTGAAATTGCACAAATCATAGTAGAAATGAGTTTAGTTACTACAATAGCACATACTCGTACCTACCTGTAGATAGGTGCATGATTTGCCACAGTACGGCACAATGGCACAGTCTAAGAATCCATACAGTCGTCCAACGGAGATGTCTAGACAGGGCAATCGTGCGGGGGCTGCGGGGCGGGTAGGGCCCACTAGACCATGGTCACCGTTTGTATGGTGCGGTGAGCCCATTCATTAAGGGTCGTCACGTCGCATTTTTATTATCAATCATTCATGCACGGCTCATTTTCTTCTTTTGGTTTATTCTGGTTAATATTTTTTGATGTGTAACATCTTTGCTCTCGCTTTCCTGCAATTTGTGGGAGTGATTTCGTGAAATGGGACGGAAATGTGTAACAGGAAGTCGCGTTTTTTCAGGCTTTAAAAGCGCGGAAAAGGCAAAGGTATCTATGACCATACAGCCTAGTCTGCCGTATCTTTGCCGTCCTTTTTTCAGGCTTTAAAAGCGCGGAAAAGGCAAAGGTATCTATAACCATACATCAGCCTAATCTGCCGTATCTTTGCCGTCCTTTTATAAAGTATTTTGTCACATGTTACACATCATATGCGAGTACTGTAGGTCTCGCTCGATTTTTTTTTTTTAAATGAAGGACATGCATTGATTGTAACAAAATGTTTTAATATTTTACTATCAATATTAATTAATATATTAAATATTATATTGTAGCAATATCGATATTGCTTTTTTTAATCTTAAATCTTGAGTGCGTTTGACATCTCACCTGATGGTAAGTGACGATGTAGTCGAGGATGGTACACGCAAACTCAAGTAATGCCTATTCACTCTCGCCTTGAAGATCCTGATATGGATCATTTTATATGTATTATTGGGGTGTTTTTTTACGAATGTGACAATTCTATAATCCGTTGTTAGAATTGATAAAAGTGTTCGCCATTTTGAACTTATTAGTTACTGGACCGATTGCTTCCAAAACCAATATCTGAGGGTCCCTGAGGTCCCTTATCACGAAAGCGTAGTCAGAATTGAAAAAAGTGGCCGCCATTTTGAACTTTTTAGTTACTGGACCGATTGCTTCCAAAATCGATATCTGAGCATCCCTGAGGTTCCTAATCACGAATCCGTTGTCAGAATTAAAAAAAAACTGGCCGCCATTTTGAACTTTTTGGTTACTGAACCGATTGCTTCCAAAATCGATATTTGAGAGTCCTTGAAGTCCATAATCACGAATCCGTTGTCGTGATAATAACGGATTCATGATAAGGGACCTTAGGGACCCTCAGATATTGATTTTGGTAGCAATCGGTCTATTAACTAAAAAGTTCAAAATTGCATTTTTCTATTCTGAAAACGGATTCGTGATTATGGAATTCAAGTACTCTCAGATATCGCTTTTGGACGTAACCGGTCCAGTAACTAAAAAGTTCAAAGTGGCGGACACTTTTTTCAATTCTGACAACGGATTCGTGTTAAGTGACCTCAGGGACCCTCAGATATTGATTTTGAAAGCAATCGGTCCAGTAACTTAAAAAATCAAAATGGGGGGCACTTTTTTTAAATTCTGACAACGGATTCGTGATGAGGGACCTCAGGGACCCTCAGATATCGATAGCGAATCCGTTGTCAGAATTGAAAAAAGTGGCCGCTATTTTGACCTTTTTAGTTACTGGACCGATTGCGTCCAAAAGCGATATCTGAGATTCCTTGAATTCCATAATCACGAATCCGTTTTTAGAATTGAAAAAAGTGGCTGCCATTTTGAACTTTTTAGTTAATAGACCGATTGCTTCCAAAATCAATATCTGAGGGTTCCTAAGGTCCCTTATCACGAATCCGTTGTCAGAATTGAAATAAGTGGCCGCCATTTTGAACTTGTTAGTTACTGGACCGATTGCGTCATATTCATAAATCAGTAGACAATGGTGACCCCGCTAAAGTCTGGCGTTTCTTAAAAACTGTTGGCATTGGTAAGTCACGTAACGATAACATCCCTAAGGATACTGATCTGGATCATCTGAATCTTCATTTTCCCTCTTCTGCATCTATTAACACTATCACTAAAAATAACACCTTAAAACTGCTGTCATCTTTACCAGTCCCTGATCATCCTTCCCTTTCTTTTAGCCAATTCACTGCGGAAGATGTTGAGAAGAGCGTTCTGTCCATAGCTTCAAATGCCGTTGGGAGTGATAGTGTTAGCCGTAATATGACCTTCCCTCTAATCGACATCCTCTCCCCTGTCATGGCCAAAATCCTCAATAATTCAGTGTCCTCTGACGTATTCCCTGCGGCGTGGAAGGAAGCACAAATTATCCCTCTTCCAAAAAGAGTATACCAGCCTCCTTTTCTGACTATCGCCCAATCTCCATCTTACCCTTCCTTTCTAAAGTCCTCGAAAAGCTAGTCCACGAACAGCTCAACTCTTTCCTTATCCAAAATTCCCTGTATAATCCTTTCCAGTCTGGTTTCCGCTCCGGTCATATTACGGCTACTGCTCTTGTAAAGATCACTGATGACATTAGTTATGGCATGGATAACCAACATCTTACTGTCCTCACATTGCTTGATTTCAGTAACGCGTTTAACACCGTAGATTATTATATCTTGTTAGGATTGTTGCGATACCTTAATATCTCTCCTGCAGTGATAGGTTGGTTTTATAGCTACCTTGCTGGTCGTCGGCAGCGCATACACATTGAAGACACCGTCTTTTCTTGGTGCAACATCTCTGCTGGTGTTCCGCAAGGCGGTGTCCTATCTCCTATTCTTTTCGCTATTTTTATCAGCTCTATAACCTCTTCCCTCCCTCCTACTATCACCTTTATGCAGACGACCTCCAGATTTACACCCAATCTTCGTTCCTTGATCTCCCGGTGGCAATCAGGACCATCAATGATGATCTTGAGCGCATTCTTGCCTGGAGTCAATCCTACGGACTTAGCGTAAACCCTGCCAAGGCACAGACTATCATCATCGGCAGTCCTTGGTTCACACCAAGGATTAATTACGGCCTTCTGCCACCAGTGATTTTTGACGAGGTTCACATTCTCTTCAGCGAAACGGGGAAGAATCTTGGGGTGATATTCGATCGCTATTTTTCTTGGAAACCGCATGTGACTGAAGTGAGTAGGAGGATTTTTGCTGATTACGGCTCACTTAGGCGATTGAAAAATTTCTCGACTACACGCTTGCTCAATCGTTGCTCTTGCCTGTGCTTGATTACGCTGATGTGTGCTATCCTGACCTTACGGTTGAGCTTAAAAAGAAACTTGAACGTTTGCAAAATCTTTGCATCCGCTTTGTTTTCGGTCTTCGTAAATTTGACCATGTTTCCCATTTTCGTGCTCAACTTAAATGGATACCTATTCCATGTCGGCGGGATTCACACATCTTGTCTCTCCTCTATAATATCCTTTTTAATCCAGTCACTTCTTACCTCAAAAATCGATTTGTCTTTCGTTCATCTACCCTAAACCGCACCTTGCGAACATCCAGCACCCTCATCCTCGATATCCCCATCCACTCTTCCTGTTTATTCCAACTCCTTCACAGTTCAAGCAATCCGGCTGTGGAATTCGCTGCCTGAGTCCATCAGGCGTGCCCCAACGCTACAATCTTTTAAAAGGCTTATGAAAGCTCATTAGTAAGTTATGACTAATGAGCTTTCATAAGCCTTTTAAAAGATTGTAACGTTGTTGCACGCCTGATGGACTCAGGCAG
Source organism: Coleophora flavipennella (assembly GCA_947284805.1). Classification (NCBI taxonomy): domain Eukaryota; kingdom Metazoa; phylum Arthropoda; class Insecta; order Lepidoptera; family Coleophoridae; genus Coleophora; species Coleophora flavipennella. The sequence goes on from OX369302.1 coordinate 2,342,811, forward strand.
CGAATTCCACAGCCGGATAATAGTATTACTGTTCGCTGCTTTTAAATTCTTTTTTTTTCCATCTTCCTTTTCCTTTCTTTACCATAGATAGATAAAACATTTAATTTATTTATGTTTTTGTTTGTTTATGTATATATTTATTATTTTATATATTATTGTTATAATATTTAAGTATTTTATTTGTTTAAGTATTTTATAAAACTGTTTATTTGCAAATCTTTCTGTTTTTAATTAACCTTAGCTTGTTCTATCGCTGTTTCCTTACCCAAAGGTTGCCTGGAAGAAATTGCTACCTAGCAATAAGGCCGCCTATTGTATAGGATTTCTTCTATATTGTCAATTTCTTATTTTATGTTGCGATGCAATAAATAATATTGTATTGTATTATTTTGCTTCCAAAATCGATATCTGAGAGTCCTTGAAGTCCATAATCACGAATCCATTTTCAGAATTGAAAAAAGTGGCCGCCATTTTGAACTTACTTTTTAGTTCATAGACCGATTGCTTCCAAAATCAATAATCTGAGGTCCCTTATCACTTGAGCTCGGCTTTTGATAGCGTCGACCACAGTATCCTATTACGAAAGTTGGAGTATTATGGTGTGCGGGACCTATCTCTGAATATTATTTCATCATACTTGAGTAACAGAAAACAATATGTAGAAATAACATCCATACAGAAAAATATCGAGAAAAAAGTTTCATCAAGGTTTAAAATGCTCTCGCGAGGCGTCCCACAGGGCTCGATTCTGGGACCGATTCTATTCATCATTTATACCAATGATTTAATAAAACACTTGAAAAACAGAGTGCCATGTGCGGAGCTTGTAGTTTTTGCTGACGACACGAATGCTGTCATTGGAGCCAGTAGTTTAGTCGAGCTCAAAAATAAGGTCAATAAAGCTATCCTTGCCTTTCGTGAGTGGTTTGAAATTAATGGTCTTCAATTAAATGCTCAGAAAACTAATGTTATTCTTTTTAAAACGACTTCACGGAGCACTGAAACTTTAGACATTGGTTTAATGGGTGATAAAGTCGTAACAACTAACAAGGTAAAGTTTTTGGGGGTTTTTATAGACTCTTTACTAAACTGGAGGGATGAAGTAAATCGTGTTGAAGGCAAAATCAGCTCCGCTTGTTATGCTTTGAGGACGCTCAGAGACGAGCTCACGGAGAGCCAGTTGCTGATGGTTTATTATGCCTTGGTGGTGTCTCATCTAAGATATAGTGTTGCAACATGGGGAAATAGTTATAAATACAATACGCAAAAAGCCTTTGTCATACAGAAAAGAGCAATACGCACTATTGTCAAAATACCGCAATGGGAGTCTTGTCGACCACATTTTATTAGGTTAGGCATACTTACAGCTCCATGTCTTTATATATTTGTGCTGCTCTTAAACTTTAAAAAAACCGTTAGGAGAGGAAACAGAACAGGACAAGGTGCGCAGAATCAGTACGCGCAGGCGGGATGTGGAGCGCAGTGCGCTGCCGCCGCGTCTCGACGTCGTGGTGCGCCACGGTACACGCTATAATGGGGTGCGTCTTTTTAATGCACTGCCGTTAGAGTTCAAGGGTGACGTCACGCTGGCTAGTTTTAAGGCGAAACTTAGGGCTTTCTTGCTAAGGGAGTGCTTTTATTCTTTGGACGAATTTTTTTAATATGGCAATTAATGTTATCTTAGAATGTTATCTAAATTACTTTTGTTATCTTGGAATTTTAATTTTAACTTGAATTGTACATATTCTATTTTCTAATACAAATATTTTTGTTAACGAAATAAAAAAACAGAAACTGAGTGAAAAAAGTGGTAGGTAGCCATTTTGAACTTTTTAGTTAATGGACCGATTGCTTCCAATATCGATATCTGAGGTCCCTAATCAGGAATCCGTTGTCAGAAATTAAAAAAAGTGGCCGCCATTTTGAACTTTTTAGTTACTGGACCAATTGCTACCAAAATCGATATCTGAGGGTCCTGAGGTCCCTTATCCTTATCAGTCTTATCACGAAATCATTGTCAGAATTGAAAAAAGTTGCCGCCATTTTGAACTTTTTAGTATCTGAGCTTTCAGATATCGATTTTGGAAACAATTGGTCCGGTAACTAAAAAGTTAAAATGGTGGCCACTTTTTTCGATTGTTACAACGGATTTTCAGAGACCTAAAAGGTACCTTCAATTATCGATTGCACACCATAAAAGTCATTTTTCTACGTGATGGCACTATTTTTCATTTTACTGCCAAGTATTGTGACAACCCTTGGTACTGTGATTTTACTAGTGATGTCGGCGATGACGCGATTATTATAGGCGTTGGACGACTGTATGAATTTAGACTAGCGGTTCTATTTTTACAAAAATTTGGTGAAACTATTTACCACCGGTTTTATAGACTAATTCGACCCTGCTGAACACGATTCTGCCCGGTATGAACCCTTCCCCCGCTCCCTTCCCCCCTTTTTCCCGAAAATGTGTCCCAATTTGCGGCTTTTTCCATTTTTTTTCGAAACTTTTATAGATAAAAGAAAACTGCCTATGACAACATTAATCTGCATTAATTTCTGTACAACATTAAATTATAAATTATTTGACTGGCACAATAACTTCAGAAATAACGCCTTCCCAAACTGTATAATTTTTTTTTTCGAAAGTTTTGGCCTTCGCAGTTATTATATCGAAAAACTGTCAATGCCATGACAAAATAGCCAAGAAGTGAATTAATGCTTATACATTTATCTACAAAACAAGACCTAACTTACCGTCTTACGAGTATTCGTTCACGATTTATAGGTCGCAGTCGCAGCGTAGACGCCATACCGCCAGTTACGTAGTTACAGGGTGTAAGGGATAGCTTCCCATACCAAATTTCCAGCGCAAGCGTCAATTTTGTATGAGAGGTCGATTTTTTTTTTGTTTCCGGTATATGGTTTCTTAGAGAAAGTGGTTCAGAATCATGGTCCAAATATTCTCCCGAAGTTTTCGGTGAGCTGCCCTTACACGTATTGTAATAGTAGGTACATTTTGTAGGTGATATGAAAGACTATACTTAAATAAAATTAAATTTATTGTGAGGACATATTCTAGTTCTAAGTTAAAAAGCATAGGCGATAGGGCATCACCCTGTTTTAGTCCCATGGGCCGTGATCATATTAAACGCTTCCGTCAGCTCTCCCCCAATCCGCACTTTCATGTTACTCTCCCCCGTAGCAGTCTCAATCAGTTTGACTAACTTGTTGGGAATGCCGAAGTTTCTCAATATCGCGTACAGGGCGTTCCGGTCTATGCTGTTGTAAGCCTTGGCGAAGTTCACAAACAGTACATGCATGCTCTGCGCATATTCCCAACTCTTTCCGTAATCTGTTTAAGGAGGAAGACCTGGTCAATGGTACCGCAATTTGGACGGAAACCACACTGATAATCACTGAGGTCTTTTTCCGCGTACGGTTCCAGTCTTTTCAGCAGTACGTATGGTAGGACCTTGTACGCTGTAGGGAGCAATGCTATTCCCCGGTAATTCGTGCACTTCTTTTTACAGCCCTTTTTGTGAACGGGGCAGATGACACCTGTATTCCATTCCAGTGGCTGCTTTTCTGCTTCCTAGATTATGAGGAGCAAATCATACAGCCGTAATTGAACTGTTTCTCCGCCATACTTCCAAACCTCAGATGGCAGACCGTCTATTCCTGGTGCTTTGTTATTTTTAACCCTCTTTATAGTTTCTCGGACCTCCTCGAAAGTTGGATGCTCCACCTCTTTGTCATTTTCGGTACGGGGCGTAGGTTCATCGGGCGGGGGACAGTAGAGCAGCAGCTGAAAGTAGTTGCGCCATCGATCCTTGATTTCTTCGCCAACCGTTACCAGATTGCCATCTTCATCTTCAAGTATTTGAGCAATAGGCTGATATCCCTTCTTACAAGATCTTACTTCCTTATAGAACTTTCTCGACTCATTTGCTCTAATGAGCGTCTCCATTTCTGGTACAACGTTTTCTAAGTAATGTCGTTTGGATCTTCTAATCACTCTTATTGCTTCTATTTTTACTTCCTTGTATTTACCTTTCCACTGCTCGTTTTGTTCGGATAGGATTTTGTATTTCCTTCTCTCTTCCACTGTGCTCTCGCAATCCTGGTTCCACCATTTCCTTTCATTTTCCTCTTTTTCCGGCCAAGTATTTTCACTGAAGCATCTTTGACGGTGTTTCTTACACTTTCCCAATTTCTGTCTATACTGTTTTCTACCACCTCTACCCTCAAATGTTTGAACCTGTTAGTTAATTCTAGTTGAAATTTCTGTCTACATTCTATATCTTTAAGGTTATCTGTGTGAATAAGATCTTCGTTTTTACTACGGTTAATTCTATCTACTTTAATCCTTGTTCTAATCTTTATGCCTAGTAGGTAGTGATCACTGTCACAATCGGCGCCTCTAAATGAACGTACATCCTGTATGGTGCTCTTGTCTTGTGAATAACTTGTGAAACACTCTCGATCCGGACCACATTGTTAATGAGGGACTTGTGGACTAGAAACCCGACACCACTCTCGGACAGTTGGTCAGGGAGCCAGGAATAGCGGGGCCGCCGGGGACTAAGGGCCGTTTTTTGTTTGTGTCGATCATTGGGGGGGGGGGGGGGGGGGGGTGTTGCCGTAACTGCCACGCTTGGCAGGCGGGTTGGCGATCGCAGTGTTGTTGCAGATTGACTGCAAGTCACGGAAAGATGCTGCTGCCGATGGAGGATGCTCCGGTTTGAGTCCCTTAGTCGACTCTTACGACACCTATTGGAAGAAATACGATGGTCCTATTCTAAGCCGGGAGCCATACGGCCATGGTTTTGGGTACATAAACTATATTTTTGGTTATAGAGTTTAACCTATGAAATGCTTAAGGTCTTGTTGACCTGTCAGGCTGGAGTGTTGCAAACGACTGGCGGCTGGGCCACGGAAAATTACTACGTACATATAAAACTGACTCCGCATTTAATGCTGCTCCGTACCCGCTACACCATAATAATATTACTAAACCTTCCTCATGAGTCAGTCCGTCCATCGATGAAAACCATAATATGAAAATGCGTTTGGTAAGACTAAAGCCCTGAACGGCCGATTTCGGCCGGTAAAACGTATGCCACTTTAAACTCTTTCAGTTCATAAATACGGTACAAAACCCTGTGTACCGTTTTTGTTTTCGATTCGTTAAGTACTTGTCAGGCGTTTATTAATATAATTTCTATCTATGTCTGCATTTATTTCTATCTAAAATTCAGACATTCTGCTCACCCAAGAGTACTTATGCGACTTAGTCGAAAAGTGAGTAATGTGTACGGGATCTGCGTGACTAGGGTGGAATTACAGTGCTTGGGACTTGAGGAATATATTGTTAGTTATAGTACACAATTGTTATAGATTCTAATTGACTGTTAATTGTTTTTATAATCGTCATTATTCCGTAAAGTATCCTTGATATATCTATGACCGTTTAGCAATAAATCAATATTTTTGCGCCCAATGTCATGTGTCGAGTGTTTTCAAGTGACCCATTTTTTGATTGATTTATAGATATGATCTCATAGATGAATGGCCGATTTGTTAGCCGTTGGTCTTATACGCAGTTCGTCCATTTCGCACGTAGTGTTTTTGTGTTTATAGTGATTGTGTTTTTGTTGAGCCGTGACTACGAAGCGATTGTGAATAAAAGGTACGCCTTTCAATCAATGTTTGTTTACATCACTGGGGCAATAAATCTGTAACAAAAAATGGCACCGTGCGAGGGGAACGGTGCTTGACGGAGCTATTACGATGAAATCATAGGGCTTCAATGGTTAAAAATGATCACACCCAGTTTCCCTCCACGGCTCAAACGAAAGAGCTCATTCCAGCGCGTGTTTTAGAGCATAAAAAAACTAAAAACCGACTTTAAAGAGAAATTCATTTAAAATTATAAAATAATATTTTTTAAATACACGAAACTAACCAACAATAACGAAATCAAAGGTAGGTACGAATCAAATTAGGGGCCTACAATTTTTTTTGAGGTCATTACCAGTACTTGAGAAAAGAAGAATAAATGTTTATTCAGTGATAAGTACACACAAGTGAAATATTTCGTAGTTTTTAAAATACAATAGTTTGTACCTATCACTGAAAAGGTTAGCAGCTCAGCATATGCTGTCATCACAAAGATCACAGAGCTGATACTTATACTTACTTACCTATCAAATGTTTTAGATTCAATGGCTTTGCTGGAACCGAGCTTAAAAAAAGTTGTAGGCCTCTAATTTGATTCGTACCTACCTTTGATTTCGTTATTGTTGTTTAATTTCGTGTATTTAAAAAATATTATATTATAATTTTGAATGAATTTCTCTTTAAAGTCGGTTTTTAGTTTTTTATGCTCTAAAGCACGCGCTGGAATGAGCTATTTCGTTTGAGCCGTGGAGGGAAACTGGGTGTGATCATTTTTAATCATTGAAGCCCTGTGATTTCATCGTAATAGATCCGTCAAGCACCGTTCCCCTCACACGGTGCCATTTTTTGTTACAGATTATTGCCCCAGTGATGTAAAAAAACATTGTTTGAAAGGCGTTCCTTTTATTCACAATCGCCTCGTATGCCTACCTTTGATTTAGTAATTTTTGGTTAATTTGGTGTTTTTATAAAAAAATACTAATTCATAATTTTGAGTGAATTTATTTTTGAAGTCAATTTTTAGTTTTTATAAACTCGTTTTTTACTAACAATACTATCTAACAACGTTAAACCCAATCACATACTCGCCAATAGGATTTCATCAAATCATAACGTATGTGTTTTATTATTATACCAGCTCATATACCTCCCCACCGAGTGGCTCGAGCCTACCCTGAATCAGGGCGATTAGGCCTTAGTCGACCACGCGGGCCCAGTACGGGTTGGTCGACTTCACACACAACCTTCGAGTTTCTTCGCAGGCCTGTGCAGGTTTCCTCACGATTTTTTCCTTCACCGTTAAAGCAATCGGTAATGATATGTACGTAAGTTTTTGAAAAACTCATTGGTACATTGGCCGTCCAGATTTGAACCCGGTACCTCTGGCACCCTCTGGTTAGATGGACCGAGTCGTTACCGGTTGAGCCACCGACGCTTACGTGTTTTATTAACCGATACAAATTCCCGTGGCTTCCATCATCATCTCAGCTGAATGAAAGTTAAGGAGACAACCCTTCCATCAACAACTCACCTGAATAACCTGAAGTAATACAACTATCGGTCTTTACATCATATCTGCCGAAAGACGTCCATTGCTGGAGCTTTCTCCAAGGATTTCACGACGACCGGTCCTGCGTTGCCCGCATTTAATGACTTCCCGCCACCTTCACCAGGTCGTCGGTTCACCGTGTAGGAGGCCTGCCTACGCTAAGTCTTCTGGTGCGCGGTCGCGACTCAAGAACTTTATGGCCTAACGGTCATTTGTTCTACAAGCTATGTGCCCTGCCTACTGCCACTTGAGTTTAGCGGTCTATACGTAACTATAATATTTAAAGAATCATCCTCCAACTCCTAACCGTTAAGTAGTTGTACCTACCTTCCATCATCAGCTCATCTAGATGAGATAACCAAACGCAAATACTTGAATCGTCATTACAGCCGAAAATCGTCCACTGCTAGATAAAGGCCTCCCCCAAGGATTTCCACGGCGACCGGTCCTGCGCTGCCCGCAATCAGCGGCTTCCCGAGAACTTCACCAGGTTGTCAGTCCACCGCGTGGAAGGTCTGCCTACGCTACGTTTTCCGGTGCGCGGTCATCACTCGAGAACTTAACTGCCCCAACGGCCATCTATTCTACGAGCTGTGTCCTGCCCACTGCAACTTCAGATTAGCGATTCTGTGAGCTGTGTCGGTTACTTTAGATCTCCTGCGGATCTCCTCATTTCTGATTCGATCGCGTAGGTAAATTCCGAGCATAGCCCTTTGGGTGACCTTGAGCCTTCTTATGAGGCCCTTAGTAAGCGATCATGTCTCAGTTCCGTAAGTGATCACTGGCAACACACACTGGTCAGGTCATGGTCAAAGATCCTAGTCTTGAGCCACTGCAGTATTTGGGACGTGAAGATATTGCGAAGCTTCCCGAACTCTTCCCAGCCGAGTTGGATTCGTCGATGGATCTCTTTCTTGAAGTTTGACCTACCTAGCTGGACTGTTTGTCCCAGGTATACATATTCGTCAACAACTTCCAGTGTAGAATCTCCAACATTTGACATGACAATTAACATTATTTTCGTCTTGTCCATGTTCATTTTAAGACCCACTTGTTGAGAGACTTTACTAAGGCGATCGAGCATTGTGCTTAGGTCTTTCATAAACTCAGCCATGACCACGATATCGTCAGCGAATCGAAGGTAGGTTATGTACGCGCCGTTGATATTGATGCCGAGTCCACCCCAGTCCAGAAGTTTTACATTAGTAACTAGGAAAAAGTTAAAAACTTTGACCACTGGGTTATCCTTATTGCAGTGTAATAATCCAATCTTATTACGCGGAAAAAACAAGGTGCATGAAAACTCGCAAAAAAGCGTTCCCAGAGATGAGGCCCAGCTAGATCGATTCGCCCCCAAAAATCATTAGAACCGTTTTTGTGATCGAATATGCCTTCAAATGAGTTTGCTAGGAACTTTTCAATGTCAACAGTATTTAACACAGGGCTGTGCCCTTGCTCCAACTCTTTTTGCACTGTACTTCGCTGTTATAGTCAGGGAAACTTTGAAAAGGGCTTCGGCGGGCACCCATATTCGTTTCCGTACAGATAGAAGTATATTTAATCTGGAACGTCTAAAGGCACGCACAAAAGTGTCTCATGCACAGTTCACAGAGATTATGTATGCCGATGACTTGTGTTTCGTAGCTAACTCACCTGATGAACTTCAAGACCTCATGACCAATCTTAATGAATCCTGCCGCCAGTTTGGTCTCAAAATAAGTGCAAGCAAGACCGAAGTGCTGGCAATGGATTTCAAGGGTGCTGAACAGCCTTTGGAAGTGCGTCTTGGGGCGATGTACTAAAACAGGTTGGAAAGTTTAAATACTTGGGCAGCACACTGTCATGCAAGTGCGACTTAGAGGGCGAAGGTAACCTAAGAATAGGTGCTGCGGCTGAAGCCTTCGGTAAACTCCAGGCAAAAGTACTGCGTTCACATGACTTAAAGATGGCAACAAAGATCTCACTATACATGGCTCTTGTACTCCCCAATTAACTGTATTCATCGGAAACATGGGTTCTGCACCGAAAGCACATCCGCATCTTAGACAAATTCCATGATAAAGTGTCTCTGACATATTAAATATTATATTTTTAAATACTAAATCTAATTGAATAATATGATAATGTTTTATTATTTTTTATTGTATTTTAAATTACTCATTATTATTTTATAATAATTTGATATTTGGATTTTAGTTATAATTTGTTTGACATGTAATATATTGTATGAATAAATAACTATGAACTAACTATTATGAACATCAGATGGTCCGACCGGGTCCGAAATACTGATGTGCTACGCAAGGCCAATGTCTGCGGGATAGAAGCTTACCTAATGCGGCGGCAACTGCGGTGGCAGTGCCTGGCAAAACGTATATTCTTCCCCGAACTCCAGAACGGCAAGCAGAAACAAGATGGCCAGTTCCTTCGCTTCAAAGATGTTCAGAAAAGACAAATGACGAAATGCAACATCTTGCCCTCCAACTGGGAGTCAAGCTAGCCAACGTCCGGATTGGAGGAGATTGGTGCAGAGCAGCGCCGGTCCGACCTGGACACGAAGCGTGAGTAATTAAAAGCTAGACCTCCTGCTAATCTTAAGTTACCACTTTGTCAATGGTGTCCTAACGTGCACTGAATGTGCTCGCACATTTGTTAACAAGATTGGCTACTGTAGCTACACGAGGGCAAATCAACGTAGTCCTCGCACCTAGAGAGAACCAGTCGCTGTAGCCGAAACCGGCTTGGAACATATGATGATGATTTAAGGGCTAGAAAAACCTACTTGCGCTCTTCAGAACACTTAGGGCTCTAGATGTTTTGGCTATGATCTTCTCTATATAAGTGTCAAATAAGAGTTTAATATCATGAAAGACGCCAAGTCCCTTTAACTTAGGGCTCTAGATGTTCTGGCTCTGATCTTCTCTATATGAGAGCCAAATAAGCGTTTGGTATCATGAAAGACACCAAGTCCCCTTCATCTGTTCCCTATGGAGAACTTTAAGAGGGCTCAAACTTTGGTTTTGCTTGGCATTGTATTCCACATTTCAAGTAAATGATGATTGCCCGGAGATACCAGGCTGTACCTAATATTCGCACGGGTCAGCTAGTTCGATAAAACTACACTTATACCTTAATGCATTCCTGAGAAAAGGGGTCTCGGTAGACGGATAAAGAAATGGTATCCTATAAGTTTTCCTTTTGAGCTATGAAACCTTAAAAACTCTAAAATTGTAAATTCTATTTCAGATGTTATATGCTTGTTTCACATCAAAAAATAAAAATGATAAAAAAGTCCTATAATCCAGGTGTTCATTTTATTACATCTCAATATTATTTGTAAAGTAGTCCTTTAGCATAGCTATATGACTCTGGGGGCACGGGAGTGCCTCTGCTGACTTGGTCTCATCCGCCCTGGTGGGTCTGCCCCATAATGGGGCGGATGGCAAATATTGTCCTATTGGCCCCGGTGTGCAGTCCCGTTAATGGTTCCCTGCCGTTCCATCCCATTATGTTTTGCAAGGATAATAGAATATTATTCTTAATAAAGAAGAGAATGCAATAAAAATTAAAGTAACAGCAGGTTCAATTCAATTCAATAGGCTTTATTGCCAACAATTTTACAGTTTTTAAATTTTAAGAATGTTATAATGTTATATTGCTATGTTATATTGTTTGCCTTTCATTATTTCTTTGAGTGTCCAAAATCTTTTCCATGAGCTGGAAACACGTCTCTCTAATTCTAACTCCAGATCACTGAATGCAATTATTTAGCCCAAGTAAATGTAGGAAATAAGGCTAATCCAGTAGTCAAAGTTTTTAACTTCTTCCTAGTTACTAATGTAAAACTGTAACTGAAGCAATAAATTAAATTATCCCATCAAAACAATCAATGTAAAAAATACAAAGTTTTGTAGTTCTTTTAACATAAAATGTTTTCAGATCCCATGTAGAGCAAATTCCGGCATTCTTCTTGCCTTTGAATCTCAAAGCAATAGACAAGTTAGGCCAATTTGTTTTAGTTTGTCAAATACACCTTTATTTAAATTAAAATTCTCACATTATTAACCCACCACATTTAGATGTGTAAGTCTGACAGTTCCAACAAAATAACAGTGTAAATTAATTTACCACTTTAATAAGTTGGCAAAGCCTTAAAATGAATACCAAGTGTCATGGCATGGTAAATAGTCAGAAGCATTCAGGCCGGCCCTTGATCTCTGCAACAAGTGCTCTCTCAACAAGCGGCAGAGTAAAGCGGTCGAAGGTGGCACCACAGAACACGAACACAGGCTTATGCAGCGCAGCAGCGAGGCGACGCGCCAGTGCGGGCGCTGCGCCCTCGCCCGCCAGGAGTACCGTGCAGCCGCCCGTGTCCCCCGCCACCGCCAGCGCCGACTCGCCGAGCTGTGCGCGCACGCCGCCCAGCCACAGCAGCAGTGAGCCGCGCATGCGCAGCGCCGCCGCGCGGCACACCAACCGCTCTCCGCCGCCGCTCCACACCTGGAACTCGTGCGTCCGCCACGCGCCCGCGCCAGCACTCCGCAACACGCGCACTCGGCACCGAGACCGCGCCGCCACCATATTGCCACATTCTCTAGCCGCCATTCTCGTCCGTTGAGGTGCAATTAGATGTCTCTTTTGGCTGAGCTGGTTACTCTGTGGAAAGAAAACTTTTAATTGAAGTTACTAGTTTAGAGTAGCTACGAGTCTATGACTGACTTACAAGTAGCTCCCAAAGGTAAACATAAACTGAAACCAAATCAAGGGACAACTTTCTTAATCTTCGCTGATTATAACTCACTCTTTTTTAAAAAAATTGTCATCATCATCACATCAGCCAGTACATATAAAAGAAAAGTGGGCGAATTATTAAATAACTAAGTTTAAGCAAGGCAATTTATTAGGGATGCATCGATACGCCTTTTTGCCGATACGATACCGATACTCTTATAAAAATATCGGCGATACCAATACCGATACCGATACGCTTATTGAATTCAAAAAGGAAGGTAGAATAAATAAAACACAATTAATTAATAGTTTTAGTAATCAAAATTAACATTTATAAGATTTTTATTTAAAAAACAAAGCATTCTTATGTTTTGCGGGCAAAGGCGATTTCGCAAGTCTGTTTGAATAAGACCTGCGGTGGAAAATAGTCTCTCAGATGCGACAGATGCCTCGTTTGCAACGAAATAGATGGGACAACACGCGCGTTTACATTACATTTTTAAAGCGCGAAATTTGAAAAGTATCGTTGAAACTACCATAAAAATATCGCCGATACCGATATATCGGCAAACCCGAAGTATCGCCGATATATCGGTATCGGTATCGGATGCATCCCTACAATTTATATTCTTTTTTAAGTAATATAACAAAATATGTATTTCTTTTTAACTCTTACATCATAGAAAATCATTACATGTGATAGGCTTGTATAGATGAACATGCACTGTAAATTGTGCAATCTCATCAACTTCATCACTTGGAATTAGCAAAACCAACATGTTTTTTGTTTGTTAACAACTTATCAAATAATGGACCTGTAAGTCTTTTTGTGTTATGTTTTTGTTTAAGACTGTTTGTGTCCTCATCATCATCATCATATCAGCCACAAATCGTCCACTGCTGGACAAAGGCCTCCCCCAAGGATTTCCACAACGACCGGTCCTGCGCTGCCCGCATCCATCGGCTTCCCGCGACCTTCACCAGGTCATCGGTCCACCGCGTGGGTGGCCTGCCTACGCTATGTTTGTGTCCTAAATAAATAAAATCAGCCAATAGACGTTGACGGTTGGGGTGCAATTAAATCCAAAAATAAGTTCGGTCAGGTTTGATTATGTTTACACAGTTCAAGCACAGTGGACCTGATGAAGGGCGCGGGAAGCTGCTGGATGCGAGCAGCGCAGGACCGACTCGTCGAAATCCTTGGGTGAGACCTTAGTTCAGCAGTGGACGTGTTCGGCTGAATATGATGATCTACTTACTAACTTTGACATAAAGTAGTTAAGTTATACGATCAATTTTACAGAAAAAGCGTTATTAATAATAGGAATAAGATTGCTAACCTTTGTCGTTGTGCGTACTGTTTAGTTGATGACCTACCAACACTAATTACCACAGTATAACGATATTGCCTATAATGTAATTCTGTGACATTACCAAGAGGTAAATCAATCGAAAAATTCGAAAATGGATGGAAAATGGAAATTGTTATCCCTTTATCCAATAATTATAACCAAGTGTCAACGTCACTTTACTGTCACTTGCTGTCTAGTGGCACAGTATATTTAGGGTACGTTCCACTTAACGCCCGCAACGCCATCGACCGCGACCGCTGAAACTGCCGTTCCACTAACGGAAAAAGGTCGCGGGCGGTTATAGGCGAATGTTTTAGGTGGAACGCACATCTTGAGCGCTGTGTGCTCGCAATATGGCGGCACGGTGAAAGTTTTCTGTTTTCTCGTATAAATAATTCAATAAATAATCGATATTAAATCTGAATACTATAGATTTTTTTTAACTGCGTATGAAAACTTGCGCTTCCTCCTCTTCTGATTTTTGACGGAGTCTCTTCTTCAATAGGGAGGCCACAATCTCTTTGGTGAAAGCCCACTCCGACCCACCAATATTTTGTGGGCGAAGTGGGCACGATGTGATCGCAAACAGTGACGTCATCTATGACGTTGAGCGATCGCTCGCGACGACCACGGGCCTTAGGTGGAACGATACAGAGGGTGTTACAATCGTTGCGGGCGTTTAGTGGAACGTAGCCTTAGTACTCTAGTGGTAAGGTAAGGATCAAAGAGAATATAATACACTGGTAAGGATCTGCGGGTGATCAGGTCCAAAACTTTTATGGCACAGGTGTGCGCATTCTCCGTACGAATGACCGTTCAATTAGCACTTTTTTGCAGTACAGTGTCAAAAACCATTAATACCAATGACTTATATATTACTGGTGATTAATACATTAAGATTAACCTATCGTACAAACAGACATAAGTGTTACGTTGTAATATTTAACCTGATATCAACCTGAAACGATTATCTTTGAGTGTCTCTAGTGAAAGTTAGACACAGCTGGTGGCCATCAGTGTTAGTTCTAAATAAAGTTTACCTAGTGCTTGATGTCGTAAGGTTTGATCTTATCCATAATTCCATATTATTTCGTTGTTGTAGGAAAACTGGGTTCTTCGAATACATCCGAAAAAAGCTTATTATTTCTGCATATTCATTTTTAAAAAATGGTTTGTAACGAAATACTCCTTGTAGAGTTTTCTTGAAAACATATACCAGGAGTTATGTGATTAAACTAAGTATATACCTATTTAATGAGTTTAACAGAATATTGCTCTTAAAATATCTATATTGCTCATAAAGGTAGTCGTAACTACTACGTCACGGTGCGCACTGTTTCTATCGAAAATTGTACTGGTGCGAAAAAAAAATATTTTATTTTCAATCTGTGCCTATTTGCTCTAAACTTTCTTGTTCTGTGATATTGCCATAATGTATGCCACACAGATCTACTAATTCAATAGATTAAACTTTGCTGACGTCACACCGTACCACCCTAATTGTCACTTGGATAACTATGGATATCTGTCCAAGCCACCATGGGACACATTTCCGTCCCATTTCAACGTAGCACTCCCACAAATTGCAGGAAAGCGAGAGCAAAGATGTTACACATCAAAAAATATGTTTTTTTTAATGTTTTTAAGGTTAGAAAATAAAAATTGAATTGTTTACAATTTTGAAGATTAATAAAATGTTACATCCTATCGTAGGCTTGAAGTGTCCATCAGCGTTCTCTCGACGTCCGTCCGCGCTATAAAAATTAAAATGATTGTGCTCATGCCCGAACGAAACAAATATATCCACGTCAAAACATAAAGCACAAAATGGACCGAACCCATGGCCGTCATCTGAACTGTGTTAGAACCATCCAATAGAATTTCGACATTTGTATTATTTTTGTTATTTGATTGGTCATAATAATATCGTGGTTGAATATTATTAGTTAATTGCTTTTATATCCAACAATCAACCAATGAATAAAATGTGTGATCATTGCGTGTGTGCGCGCTTGCAGGAGCTATGCCTATCATAATCAATCATTTGTGATTGTGATGTCAAATCTAAATCATAAACTTCATTTCGTGTTCGTTTGTCGTGTCGTGAGAAGTAGAAGTGCGGGCTTTACTTTTTATAGGGTTTACTAGATAATCAAGACGTATCAGAAATCTTACAAGCAAGCGATGAAGCATTCCTTCCTTTTGGGAGCAGTAATCCTGCTGCTTGTTTCGGGTAAATTTGTTTTGTCTCATTCACCTTACTGCCTAGTGCCTGCCTACGTTGCACCTATCAGTTGAAGTGTTTCTAAATAAAATTGTCGATAAAATCCTGGTTCCACAATGTTTATCTCATCCATTGAATATTACAGTGATATTTGTCGTACTTTCACAAATACCGACTGGCCGGGGCGGGTCACGCCGGTGTCAGCAGTCGGTGCGCCGGTGGGTGGACCACGCTCGATGGAAGTAGCGGTGGCTAGAAATTTCTACCGCATTGATGCTATCTGCATCTGCTTTCATTTCGTTGACAACAAGCACACTTCTAAGAAGTGCACCTCGAGACATGATAATAACCTAAACGTATTGTAATTTTGTGCACAGGTTGCTGCTGGGGGCAGGAGGCGGCGCCGAGCGAGCCGGCGACGGCGGATGCGGACCTCGGCGCCTCGCGGGAGGGTTCCCGGACTGGTGTGTATGCTTTCCCTGTGGCTATTCTCTTATTCTGCTTTGAACCAATTGAATTCTTAATTCAGTTTATATTTCAACAAATTCCTAAGGCTACTTGTTTCCCCATATCAAAGATCTGTAACATTCTAAGATATTATTTTACTCAGAGATTTTTTGTAAGGCAGCCCTTACCACTAAGTTCCTTTGATTTCATCTTAATAGTTAAGTCAAGTCTGCCCCCAGGTGCAGTGCCATTTCTTACGACTCATTTATTGCATTAATATTTATACAAACCTTGTTTAAGAGTTGTACCTTTTATTCACAATCAGTTCTTTGTCATGGCTTTTCAGAAATACAATCTCTGTAAACAATAACTAGGTACCATTAAACAAATAACAATAAACAACACTGTTGCACCCAAGTAGTGCTTAAGTGCTCTTTGGTGAGCAGAATGTCCGAATTTTCGACAAAAGTCTATGCAGCCATAGATAAAAATTATATCAATAAATACCTGACTACTTAACAAATCGAAAACAAAGTTACACAGGATTGTGTACCATATTTATTTACTAAAAGAGCCTAACATGGCATACATTTTAGTGGACCAGATCGTCCACATGGTACTTGAGTAGATCTTTGTTATAAGCAGACCATATCATCCCTTCAGTGCACCCCAACCTAAAACAAAAAGATTGTAGTGTTATATTGGTCTGTGTTGCAAAACTGCTATTCAGTAATTTTTTATCAATTTAATTTTGCTAAGCACGCTTCCATCTTCAGCATCATCGTCACTTACCATCAGGTGAGATGATGCCAAGGGCTTACCAAATGTGAATTTAAAAAAATTCTTGGTCATTTTCTGATTAAATTTGACTGCAGTCATTCTTGTTTTATTAAAAGCTTTTAATTAACTTGCTATGTATGTATATATTATGTTTGTTCGGGTGAAATCTTGCAAGTTAAATTTGACCTATTTCTCGGTTTCCGATTAAGCTGAAATTTTGCATGCATCGCATGGCAATCCAATATGAAAAGTTTTTAGGTTTTTTAAAAAATTATATTATTTTTGTAAGGCAGCCCTTACCACTGAAGTCCTTTGATTTCATCTTAATAGTTAAATCCTTGGCTAGTGAGATATAAATTATATTTACAACTATAAACATTTTTTATCGTTTTTACTTTCGAGCGACAACGAAGTGAAGAAGGTATTGTGATGGCAAAAAAAAACAAATTTGAGATTTGGATAGAAACAATTGTTGAACACTAATAAGAGTCTAAGAAAAAAAAAATAGTTCCAGCCGATTTTGTTTTCAAATTTCTCTATTGATGCCATCTTAGTAAAAAAAAAAAATTTTAAATAGCTAACAATTTGGATAATACTCTGTATGATACTATATGTAGAGCCTACTGTACGCTGTAGTTCGTTATTCCGGGAAAAATCGGAATATGGTCCCTCCCATACCAATGCAGCATTTGTTACTTTTTCTGAAAAATATCTCTTAAAAATTTAAATGAAACTTTGTGAATAACAAGGACTTACGAGAACGCATGCACATCGTGACTGTACAATTTATTTACGTAAAGCCAAACCCACTTTTAAAAGGTGCGTGGGGACAGTAATTCCAATAAATATAAATTTTGAAAATATTTGGATATACTAAAATTATCTATTGAAATTAACCCTCTTGTTATTACTGTCGTTTTAAAACAACATTTTTTCAAACAAAAGATAATTTTTCATTACATTTTTTTTGTTGCTTGTTAGTAGCTTAAATGTTTCAAATACAAAATTTTGCCCCCTTTTTTTTAGTATAAAGTGGGTTAAATTTTTTAACAATTGAAATTTTCAATGAATAAATTGAAATATACAGGAATCGACTTAACATAAAAGTTGTATATTATAAAAACAAGTACTATACAGCTCATGAGAGAGGGTGCTCCATGAGAAGAGTTACCTTCTCTTTCTCAGTCGCGCAGTCAACTCTGTGTTTCCTGTGAAATTGAATCACACAAATTTATCCTTGTCAGCCGAGAGACAAGACATCTACTGCTGATCAATTCAAATCAAAATAAGCACTCTATGAAGTTAACCAATGCTTGCATGCCACATGCTAGCAACCGCTTACCACTACCAGTGGTGATAAGATAACATTTATTCAACAAAAATACACACAGACAACATAAAAATAACAAAAAAGGTACAAATAACACAAAGAAAAAGTAGAAAAATATGAGTGCGATACGTTTGTGAAACTTGTGAACATACTATGTGCACTTTGCCGAATCGGCCCCGACTCAGCATAATGCTGCAAGCAAGGAAACCTACCTACTGCGCTGTTATTCTGCCAGTGCCGAGAGGAATCGTCGCGTGCGCCATCGCAGAGCAATGATTTATTTATTTTAGGTATCAACAGCTTACAATAAAAACGGTGCGATACGATACAGTGTAGTAAAAATAAAGCTAATAACAGATTACTTAAGAGTATAAAACAAAGCAAAATATATAACAAAACGTAAAAACAAGAAGAAAATAATGTAATAATCAGTAACAACAGATAACAACAATTGCCAGCAAAATTTAAAACTTATTTTAATGAAAAAAATCATGTTGTCGCTAATCAGTTAGGGGAGAGGTAGATACGGAATAGGTATGGAACCTAGTCCAAGGGATTTTAGCTTGGTTAGAAGTAGCTCTCGATATTTGAGTTTAAAAGCAATTTTAGATGTGAGGTTACGTATTGGTGGAGGAAGATCATTCCAACATTTGGACGCTGCATACCTAAAACTACCCCTAAATGTAGTGGTTTTGTGATGGGGTCCAACAATTTGCCAAGAAATTGTTCTAGTAGAATAATGACAGTGGTGAGTTTTTGGAGCTCTCTCCCAGAAACAGGGATAATTGCTCCAGCATCAGTTTTTTTTAAAATAGACAACAAAAATTTTAAAAGAATAAACAATTGCAGTGATATACAATACATGCATTGGCTCATGGAGTTACTCGTGTACAAGTAAATAATAATAATATCTTGAAAACTGTGAACTATCGACCAGCAACTGGCAGCCTTCGCAATCTTCCTTGAAGCAGCAGTGGGGAAGTTATCGGTTGTTAATTGAATACTATATTCTCTTCCGTATTTTATTTGTTTGCTTATCAAGTCTAATTGTTTAATGCCTTAATCTTATTGATATGAATGTAGAGCTAAATTGATAAATAGATTTTTTATATCAAATCTTGTTAACGTTTGTGGGATATTTATAATCATTTTATAAAACTTACATTTTGTTTTTTTCTGAAGAATGCCCATCATTATGATCAACTTCGGGTATGGTGGCTTTTTTTATCTCCAATAATTTAGTTTTTCCCCATATGATTCCTTATCAGGTAAAAGAGACGAAATGGGAGCTTTCCTTATTTCATAATTTTTCCTTTACCTTAGTCTTCAAGTTCGTAGGTAGGTAAACTAGAAGTACTTTAGATTGTTAATGATCGGTGAGTGAGTGGGTGACACAATAAGGGAACTACACTAGGTATGAACTGCTAATTTGGGTGTAGACATAGGTTTGGTAAGTACTACTGGTAACAAAAATTTCAGACTTCTACCTATATTCAGTACGAAGATTTATATCTTATCTTATCTATGGGGCTCAAAAGTACCGGAGTTGCTTCAAGAAAAGGATCGTATGGAACTACACGTAATCACACGTAATGTTTAAACTTTTAGTCATTTTTTAATATATTTTCTCTAAAAGGGCGGAATAAGTATGTGGAGACACAAAATGTATAAGCAAATTGTATCGATACTTGTATGGTTAGCAATTAAATGAAATGTACTTTTTTACCGTAAATCTATATATTAAATGAATTGATGAAATCTAATGCAAGTCCGTCCTGCCGTTCTATCCAACAGATTTGCTTAATTATTTTTTTTAATGAAAGGTACCTATTTATGCATTTATGCATAAATTTGTTAATAAACATTGAAAGTCACTAACTTTCAACAAATAAATAAAATGAAAAAAATTATGAAACCTAGTCTTGAGGCCATCCGGCCGTTCTATTGAACCAATTTGTCTATTTTTTTAAAATAAAAGGTATTGTTGCACAGATTTGTCATCAAGCATTAAAAATCACCTAACTTTCGTCCTTCTCAAGTTATGCCCAAACGTGACTTTTATAGATTTCTTTCTCATAATATCCACTTTTAATTGAAGTACGCGATTCGTTTTGGTCTAAGAACACTCACAGGAACGACCTCTGTCATTTGAGCTTTTGCCCACTTAAATTGGTTGAGTTAGAGGTAAGCTAGGTGTGAACATTCAAAGCGCAAATTCTCGCACACTGCGCAACGTCGATGGCGAGCCGCTTGTGGGTTCGGGTCGCCCGCCGCGCAATCTCAATATCCATCATTTTAAAAAAATATGGCGCGGAGCAACACGCGTCCTCATCGTAGCTATATAAAATGTCAGAGAACTTTAAGAAATCTTAATCCTATGATTGTAATCAATTTAGGTTAAGAATAAATTAAAATGATATATTTATAAGAAGGAATAAGAAACATTTATTATTTGACAGAATACATAAATGTAAAGATATTTAAGTAATAATAGTAAATGTAGTTGGGTAGTAGGTCCTTTAGTGAGGTGTTCTCAGTGAAGAGCGGGCCGTGCTGGGCGTAGCTAGGGGCGCAAGTGCGCGCGTAGCGCGGGCGACTCGTGTATGGGGCGGTGCACGCGCGGGTCGCCGCGCAGTCGCCAGCCCGCGCGCGCTGCCTCCCATCGCCACCCGTACCTGCCGCCAACGCAATACTATTCAACATCTGTCCTGGTCGCACGGTCGCGAGGTTACGGGCATGAGGCTCTTCAAAAATTTTACGCACTCGTGCGAGGTGAGCAGCGGGGCACGCAGGCGCTCGCGCGGGCCACACTCAAACGCGTCACACACGCGTCGCCACGCGCGCGCCTCGCTCGCCGCCGCTGCACCAGCCAGTTGCGCGCGCGCGTAGAACTTGTCCGCCACTGGGGCCGCTGCCAACACAATTGTATTCTATAAATGAGACGTACTTGCGATAGATTGTGATAGTTTGATGAATGACCACCATCACTAACGCAAATCGATCGGCTTGACGAGTGACACGTAGGAGCGGCCGGACTCGCGCACGGGCGCGAAGCGCAGCTTAAAGGAGCGCGGATGCAGCGGCCGCGTCGCCGCCGCCGCCTGCTCGCCGCCGCGCGGGGCGCTGTCCGGCGACGACGATGCCATTCTGTTGGGGTCTACGGTCTACCACTTCTTCATAACTTTTCCCGAGGAACCTGTGAGGTGGGCCGTCCGCTACTTAACTGGCCAAAGTTGGCTTGCAAACAGTTTTTATAGGGAGTAATAGAATTGAGTATATGAGTATGTTCCTCGGAAAAAGTTGTTCAGTTTTGCAGGTCAAGTCCCAATTAAATTATATTCAGCTATTTCAAAAGGATATCACACTGTCTCAGTGAAACTGTCAGTAAGAGGGTACCGCCCGTACTGTTGTTAGGTCAATGGGTACCGTGGCAACAGCGGGCGGGGTGGGCGGCGTGAAGCCTGACGCGCGGGTTGTTGCAGATGCGGAGGCGGTGGCGCGCGAGGAGGAGGCGATCTCGCCGGACGGGCTGAGCGTGGCGCAGCTGCGGGAGCTGCGCGACCGCGCCGCCAACTACACCTTCCAGACCGAAGTCAACCGCATGATGAAGCTCATCATCAACTCGCTCTACCGCAACAAGGAGGTAACCCGCCAAAACATCGTCTAATATTGTAAAGATACATCTTTTAAATATTTTGATACTGAATGTTTGCTTACCTGATGGTGTTCATGATAGCACAATAGACTTAAGTTAAGTCTCTTGTGATGATAGTGCCCATCTTTTCAAATAGATATATCATTAAGCTTTTACTGTATTTTCATTTTATTTTTTCGTATAGGTGGATACATATTTCATTCTTGTAATACTGATATATTGTCTTATTTATTTCTTTTTTTCTTTTATCTGTTTAGTTAAGTGTATTTTTGTACATTCTACGTGTATTTGTCAGCAACAATAGTAACTAGTACACGGATAAACCTGTAAAGGTTTTTGATGTATTAGTATTATAATTTTTTGTAACATTCTTTTTATCAAATGAATAAAAAAAAACTGTACGTAGTATTTAATGATTTAAAAATATTTAAATACTAGCTTTTGCCCGCGGCTTCGCCCGCGTGGACTTCGTTTATATGACTGTCTTTGAGGGTAAGTGGTGCGAGAGCCGCAAGCGGCTCGCGAGCGTCACCATGAGTTTTCTCTAGATCCCTATCTCAGATCGGGCTATTCTGATTAGAGGGCGTTCAAGAGGGAGGGTCTTGTAAAACATTGCGTTGCGTTACAGGGGCGTGAGGGGGGTTCGAACAACGCGTTACGTAACACTGATTTTTTAAATTTAAATAAAAATCTACGAATTAAAATCAACCTTTTATCTGTTTTTTTAAAGGGAATCCCTCGACTGCATTGCATACGTCATTTTTATTTTATTTAATGTAACTTTTAGGTAAAATTGGTCACTTGGGTGTTTTAAGGGACGGGAAGGGGAAGAGAGTACAGAACGTTACGGCGCGTTACTTGGGGGGGAGGGAGAAACAAAAATCTTTAAAAACTGCGTTACATAATACTTGAACGCCCCCTTAGCAGTCTATGTAACTTCCCACCCTCTCAACCGATTCTATACAAAAAATCACTTCAATCCGTTGCTCCGTTGTGACGACGCTGACGTGCGCGAGCGTGGCAATGAGTTTTCCCCAGGTCCCCCGGGTACTATGACAGGATATATTATGTCATTTCCCGCCTACTCAACAATCTGTGCAAAATATCACAACAAGCCATTGTTCCGTTGCAATGTTAAAGAAATTAACCAAAAAAAAGAGATTTTTTCAGAACTGCATCGGATTATGCTATTTTCACGGGATGAAAACTAGCCTATGTTCTTCCCCGTGACACAGGCTACCTGTTTGTCAAAATTTCATCTCTGTAATACTATGTTCTGGAAATAGAATTATGTGTTCGTATCTAAAGTGCAAAAACCTCCATAACTTTTTTACCAATAGAACAAGACCTCTCAATACATACTTTGCTCTAGTTTAATACGGGTCTACTTATTCTGGACTTTAGAAATTTTGTTTTTCCTGTGGGAATAGAATGTCTATAGATTTTTTCACTGGTTTTCCTGTAATCTATGCATTCAACCCCAAATACTGTGATTTTTTAAAAGAATTTAGGCCCAGTAATTTCGGAGATAAGAGGGAAGGGGGAAGTTAATTTTCGCCTATTGTCTTAAACAACTTCAAAATTAATTATCTTAAAATTCATCATCATCATCATATCAGCCACAAATCGTCCACTGCTGGACAAAGGCCTCCCCCAAGGATTTCCACGACGACCGGTCCTGCGCTGCCCGCATCCATCGGCTTCCCGCGACCTTCACCAGGTCATACCCCCTACCCCGCCGTTACCATGACTGCTACCGGAGCCAGGAATAGCGGAGCTGCCGGGGACTAGGGGCCGTTTTCTGGGTGTGAGATTCATTGGGGGGTTTTGCCGTAATCGCCACGCTTGGCAGGCGGGTTGGCGATCGCAGTTTGATTGCAGGTGTGTTGCATGCACGGAAAGACGCTGCTGCCCATCCTCCGGTTTTAAGTCCCTTAGTCGCCTCTTACGACACCCATTGGAAGAGATGGGATGGTCCTATTCTTAGCCGGGAACCATACGGACAATCTTAAAATTATAAAAAATATATATATTTGAGATTCTCACAAGATCTCTCATTTAATATGTCACACAGTATGGTTTGAGAAACTAAAAAAATATATCCAATTTACGTCTCAAAAGTGCCTATTTCCGACTTACATATGTATACCATTTTTCAATTTAATCGGTGTCGTAGTTTCGGAGATAATTGGCTGTGGCAGACGGACGAAAATTTCTGAACTAACAAATATAAACTGGATCAAATGTAAGCCTAAGCCTAATCATCCCAAACACTTCACAAGTGAGATCAATTAAAAGCAACTTTTTTTGCTAAGTTGTATTTCCACTTCAGTGTAAATTAGCTAAGAAGTTTTCCAAAGAAATATATTTTTTATTTTTCCAACGAATTATTATTAAACATTTGAGTGTGTTTGGGTGCCCCTCACCTGATGGCAAGTGCCGATGCAGCTGAGGATGTAACACGCAAGCTCAAATAGTGCCTATTCACTCTCATGTTAAAGATTCCAAAATTTATATTTCGTAATTTATGGTCTAAATATAATATAAGGAAAGCAAGTTTTTATTATTATTATAGTCTCACAACTCATCATTTAATTTTAGTTTGATTCATCACCTAGGTATTTGTATGCCGTTGCGTTACAGCGGAATATTTCAAGCACTATATTTAAGACTACAACTGTTGTTACAAATATTCTGCAGATAAATGTATTACTTACTTACTTAAAAAGACCTCTTGGTATGGAGACACTCCAGTATTTGGGACGTGACGATAATTGCGCAATATCATTATCAGAGAAAAAAAATCCAGTCCTGTAGTTATACGACATTTATAAAAATGAAATTATGAAAGGGTCATCAGGGTTTTTCTGCTTTGTTTCCAAATCCTAGTTGCGTTTTTCGTGTTTTAGAGCCTCCTCTCTTGAAGCCTCGACTGAATGCCCAGGTGACCAAGTCAGTACGTCCTTTGTTCCTCTGACTCCTCAAATAACGAAAGGATTTTACTAGATTAGATAAAGAATCATGCATACGGCATAAGAACGATACAAAGTCCAAAGTGTCTAGATTGATCTGCTGGCCTCTGTACATTCAAATTTTTTCGACTTGCGACAGACGTTGAGGAGATGGACTTCTCAGAGTTAGAAAATGATATCAATCCCGGACAACTGTCTACGATATAACTCCTTTTAGATATTGACCCGACTTAATCTCTACGATCCTCTGCCTCGCCTTGGTGACGTCCTTTCTTAATGTTGCTGAGCTGAGCGACCGCCCCAGTCGTATTTGTTTCGAGTAGTAAACTAGAGCGGCCGGTTGCAGATTTTCCTGCGTGAGCTGATCTCGAACGCATCGGACGCGCTGGATAAGATCCGGCTGCTGGCGCTTACGGACCGCGGCGCGCTCGGCGCTACCGGCGACCTCAGCATTCGCATCAAGGCTGACCCCGAAAAGGTACACGCCGCCACCTATACACACTATACTATACTGCTTGCGCTGACGGACCGCGGTGCGTTACCTCAGCATCCACATCAAGGCATATCCCGAGAATGTACCCTCCACCATCTACACACTCTATACTGCTGGCGTTGATAGACTGCGGCGCGCTTGGTGACTTCAGTATCCGCATCAAGGCCGATCCCGAGAAGGTACCCTCCACCATCTACACACTCTATACTGCTGGCGTTGATAGACTGCTGCGTGCTTAGCGACTTCAGTATCCGCATCAAGGCCGATCCCGAGAAGGTACCCTCCACCATCTACACACTCTGTACTGCTGGCGTTGATAGACTGCGGCGCGATTGGTGACTTCAGTATCCGCATCAAGGCCGATCCCGAGAAGGTACCCTCCACCATCTACACACTCTATACTGCTGGCGTTGATAGACTGCTGCGTGCTTAGCGACTTCAGTATCCGCATCAAGGCCGATCCCGAGAAGGTACCCTCCACCATCTACACACTCTATACTGCTGGCGTTGATAGACTGCTGCGTGCTTAGCGACCTCAGTATCCGCATCAAGGCCGATCCCGAGAAGGTACCCTCCACCATCTACACACTCTATACTGCTGGCGTTGATAGACTGCTGCGTGCTTAGCGACTTCAGTATCCGCATCAAGGCCGATCCCGAGAAGGTACCCTCCACCATCTACACACTCTATACTGCTGGCGTTGATAGACTGCTGCGTGCTTAGCGACTTCAGTATCCGCATCAAGGCCGATCCCGAGAAGGTACCCTCCACCATCTACACACTCTATACTGCTGGCGTTGATAGAATGCTGCGTGCTTAGCGACTTCAGTATCCGCATCAAGGCCGATCCCGAGAAGGTACCCTCCACAATCTACACACTCTGTACTGCTGGCGTTGATAGACTGCTGCGTGCTTAGCGACTTCAGTATCCGCATCAAGGCCGATCCCGAGAAGGTACCCTCCACCATCTACACACTCTATACTGCTGGCGTTGATAGACTGCTGCGTGCTTAGCGACTTCAGTATCCGCATCAAGGCCGATCCCGAGAAGGTACCCTCCACCATCTACACACACTGTACTGCTGGCGTTGACAGACCGCGGTGCGCTTGGCGACACGTCTGCATAAAGGCCGATATACGAGTACTTCACCAAATTTACTTTCACATATTTTTCGACAACAGTTTGTTCTACATATTTGTGTTCCTACTCCAAATTACCTATCTGATGTGAAAGGAGCCGATACCACATACAATTGTTTTCAAATCTCCTTTGTTGCCAATAACTTTTTTGTGTTTGTACGTTTTAGCGCGAGCTTCACATCATAGACACTGGCGTGGGCATGACGCGCGCTGACCTGGTCAACAACCTGGGCACCATCGCCAAGTCCGGCACCGCCGACTTCCTAGCCAAGATGCAGGATGCCGATAAGGTACACGTTCACTACTTGCAGTATGTCACATGACGCGCGCTGACCTGGTCAACAACCTGGGCACCATCATCGTTAAGTCCGGCACCGCCGACTTCCTCGCCAAGATGCAGGACGCCGATAAGTTACACGTTCACTACTTGCAATATGTCACATGACGCGCGCTGACCTGGTAAACAACCTGGGCACTATCATCGTTAAGTCCGGCACTGCCGACTTCCTCGCCAAGATGCAGGACGCCGATAAGTTCGTTCACTACTTACAATATGTCACATGACGCGCGCTGACCTGGCCAGCAACCTGGGCACCACCATCGCCAAGTCCAGCACCGTCGCGCCAACTTCCTCGGCAGAATGCAAGACATCGACAAAGTACACCTTCACACTGGGTGTCAGATGTGGTTGCGAGACGTCGGAAGATTGTTTTGGTATTGTACAATACAATACAATACAATATTCTTTATTGCATCACAACACAAAAAAAGAAATTGACAATATAGAAGAAAGCCTATACAATACTAGTGGAAGGGTATTTTCTAAGCCCGCCTGGCTAGCTACCACCATCTTATCTAAGTCTTGCCGCCAAATATCAATGTTGATATCATTGGTGTGTTCCGGCATGAAGATAAGATAGCCAGTTCCCCATTGCGTTGGGGAATCTTGGTAAGCCCGCTTCCATCTTCGGCAACATCGTCACTTACCACCAGGTGAGATGATGCCAAGGGTTTACCTATTGTGAATAAAATAAAAAAAGTTGAGTTCCGTGTCGCACGTGTACGAGTGTCGGTTCGTTCCACAGGGCGGCGCGCAGGAGATGAACGACATGATCGGGCAGTTTGGCGTGGGCTTCTACTCGGCGTTCCTGGTGGCGGAGCGCGTCACTGTCGCCTCCAAGCACAACGACGACGCGCAGCACGTGTGGCAGAGCGACGCCAACGCGTTCAGCGTGGCGCCCGACCCGCGCGGCGACACGCTCAAGCGCGGCACGCACATCACGTGAGTGCATTCCGTGTCGTCATCTCACTCTTCACCGTACACTTCACCCAAGGCACAGTGACGTCATGCCCTGCGTATCCAGCTCACCAGCTGTCGCCAGTAACCTTGCACTAGCCTAGCTCCGGCTGCGCCACGTCTTCCTTAACGTTGAATGTCACTGCGTAGTGCAAGTCGAGTTCTGCACCACTGCTCCACCCCACAACTCCACTTGTATTTAGTTGTATCAATTGATATAGTTTACTGACGGAAAGTTCATTTTGTATTCTTTTCTACACAAAATTTCAAACCTAGCTCTCTCCATGGCACAATCTGGGAAATATAAATATGTCCGAAAATATCTGATGGTAAAATTCAGCTAATAACTGACTGACCCGTTTACTACTCAAGCACACAGCTCTCAAATGTTTTAGATTCGATGGCTTTGTAGGCACCGACCTTAAAAAAAAATGTAGGCTCCTAATTTTATTCGTACCTTCCTTTGATTTCGTTATTGTTCATTAATTTCGTGTATTCATATATAAAAATATTATTTCATACTTTTGAGTGATAATGCTATTTATGCAACAACGTTAAACCCAATTACCTACTCGCTAAACTGAATCATCATATCATAAAGCATGTGTTTTATTAACCAATACAGATTCTGTTTTGCATTTAGGTTGAGAGCCCTCTGCATAATTACGTATAATGTACAAATAATGATCCTCCAACTCCTGACCGTTAAGGAGTTGTACCTTCCATCATCATCTCATCAGCATGAGATGATAATTACCAGATACAAAAACTTGAATAGCTTTAGAAAATACATGAAACACGTTACACGCTATGCTATGATAAATGAAATATACAAATTAAAAATGTTAAGCGCTCCTGCGAGTTCAGTTTATTTTATTATTATGTACTTAACTGAACGTGTGTGCACTGTGCGGTGTTGCAGGCTGCACCTGAAGGAGGAGGCGGCGGACTTCTTGCAACCGGACACCATCCGCGCGCTCGTGAAAAAGTACTCGCAGTTCATCAACTTCCCCATCCACCTGTGGGCCTCGCACACCGAAACCGTGGAGGAGGAGGAGGAGGAGAAGCCGCCACGTGATGAAGACGCCGACGAGGACGCGCAGGTGGGCAGGACACGAAGGGCACACTCCCTCACGCACACGTCGCACTACGTGTCGACACTTTGCGGTACTGATGCCGCCTCTCTTTCTGGGCATATCTCGCCAGTGACAGTGTGTGTGTGTACAGGTGGAGGAGGCCGCCGAGGAGGGTGACGCCAAGAAGAAGACGGAGAAGACTGTGTGGTCGTGGGAGCTGATGAACGACAACAAGCCCATCTGGACGCGCAAGCCGGCCGACGTCACGGAGGAGGAATACACGCAGTTCTATCGCACGCTCACCAAGGACACGTCGGCTCCTCTCGCCAAGTCAGTACTCACGACTCATTTGAATTTACTTTGTGCTACGTGACCCAGCGGCGGATTGTCCAATGTCCACATAAATCAAAGTTAGCGGCAGTCTGTTACACGGAGTCCTTTTCAACAGTTTCAAATATACTAGGAGGTCACCACAAATCTGGTCTTTTTTGGTCACGATAACTAGTTTTTCAGGCGCTGTAAGTGCCTAACGCAACCACTTTGCGCTGGCAGACCGACATATTTAGCATCAGAGGGTAACCTAAGGGCAACATAAGGTTATCCATTTCCGATATCGTTACCAGATTTGTCGTGACCTTCTAGTCTATAACGACTTGCACGCAATGGTTGGAAGTCACAAATTACATACTATGATGGACGAGCATGTCTGTGTTATTTTTACAAAAAACGTGCCGACTACACGGGGAAGCGAGTCCGTTCCAAATCAATTTCTACTTTGAAAACTCCCAACTAACAGAGCAAATAAAACTAGAACAAGGGAGTGTCACAGGAGTGTCTTACACTAATATACTTAGGGCGGCCAGGACGGGAATGCTGATCTGTCGCTGGCTTTACCTCAGTCCAAAGTGGTGCCTCCAATAGCATTAATAACTGACACGGCACTGTTCACGTGACCGTGTCCTGCATGGAACCCTGGCTCACAACGGTTGTACTACGTGCAGGGCGCACTTCGTGGCTGAGGGTGAGGTGACATTCCGCGCGCTGGTGTTCGTGCCGCGCGTGCAGCCCTCTGACAGCTTCAACCGCTACGGCACCAAGACGGACAACATCAAGTTGTACGTGCGCCGCGTGTTCATCACCGACGAGTTCAACGACCTCATGCCCAACTACCTCGCCTTCATACAGGTAATTACTAATTAGGCACCTCGTAGTACATAGTGGACCGCGCCGAGTAGCGCCAAGTAGCCTGCCGATCAACCACACGTTTTCAACCGACTTCAAAAAAAGGAGGAGGTTTTCAATTCAACTGTTTTTTTTATTGTATGTTACGCGATGTCTCCTCAGATTGTAAACCGATTTTCAATATTACTTTTTTATTAGAAAGAGTATACTCCCGAGGGGTTCCGATTGTCACCAAGTCAGGATCTGATGATAGGATCCCAGGGAAGTCGAGGGCAACCCTCAAATTTTACGTATTACGTGTTTCATGTATTTTCTAAAATTATTAAAGTATTTGCATCTGGTAGTCATCACCTCATGTTGATGAGCTGATAAAGGAAGGTACAACTCCTTAATGGTTAGGAGTTGGAGGAAAATTCTTTCAATATTATACATAGTCGTCTCTAAGTTCTTGTCATTTAAATGTTTGTGTACAATAAAGGATATATATATAGATATATACGTAGGTATGCATAGACAGATACTTGTATTCTTTCAGGTTATTCAGATGAGCTGATGATGGACGATTTAACTCCTTAACTTTCATCCTGTTGAGATGATGATGGAGCCACAGGACTCTGTACCTGCAATGAAAAACATGCATTACGATTTGATGATTCCTATTGGCGAGTAGGTGACATGGTTTAAAGTTGTAAGATAGATAGCATCATCACTAAAAATAAAGAAAATAAAATGCAAATGTATTAAGCAAATTAACAAATGGGAGTAAAAAAAGTCTTTGATATTGAAACACATTTAGATAAAATGATTATCAAATACACACGCGTTCCGGTTTCGGTTTAGTCAGCGCGCAGTACCTATCTGTTTTGTGGCGCAGTGTATGAGCCGGTCGGGGTCGGCGTGTCAGACGTGTAAAGAGCTTTCCTACTTGCACATATATTTCGTACTTATATTTTCCGTCTGCAATACATTTATCGGAGCGTGCGAGGAGGCCTTAGGTTAAAAGTCGGTGCAAGTTAGCATTTGAGCGGAGCTGAACTCTATGCCTTTTCACACGCTTTGATGTAATATCCTCAGGGCATTGTGGACTCTGATGACCTGCCGCTGAACGTGTCGCGCGAGACGCTGCAGCAGCACAAACTAGTGAAGATCATGAAGAAGAAGCTGGTGCGCAAGGTGCTCGATATGCTGCGCAAGATCCCCGCCGACGAGTACGAGCAGTTCTGGAAGGAATACTCCACCAAGTGAGTGTCATGTCGATACTACTCGCAATCTGTATACGGGTGTCCGGTGTCCGCGAAACAAGTTGCCTCTTCAAATTCACTCCGCGCATTTGCCGTAGAGGCATATTTTTTAATAACGATTCTCCTATTGCGGCGCGTACGGCGTTTGCGAGACATTTCAATATTCGGCAAATACGGGATTGTCCAAGCAGGCCACTTATTGCTAAATGGGTGCGAGGATTTCGTTGACAAGGTGCTGTAATAAGACATGGTCCAGGCGCAACGCGAACAGTAGGAAATGAATACACAATTGAACCACAATTGAATTTGAATTGAACAGTGACTTCTCAAACTTATTAGCTATGCTGGAAAGCTTTTTGGAACCACAGTTGGAGACAAATGACTGGGTAAACAATTCCACGTGTTTTCAGCAAGATAGTGCTGCACCACATACAAGCCCGGGCATCAATGAACTTTTTTTGTATCTTTGTGGACTTTCTTTCAGGGTTCCATTGTCAAACTAGCCACCCTTTAGTTTCGCCATGTGTCAGCCCGTCCGTCGGCACGTTCTACTCAGACTATCACAGTTATAAAGCTGAAATTTTGTATGGTTTAGCAGGCGTGGCGTAACCACCTCCGTGGCGTAATGATCAAGTCCAGTAGCTACACATCAAGAAGTCGCGGGTTCGATTCTAGGCGGAGTCTTTCTTTGTAAGACTCGGTTTGGTTAGTGGAAGGGCATTTCCTAAGCACGCCTGCTAGCTACACCATCTTATCTGGCAAGACGCCGCCAAAAATCAATGCCAACAACATTGTTGTGTTCTGGCTTGAAGATAAGATAGCCAGTTCCCCATTGCGTTGGGGAATCTTGGTAAGCCCGCTTCTATCTTCGACATCATCGTCACTTACCATCAGGTGAAATGATGCCAAGGGCTTACCAATTGTGGATAAAAACATCAATCATACAAACAGTTCTATACTAACAGCAAAAATAAGTTATAATCATAACACTACAAAATCTTACTTTGCGCGTGGTCTGACAGATCAACAATAAATATTATGTTTACTTAGCAGCAGAATATAATATATAATCAGACTTGATAAAAAATTATACATGTCACCGGGATATTGTGAAAACCGCGATATTACAATCTCACTAGTTAGATTATGATATAACGGTAAATTGTGAATCGGATCACAATATCACGGCCTATTCTTGTACCTCCGAATAAAACCGATTATTTCTTCTGCTGCGAAGCATTCTCTTACCCAGGGGGGGAACCTCGCTTCGACTGTTAAATTAATCAAACCTGACCGAACAAAACATCGTTAGCTTCGCGAGCTCATTTATTTAGTGTTTTTAATTTCGCTTAGTGTTGTTTTAATGTCACAGTTCACAATCTCGCGAAATAAATCCCGTTAGATTATAATCTTACGGTATTTACAATCTTACGGCTACATATACATATGATTTAGGTTTGCATGCTTCACTTTTTTTTTTATAAAATAATGATCTACCCAATGTGTTAGGCCTAGAAAGCCTCGAACCCTTTCAACTATTTTTTAATGTATAAAATTGGTTAGGTAATGTAATTTATTTTATAAGTTATTTTTAATGTATTATCGTAAATTATTGAAGTTTTTGTTAATTGTTTGTACCAAGCACGTTACTAATACTTTAAAATGGGTAATTATTGTGGGAACACGGTGGACCGATGACCTGGTGAAGGTCGCGGGAAGCCGCCTGGATGCTGGCAACGCAGAACCGGTCGTCGTGGAAATCCTTGGGGTAGGCCTATATCCAGCAGTGGACCTCCATCGGCTGATATGATGATGGTGATGATGACCTCAGATTTTCCCCTCAACTTCGCCCACGAGGTTCCATATTGAAACGCACTCTAATGAGGGGAGAGAATTTTTATTACTCTGTGCCTGCTACGTACCAATGTGTTTTAAAATTTCGATTTCATTTGTACGTTTATCTGACGCTCTTACGATGACTGAAAACATCGTGAGGAAACCTGCACACGCCTGCGAATAAACTCGAAGGTTGTGTGTGGAAATCAACCAACCCGCACTGGGCCCGCGTGGTCGACTAAGGCCCGATCGCCCTAATTCGGGGTAGGCTCGAGCCCCTCGGTGGGTACGTATGTGAGCTGTTTTGATGAGTTTTGTTGACGCGTAGCGCCCGGTCTCCCCTATAACGATAATACGTGGTGTGCAGCATCAAGCTGGGCGTGATGGAGGACCCAAGCAACCGGTCGCGCCTGGCCAAGCTACTGCGCTTCTACTCGTCGCGCTCCGGCGATCAGCGCGTCTCGCTCGAGGAGTATGTGGCGCGCATGAAGCCCACGCAGAAGCACATCTACTACATTGCAGGATCCTCGCGCGCGGAGGTACGTCCACAACACGTGTAGATCTAACTACAAGCCGGCAGGACCCGGCTAGGCCTGATAACATTGTGCCAACATTGTTCAAACTGTCTCTAAAAGAGAGCTGGTGTTCCCGTGATTCGTGAATCCGCCATTATAACGCCTAATCACGGATCAGATAAATAAGGTTGGATTGGAAATGTGCGCTGGGCAGTCGCACCTCAAGTATGATTAGACAATCATACTTAACCGAAGCACGCGTTCATACTTTTCATTTGCGTGTGGTTGTGTGTAACGTACAGACTCTCGAAATGGTGTGAGACACAATTGCAGCCCTGTGTTCTAAGTGTGTTTTGTTTATTAGTGCGCGCAATTCGTGTATATGTATTATTATTGCTTGTGTAGTGGAGTTGATAGGTGGGAGACAGGCGGCGACGCTGGTTTTCAAACAAAAGTGTGACTATTGCCAATCCAACCTTATTTATCTTATCCGTGCGCCTAATCATAAGTCGCATAACGCCCCAATCGTCTTGCCAGTCAACCTTAAACTAAATTCGTACAATGCCCCATACAATGTAGACAATCTGATACTTGGTCAAAATGAGACTAGGGCATTATACGACAGGCTCTACACAACAGATGAAATAAAACAACATACATTTAAAGGACTCGATGCCGCATGGATTGGGTCAAATATCCAAATGCTTAAATGCTAGATGGTTCTGGCCTTCCAAAAACGCAACTAAATCACAATACCTTCTCGCTGCTAAATTCTCTTGTAGGTAAACCATTATGATTCCCGTGCAATTATAATAAAATCACGCTCCGTCGTGTGGTAGACCGTTCTACCTATATCCGTATGTTTAAATACCTTCCGTAGGTACACAAATTGAGACACTATGACAATATCACCGCGTCCGTCGCCCGATATTGATCACTCCATTCGATAAATATCCGTCAGTCCGTTACACTAAACACTGAACACAAATTGTATACAGTTTAAAAAAAAATACCCGCAAAACCGGACTCCGAGACTTGCCCGACGCAAGTCGTGCCCCATGCGGCTGTCACACTTAACAAATTGACTGAATCAATATTCCTTGCCATTAAATATGCGTAGCGCCGTAATCTATTATGGTTTTACACTCCCGTGTGAGTACGCCAAGTCGTTCAAGGGCTCGCCCAGGGCAGAGCTCGCATCATATTTGTGACAATCGCGATGTCCGACAACCGTGTTCGCGCCAAAATCCGGCAGCGACTCGCGCGTCTCGCCGTCTTATCGAGACCACTTGCCCGGGCGCGGTCGCAGTACCAGCCGGTACCAGCCCCCTCGGGGATTCCCCCGCTCAACTCGTATTTGTTCTCGGGAATGCGGTCAGGGGCTAAATAAAAATAAAGCTTTGTTACTTTGTGAGCGCATCAAGTGAAGCATTTTAAATACATAGCTAACTATACGAATTCGCTATGCATTTTGTCCAGCAGTGGACGTCTTTCGGCTGATATGATGATGATGCTAACATTACCCCTTTTTTAGAATGTCGGGTAAAATGTATCCTATATACACTCACAGGATCAAGACCAATCTAACGACACCTCGCACTCTAAAATCCATAAAGCCGTTTAGAAATAAATATATTTATCGTGGAATAAAGAAACATACATTATACATATTTGTTCAATATTTTTTATAGTTTATGTTTTTCTTCTCATCCCAAAAAATCGAGGATTTCCCGAGGGAATTAATGGAACCCTTTGTTTTTCTTTTAGTTGCGTGTATCGAATAAGGGATGTCGGGAAGTAGATGTATATTGAAAACTGTCAGGAAAAAAATACCATATCGGTGTCTAATTTTTGAGAAGCGATTATTGTAAACCTAGATCGCAATGTTAATTGTAACGTGGCTTGTGCGTGAGTGGGTGCGTGCAGGCTAGTAATGCGCGCGCGGTGTCGCGGTGTGCAGGTGGAGAAGTCTCCGTTCGCCGAGCGGCTGGTGCGCGCCGGGCACGAGGTGCTGTACCTCACGGAGGCGGTGGACGAGTACTGCCTGTCGGCGCTGCCCGAGTTCGACGGGCGCAAGTTCCAGAACATCGCCAAGGAGATCTTCGACCTCGACCAGAGTGAGTGTTCTTGCTTACTGAGTTCCTTGCTTATGGTTCTATTTGGCCGCCTACCAAGGCGACCGCGCTCACAAAGTTATTGGGTAAGGACGTCGAGCAAGAAACGGCCAGTCTCTTTCGTTCCTATATTTTAGAATCGGGCAGATGTTACGTTTCGGAGATCGACAACATTGTGATGTGAACGAATTAAAGATAATTTCTGTTTCTGTGAGCGTGATTATCGGTAGAGAAAAGACTAGCGTACGCCTGGCGCCCAGGCTGCACGGGACTCTACGTGGTGGTTCATCGCTGGAACTCCGGACTAAGCTGTCTACGAAGTTAATTTTTTTGTTACAACTGTGTCTTAACACCACTAATAACTTACTATCTGTCAAAAACGGCATTACGTTGTAAAACTTATTTAGGCAACCTGACCGTAGTTCCGCGAGCAGTCGGCGGGGGCGCAGTGGAAGCAAATAACAATATGTAATTGAACTTCTGCCGAACACTAAACTACAGTTTATGTTCTGCGAAACTGCGCAAATTACTTAAAACTAAGTTTGAAAATTTGCCCGAGTACACAACAACTTGGTGCATGGTTTACGCTAAGACCTTGTCGCTTATGCCTCCGTGTGTGTGTGCAGGCGAGGCGGGCCGTGAGCGCTGGGAGGCGGCCAAGTCGGAGCTGAAGCCGCTGACGGAGTGGCTCGCGCAAAAGCTGGGCGACCTGATCGCTCGCGCCGCCGTGTCGCGCCGCCTGGCGCGCTCGCCTGCCGCGCTCGCCGCTACCGCCTTCGGCTGGACCGGCAACATGGAGCGCCTCGCGCTCTCCAACGCTCACCAGAAGGTATTGCCTCCCGCCGCTCTCATTTAGCTCCTAAGTGAGTAATACCGCTGACCCTAGCCAATACTCCATTCTGAAGGCCAAAATTGACGCCTTCATTGAGGCGTATGATATCATGGCGGTAACTGTCGGGGCGGTAGTCGCGGTACGAAGGAGCTCCTCCTGATTGACGCGGTCGTGGGTAAATTGGTAACCGCAATCGAAGCAATTTCTCCGCTTCCTGGATTGATTTCGACTCGGTCCCCCATTCATGGTTGAAGAGGGTGCTCGAACTGTACAAGATAGATGAAACAGTTGGAGACTTCCTCGGATCGTGTATGGGGCACTGGAGCACGATCCTTAGTTTCCATGGTCAGCGGTTGTCGAATGCCGATTTGGATTAAGAGGAGAATATTCCAGGGCGACTGTCTGAGTCCACTTTGGTTTTGCCTGTCCCTAATTCCACTCAGCTTTCTGCTTAAGAAATCAGGTACAGGATTTCAGTTTCGAAGAGGTGATTCACGCATGACCCACCTTTTCTACATGGATGATCGTAAACTTTTCGCTCCAAATGCAACGCGGTTGGAGGAACTGCTGAAAATTACTTGATTTTAGCAGTTCCATCATCATGGAGCTATAAGTGGATAAGTGTGCGATCCTTCATGTAGGCAGGGGTAGGGTGGTACATTCAGATGGAGTCGAAATCGACTCCATGAACCTCCGTACCCTCTCTGAAACTGATACGTACCGGTATCTGGGTATGTCGCAGAGTATTGGTGTTCACGAGGCAGGGGTGAAACGGGCAGTTTGTGACGTGTTTTGGGAGCTCCTGACAAAAGTTCTGGAGAGCTATTAGTCGGGCGTGACCAAGATACGAGCATTAAACGCCTGGATCATGCCTGTTCTTTTGTACACCTTCGGCATACTTAGATGGTAACAGACCGAACTGGACGCCCTGGATAGAAAAGTCCGCACTACTATGAGACCCTGCGTCATATAACATCCGGTTATTCCATGCTTGCCAACATTGAGTACTTGCACAGTCACAACCAAGCAGCCAGGATCCTACACCATCAAGAGATGTTTATAAGTCATCATCATATCAGCCGAAGGACGTCCACTGCTGGACATAGGCCTCCCCTAAGGATTTCCACGACGACCGGTTCTGCGATGCTCGCATCCAGCGGCTTCCTAAGACCTTCACCAGCCTAATAGAGTTTATAAGTATAAGGTACAAAAACAAGTATGCCTTTAATTCCATACCTCGTTGAGCAACTTCGAACTCATGTACAAGAAAAATTGCTGATAGCGACACATCGTAGCGCTATGGGTTTCCAGAAGCTACATGGCTGAGTGTACTGCACGCACGATGTCCCGCCAACACGCTAACCGGCTTTGTGTATGTGCAGGCGGATGACGCGCAGCGCAAGCACCAGCTGTCGCAGAAGAAGGTGCTGGAGCTGAACCCGTGGCACCCGGTGGTGCGCGAGCTGCTGCGGCTGGTGAAGGACGAGCCCGACAGCTCGGCGGCGCTGGACGCGGCGCGCACGCTGTACCGCACGGCCGCGCTGCGCTCCGGCTACATGCTGCAGGAGGGGCAGGTCAGTGACGCACACACACACACATAGTGCAGGTGAGCGAGCTGTTGCGGCTGGTAAAGGACGAGCCCGACAGCGGCGCACCGCCGCGCTGCGGTCCGGCTCCGGCTACATGCTGGAGGGGCAGGTCAGTGTCACACACACACCAACCCACATCTACACACATACTGCGACTGGTGAACGACGAACATGAAAGCACTATTCAATAGTTTAATTATTATTTACTTAATAACATCATATCAGCCGAAGGACGTCCACAGCTGGACATAGGCCTCCACCAAAGATTTCCACGATGACCGGTTCTGCGCTGCCCGCATCCAGCGGCTTCCCGCGACCTTCACCAGGTCATCGGTCGTCCGCCTGCCTACACTACGTTTTCCGGTACGCGGTCGCCACTCGAGAACTTCACTGCCCCAACGTCCATCTGTTCTACGAGCTATGTGCCCCGCCCACTACCATTTAAGTTTAGCAATTCTGAGAGCTATGTCGGTTACTTTGGTTCTCCTACGGATCTCCTCGTTTCTGATTCGATCACGCAGAGAAACTCCGAGCATAGCACGCTCCATTGCCCCTATTAGGCCTAAAGTAAGCGACCATGTCTCAGTTTCGTATGTCATCACTGGCAACACACACTGGTCGAAGACCCTGGTCTTAAGACACTGCGGTATCTGAGACGTAAAGATATTGCGAAGCTTCCCGAACGCTGCCCAGCCGAGTTGAATTCGACGATTGATCTCTTTCTCGAAGTTGGACCTACCTAACTGGGCTAGTGTAGGGCCTCCAACCTTTAGAGGAGTAGGTATGACACGGACGTTTGACATAATTTTCGTCTTGTCCAAGTTCACCTTTAGATGAGTAGGTATGACACGGACGTTTGACATAATTTTCGTCTTATCATTTTCATTCTAAGACTTACTTGTTGAGAGGCTACTGAGGCCATCGAGCATTGTGCCCAAGTCGTCCATAGTCTCAGCCATGACCACGATATCGTCAGCGATTCGAAGGTGGGTGATGTACTCGCCGTTGATGCTTAGTCCACCCCAGTCTAAAAGCTTAAAAACATTTCCAGAGCGGCGCTGAACAGTTTCGGAGATATAACGTCTCCCTGTCTCACCCCTCGCTGCAGCCGGATAGGTTCCGAGTTTTGATCCTGAAGGCGAACCGACATGGTGGCGTTTTCATACAAACACTTAATTACCTCGATATATGGATAGTCAATTTGGCACCGCTGGAGAGACTGTAACGCAGCCCAAGTTTCGACCGAATCGAAGGCTTTCTCATAGTCTACGAACGCTAAGCATAGTGACTGATTGTACTTTTCGGTCTTCTGTATAATCTGCCGCAGCGTATGTATGTGGTCTATGGTACTAAAGCCTTTTTAAAACCGGCTTGTTCGGGAGGCTGGAAGTCGTCAAACCTGCGTGATTGGTAATGACTTTTGAAAACAACTTGTAGACATGACTCAGAAGTGAGATGGGTCTATAGTTCTTCAGCAGGGTATTGTAGCCCTTTTTGAAGAAAAGCACGACCACACTTCTGTGCCATGTCTTAGTTGTCCCTCACGTATAACGGAATTAAATAACTTCTGAAGAGCTTTAAGTATCGGTGTTCCACCTGCTTTCAGAAGTACAGCCGTAATTCCATCATAACCCGGTGCCTTATTGTTTTTGAGCTGTTTGAGAGCCATTATAATCTCGTACAGGCTGACGTCCGGAATATCTTCGGTTTAGTGTCGGATTAGTCTAGTTGACTTAATATAATTATTTTAATTTCAGGCCATCGACTTCGCGGACTCGGTAGACTCTATGTTGGCGCGCTCGCTGGGCCTACCGCCCGACGCGCAGCCCGACCTGGCTGACGTGGACGCGGACATCGCGGCCGATGCGCCCGAGGAGCCCGCGGCGGGGGACGAGGAGCCCGGGGCTGACGCCGAGGCGGAGGACCACGACGAGCTGTAAATGGGTAGAGCGGGTCACCGGTGCCACAGACTAGACAGTGACAGAGGAAGGACGCTAGCGGGCGCACGCAAACAAACCGATATCTATCCTTTTCTCGTGCACGGCGTAGTGACAAACGATACCTGAGATCATCGAGTTTCTATGTTTCTAGAGGGAGATTCTGTGTTACGTACAAGTATTACGTATCGGCATAATCCTCATATGTTGCAGTAGTGAGACACATGTAGTGTAAATTGCATACAATTTATGCTGGTGTGTCTTATTATCTGTTAGTTGACTCCACTTCTCCGTCAAGCAGGGCGTAGACATTTCTCTGGAGATCGACAGGAACTCATGGCCGGAGATCGCGTGCGCACGGCACGTGTACTGTAGAACGTGTGTGGCTCCACCGCGCTGCCCAGTAGTGCTAGTGCAGTGTTCGTCGCCCCCCGCTCCGCGCGCCTTTGAATCCCTGCCGCCTTTCTTTTCTCACAAACATCCTATATACGTAGTAATATATTTTAATAAAATTATTTTGAGAATGTCTGCTTATAACAGTACCGGCCGTGATTCTATAACGCCGATTTTTTCCTATCGTTGTCGTTGTTGGTACTTAATGACTTGTCACATTCCCTACCCACCTCCAGGTGTCGGGGGGCGCCTCAAGAGATTCCAGTATGCGTGTGTTTGTGTGTGAATGTGTGCGAGAGTGCTGTGTGAATGATAGATAATTTTATACTCAGTTCATGTGACTACTAAGTGCATGGATAGTTTGTATGTAAATAAATTTTAAATTATTATATTTTGGTTTTATTAACGTCTAAAGGCTATCCCAAAACCACGGCACCGTCGGCGCCTCGTGTGCGTCGCTATTATACAGTAAACCTACATCAGCTAGAGCCGGGTGGAGGGTTGGAGAAACAGCGCACGACCGCTCTGTGCACTCGTGCGCGACTAGTAGATAGGTCGGTACTCATCTCCCCCCCCCCCCACTCCCGTTCCCTGAGTGACGAGTTATACCCTGAACACAACCGCACGCCGCGGGAGGGGGGGATCCGTGTAACTGACCCAAAGTGCGCCACTTTTTGTAGTAATAATTCAACAATGACAGTGACGCCACTCTTAGACTGTATAGTTAGGGCGCTTGTCTAAGAAAAAATCTGCAAACCTTTAGAAATCATGACTATGGCTTGAAACTTGGCACAGTTGCTCAGGGGGTTAAAAGAGGTCGGTACCCCACGGGAGCGACCCCTCTGGGGCGGGAGGGGAAGGAGGATCAAAGGGACACTCCGACTGGACAAACTCGAAAAATTGAAAGTCGTCCAACGCCTTTTTATAATCGCGTCATCGCCGACATCACCACGGTTCACTGATCACAGTACCAAGGGTTGTCACAATACTTGACAATAAAATGAAAGAATGCCATCACGTAGAAAAATGAGTTCAATGGTGTAAAATCAAAATTTGAAGGTACCTTAGATCTCTGATCGATCAAGAATCCGTTGTCAGAATTACAAAATGGCGGCCATTTTGATTTTTTACTTAATGAACCGATTGTTTCCAAAATCGATATCTGAAGCCCCCTGAGGTCACGAATCACGAATCCGTTCTCAGAATTGAAAAATGTGGCCGCCATTTTGAAATTTTTAGTTACTGGACCGATTGCTTCCAAAATCGATATCTGGGGGTCCCTGAGGTCCCTCATTACTAATCCGTTGTCAGAATTCAAAAAAGTAGCCGCCATTTTGAACTTTTTAGTTACTGGACCGATTGCTTCCAAAATCGATATCTTGGTGTTCCTGAGGTCCCTTATAACGAATGCGTTCTCAGAATTGAAAAATGTGGCCGCCATTTTTAACTTTTTAGTTACTGGACCGATTGCTTCCAAAAGCGATATCTAAAGGTCCCTGAGGTCCCTTATAACGAATACGTTACCAGAATTAATAAAGTGGCCGCCTAACGATTTTGGAAGCAATCGATTCAGTAACTAAAAAGTTCAAAATGGCGGCCATTTTCTTCAATTCTGACAACGGAATCGTGATAAGGTACCTCAGAGACCCCCAGATATCGATTTTGGAAACAATCGGTCCAGTAAATAAAAAGTTCAGAATGGCGGCCTCTTTTTTAAATTATGACAAGTGATTCTTGATTAGGGACTTCAGGGACCCTCGGATATCGATTTTGGAAGCAATCGATCCAGTAACTAAAAAGTTCAAAATGGCGGCTACTTTTTAAAATTCTGACAACGGATTCGTGATAAGGGACCTCAGGGAACCCCAAATAACGATTTTGGAAGCAATCGTTTCAGTAACTAAAAAGTTCAAAATGGCGGCCATTTTCTTCAATTCTGACAACGGATTCGTGATAAGGGACCTCAGGGACCCTCAGATATCGATTTTGGAAGCAATCGGTCCAGTAACTAAAAAGTTCAAAAAGGCGGCCATTTTTTTCAACAACGGATTAAGTATGTATGTCATATTCGTAAAAATAACACCCCAATAACACCTATAAAATGATCCATATCAGGATCTTTAAGGCGAGAGTGACTAGGCATTATTTGAGTTTGCGTGTACCA
Source organism: Coleophora flavipennella (assembly GCA_947284805.1). Lineage (NCBI taxonomy): Eukaryota > Metazoa > Arthropoda > Insecta > Lepidoptera > Coleophoridae > Coleophora > Coleophora flavipennella. The sequence continues at coordinate 2,385,343 of OX369302.1, forward strand.
TCCTTGACTACATCGTCACTTAACATGATGAGATGAGAATGAGATGTCGTCTAACTCACACAAATTTTAATAAAGTATCGTTAATTAATATAAACTATATTTATATAATAAATTATTAAAACTCTGTTACGATTATTTTTTTTATAATTTTAAATTTATTAAAAAAATAGTTGTAGCAAATTTAATAATTTGAAATTTATTAAAAATTAATAATAACAAAATGTTTTAATATTTATTTAAATTATATTAAATAATGTTTAATAATTTTCAAAAAATATGAACCTAAATAAATCAAAAGATAATAATTAGCCGTGTATGAATGATTGATAATAAAAATGCAACGTGACGACCCTCAATGAATGGGCCCACAGACTTATATCTAAATAGACTACGCTTGTCTCATTCCTCTGTATAGAAACCAAGCGTGCCATTATTTTTCTACCTACTGTGACGTCACAAGAGTGATTTAGTGATGGGAACTACCCGTCCGCGCGTAAACGATTCAAAGACCCCGCCGCCGCCTTTCGGCACGGACAAAACATTTTATTAAATTATGATTTTTCATATTATTAATTCACTACCCCAAAGATAGGTATTTTAATTTTGTTATGTGGTGGTTATGTGAGTAAAAATAATAATTTTATAATATCGACTTTGTAATCGATTATTTTAGTTCATCGACAGAGGAATGATAAAATGACAGAGGAATGATAAATCTAAAATTATTTGGTTTTTTAACCGACTTCAAAAAAAAGGAGGTTATCAATTCGACTCGTATGTATGTAATATTGTCAGAATAGCACAGTATTCATATATGTTAGTCTATATGGGCTTCTAAACACGTGTGCCAATTTTACAAGTGGATGTATGTTTGTATGTATGTTTGTCCGCGTATTTCAAATTGTAATCGTTATTTTGTTGGAAACCAATCTTTATTTCCCGTTGCCTCGATCCATTTTTCTTTTATGTTCGGGTCACTTGGAAAACTGAAAAAAAAACAAACAACAAAGAACCATTATTTTAGTATCTACGTATTATATGACAAAAAATCTATGCTTTTTTTCTTTGTTTATGCTGGAAAACTGCTCATTCAAATTATCATTTTTCTGTCGGATTACAAAATCGATTTGAATCGAGAACGGTTGCATCGAATGAACATCACTAACCACAAAATTTGACAGAAAAATGAGAACAGAAAAATGAGAAAACGCAATTCATTGCATGTTAACATAAGATGCCATCTCTATTGCGCCAAGTAAAAGCCGCAATGTATTCTGAATCATTCCGTATGATTTGGCATCCATGTTTGTCACGTTCGTTTTCCACAAATATTCTTTATTTGATTTTTAAATAAATAATGCATATTCTGATTAGAAAATTACTTACCGGTGGAAGGAAACATATCCGCGAACTTGGCGACTCACAGCTGTGGAGTTTCTACAGTTTATAACTGCGCAATTCGGCATTTTACTCGAATTTTATTCACGTCTTTCCTCGGCGAACAGCAAGCGCGGACTGAGCGTAGGCCAGAGTCAACTAAGTGTTATAAACCTAGTTTGGACACGCGAAGTACATACACTCGCGTAGTCTATCTAGATATATGGTTTGTGAATGGGCCCACCGCACCATACAAACGTTGACAATGGTCTAGTGGGCCCTACCCTCCCCGCAGCCCCCGCACGATTGCGCTGTCTGACGCCCTCCGTCGGACGACTGTATGGATTCTTAGACTGTGATATAGCTATCAGGTTAAGTTTGGTATCATTTTCGTTTAAATTAAGGACGAGGAATTCATTTCTGCTATCTAAATTGCAGTTTTTGTAAGTAGTTTTTGAATAAAATAAGAAATGACAAAATTTGAACACATAAAAATATATTTAAACCGCTATTACTTAGAAACCTTTACGGAAATTAATATCATAAAAATACCTCAATATATATTAGGTATTTTATACAGATTCATAATATACCTTTTTTATAGTTTATGAGGTTGGAATCACCCTAATCAGACACTGCCTGAAGCGATAGGTTCATGCGCTCTATCATGGCCTCTCTCAAAGACAGCGCCTTTCGCTCGTGCATTGGATAGATAACTTTCCACAACTGTGCTATCGTCTGCATACTGTCAATAATACCCGGTGTCAGCAGATCGTTAATATGTAGCAGAAAAAAAAGGATAGCGGAAAGAACAGATCCTTGAGGTATCCCGGCATCGATTATCAATAGGTCAGAGGAGCAGCCATCAATGACCACTCTTCCCTCAGGAAATCAGATACCCAGTTACACAAGCTTACAGGCAGTCCGTATGAAGGAAGCTTGCCAATAAGGCTAGCGTGCCAGACTCGGTCAAAGGCCTTCGAGACGGCGAGAGCCTCACCGTGTTTCTCGATGGCCTCAACGCATATATGCGTAGCATACACTAGAAGATATTCAGTAGACCAACATTGACGAAAACCGTATTGTTGATCACTAAGGAGGTCATTGTCTTCTAGGTAAGCCAGAATGCAGGTGTTCAATACACGCTCCTTAGTCTTACAGATTACAGAGGTGATTGATATGGGGCGGTAATTAGCCGGGTTTGCACGACTGCCTTTTTTGGGTACAGGCTGCACGTTGGCGACCTTCCAGGACTTTGGGACTATACCTGTTTTAAGAGAGAGGCGGTACAGACGTGTCAGAACAGGATACAACTCAGGAGCGTAGTTCTTTAGCACACCTGGTATACCATCAAGTCCACTGGCTTTATTCACGTCTAGATTACGAAGCGTTTTGAGAACCTTCTTATGGCGGATACGAATAGGGGGCATAGTAGAACCGCAAGGACGTAACTGGGGCGGTATACTATTCGCTGTATCTAGACGTGAATTTTCGGCAAACAGGTTAACTTGACTCGAACATAAATTAGCACTTTAAAGCTGGTAAAGTAGGTGAGGTTGGCTTAGGTCTCTAAAGATTAATTGGAGTTATTAATTTCATTCTATATGTTGAAAAATAAATCAAACATATCTATATTTGTCACAACAATATTCATTTTGTTTTATTTTCTTTCACCATTTTAATATTTTATTACAGATTGAGTTATAGAGAGATACAATTCAAAGCACTCATTATTGATAGTAAACATTGCTTGAGATACAGTAAAAAAAAATGTGGTTTAATAATTATTATTTTTTTGTCACAAAATTTAGGTAAACGTAGACCAATTCTGCTGAATAACATAATTTTGTATGTACTTAAGTCATGTCACGCATCCCGGGACACATGTCCCAGAAAAAAATATTGTAGTAAGGAATATTCTAATTTCGTCTCTGTTCCTCGAAGTTCAGGTAAGTAAGCCCTACCTATCCCTATCTCTGCTAAGCAGAGAAGTTAACCCAAAATACATCAAAATCTCTTTTAGTTACTTCATTCTCATGCATCGAATACGAATTTCAAAAATATTTCTGCATTCTGTCGCAAAAGCTGGTAGCGCAACTTCGCCTGACTACGCGGCGCAACGTTCAAGTAATTTTTCAGCTTAATTTTATAAGATTACCTCTACATAAGGTATATTTTTCTGAATTTACATAAAATATGCTATATTTAAGTATTTTTAAAATACTCATTTATGTATAGGTTTTAAAGTTTATAGCTGTTTAAATGTATTTTTCCAGGTTTAATTTTTTACGTTTCCATATTTTTTTCGGAAACCACTTGCACAAAATGAAATAAAGATACCAGAAATGAATTCTTCGTCCTCAATTTATACGAAAATGATACCAAACTTAACCTGATGGCTATATTCTAGCGTTTACAATTTTTTGAGTATGTCCGGTCGGAGTGTCACTTTGATCCTCCCCCTCCCGCCCCAGAGGGATCGCTCCCGTGAGGTACCGATCTCGATCAGCTTCTTTTGACCCCATGAGCAACTGCACCAAGTTTCAAGCCATAGCGTGATTGCTAAAGGTTTTTCTGCTCAGCGCCCTATCTAGTAGTGACGCTATCTAATGTTCGTTTGTTTAAATAAAACGTCTCACTAGATGTGTTGGCCGCCTAGGAAAGTGGCATAGTTATTTCAATTTTGTTTTTTTTTGACATTTTAGAGCTAGTAGGTGTGCGATAGCCGCATGGCTCGCGGCTAAGAATAGGACCATCCTATCTCTACCAATGGGGGTCGTAAGAGTCGACTAAGAGACTTAAAACCGGAGGATGGGCAGCAGCATCTTTTCCGTGCATTGCAACATACCTGCAGCCACACTGCGATCGCCAACCCGCCTGCCAAGCGTGGCGATTACGGCAAAACCCCCCTATGAATACCACACCCAGAAAACGGCCACTAGTCCCCGCGGCGGACCGCAGTGAAGATAGCACCCCACTTTGCCGGACCCCTTTTTGTTGTGTATGCTGTGAACACGCCCTTACTATAAGGGGGTTAGCACCCTTAATCTTACTTAATTTACCAATAATCGACACTACCGTACAAATAAAAGAATTTCAACTGTCAGAAGCCTTTCTTTTCATCTTTGTCCATATCCTACCTTGATTAATAGTTCAGTCAATCTATAATATATAGCTGAGGTACCTACCTAAATAAACAAACGCACAGCACAGACGAATTATTGTAAAGTGGATAACTGAATATCAGCGTAAGTATCTACCTACCTATCAAGCATTAACGGAAGGATTTCACTACGAAAACAAAGCTTACTTTTGATCACGCACGAATAAACAACAGTTTCCTCAAATCGTTACTCAAGTGAATTGTAACTACTTTGAAAGAGATAGATAAGTACGGCTCCCTATTAAAATACATGAGGTGAAGTTGGTGAAACATATGTCGGCATGTTGAACAGGCTCTGCTGAATCGTTTAAGAGACAGAGCGACTCCAGATAATGTTCATATTTTTGAGATATTTGCGTCTGAACTTTTCATGTACAGCCAATTTTTTGAAAAAATAAAGAACAAATTTAAGTTACTTTGCATGAAGTGAAGTGGGTAAGACATATGTCGGCATGTTGAACAGGCTCTGCTGAATCGTTTAAAAGACAGAGCGACTCCAGTTAATGTTCATATTTTTAAGATATTTACGTCCAAACTTTATTTGTGTAGTCGATTTTCCATAAAATTGAACTCCTCTTTTAGGTACTTTGCATGAGGTGAAGTGGGTGAGACATATGTCGGCATGTTGAAGAGGCTCTGCTGAATCGTATAAGAGATAGAGCGACTCCAGTTAATGTTCATATTTTTGATATATTTGCTTCTGAATTTTCTATATGAAGTCGAATTTTTCAAAATATTGAACTCTACTTTTAGGTACTTTACATGAAGTGAAGTGGGTAAGACATATCTCGGCAGGTAGAACAGGCACTGCTGAATCGTTTAAGAGACAGAGCGACTCCAGTTAATGTTCATATTTTTGATTTATTAACGTATAAACTTTGTATGTGTAGTCGATTTTCCAAAAAATTTAACTCCTCTTTTAGGTACTTTGCATGAAGTGAAGTGGGTAAGACATATCTCGGCATGTTGAACAGGCACTGCTGAATCGTTTAAGAGACAGAGCGACTCCAGTTAATGTTCATATTTTTGATTTATTTACGTATAAACTTTATTTGTGTAGTCGATTTTCCAAAAAATTGAACTCCTCTTGTAAGTACTTTGCATGAGGTGAAGTGGGTGAGACATACGTCGGCATGTTGAAGAGACTCTGCTGAATCGTATAAGAGATAGAGCGACTCCAGTTAATGTTCATATTTTTGAGATATTTGCGTCTGAAGTTTTTATTTGAAGTCGAATTTTTCAAAATATTGAACTCCACATTAGGTACTTTGCATGAAGTGAAGTGGGTAAGACATATCTCGGCATGTAGAACCGGCACTGCTGAATCGTTTAAGAGACAGAGCGACTCCAGTTAATGTTCATGTTTTTAAGATATTTACGTCTAAACTTTATTTGTGTAGTCGATTTTCCAAAAAATTTAACTCCTCTTGTAGGTACTTTGCATGAGGTGAAGTGAGTGAGACATATGTCGGCATGTTGAAGAGGCTCTGCTGAATCGTATAAGAGATAGAGCGACTCCAGTTAATGTTCATATTTTTGAGATATTTGCGTCTGAAGTTTCTATATGAAGTCGAATTTTTCAAAATATTGAACTCCACTTTTAGGTACTTTGCATGAAGTGAAGTGGGTAAGACATATCTCGGCATGTTGAACAGGCACTGCTGAATCGTAAAAGAGACAGAGCGACTCCAGTTAATGTTCATATTTTTGATTTATTTACGTATAAACTTTATTTGTGTAGTCGATTTTCCAAAAAATTGAACTCCTCTTGTAGGTACTTTGCATGAGGTGAAGTGGGTGAGACATATGTCGGCATGTTGAAGAGGCTCTGCTGAATCGTATAAGAGATAGAGCGGCTCCAGTTAATGTTCATATTTCTGAGATATTTGCGTCTGAAGTTTCTATATGAAGTCGAATTTTTCAAAAAATTGAACTCCACTTTTACGTACTTTGCATGAGGTGAAGTAGGTAAAACACATCTCGGCATGTTGAAAAGGCTCTGCTGAATCGTATAAGAGACAGAGCGACTCAAGTTAATGTTCATATTTTTGATTTATTTACGTAAAAACTTTGTTTGTGTAGTCGATTTTCCAAAAAATTGAACTCCTCTTTTAGGTACTTTGCATGAGGTGAAGTAGGTAAGACACATGCCGGCATGTTGAAAAGGCTCTGCTGAATCGTATAAGAGACAGAGCGACCCCAGTTAATGTTCATATTTTTGATTTATTTACGTAAAACTTTGTTTGTGTAGTCGATTTTCCAAAAAATTGAACTCCTCTTTTAGGTACTTTGCATGAGGTGAAGTGGGTGAGACATATGTCGGCATGTTGAAGAAGCTCTGCTGAATCGTATAAGAGATAGAGCGACTCCAGTTAATGTTCACATTTTTGAGATATTTGCGTCTGAAGTTTCTATATGAAGTCGAATTTTTTCAAAATATTGAACTCCACTTTTAGGTACTTTGCATGAAGTGAAGTGGGTAAGTCATATCTCGGCATGTAGAACAGGCACTGCTGAATCGTTTAAGAGTAAGAGCGACTCCAGTTAATGTTCATATTTTTAAGATATTTACGTCTAAACTTTATTTGTGTAGTCGATTTTCCAAAAAATTGAACTCCTCTTTTAGGTACTTTGCATGAGGTGAAGTGGGTGAGACATATGTCGGCATGTTGAAGAGGCTCTGCTGAATCGTATAAGAGATAGAGCGACTCCAGTTAATGTTCATATTTTTGAGTTATTTGCGTCTGAAGTTTCTATATGAAGTCAAATTTTTCAAAATATTGAACTCCACTTTTAGGTACTTTGCATAAAGTGAAGTGGGTAAGACATATCTCGGCATGTAGAACAGGCATTGCTGAATCGTTTAAGAGACAGAGCGACTCCAGTTAATGTTCATATTTTGAAGATATTTACGTCTAAACTTAATTTGTGTAGTCGATTTTCCATAAAATTGAACTCCTCTTGTAGGTACTTTGCATGAGGTGAAGTGGGTGAGACATATGTCGGCATGTTGAAGAGGCTCTGCTGAATCGTATAAGAGATAGAGCGACTACAGTTAATGTTCATACTTTTGAGATATTTGCTTCTGAAGTTGCTACATGAAGTCGAATTTTTCAAAATATTTAACTCCACTTTTAGGTACTTTGCATGAAGTGAAGTGGGTAAGACATATCTCAGCATGTAGAACAGGCACTGCTGAATCTTTTAAGAGACAGAGAGACTCCAGTTAATGTTCATATTTTTGATTTATTTACGTATCAACTTTGTTTGTGTAGTCGATTTTCCAAAAAATTGAACTCCTCTTTTAGGTACTTTGCATGAGGTGAAGTGGGTGAGACATATGTCGGCATATTGAAGAGGCTCTGCTGAATCGTATAAGAGATAGAGCGACTCCAGTTAATGTTCATATTTTTGAGATATTTGCGTCTGAAGTTTCTATATGAAGTCGAATTTTTTCAAAATATTGAACTCCACTTTTAGGTACTTTGCATGAAGTGAAGTGGGTAAGTCATATCTCGGCATGTTGAACAGGCTCTGCTGAATCGTTTAAGAGACACAGCGACTCCAGTTAATGTTCATATTTTTGAGATACTTGCGTCTGAACTTTCTATGTAAATAAGTTTAGATAATTAAGTTTTAATTAAGTTTAGACGTAAATATCTTAAAAATATGAACATTAACTTTAGTCGCTCTGTCTCTTTAAGGATTCAGCAGTGCCTGTTCTACATGCCAAGATATGTCTTACCCACTTCACTTCATGCAAAGTACCTAAAAGTGGAGTTCAATATTTTGAAAAATTCGACTTCATATAGAAACTTCAGACGCAAATATCTCAAAAATATGAACATTTACTGGAGTCGCTCTATCTCTTATACAATTCAACAGAGCCTCTTCAACATGCCGACATATGTCTCACCCACTTCACCTAATGCAAAGTACCTAAAAGAGGAGTTCAATTTTTTGGAAAATCGACTACACAAACAAAGTTTATACGTAAATAAATAAAAAATATGAACATTAACTGGAGTCGCTCTGTCTCTTATACGATTCAACAGAGCCTGTTCAACATGCCGACATGTGTCTTACCTACTTCACTTCATGCAAAGTACGTAAAAGTGGAGTTCAATTTTTTGAAAAATTTGACTTAATATAGAAACTTCAGACGCAAATATCTCAAAAATATGAACATTAACTGGAGTCGCTCTATCTCTTATACGATTCAGCAGAGCCTCTTCAACATGCCGCGAAAGTCTCACCCACTTCACCTCATGCAAAGTACCTAAAAGAGGAGTTCATTTTTTTGGAAAATCGACTACACAAATAAAGTTTAGACGTAAATATCTGAAAAATATGAACATTAACTGGAGTCGCTCTGTCTCTTAAACGATTCAGCAGTGCATGTTCTACATGCCGAGCTATGTCTTACCCACTTCACTTCATGCAAAGTACCTAAAAGTAGAGTTCAATATTTTGAAAAATTCGACTTCATATAGAAATTTCAGACGCAAATATCTCAAAAATATGAACATTAACTGGAGTCGCTCTATCTCTTATACGATTCAGCAGAGCCTCTTCAACATGCCGACATATGTCTCACCCACTTCACCTCATGCAAAGTACCTACAAGAGGAGTTAAATTTTTTGGAAAATCGACTACACAAATAAAGTTTATACGTAAATAAATCAAAAATATGAACATTTACTGGAGTCGCTCTGTCTCTTAAACGATTCAGCAGTGCCTGTTCAACATGCCGAGATATGTCTTACCCACTTCACTTCATGCAAAGTACCTAAAAGTGGAGTTCAATATTTTGAAAAATTCGTCTTCATATAGAAAATTCAGACGCAAATATATCAAAAATATGAACATTAACTGGAGTCGCTCTATCTCTTATACGATTCATTAGAGCCTCTTCAACATGCCGACATATGTCTCACCCACTTCACCTCATGCAAAGTACCTAAAAGAGGAGTTCAATTTTTTGGAAAATCGACTACACAAACAAAGTTTATACGTAAATAAATCAAAAATATGAACATTAACTGGAGTCGCTCTGTCTCTTAAACGATTCAGCAGTGCCTGTTCTACCTGCCGAGATATGTCTTACCCACTTCACTTCATGCAAAGTACCTAAAAGTAGAGTTCAATATTTTGAAAAATTCGACTTCATATAGAAAATTCAGACGCAAATATATCAAAAATATGAACATTAACTGGAGTCGCTCTATCTCATATACGATTCAGCAGAGCCTCTTCAACATGCCGACATATGTCTCACCCACTTCACCTCATGCAAAGTACCTAAAAGAGGAGTTCAATTTTATGGAAAATCGACTACACAAATAAAGTTTGGACGTAAATATCTTAAAAATATGAACATTAACTGGAGTCGCTCTGTCTTTTAAACGATTCAACAGAGCCTGTTCAACATGCCGACATATGTCTTACCCACTTCACTTCATGCAAAGTAACTTAAACTTGTTCTTTATTTTATTCAAAAAATTGGCTGTACATGAAAAGTTCAGACGCAAATATCTCAAAAATATGAACATTATCTTGAGTCGCTCTGTCTCTTAAACGATTCAGCAGAGCCTCTTCAACATGCCGACATATGTTTCACAAACTTCACCTCATGTATTTTAATAGGGAGCCGTACTTATCTATCTCTTTCAAAGTAGGTACAATTCACTTGAGTAACGATTTGAGGAAACTGTTGTTTATTCGTGCGTGATCAAAAGTAAGCTTTGTTTTCGTAGTGAAATCCTTCCGTTATTGCTTGATAGGTAGGTAGATACTTACGCTGATATTCAGTTATCCACTTTACAATAATTCGTTTGTGCTGTGCGTTTGTTTATTTAGGTAGGTACCTCAGCTATATATTATAGATTGACTGAACTATTAATCAAGGTAGGATATGGACAAAGATGAAAAGAAAGGCTTCTGACAGTTGAAATTCTTTTATTTGTACGGTAGTGTCGATTATTGGTAAATTAAGTAAGATTAAGGGTGCTAACCCCCTTATAGTAAGGGCGTGTTCACAGCATACACAACAAAAAGGGGTCCGGCAAAGTGGGGTGCTATCTTCACTGTGGTCCGCGGCGGCCCTGCTATTACTGGCTACGGTAGCAGTCATGGTAAAGGGTCCGAAGAATTCCCGGCAGATGCTAGGCTTTTAAACCCAACGACCTTGGCCCTGGCAACTTACAACACGCGTACACTGCGGACTGACGACGAGCTCACAGAACTCAAAGAAGTACCAGGAGGTCGCGGGTTCGATTCCGGCGGGGTCAACTTGTACGACTCGGTTTAGTTGGTGGTAGGGCATTTTCTAGTCCCGCCTGGCTAGCTACCACCATCTTATCTAAGTCTTGCCGCCAAACATCAGTGTTAACAACATTGATGTGTTCCGGCCTGAAGATAAGATAGTCAGTTTGTTTGTTTGTTTGTAAACTCTTTATTGCTTTTAAAATAAATACATTAAATATTTAAACAAAAGGCAATACATTTAGCAAAGGCGGACTTATCTTAGTTCTCCATTGCATTGGGGAATCTTGGTAAGCCCGCTTCCATCTTCGGCATCATCGTCACTTACCATCAGATGAGATGATGCCAAGGGCTTACCAATCGTGAATTTAAAAAAGTATTGAAGGTTATGGTGGGATATCGTAGGTTTATGTGAAGTCCGAAGAGCGGGAGAGGACACCATGATCCTTAAATCTGGAAACCGGCTCTATTTCCGGGAGGGCGACCAACTTTCCAAGGGTGGTGTCGGGTTTCTCGTCCACAAGTCTCTCATTATTATAAGGCAAATAAAAATATAAACCCATATCCAGCACAAAATGTTGCAGCGATCCTATTTTGTCAAGCTGCAACTTTTTTTTTCGTGGATTTGAGAGTGTGAGAAATAACGTCGCTCGAGTGCGAAGAGATAGTGGTGGTAGGCACGGGGCATGTACAGAACCACTCAACCGAGCGAGGCGCGTCGCGTGGCTCGTGCCATGTGGTGTCGCCGCCAAGTGACATCCAATTGTGCGGTGCACTTGTAATTGTATGAAGACGCATTCGCGTCAGTCGTCTAGTCGAATAGTAGTGAGGTAAATGCCTCAGTGGTGGAGGAGACCTTACCGGCTCGTTCAGTCGCAGCGTACTGTATGTACACGACACTCGCAACTCTCAAATGATCTGCCATATATCATACTTTATGTTAAACTTTTATTCCCTTGACTGTGAACGGTAAAGGGGCAGCTCACACAGTTCTACAACAGTGAGCCGCACGCTGTATGAGCTGCGCCGGGTCTACTTTACTAAAACAAGAAAGCAGCTCAAGGTGAAAATATCACTGAGTTGCGACCCACTGTATATAATGTACATAACGTTGCATCTGATTTGTCCATTATGCGGAACTGCTGGTTTGTTTACTGGCGGGGAAGCAGCTCCGGCAATTGCCTGGATAGCAAGTAGAGCTATGCTAGTATTGCTCCGGCCGATCCAGCCGTGTAGGAATAAGTCTGGAGAGGCACTATAAACGCCGGGAAGTGAGCGTACCTACAGCTCCCGTACCGCACTGGAGATGTGGGAGTCAGCTTCCCTGGCGTCCCGAGCGGGGATCAGACCGCCAGCAGCGAAAGCCACGAGAAGTGAGCGTGCCTTCAGCTCCGGGACCTACCTGGAGAGTAGGTGGTGGTTCTCTTCCACAAGACACCCGCCTTAGAGTACCAGGACAAGCGTCTTGGCGGCAAGACCTACCGCAGTTGGTCCTTGCCCTAGCCTCACGTCGTTGGCAGGAATAGCGGCCCTCACTATATGACCTATCTGTCGGTGAGTGGGGACACTGTATCATAAACCTGGTAGTTTAGCGTATCTGGTAGATATACGAGAGGAAATGTACTTATCGTGTCTTTTAAATTACTATTTTTTAAATTTTCGTTTGTAATATGAATATTTGGTATTTTATACCAAAATTGTGTGTAAACATGTCAGAGGAAATATAGTTTAGTGTATGAAGATGTTACATGAAGTGTATTTTACTTGTAACGCAAGCAGTTGTGCTGAGTGAGGGAAGTTTATGAGTTACGATGGTTGTGATGAAGCTCGACTGATAAAACTGACAAATAGCATCTTCCCTATACTAACATATACTGTTAGTAAGCTTTTCAATTGTATCTAACGGATGCCTACTTAAATTTTTTATTTTAGCATTCTGTTGCGTTATACACGTAGCTACTTAGATTATCTAATTTCCTATTCATACTGTTAGTAAGCTTTTCAATTGTATCTAACGGATGCCTACTTAATATTTTTTATTTTAGCATTCTGTTGCGTTATACACGTAGCTACTTAGATTATCTAGTTTCCTATTCATAGTACTTAATATGTACATTTGAATTGATTACTTTATGAGCGTTTTTCTAAATTTTGAACAATTTGATCAGCTGTTGCTCAGCCAACTCTGATTAAGAAGTTTAAATTGTGAACAATTTGATCAGCTGTTGCTTAGCCAACTCTTGACTAAGATGTTCAAATTGTCAACAATTTGATCAGCTGTTGCTCAGCCAACTCTGATTAAGAAGTTTAAATTTTGAACAATTTCTACACCTGTTGCTCAGCCAACTCCGATTGAAGTTCAAATTTTGAACAATTTCATCAGATGTTGCTCAGCCAACTCTAATTAAGAAGTTTAAGTTTTGAACATTTTGATCAGCTGTTGTACAGCCAACTCTGATAAATAAAATCTAATTTTAAACAATTTGATCAGCCGTTGCTCAGCCAACTCTGATTAAGAAGTTCAAATTTTGAACAATTTGATCAGCTGTTGCACAGCCAACTCTGATTATGGAAATCATATTTTGAACAATTTGATCAGCCGTTGCTCAGCCAACTCTTATTAAGAAGTTCAATATTTGAACAATTTGATCAGCCATTGCTCAGCCAACTCTGATTAAGAAGTTCAAATTTTGAACAATTTGATGAGCTGTTGCACAGCCAACTCTGATAAAGAAAATCAAATTTTGAATAATTTGATCAGCCGTTGCTCAGCCAACTCTGATTAAGAAGTTCAAATTTTAAACAATTTGATCAGCCGTTGTTCAGCCAACTCTGATTAAGATCAAATTTTGAACAATTTGATCAGCTGTTGCTCAGCCAACTCTGATTAAGAAGTTTAAATTGTGAACAATTTGATCAGCTGTTGCTTAGCCAACTCTTGACTAAGATGTTCAAATTGTCAACAATTTGATCAGCTGTTGCTCAGCCAACTCTGATTAAGAAGTTTAAATTTTGAACAATTTCTACAGCTGTTGCTCAGCCAACTCCGATTAAGAAGTTCAAATTTTGAACAATTTCATCAGATGTTGCTCAGCCAACTCTAATTAAGAAGTTTAAGTTTTGAAAAATTTGATCAGCTGTTGTACAGCCAACTCTGATAAAGAAAATCTAATTTTAAACAATTTGATCAGCCGTTGCTCAGCCAACTCTGATTAAGAAGTTCAAATTTTGAACAATTTGATCAGCTGTTGCACAGCCAACTCTGATTAAGGAAATCATATTTTGAACAATTTGATCAGCCGTTGCTCAGCCAACTCTTATTAAGAAGTTCAATATTTGAACAATTTGATCAGCCATTGCTCAGCCAACTCTGATTAAGAAGTTCAAATTTTGAACAATTTGATGAGCTGTTGCACAGCCAACTCTGATAAAGAAAATCAAATTTTGAATAATTTGATCAGCCGTTGCTCAGCCAACTCTGATTAAGAAGTTCAAATTTTGAACAATTTGATCAGCCGTTGCTCAGCCAACTCTGATTAAGATCAAATTTTGAAAATTTGATCAGCTGTTGCTCAGCCAACTCTGATTAAGAAGTTTAAATTGTGAACAATTTGATCAGCTGTTGCTTAGCCAACTCTTGACTAAGATGTTCAAATTGTCAACAATTTGATCAGCTGTTGCTCAGCCAACTCTGATTAAGAAGTTTAAATTTTGAACAATTTCTACAGCTGTTGCTCAGCCAACTCCGATTAAGAAGTTCAAATTTTGAACAATTTCATCAGATGTTGCTCAGCCAACTCTAATTAAGAAGTTTAAGTTTTGAAAAATTTGATCAGCTGTTGCTCAGCCAACTCTGATTAAGATCAAATTTTGAAAATTTGATCAGCTGTTGCTCAGCCAACCTGATTAAGAAGTTCAAATTTTGAGAATTGAGTGTGGGTTTCATGGCGGAAGTTGTTCATGTCCAAGATGAGAAGCGCTCCCTGCTTGCATGCGTTATCATATTTCGATCAGATAATCACCTAACCAATAGATGGAGGGTAGGTGCCCATGAGTAAACACCTTAAAAATTTTGCTGCATTTTAAATTTAAATTTAAAATAGTATTAGAGAAATATAAAAAGAAATCTTTTATTTTTAACTAGGTTCTTTAACAGTCACTTAGGGGATAGTTTAACACGTCATGTTCGAGGTTTACATTTGGATGATAAGAACATAAAAATCTCCGAGGGCTCCATTTTGTAAGTATTTTTTTCTCACAATTATAGAAAAGCAATCGTAATGTTAAGAATTGTATGCCTACAAGCAGAGATAACCTTATGTACGGTACCATACTTTTAAGGAGTAAACATAACATAAATCTTGGTTTTCTCCCAATTTGTAATTATTGTTTAGCGTATACAAATTAAAAGGCTAGTTTAGGTATTTCTGTCGAAAGAACATGTTGTCACGAATGCTTTAAAAGAATAAAACTATTATTTCAAATCCATTTTGCTATGGTGTCTTTAATGCAATCTCAAATCTTTCATGTACTAGACTATTACGTAGGTACCTACGTTATGTTAACTCATAATTTTGATACATTCAACTCATGCTCAACCTGCCGACTTAGGACTATGTGCGTGATCTCAACACATAGACATAGTCCTGCACCGTCCAAATAGCTTTGTGCGATATGGAATTATGGACACCTGCCTTCTTTTTGGTACAGATAGTACCCATATTAAATACCTAGATGTTTCATGGCTACGTATACTGGTATGTAATTTCTTCAAGCCCTTTTCACTTGTGAGCTGTGTGAGATCTTCAATGAGATTTTAACTTTACAAGATACTTTTGCTACGACCACATTTATATCTACATTTTTTTAGGTAGCTCAATAAGTTGTTATTATATTATGCTGTGTGCACCCTACATTAGGGTTGCCAAGCGTCCTGTTTTCCCAGGACGTGTCCTGCTTTTGGGGTGTTCTGGATAGTTTTTAAGTAGTGTCCTGGGTTTTGGGTGAATTGTCTTTATTGAGAATCAAGTGTATCTATACCCAGTAGAGTTGTAATAGACATTGAAGAGCATCAAAAAAGGCCAAACACAAGATACAGTCTTAGGCAGCGACTTCTAAAGCCTTAGACACTTTCCCTAAGAAATTGTCGAAAAATTAAAAAACAGTACCTAGCTTATGTTGGAGCTGCAGCTTAATTTTTGCTAATAATTGAGTTTCAATGATCCTATATTCATAGCGTAATTGCTATTAACTATTGTTGTTATATTGCGTCCTGTTTTTTAAACAGAAATGTCCTGGTAATACGAATTTGGGGATGGCAACCCTACCCTACATCCTATGTGGCTCAAGATTATACATATATACTGTGTTCTCATACTTCATACCTCATTTGCTTGGTGCTTCCTGTTGCACTACACATTATGTTTATGCTGTGTGCAATGACTCTTTTGTTATGTAGGTGAATCGCGATGTTATGTAAATCAGCCACAACAGATGCATCCATCGCCAGTTCTGGGTACCTGCGGAATGCTGCTTCGGTTCCTGCCACCAATAACCCTGTGAGAAGATAATGAAATCACCGTCGTGGGACATGCCGCAAGCAGGACGGCCGAGTGTTATACATATGATTTCTGAGTACTTTATGATTAATTATCAATTGATATAATAAATATTATTAAGATAATTTTCATAGGCAGATTGCAAGTATTGCTACTTACGTACGTGTGAATTTACAAAAAAGCAAAGAAATGATTATCAAGTAAAGTGATAAGATAAGTGATTATCAACCCAAGTCGAAGAAAGTCTCGCATTATAAATAGCGTTTGCATAATTTAATAAATAACTTAAAAATATAAATTTAAATATACTATGATTATTCCTCAGGGAAATGTAATAATTTTATAGTTTATTTTCAAAGTATTCTATAAGGTGTTTCCGTTTGTTTCTTGTGTTGGTAAACCCGATGTCAGCGGATAATAGCAAATATTTAATTTCTTGTAAAATTATGTTTAATTCCTTAACAGTTGTTAAACTGCAACTGTTTTCGTTTTTACGCGCCATTGGACATAACCTTTCATTTTTGTCGTTCATTCTGCTTCTGATTCCGAAGAATAAACGTCTATTGTGGATTTGGTGTTTTGCTGCTCAATCTCGCTGAGGTGTAGGTTTCCTGTAAATTACACTTTGACCAGTGTGTGTTGCCAGTGATGACTTACGGAACTGAGACATGGTCGTTTACTATGGGCCTCATAAGAAGGCTCAAAGTCACGCAATGTACCGTGCTATGCTCGGAGTTTCTCTGCGTGATCGAATCAGAAACGAGGAGATCTGCAGAACTAAAGTAACCGACATAGCTCACAGAATCGCTGAACTAAAGTGACAGTGGACAGGGCACATAGCTCGTAGAACAAATTGGGGTAGTAAAGTTCTCGAGTGGCGACCGCGCACCGGACAACTTAGCATAGACAGGACCGACGACCTGGTGAAGATCGCGGGAAGGCTCGATCGATCGCCCTAATTCAGGGTAGGCTCAAGCCTCTCGGTGGCGACGTATATGAGCTGATGGATGATGTATTTATCGTACATTATAGATTAATCTACAGGTAAGAGCGTTTTTGCGTTGGCGAGTTAACTTTTAACTAGTTATAAACATCTGTATACAGGTCAAAATGACTCGCTGATAAATATACGACGTTCCCCTTTAGTTGACGTACGTATATGGAACAGCTGTTGATTAAATAAATTTGAAAAATGCGTCAGGAAACGGCAATAAGGATGTGAAATGAGAGAGTAATCGTCCTTACATAGGCGTATAATCTATTCATTTGTAATATTTACACGGAAGCGCGGGATGTGCGTGTGTGTGCGTTGGCGCGAGCGCGCGCGCTGGCACGCGGCTAGCGCGGCGTCGCACCGCGCGCGTCACGGGCGCGGTAGATGCGGCGGCGGCTCTGGCTCGTCCAGGTCCAGCGCCGCGTCGATCATGGTGGTGTCGTGCAGCAGCCGCAGCCGCGACGCGCTTAGCGCCACGCCGCCACCGCCGCCCGCGTCGCCGCCCGCAGCGCCGGCGCCGCCGATGCACACCTCTGCAGTGCAACACACGATCTGTCAGTACGCTATAGTCATCTACGGTACGAAGTCTAGGGGCGGGTGCGTACAGCGAGTGACGGTACACGCATCGACACAGGTGATGTCACCATCACATAGCCGCTCGTCTCTAAGCGCCCTCTGAACGACCCCAAAGTAGGATGCAGAGGGTCTTTCTTTTTCTACTTCGAATAGCTGTAATAGCTGGGCGGTTACACTAAACGATGAATTAACTACTTGGGCGGTAAATCTGTTGGATTGGAAAGCATAGGCGGTGTTGTTTTTTCCCATGTAAATTAAATAAATACTGCTTATGCAGTATAGATAGCATGTAAGAATAGTTGTCTTCTGAAAAATACAATGAAAACAAACACTACACTCATTCGTTCATGGGACCATAACAATAAATCATTCATGGTCCACTTGACAAGACGTTGTACGCAAAAACTTCCATTTATACCTAAATTAATCAAGGTTTTTTTTTGCAGAATAATCATCTACAGACAAATAAACATCAGCAAGAATCTAAAAGAAATATCAGGGGGCACGGGAGTACACCCTTTTCTCGAAGCGACTCACACATTTTTAACAGACTTCAAAAAAGGAGTAGATAGAAGAAGTCGCCTTGCACAAAATTACTCCAGTGGCCAGCGCGATCACCTAATCTAACGCCAATAGATGGATGGATTACAGTGTGTGGTCTATTTTGAAGGCGCGGGCCTGTGCTGTGAGGCATAGCAGCATTGAATCGCTGAAGAAGAAACTTTTCGAAGAATGGGAAAAAATAATAACGGAAGAGTCGAAAATTTTGAAAAACGTTTAGTGCTATGTATCAAAGCCAAGGGCGGATATTTTGAAGATAATTAAAAATTATTGTTAGTAAAAAATTTTATTTTCAGTATAGACCACAATTTGTACTTTAAGAGAAATGTTATTTTAATTATTCAAAAAAGCTTTAGGCAACGTATTTGTGGACCATCCTGTATATATAAATACACGTAATAATCTAACAATAACGAAATCAAAGGTAGGCACGAAACATATTAGGGGCCTACAATCTAAAACATCAAAAAATAGTGCAGCATCAGAATTTGTGGATTGAAGGTCGAACTTATCACGACGTATCATGGAGACTTCATTCTTGTGCAAAGTTTCAGTTCCACAAATCTCCCGAAAGGTAAGGTTAAGGTAGGCAGTACCTCTACCGCATCATGGTTTGAGAGTCAAGGGTTGAAATCCTAATAATATCGTATTGTCTTCAAAACTGAATACGTAAGCGAAGTTTGATGAAAATCAGTTAAGAAGTAGTAGAAAAGTGGGTCGAAAGATTTGACAAAAATATAGTAAAACAACCAAGTTTTGTATCAAGTCAAAGAATGTATATATAGAATTGATGAAATCTCTTGCTAGTCCGTCCGGCCGTTCTATCCAACCGATTTGCTGAATTTTTCTTTCAAATAAAAGGTACTGTAGTATTATTGATTCTCACTCTCAAGTAAATCAATATAAAGTGTTTATAAAATCATTAAAAAAAATATTTAACCCTTCGCATACAAGGTGGGGTCTTTTAGACCCCAACGGTTTTAAAATCTAATATTTGGAAAAATTACTCAACGGCGAGGACTGTGATTTTGAGTAGCTGGGTTTGCGGCGTTGCCACGTCGACCTGTTGGGTTAATTCAATGCTGCGCGGGCGCTTGACTGTGATAGACGTGTTTAGAGTCAGTGCGACGCATATTTGTTTTGTAAATATTGTATTAAAATTGAAAAAAATATATATACCTGGAAGTTCCCAACACTAGTTACTATTTTAAGACTTAATATTATTTTCTGTTTTCTCTAACATCATTTAAGTTTAAACGAGGTTTTAAGACTGATTGGTCTATGCTTAGTTTTTCAGTTTGAATGGGCCTCACGAGCCTCATATTCCACTGCAAATTTAAAACAAACCATTTATTGCAAGTGAAAATTGGCTTGTCATTGTCTTTCTAACTATCCTCTTAACTAATAAAAACGCATTTTTGAAGGTTTTTTTAAAAGTATATTTAAACAGGAGTCACTTATGTTCGGGTCATTTAGACCCCACCTTTTATGGCACGTAACTTTTTGTCCCCTTGTAAGGGTTAAAGGGTATCCAGCATCGTGACTCACATGTGGCAATAACGTGAAGATAAGTTAGCCAGTTCCCCATTGCGTTGGGGAATCTTGGTAAGTCCACTTCCATCTTCGGCATCATCGTCACTTACCATCAGGTACCTACCTGGGTTAAAAGTCGTTGTCACAAGTCCTCTCGTAATCAAAACTTTTATCACGACCTATCATTATGGCTTGCGACTACAGCTATTACCCCAGATGAAGGAAAAAATAAAGGCTATGATTTCAGGCGGAAAACTCTTGTTTTAATTCTTTTCCGTAGTCGGGTTTAAGTTTTAAGCGCCCGACGCCTGCGCACAGTCTGCAACGCAATGCACTGAGTACTGACCGTGCAGCGGCATGGGGTCGAGATCGAGACTGTGGTTCATGTAGGCGTGTGCGCGCCGCCCGCTGTAGTTGACGACCGCGCCCGACGCCTGCGCACAGCCTGCGACGCAATGCACTGAGTACTTACCGTGCAGCGACATGGGGTCGAGATCGAGACTGTGGTTCATGTAGGCGTGCGCGCGCCGCTTGCTGTAGTTGACGGCCGCGCCCGACGCCTGCGCACAGCCTGCGACACAATGCACTGAGTACTTACCGTGCAGCGACATGGGGTCGAGATCGAGACTGTGGTTCATGTAGGCGTGCGCGCGCCGCCCGCTGTAGTTGACGGCCGCGCCCGACGCCTGCGCACAGCCTGCGACACAATGCACTGAGTACTTACCGTGCAGCGACATGGGGTCGAAATCGAGACTGTGGTTCATGTAGGCGTGCGCGCGCCGCTTGCTGTAGTTGACGGCCGCGCCCGACGCCTGCGCACAGCCTGCGACGCAATGCACTGAGTACTGACCGTGCAGCGGCATGGGGTCGAGATCGAGACTGTGGTTCATGTAGGCGTGCGCGCGCCGCTTGCTGTAGTTGACGGCCGCGCCCGACGCCTGCGCACAGCCTGCGACGCAATGCACTGAGTACTTACCGTGCAGCGGCATGGGTTCGAGATCGAGACTGGTTCATGTAGGCGTGCGCGCGCCGCTTGCTGTAGTTGACGGCCGCGCCCGACGCCTGCGCACAGCCTGCGACGCTATGCACTGAGTACTGACCGTGCAGCGGCATGGGGTCGAGATCGAGACTGTGGTTCATGTAGGCGTGCGCGCCGCCCGCTGTAGTTGACGACCGCGCCCGACGCCTGCGCACAGCCTGCGACACAATGCACTGAGTACTTACCGTGCAGCGACATGGGGTCGAGATCGAGACTGTGGTTCATGTAGGCGTGCGCGCCGCCCGCTGTAGTTGACGACCGCGCCCGACGCCTGCGCACAGCCTGCGACACAATGCACTGAGTACTTACCGTGCAGCGGCATGGGGTCGAGATCGAGACTGTGGTTCATGTAGGCGTGCGCGCGCCGCTTGCTGTAAAAGACGGCCGCGCCCGACGCCTGCGCACAGCCTGCGACGCAATGCACTGAGTACTGACCGTGCAGCGGCATGGGGTCGACATCGAGACTGTGGTTCATGTAGGCGTGCGCGCGCCGCTTGCTGTAGTTGACGGCCGCGCCCGACGCCTGCGCACAGCCTGCGACGCAATGCACTGAGTACTGACCGTGCAGCGGCATGGGGTCGAGATCGAGACTGTGGTTCATGTAGGCGTGCGCGCGCCGCTTGCTGTAGTTGACGGCCGCGCCCGACGCCTGCGCACAGCCTGCGACGCAATGCACTGAGTACTTACCGTGCAGCGGCATGGGTTCGAGATCGAGACTGGTTCATGTAGGCGTGCGCGCGCCGCTTGCTGTAGTTGACGGCCGCGCCCGACGCCTGCGCACAGCCTGCGACGCTATGCACTGAGTACTGACCGTGCAGCGACATTGGGTCGAGATCGAGACTGTGGTTCATGTAGGCGTGCGCGCCGCCCGCTGTAGTTGACGACCGCGCCCGACGCCTGCGCACAGCCTGCGACACAATGCACTGAGTACTTACCGTGCAGCGGCATGGGGTCGAGATCGAGACTGTGGTTCATGTAGGCGTGCGCGCGCCGCTTGCTGTAAAAGACGGCCGCGCCCGACGCCTGCGCACAGCCTGCGACGCAATGCACTGAGTACTGACCGTGCAGCGGCATGGGGTCGAGATCGAGACTGTGGTTCATGTAGGCGTGCGCGCGCCGCTTGCTGTAGTTGACGGCCGCGCCCGACGCCTGCGCACAGCCTGCGACGCAATGCACTGAGTACTGACCGTGCAGCGGCATGGGGTCGAGATCGAGACTGTGGTTCATGTAGGCGTGCGCGCGCCGCTTGCTGTAGTTGACGGCCGCGCCCGACGCCTGCGCACAGCCTGCGACGCTATGCACTGAGTACTGACCGTGCAGCGACATGGGGTCGAGATCGAGACTGTGGTTCATGTAGGCGTGCGCGCCGCCCGCTGTAGTTGACGACCGCGCCCGACGCCTGCGCACAGCCTGCGACACAATGCACTGAGTACTTACCGTGCAGCGGCATGGGGTCGAGATCGAGACTGTGGTTCATGTAGGCGTGCGCGCGCCGCTTGCTGTAGTTGACGGCCGCGCCCGACGCCTGCGCACAGCCTGCGACGCAATGCACTGAGTACTTACCGTGCAGCGGCATGGGTTCGAGATCGAGACTGGTTCATGTAGGCGTGCGCGCGCCGCTTGCTGTAGTTGACGGCCGCGCCCGACGCCTGCGCACAGCCTGCGACGCTATGCACTGAGTACTGACCGTGCAGCGGCATGGGGTCGAGATCGAGACTGTGGTTCATGTAGGCGTGCGCGCCGCCCGCTGTAGTTGACGACCGCGCCCGACGCCTGCGCACAGCCTGCGACACAATGCACTGAGTACTTACCGTGCAGCGACATGGGGTCGAGATCGAGACTGTGGTTCATGTAGGCGTGCGCGCCGCCCGCTGTAGTTGACGACCGCGCCCGACGCCTGCGCACAGCCTGCGACACAATGCACTGAGTACTTACCGTGCAGCGGCATGGGGTCGAGATCGAGACTGTGGTTCATGTAGGCGTGCGCGCGCCGCTTGCTGTAGTTGACGGCCGCGCCCGACGCCTGCGCACAGCCTGCGACGCAATGCACTGAGTACTGACCGTGCAGCGGCATGGGGTCGAGATCGAGACTGTGGTTCATGTAGGCGTGCGCGCGCCGCCCGCTGTAGTTGACGACCGCGCCCGACGCCTGCGCACAGCCTGCGACACAATGCACTGAGTACTGACCGTGCAGCGGCATGGGGTCGAGATCGAGACTGTGGTTCATGTAGGCGTGTGCGCGCCGCCCGCTGTAGTTGACGACCGCGCCCGACGCCTGCGCACAGCCTGCGACACAATGCACTGAGTACTTACCGTGCAGCGGCATGGGGTCGAGATCGAGACTGGTTCATGTAGGCGTGCACGCGCCGCTTGCTGTAGTTGACGACCGCGCCCGACGCCTGCGCACAGCCTGCGACACAATGCACTGAGTACTTACCGTGCAGCGGCATGGGTTCGAGATCGAGACTGGTTCATGTAGGCGTGCACGCGCCGCTTGCTGTAGTTGACGACCGCGCCCGACGCCTGCGCACAGCCTGCGACACAATGCACTGAGTACTGACCGTGCAGCGGCATGGGGTCGAGATCGAGACTGTGGTTCATGTAGGCGTGTGCGCGCCGCCCGCTATAGCTGCCACCCGCGCCCGGCGCCGGCGACAGGCTGTTGTAGTTACCAGCCGCGCCCGGCGCTGGCGCACAGCCTGCGACACAACACATTGCACGCTCAGATATAACAGCGCACAGATTATAGCACCAATCCCCTTTGTTCGGTGCGTGTATGCATTCACATTAATCATACATCATTTTTGCCCACGACGAAACGGAGAAGGGGTATGCGTTTAGGGTGAGAGGTTGTTGGTTTGTTTGTATGTTTATGTGTGCAAACGAATGTTGCAATTAATGTCGAAAACTACTGGGCCGATTTCCTTGCGGGTTTTTGTATTTAAAAGGTTTCATTCCAGAGCAGGTTCCTAAATATGTTTATGGCAATCCATCAGATGCGATCACGTGAGTCGTTACAGAATAAGTTCAAAGAAATCAATATTTTAACTGTTGCTTGTCAATTTATATATGAAAACATCATGTACGTTCGTAAGAATTTGCATTTATTTTCTAAAAAACAGTGACAGGCATAATTTGAATTTAAGAAATGTAAGTAAAAAGATATAGCCTTTTCGAGACTAAGTAAGGCTAAAAAGTCATTTGTGGGCCACTGTATAAGATTCTACAACAAAATTACAGAAAATGTAACTAGTGTGTCAGAGAATAAATTCAAGACTCATGTCAAAAAATGCTTGTGCTCTAGAGGATATTATAAAATAATAGATTATGTAAATGACAAAGATGTTGATCCTGTAAAAAATACCATTACCTGAGACTGTAATCTGAATCATGACATTATTTGTAATATTCAATAAGATGTTTTGACTATTTAAAAGTGTGTGTAAACTCCTATTTAAAATAAATTATTTTTGATTTTGAGGATGATTGGCGCTAATGTTGCTATTTAGCTCGAAAACTACTGGGCTTTTCCTTGCGATTTTTTTGCAAAGGTATCATTTCAAAGTAGGTTTTTAGACATGTTTTTTTATTGTTATTTCATCCTTTTTCAATTACGTTTTAAGACCCGTCGTGAGCTTTTAAATTTTGTTTTTTCAACATTAACACCATAATATTACGTTAAGCAAATAATTACCTGGTTTCTTGTTTCTTACGCACCCTACACCCCTACTACTACAAAATCACCGGCTCAAGTGTGTTTGTGTGTGTGTGTATATAATATTATTGTAAGGCTTTCAAGTATGAACATTTTGTCAGAGAAGGACAACGCAGTACGTAAGCAACATAAAGTTGTTTTTTTTATTCACAATTGGTAAGCCCTTGGCATCATCTTACGTGATGGTAAGTGACGATGATGCCGAAGATGGAAACGGGCTTACCAAGATTCCCCAATGCAATGGAGAACTGGCTATCTTATCTTCAAGCCGGCACACATCAATGTTGTTAACACTGATGTTTGGCGGCAAGACTTAGATAAGATGGTGGTAGCTGACCAGGCGGGCTTATAAAATGCCCTACCACCAACCAAACCGAGTCTTACAAAGTTGACCCCACCGGAAATCGAACCCGCGACCTCCTGTTACTAAGTAGAGTTTCGCTTCTTTACCCGGACTTGGCCCCGTGTAAGTAACTATTTAGTAATCTGTGCCCGTGTACTCCATATTCCCCTTGGGCGGCCTTACCTCCCAGAGTTTGGAAAGATTTCCGTGCCCTAGTAGTGACGACATTTATGGAATATTAACGACGTTATTATAGTATTCTTTGTTAGCACTGACAATAAGCGCAGCGCAGGACCGGTCGTCGTGGAAATCCTTGGGGGAGGCCTTTGTCCAGCAGTGGACGATTTGTGGCTGATATGATGATGATGACTGACAATAAGAATACAAAACTAAAATGGGTCAGGTGTCAATGTCACATGAGTCCAACCAAAATGCCGCAGTCTTCAGTGATAGAATACCTCAGCGTTAGATGGTGCGCTTCGCGAAAGGCGACACTTTTAAACAGTCGTCGATTCAACCGACTTGTTGTAGAATATGGACAAATTGATTTAGTGAAGCTGGCAGAAAGTCGCTAGAAGCATGCGACACGATCGCGTGTGTGGCGCTAAGCACCGGCGCAGCGGCGCACGTACCGTCGCGGGGCGCGCTGCCGTTGACGGGCGGCGCAGTGCGGGGCGAGCGCGGAGGCGGCGCGGGCGCGGGGGGCGCCAGGCGCGCGCTCAGCGCCGGCGGTAGAGCCTCGCCCTCTACCGTGAACACGCCGCGTCTGCATATATTTGAAATGTTATGGTTTTAACTTTTTGTTGGCAGAATCAGTAGTAGTAGTTGGCAGTAGCAGTAGTATTATAATCGTGTACTGCAGTGTAGCAGTAGTAGTAGTAGTATAATAGTGTAGTGCAGTGTGGCAGTAGCAGTAAAAGTAGTATAGTAGTGTAGTGCAGTGTGGCAGTAGCAG
Source organism: Coleophora flavipennella (assembly GCA_947284805.1). Lineage (NCBI taxonomy): Eukaryota > Metazoa > Arthropoda > Insecta > Lepidoptera > Coleophoridae > Coleophora > Coleophora flavipennella. The sequence goes on from OX369302.1 coordinate 2,411,422, forward strand.
TAGTAGTATAGTAGTGTAGTGCAGTGTGGTAGAAGCTGTAGTAGTAGTAGTATAGTAGTGTAGTGCAGTGTGGCAGTAGCAGTAGTATAGTAGTGTACTGCATTGTGGAAGTAGCTATAATAGCAGTAGTATAGTGCAGTGTGGCAGCAGCAGTAGTAGTAGTATAGTAGTGCAGTGCAGTGTGGCAGTAGCTATAGTAGTAGTATAGTAGTGTACTGCAGTGTGGCAGTACCAGTAGTAGTAGTATAGAAATGTAGTGCAGTGTGGCAGTAGCAGTAGTATAGTGCAGTGTGGCAGTAGCTGTGGGCACTGACCGGTCTATGAGGCTGGGCGCGAGCGGGCCGCACAGCACGTACCAGCAGTTGACGCACGCGTTGCCGCGCGAGTACGGGTTGGGGTTGGGCACGCCGCGCCGTGCCGAGAACGCGCCCTTGATCTGCAACACAACGCAGAAAGAACACTTGGTCAGGCATGCGGGCGCAGGACGAGGAGGGACGCGGAGCGCGCGGGTGGTACTCACATCCTCGTTGGTAGTCTGGTCGGTAGAGGCGAGGTACGTGTGGAAGCCGGCCAGCCCCAGCACGGACCACACGGACAGGAAGCACACGGCGGCCACCACGGCAGAGGCGGGCGAGGCACGCAGCGCGGCTGCCAGCCCGCCGCGCTCCTCTCCCGCACCGCCGCGCGCTAGCAACGCCAGATGCGTCACGGCGCACGCAAACACGAACACCGCTAGGAAGGACAGCGACACCACGAACGTGTAGAAGTAGCGGTAGTTGCGCTTGCCCACGCAATTGCCTACCCAGGGGCAATGGTGGTCGAACCGCTCTACGCAGTTGTCGCACAGCGAGCAGTGGCTGGCGCGCGGCGGGCGAAACATCTTGCATGTGAAGCAGTATTTGAGCTTGACGGGCCTCCCGCGCACGAGAACCTCGCGCGCGCGCGGCGGCGGTCGCGCCGCGTCCGGTGGCTCCGGCGTCTCGTGCGGCGGCGCGCGCGGCAGGATGCCTGGGTCTGACAGCGCCGTGCGCAGCAGCGCCGCTAGGGTCCACACGAACAGCGCCGCGCCCGCCGCCGGCAGCGCAGCTGACACGCGCGCCGCCAGGAACGGGCAGTCGAACGCAAAGTGTAATGCCGTGGTGCCGCAGATGAGCGCCAGAGTCAGCAGGAACACGCCGGGGTGCGGCGCCGTCATTAGCCGCCCGTCGCACCAGAACCGGTTGCGCCCCGCGAACACCTCCCACTTGCGCGTCACGCGCCGCGACGCCATCGCACCATCACCCACGTCGCCGCGCGCCCGCCGCTCGACACCCACCCACCTCACGCCTCACGTCACCGACCAATCCTGAACAAAAATTGTTAAGTTAGGAGTGAAATATTTTGTTTTTTCTTTGTACTTTTGTTACCTAGTTAGGTAAAGGTACTTAGTTTTTAGTTAGTTCTTATATTTTAACGTTGGCTATCTTATCTTCAAGCCAGAACACATTAAAGCTGTTAACACTGATGTTTGGCGGCAAGACTTAGATAAGCTTGTGGTAGCTAGCTAGCTGGGCTATGAATATGCCCTACCACCAACCAAACCGAGTCATACAAAGTTGAGCCCGCCGGGAATCAAATCCGCGATCACCTGGTGTGAAGCAAATGGACTAACCATTACGCCACGGAGGCGGTTACTACAACTATTCTGCATAGTCATCCCAAATTCTACGATTTGTGTAGCAAAGACTTTTATTGGCTATTTTCTTTATTTTAATAAAATTTTGCTACATTTAGTAGGTTAGTTTGTAAGAAAGAAGTGCTAGTGACAAATTAACAATGATTGTTAGAAATACTGAAAACTAAGAAGTGAAAAATATTTATGAATTCGGCTGAAGGACTTGATTCCATGGCCAAGAAAAATTAAAACAACAAAAGCCGAGCGCGGGCGGTGGGCATGACGCCGTACCGAAACCGTTCCGTTGCTTGTAGTTTTACTAACGCGCGTTCGGTCGGAACGAAGACGATCTGACCTGTTCATTGGACAAATGCGTGCACATTTTAACCAAAAATACAAATTTGAACCAAAAATTCACATTTAAACCAAGAATTCGACATTCAGCAGAACCCACATTTGGTGCAACACTTTTTACTTTGCACAACAACAATATTCTCTAGTCACACTAAATACTCAAAGATATTTACGCAACACGTGATGAACCCAGCGGCGTGCGAGTGAAACAGATCCTATGTCTCTGAGACCTCGGCCGGGACTAAGTGCATGCTCATTTGGACACCGATTATATAGCAGTTTTTAATTATTCCCAATAAAATTAAGTGAAAATTTATTTAGTACGACATGAATGACTACACATCCTAGGCACAAAAAGAGAACAAAATACTTCAAAAAATTTCATCCAAACATGTTTACTTACTAGAAAAACTACAAAATCCTCGTTTTTCAGTAAGTAGTATTTTCTTCAATGGACATAAATAGTTATTCAGGTTCTTTGTACTTAAAAGTACAAATTTAGGCATTCGATTTTGAAAATATTGTATTATTGAAAACATGTAGCTTATTTTTCTGATATCTGATGTCTGTGTGGACCATCAACCATCAATTTAAAAAAAGACATGTAGAAAGTAATAAAATATGAATATCAATTGTGAATATATCATTAAAAAACAAAACAAATCATGGTTTTTCGTCAGTTGGAAATAAGTAAATTGTTAATTTCGACTTATTATCAGAACAAGGCTCTTAATTTGGAAAGTCTTTTTGTTTAAAATAGATGTTTTGATAGTTATAGACTAGGAGGTCATGACAAATCTGGTAATTATAATGGAAATGGATAAACTTAGGTTGAGGAAAAAATGGCAACTCTCTTATGTTAAATATGTCAGTCTGCCTGCGCAAAGTGGTTGCGTTATGTACTTATAGCACCTGAAAAACTAGTTATCGTGACCAAAAAAAAAACAAAAAGAGAAGATGTTGTTGTTAGGGGCGGGCTAGTTTCCGCAACCAGGCGACCACTGCGCCCATTTTGCCTGTTTGGCCGGCATCACTGCCAGTCCAGCTCCTCCAAGAAGCCCAGTAGCCCCCGAAGGTTGCTGACGACTTCCTGAAGCGACCTCAGCTCACCGAGGTGCACGACCCTGTACTGTGCTAGCTCCTTGCAATCCAGTAGGATGTGGGCAGCAGTCTCCTCAGCCTCCATGCACGCTCTGCATAGTGGGCTGTCGGTGATACCTAGAGCGAATAGGTGTTATAAAATGCGCCCTCGATATCTATGAAGGTGCCTAGGCACATAGACTTGTTCTGTATTGCTGCTTAAATCTGCGGTGCAGCAGTAAGTCCCTCAGCGTGTTTTCCCACAGTTCCCTGTCACACAGTCTCTCCAATGCCTTCAGTAGGAAGGAGGTGAGACTTATGGGTCTGAAGGATTTTGGGTCCATATAGTCGGACTTACCTGGTTTAGGTATGAGAAAAGGGAAGATATTAAATGAAAGTACTAGTTGTACTCATGACAATTAGGCATAAATTGACCAAATATTCGGTTACATTATGGATCAACGCCCGTTAGTAGTAGGAATAGCAAGAGTTCTGAACCAGGATCCCACCCACCTACCGGAACACCAAAGTTGGAAATGGCGGATTCCAACTTCCAACTTTGGTGCTCCGGTGGGGTCCTGGTCCAGAATTCCTACTACTAACAGGCGTTGCTGCATAACGCAACCGAATATTTAGTCAGATTTTGCATAATTGTCATAAGGTACAACTAGTACTTTCATTTTATATCTTATTCAGTCATTTCTCTTATAGTTATTTTTTGGTCACAATAACTAGTTTTTCAGGCGCTAAAAGTACATAATGCAACCACTTTGCACAGGCACACTGACATATTTAACATCAGAGGGTTGCCATTTATCCTCTCAAACTAAGTTTATCCATTTCCGTTATTGTTACCAAATTTATCGTTACCTCCTAGTATATTAGTGATTCTAGGTGTTAGGTGTGACAGTACTTTAGATTGAATTAAAAAAAGAGTTTTGCAATGTAACATACTGGCCAATTTCTATTGGAGAGACATAGTTTTAAGAAGTAATACACTCAAATTGAATTGAGACCATCAGAGAGTCCAGTTCAAGCAGTATGTCAAGATGGACTTCTCGCCTGTAAGGAAAGGGAAAACTGTCAAATACAAATATTGTAATAAGGTACTTGTGCGCGTGAAATGGATAAAATATTATGAAGTGGAGAAAAACTGTTGAGTTATTTTGATACAAAGGGTTGCAAATAATAATCAACAGTATCATTATAGGTGGTTTATCCTATTTTCCTACATAATTGGAGGCCTGGCATTTCTTTAAATCGATTTTTTTTATCATAGAATTTTTTGTATGGCAGTCCTTCTGCGCACCCCAACTGGTATGGTAAAGTAATCCCATGAGCGTTGCAAGAGACGACTCCGCGAGTGGCCTGCCGTGGGCGGAGCCCGCTGCCGGCTCGCGCTCTCGCTACTGCATCACCCAACTATAATATCAAACTTGTAACGCATCTGTACTTACTTGCCTCCACAGCTAGCAGCTTCACACAAACTTCGATGCGATCACACTCAACATGTCCTAACTCAATTTCAATGTGGAACACCTTTATTTATACTCTGCTTAAATGAACTGCCTTGCTTTTTACACTGATAAAATGGCACATAAAAATATACGAAAACATTTAATGTAAGTAATGTAAAGGTAGATATATTCAATAAAAATTATCACAGCAAAAACAGCACTCTCCAGTCTCCCGTTTTCCTTTTCGGACTTTCGACCATAGATAAGAAAGTTAGAAAGAGAATAGAAATTCCAGAAATCTCCGTCCATGACAGTTACCCCGACAGCACAGATGAGAAAAGAGTACCTACTAGCAAAGATGACCTATTATGATCGTTTTATGTTGGTTCTACGATGCTCGCTAGACTTCGCTATTGTTGATCTTAAATTGTATACCACATGTAAATCTAATTCTTTTCGTAACCTAGATTACTAAAAATCCGAGAAAACCATTATTCAACAATAAAATATATTTTTAATTAAAAAGAAATTAATAAATGTGCTTTTTCATTACTGAAAATCATTAACTTATCGGTAACAAATGGAATTTGTTTTATGGCAGTTTTTCAGTTTTTACCTGGCAAAACTTCGTTTTGGATGTCAGTCCACTCAACAGTCAACACTGTGTTGTTTGTTTGTTTGTTTCATTACGTTTCGTGATTTTGTGAATGCTTTTCTTTCTAGTGTGTGGTGATTTTTTAATATTTTGGCTTATTTGATTCTTCGCTACCTGTTTGAGCTTTGGCTTTGCTACTACTGGATTTCCGATTCTTCGCTACCTGTTTGACCTTTGGCTTCGCTACCACCGGATTACCGATCTCACTACGTTTTGGATTATTTTGTTTAGCTGTCTGGTCTTCACAACACCTGTAAGGGTCGTGGTCTGTTGCTGATCTAAAGTCAGAACTCCGTAAACGTAATGCGAAATGTTACCATGAGCTGTGAAAAATTATCGTGAAGATGAATATGCAGTTTATTATTAAATAATCAGAAATACCTGGGGATTCCAACAAAGTACCAAGTTTGCACATAACACCAATATAACCTACTTACCTAACGTTAATACCACCTATAGGTACTCGTAGATACCTTATCTTAATCAAGAAAATACAAAACATAAACAAATTTCTTCTCCTTCTTCTTTTTTTTGCCTTGTACCATTATTTGGGGTCGGAACTTCGCTTTATAGCGTCAGACAGAACGCTCTGTTCTGGGTTGTCGAAAGTGTAAATTGGGCTTTTTCTAGGTCCTTGGACACGGTGGCTAGGGGCCGTCCTTTACCTTTGCGCGCATCTGGGAGCGCTAGGGCTATAAAATGTAAACAAACCATTTAAAAAGTGCAAGAAACTACAATCTCCCATAAATATATGTAAGTATTCAACAGGGAATATTATGATAAAATCCAGGCCTTAGTCCCTCCCAAACATCGCTGAACTCATCATACTAAAAATTAAAAACCCAACCGCGTTAAAACTTAAGCCCTCCTTTGGCCAGTGTAGCGTAAAAATGTAACCTATGTCACTCACGGGATCAAGATGAATCTATCGATACCTCATACGTTAAAATCTTTCAAGTCGTTCAGGCTGTAGCAGAGAACATAGAAATCTGCATACATACATTCATACACTTGAAAACCCGTGGTTATAGTGTAAATACTGGCATGATTGATGGCCGTTTTCGGTAATTTATTTTAGAAGTTACACAATTTATTAAAAATTTAAAAAACTCCGGAAAAAACCCCAAAAAAAGTAAAAAATTATATGTAGTTACTATGGTTGTGGTTGCTGTACAGATTTGAGTATACATTTTGTAGGTATAGAGCGCGTATTTCATAGTGAGAACAGTAAGCACGGGTGAGAACAAGGAGACGTTCCACCTGCAAGCGCTATTGGTCATAATCAACTGCTAGCGGTATGCGTGCGTGGTAAATTCCTAGCATTGTTTTCAAGTATTTTTCTTATTTAAATGGCAAAATTTGCAGTAAAATCGTGTAATAACGATACTCAAAAACACGTAAATCGAGTCTCATATTTCACCGGAAAGTCATTTTTTATACTTTTAAGCTAAAAAATAAACGGAAAGACCTGCTACATTATACGTAGAGTTTTGGGTTGCGTCAGGTAAACGATGGTATCATGGAAAAAGAAAAATGGGGATAAAAGGTAAAGAATATAATTTAAAATTTGAATCTAATAATAAGAACAACAGCTTATATAGGATGAATTTTAATTAGTTCTTGATAGCAAAGGATATGAATGTACTCGTGATTACAAACAACTTTCCCAAAGAAACTATACAGGGTGGGAAGGAGTATACCGACAGATTTTAACCATGGATTCCTGGTGGTATTATGAGTAAACAATGTTATATCAACATGGGTCTAAAACTGCCTTATTAACTTACTTAATTTCTGGAACAAAAAATCAATTAACGATAGTAATCCCTTCTGAACGAAACCTTAGTCTAAAGAGTGTAAAAGAAAACTTCACACTTCACGAACGACTCCGACAACATACGATAAACGACGAGTGAAGTCAACGTCAGTATGATACTTTGAGGCAACAAACGTCAGATAAGATTAAGAAGAAATAAAAATTAATACGTCATATTATTAGGGCGTGTTACCCTTGAGATTTTTTGAACTTGTGAATTATTTAAAAAATTAATATCTCGAAAATTAGGCTTTACTCGCCCATGTTTACATTACTTTTTTTTTGTCTAAATAGGCATTAGAATCTTCGGTTAAAATCTGTCGGTATACTCCTTCCCACCCTGTATGTCAAATATGAAAAAAAAAATTTGGTCAATGTTTATAGACATTTTTGCTGATTTTTTTTTTTTTTTTTTTTTTTTATTCACAATTGGTAAACCCTTGACAACATCTCACCTGCAGGCGTAGCATGAGGTCCATTTTGTCTACCCACTAATGTCAAATGTAGACTTCGAAGCGCGACAAAACGGTTGTATCTCGACACCGAGCATGGCCCTCGCGAGTTAAGACTAGTCGCGCTCTCATCTGTCATTTGTAGAGAGTGTGTAGAGATTTTTATCGCGTGCCGAGCATGAACGCACCGGAATAGGCTAATTTTGACGTTTGATTGAAGACATATATGTCGGCACCCCCTTGAGGTATCGACAAACTTCTAGCGACTGTTTATAGACTTTTTGTGTTTTATTATTGTTTTATCATCAAATAACAAATTAGGTACTTACTTTTTCCTTTGCTTAAATCTCAGAAACTTGCACGAAAACCAACGGAGCCAGACAGTCCCCTCACCTCCAAAGAGCATATAATCACTACGTTTGCCCACCTCACAAACAATAGCAGTTGTTTTTGTGTCAAATTATTACTTAATCAAGCAAACTTTCATATCTCGGTCTCTTTTTGGAAATACAAACCAAAGAATTTGCGAACAACAAAACAAAATCATAAAAAGATTTGTCGCCTATATACCTGCTATGTCGCCGCGACTTTTTACTCTACACACTCTCTACCTGTGACGGCATGCTCGCACACGCGACAAAAGCCAGTAGAAAGAGATAATTTTCTCTTGTCGCGCGCGACATATGTCTATGACCTCATGCTACGCCTGCTGGTGGTAAGTGACGATGTTGCCGAAGATGGAAGCGGGCTTACCAAGATTCCCAACGCAATGGGGAACTGGCTATCTTATCTTCATGCCGGAACACACCAATGATATCAACATTGATATTTGGCGGCAAGACTTAGATAAGATAACTTATTATGTATCGATGAGCAAAAATTTCTTTTCTGATTTGATATATAGTTTCACAAGTTCAACTTCAAGAAAGAGATCAATCGACGAATCCAACTCGGCTGGGCAGCGTTCGGGAAGCTTCGCAATATATTCACGTCCCAAATACCGCAGTGTCTCAAGACTAAGGTCTTTCACCAGTGTGTGTTGTCAGTGATGACTTACGGAACTGAGACATGGTCGCTTACTATGGACCTCATAAGAAGGCTCAAGGTCACCCAAAGGGCAATGGAGCGTGCTATGCTCGGAGTTTCTCTGCGTGATCGAATTAGAAACGAGGAGATCCGCAGGAGAACTAAAGTAACCGACATAGCTCACAGAATCGCTAAACTGAAGTGGCAGTGGGCAGGGCACATAGCTCGTAGAACAGATGGCTGATGGGTTAGTAAATTTCTCGAGTGGCGACCGCGCACCGGAAAACGTAGCGTAGGAAGGCCTCTCACGCGGTGGACCGACGACCTGGTGAAGATCGCGGGAAGCCGATGGATGCGGGTAGCGCAGGACCGCTTGTCGTGGAAATACTTGGGGGAGGCCTTTGTCCAGCAGTGGGCGATTTCCGGCTGATATGATGAACCTACTTGAAAAAAGGAGGAGGTTTCTCAATTCGACCGTCTATACTATATTTTTTTTATGTGTGTTCGCGGATTTTTTTTTATTTATTTATTTTAATATAAAACTTAAAATTAAGACACAGTGATACCGGTGCAACAAAAACCCGTAAGGATTTGTCCGTGCACCGTCATTCATCATCGCATTACGCTATCCATGCAGAGTACAATATAACAAGTTAAAATAATATAACATTTTTCTTGCCTCGTTACGCAGTTTAATGTAGGCTACATACTACGTCGGTATTTATAGAAAAAACGCATTCACCAGTGCACCAGCCGAGCAGCGCACGCGTTGCGCTATTGTGTGCGCGTGATCGTCAGTGTTGCGACACACGGGGCGATATTTTTGGTTGATTTATATGGACTTATTATTAGGTTTATTTCAGGTATTATATGAGATCGTGTTCGATGGTTCATTAAGAAGGAGTAAGAAATACTCTTTTAATTTATTTTTGATATTTTCGCTTGTCAGGTCAGATTTTATTTTTAGAGGTAGGTCATTCATTAATTTAGGTACTTGATACTCAAGTAATTGTTTTCCATATAAATTATTATAATTTGGTAAACTTAACGTTATACCTGCGTAAGCGTTTCGTGGATTGCTTTTAGAATATTTGACTTTTTGTATATTCTGATTGAAAAAATGTTCAGTGAGCAATATGTATTTGACCTGGTCGTGGACAGGTAATATTTTACAATGATAGAAGAGTTCTGAGTAGTCTTTGTCCTTGTATTTACTTTTAATATTCTTAGGTACTATAGCTTTAAGGATTCTTAATTGTAAATTATGTATTTGATCGAGATGGGATCTAAAGGTTCTACCGTAGCTGCTAAGACCATAGTAAATTATTGTTTCACCTAAGGCTTTGTAGAGACAGAGAAGCGTCGTATACGGAATTTTACTTTTCACTATTTAAACTTCGCGAGGATTGCCCTCAATTTGTCACTTACGTAATTAATGTGTTCGGTCCATTTAAGTCGGTCGTCAATAATGAGACCAAGATATTTATGTTTTTTTACTAGTTCAACTGGTGTGCAGCAGCAGTGACTAGTGTCATTATGTAGACATGAATGAGTGTGGGCTATCAATTTTCGATTAAGGACTTTTCTGTTCTGGCTAGAGCTAATATACATTAATTTTGTTTTTTCAGCATTAAGTACGAGACCAGCATCATGGGACCATTTCGTTAGTAATGTGAAATCTTTCTGTAGGTTATTTAGAGCTATATTTATATCTGTATGTGCTGATATAAGACACGTATCATCAGCGAACTGAAAGATTTCACAGGTATCAATAATATTGACAGCGTCGTTCACATACGTTATGTAGTGTAATGGTCCCAGTACGGATCCCTGAGCTGTACCTTCTGATACTGAGATCCTTTTGCTATTTGTGTTGCCGATTTTTACTATATAAGATCTCCCATTGAGATAATCTTGACACCACTTACTTAATGGTCCTCTGATGCCACAATCGTTTAGTTTCTCCACAAGTGTCTCATGTTCTAATGTATCGAACGCCTTACTATAATCAATGAAGGTGATTAAAATATGTTTTTTGTTATTGAGATGTCTTAATATAACATCAGTGAAATTTGATAGTAGCTGTGTCGAACTTTTTCCAGGCTGAAATCCATATTGTTTGTCCGTTATTATGTTGTTTTTCCTATAAAATGTGTTCATTTGCTTAGATATAACTTTTTCTACAATTTTATCGATAGTAGGTAGTATGGTTATCGGACGATAGTTGTCATAGTCGTTTTGCCTACCTTTTTTGTATATAGGGCGGACGATGCCAGTTTTGAGTTCATTTGGGTATTTGCCTTGCTTGACCGTTTCATTTATGAATTTAGCAATAGGTCCCGCTATCTCTGTACCAATATTTTTCACATCTACTGCTCTTATATTGTCTAAGCCTGGCGCTTTAAGGTTGCTAAGTGATTTTATTTCTTTTAGTACTGTTTCTTCAGTAACTGTTTTAAATCTGCAGGAAACTTGAGATGGAATAGAATATGTTTCTTTCTCAATCAGTTTTAACTTACATTTGGGGGCAATATTTTTCACACTGTTTGCGAAGTTATCGGCGAAATTATTTGATATTTCGAGTAGGGTGTTGTCATTTTTGAGAAATGAATTTGAAATCATAGTATCTACAATACTTTTAGTTCTTCCAGTAATTTCATTCAGTATTTTCCATAATATCCTAAGATTGTTTTTGTTTTTGTATATATCTTGACGTAATTTTGAATTCTTACTTTTATTAATTATTTTGTTTGCATAGTTTCTAGATATATTATATTCTTTTTTTAATATTTTATTTGTAGGATCTGCTACCCATTTTATAAATAACTTGTCTCTATGTTTGCAAGCTTGGTTAATTATTTTGTTATTGGGAAGTATCCTTTTTTCATTTATTTTTATTTTAACTCTCGCTTTTTCATAGCACATTTGAAGATTGTCTACAATAATTTTATATATTTTGTAGGGGCATACTGTTTGTTGCACTGGTTTCCAGTCTATACTTTTTAATAATTTAATAAGCGTTTTACAGTCGTATTTAAAAATATATTTAGTTTCCGCCCGTGTGTTCACGCCTGATGCACAGCCTGATGTATTGACGACTGCGAGCGCAGTTGTGCGATGGTCGGCCAGTGTAGTACCGAGCGCCGCCGTGTATACATCTAGCGTGTGGGATCGTGCATAGATATGATCAATGCAGGTTTTAGTTATTCTGTTTTTAGTTAATTCTATACGTGTGTACTCCGTGATCCCACACGCTAGTCCATGGTTATACATAGCGGTATTATAAATATGTTTTACAGGACAGTCCTTTTTTAAATCAATGTTTATGTCTCCGAATAGGTATATATCATTTCTGCTGTCTATTTTGCTCAACAGAGTGTTCAATTCAGTGATAAACAAGTGTTTACTGTTACTAGGAGGGCGATATATGCAACACAAAACGGCGGAAATATTAGATGACGTAGTTATTAATCCGATTAAGTTTTCACAGTGGTTTAAAGAGTAGTTCTTAATGTGGAATTTGTGCTTTTCACTAACATATATTATTATTCCACCACCTTTTTTATTTTTCCTCAGTTTTGTGTACATATTGTAGCCCTTTATGCGGTATAAACTACATAAAGAATCTGAGATATTTGCCTCGGTTAACATTATTACGTCGACCTTGCGTTCTGAGGAGTTAAGGCATTGTTCAAGTGATGAGAAATTTTTAATTATTGATCGGATATTCAAATGAATGCATACTAAGTTTATAGCTTAAGGGACATTTTTCAAAAATGATTTCAGATCTATACAATTTTTCATTTCTATTATATCATCTAGCCTTATATCCATTATTATGAAGGGGAGATAACAACCGGATATATAGAGTAAGGTAAGTAGATAGACAGCAATGATCAACTTACTACCTACTGGTTTGTTGGGTTGGAAGAGGCACTTTCCTTGAACTTTTGAATATCTTCTACTGACCGGAGGATGTACGCTCTTTGATTATCTCCTTCCTTTCTGATACGTAATATTCCTTTTTTGATCCATATGTACCTATAGGTGTCTTTGAGCTCCTGTTTAGTGGACCACAGCAAATGTTTATTGTACGGTGTGAGAGCTTCACACACGAAAAGAGTATCGAGTATTTTGGTGGAGGAGGCTTGTGGAGTGATATCAGAAACGACTATCTTTTTTGTTTTAGATTTTGAAGCGGCAAGCCAAGAAGTTTGCTTCTGGTCCGTTGTTAGTTCTAGCTGAATAGGACCTGGACGGTCATTCTTGCTTGGGAGTCGCTTAACTTCCATTATATCTTCGGTATCTTGTTGCAGAGTTTTAGCTACTTTACTGGCAATTTTCTGAAGATTTTCCGATTCGATAAATGGTATATTATATATCTCGATACATTTGGATAATTTCTGCTGTTCAATCTCTTGGATTCGCTGTTCTAACGCTCCTACCCTCGTTTCTAGATTGTTGTTTTTGTTCGTAAGCTCAATATTCTTCTTTTGTAGGTTGTTTATATTGGATTTCATAATATCCAGACTATCGATAAGTTCCTCCATCTTTTCGGAGTGGAATTGAAGAGATTGCTTTATTTCTCTTAGCTCTTTGTGGATCGTTTTCTCCATCTCCTTTGAAATATCGCAGAGTAGTCGTTTAATGTCAATCTGCATATTTGGAGGCTCAACATCTTCTTCTCCATCATCATCACTTGGAATCACAACCGAGCGACGTTTAGACGATTGATTGAGACATTCCTGACAAGTCCATCCAAGGAAGTCCGTTGCACGCACAGCAGTGAGTTGCTTGTTTGTTAGCCCGGTACATTGGGTGTTAAGGTGCACTAATTTCTCACATCGATTACATTCTAATCCTGGTTTAGTTTTAGTAATATTCTTATTACAAATATCACATTTAGTAGCCATAGTGAGGGTACTTCACAAAACTTTGTTGTAGCGAGGCACACGCGACTGACAGTTAAGAGCGCACGCGACGGATTGATTGATCGTCTTCTTCTTCATGTATGAACCGATTTTGATGATTATTTTTTTGTTGGAAAGGAGATATTCCAAGGGTGGTACCATAATAAGGAAACCAGGATCTGATGATGGCTTCCCAGAGAAATTGAGGGGAACCTTAGTTTCCTGTTTAAAGTTTTTTTTTTTTTGATCAAAATTATTGTGGTGTTGTTTTGTGGAATATTACGGATATCTCGCCGATATTTCAAGGTACGTACTTCCTAAGTCCGTGCTCATTTTCCTTTACGAGTCACTCTGTGCTAAATAAGTATTCTTTTGTATTTTTAGGGGTTTTCCGAGTACCAAATTATTATAATACATATAATATCAGCGTAATAGCCGATGTTTAACACCAGCAACAGCAACTAACCAAATATTTTTACCAAATCTATTTTACACTCTACGGTGACCATTTCCTTTTTTCATATAGGGTGACTTTTAATAAGTTCTCGATAGCAAAGGATGTGAATGTACTCATGAGTACAAACAACTTGTGAAACTATATATCAAACTCAGAAAAGAAATTTTTGCTCATCGATACATAATAAGTTATCAAATCAGCAAAAATGTCTATAAACATTGACCAAATTTTTTTTTTCATATTTGACATACAGGGTGGGAAGGAGTATACCGACAGATTTTAACCGAAGATTCTAATGCCTATTTAGACAAAAAAAGTAATGTAAACATGGGCGAGTAAAGCCTAATTTTCGAGATATTAATTTTTTAAATAATTCACAAGTTCAAAAAATCTCAAGGGTAACACGCCCTAATAATATGACGTATTAATTTTTATTTCTTCTTAATCTTATCTGACGTTTGTTGCCTCAAAGTATCATACTGACGTTGACTTCACTCGTCGTTTATCGTATGTTGTCGGAGTCGTTCGTGAAGTGTGAAGTTTTCTTTTACACTCTTTAGACTAAGGTTTCGTTCAGAAGGGATTACTATCGTTAATTGATTTTTTGTTCCAGAAATTAAGTAAGTTAATAAGGCAGTTTTAGACCCATGTTGATATAACATTGTTTACTCATAATACCACCAGGAATCCATGGTTAAAATCTGTCGGTATATACTCCTTCCCACCCTGTATAGTTTCTTTGGGAAAGTTGTTTGTAATCACGAGTACATTCATATCCTTTGCTATCAAGAACTAATTAAAATTCATCCTATATAAGCTGTTGTTCTTATTATTAGATTCAAATTTTAAATTATATTCTTTACCTTTTATCCCCATTTTTCTTTTTCCATGATACCATCGTTTACCTGACGCAACACAAAACTCTACGTATAATGTAGCAGGTCTTTCCGTTTATTTTTTAGCTTAAAAGTATAAAAAATGACTTTCCGGTGAAATATGAGACTCGATTTACATTTAGTGTGTTTTTGAGTATCGTTATTACACGATTTTACTGCAAATTTTGCCATTTAAATAAGAAAAATACTTGAAAACAATGCTAGGAATTTACCACGCACGCATACCGCTAGCAGTTGATTATGACCAATAGCGCTTGCAGGTGGAACGTCGCCTTGTTCTCACCCGTGCTTACTGTTCTCACTATGAAATACGCGCTCTATACCTACAAAATGTATACTCAAATCTGTACAGCAACCACAACCATAGTAACTACATATAATTTTTTACTTTTTTTGGGGTTTTTTCCGGAGTTTTTTAAATTTTTAATAAATTGTGTAACTTCTAAAATAAATTACCGAAAACGGCCATCAATCATGCCGGTATTTACACTATAACCACGGGTTTTCAAGTGTATGAATGTATGTATGCAGATTTCTATGTTCTCTGCTACAGCCTGAACGACTACGTCTAAAATTATGCCCAGATCGATTGCATTTAATGCATAGTGTGGAAACATCAGCCACAACAGGAGCAACAACCTTAGAAGTAGAAGGCTTTTGTAGGAAACTATTATTGTAGATCTCAGAATTGCTAGTGACTTCAGTTAATGTCTTTAGATCTTTTATCTTCTTAGTGGACAAATACGTGAAATATCGGGGATGTGTGATAGAGCGTCGGTCGATTTTAAAGCTAGGGCCTCCGCCCCCTGCCCGGGAGGTCGCGGTTCGAATCCTGCTACGTACCAATGTGATTTCGAATTTAGATTTCATATCTACGTTTATCCGACGCTCTTACGGTGAAGGAAAACATCGTCAGGAAACCTGCACACGCCTGCGGAGAAACTCGCAGGTTGTGTGTGAAGTCGATCAACCCGCACTGGACCCGCCTGGTCGACTATGGCCCGATCGCCCTAATTCAGGGTAGGCTCGAGCTTCCGGTGGGGACGCATATGAGATACTAAGATGATCGCGGATGTATGTTACGCTTAACAATGTTTACAAACTCATCATTAGGAATCGGGTTTGAAATTTTGGAATTTAGATCGTAAATGACGGTTAAAAAGTCACGTACTCTCTTGTGCGGAAGTTGCTTTCGATTCCATAACTCCTGTTCCACCTCAAAATCGTAATCAGGAGACCCATAAAATGCAATAAAACTATTTTTAATTTCCGAGAAATTTCGCAAACCTGGTCTTAATAAGCGGAAATATTTAAGCGCAATTTAGGACAAAAGTTCGTGGAACCGCCTCGCTACGTAGATTTGAGGGAAATCACTGGCTACCATATTATTTTTCTCAAAAGTAAAAAAGAATTCACGCACACAAGAACTACCGTCGAACCTAAGATTCCACTTAGACGAGGAAATATCCTTTGAAATTAAATACTTTAATCTGTTTTTATCCTCAAGCATATCTTCAACCTGATCAAGTACTGGCATGGAGATTTCAGAAGGATTATTTTGGGAAACCCCTGCAAAACGCGGTCTTAGAAAAAATCTCCCACGAAGAATAGGGCTTTTATCAATCATAGGTGTCTCCACAATTGTAGGGTCGACAGTGTCAATCGCCACTGGAACTTTACCAGCACCAGCACGGGGTGCATCGCATTGATCACCTAGAGACTCTGGTTCCAGATCCATCTTGGAAGATAACTATAAAACAGTCGATGTTGGTAAAAGGAAACACCCACTAGTTTGTACCGAAAACTCTATTTTCGTCACAAAATAAAAACAATTTGGTTCGATTTACTTGTAGCCGTATATTTTTAGGATCAGAGAATTTTTTTAAAGAGCGGCTTCTGACATATTTTGATTCTGTTGTTGAAGGAAAGAAAACAACTGAATTGGGAGTGACTCAGAAGCCTTTTTTAGACCCAGAATAATATTCTAAATTTTTATAAATTATCTGTTGCCTTTATTTGATTTTTAACGGACTTCAGAACTCGAAACCTATCCAGTTGCAGCGAGGGGTGAGACAGGGAGACGTTACATCTCCGAAACTGTTCACCACCGCCCTGGAAGATGTTTTTAAGCTTCTGGACTGGGGTGGACTTGGCATCAATATCAACGGTGAGTACATATCCCACCTCCGATTCGCTGACAATATCGTGGTCATGGCTGAGACTATTCCAGGGCGGTGGTGAACAGTTTCGGAGATATAACGTCTCCCTGTCTCACCCCTCGCTGCAACTGGATAGGTTTCGAGTTCTGAAGTCCGTTAAAAATCAAATAAAGGCAACAGATAATTTATAAAAATTTAGAATATTATTCTGGGTCTAAAAAAGGCTTCTGAGTCACTCCCAATTCAGTTGTTTTCTTTCCTTCAACAACAGAATCAAAATATGTCAGAAGCCGCTCTTTAAAAAAATTCTCTGATCCTAAAAATATACGGCTACAAGTAAATCGAACCAAATTGTTTTTATTTTGTGACGAAAATAGAGTTTTCGGTACAAACTAGTGGGTGTTTCCTTTTACCAACATCGACTGTTTTATAGTTATCTTCCAAGATGGATCTGGAACCAGAGTCTCTAGGTGATCAATGCGATGCACCCCGTGCTGGTGCTGGTGAAGTTCCAGTGGCGATTGATACTGTCGACCCTACAATTGTGGAGACACCTATGATTGATAAAAGCCCTATTCTTCGTGGGAGAATTTTTCTAAGACCGCGTTTTGCAGGGGTTTCCCAAAATAATCCTTCTGAAATCTCCATGCCAGTACTTGATCAGGTTGAAGATATGCTTGAGGATAAAAACAGATTAAAGTATTTAATTTCAAAGGATATTTCCTCGTCTAAGTGGAATCTTAGGTTCGACGGTAGTTCTTGTGTGCGTGAATTCTTTTTTACTTTTGAGGAAAATAATATGGTAGCCAGCGATTTCCCTCAAACCTACGTAGCGAGGCGGTTCCACGAACTTTTGTCCTAAATTGCGCTTAAATATTTCCGCTTATTAAGACCAGGTTTGCGAACTTTCTCGGAAATTAAAAATAGTTTTATTGCATTTTATGGGTCTCCTGATTACGATTTTGAGGTGGAACAGGAGTTACGGAATCGAAAGCAACTTCCGCACAAGAGAGTACGTGACTTTTTAACCGTCATTTACGATCTAAATTCCAAAATTTCAAACCCGATTCCTAATGATGAGTTTGTAAACATTGTTAAGCGTAACATACATCCGCGATCATCTTAGTATCTCATATACGGCCCAACCGGAAGCTTGAGCCTACCCTGAATTAGGGCGATCGGGCCATAGTCGACCAGGCGGGTACAGTGCGGGTTGGTCGACTTCACACACAACCTGCGAGTTTCTCCGCAGGCGTGTGCAGGTTTCCTGACGATGTTTTCCTTCACCGTAAGAGCGTCGGACAAACGTAGATATGAAATCTAAATTCGAAATCACATTGGTACGTAGCAGGATTCGAAACGCGACCTCCCGGGCAGGGGGCGGAGGCCCTAGCTTTAAAATCGACCGACGCTCTATCACACATCCCCGATATTTCACGTATTTGTCCACTAAGAGGATAAAAGATCTAGAGACATTAACTGAAGTCACTAGCGATTCTGAGATCTACAATAATAGTTTCCTACAAAAGCCTTCTACTTCTAAGGTTGTTGCTCCTGTTGTGGCTGATGTTTCCACACTATGCATTAAATGCAATCGATCTGGGCATAATTTTAGACTTTGTCCGGTGATTCCAGGAATTATGTTTTTCCAGTGTAAGAGACCGGGAACTATTACGGGTTATTGCACCCACTGTAATCCAGGTGCTGTTAAACCATCTTACTCAAAAATACGCGTAGTTCACCGGGGATTCTTTTTTTCAAAACTTCAAACGATTTCTCCGGTGATTAATACAGACTCCTCTGATAATAGACTTTATATTGAAATAACAGTTTTCAACAAAGTACTTACCGCACTTTTGGATTCAGGTGCGTAAATCTCGTTGATTATTTATTCGCGATCTGAATATTTAAATTAATAGGAAGTTTTGTCCAGCTGTACTTTCAGCTGATATATCGCCGATTAACATTTTAGGTACTTCAGAATAGGGATGACGAATGCTAGTCGTCTGAGTTACTTTTTATCGTCTGTCAAAAACGACATTTTGTTCTAAAAATGTTAGAAATACCTAGGCGTGACGTCACAGTTTAGCAGCGTCATATGTGTACTCAATTTGTGAATCAGATGTGCAGGTTTCCTCACGATGTTTCCCTTCACCGTTAAAGCAATTGGTAAGTATTGTGTACGTAAGTTTCGAAAAAGTCATTGGAATATTGGCCGTCCGGATTTGAATCCGGGACTTTTGGTTAGGAGGACCGAGTCGTTACCGGTTGAGCCACCGACGCTTTCTGCCCTTGTTAGGGCATGCTAAGTCACCATGATCATACCATCGATGACCTATTATTGCTAAGCCAATATACAGGGTGTAAATTTGAATTCTTGCAATATTTATGGAGCCGATAGTTTACAATTATAGAAATCACTTCAGCTTATGCAGAAAGTCTGATTATGAAAGATAAAAAGTTTTTAGATGAAATTGTTTTGGAGTTCACGTAAGAATAAACCATTTTTGTGTAGGGAAGGTCAATGTGCAAAACCATACGTGTCTGTGACGTCAACTCACGAATTAACAGTTCATTTACCCCTCATTCAATTATTCATTCGTACACAGCTGATTTCAAATTTTCTTTCCTACTTTAAGGGCTTAGGACCTTCAAAAACACATTTTTTACAATTTTTACCAATTTCTGTTCGCATGCACCAATGTTGGTATGTACCAATGCACTTTTAGGTAATTTTGGCGTAGTCAAAATTTTGAAATCAGGCAATTTACACATAATTAAACAAAAATTTACAAAAACTTACAGTTTATGTGTTACGCACGCAGTAACTGTCCGAAATTACCACCGTTCTGCTCGAGGTACTTACAGTTAAGCACGCCGACGCGAATTAAGCTTCAGTTTACGTAAAACAAAAGTATTCTGTTTTACAGCTTCGAACGCTGCTGACACTTTCTCACGTAACTCAACCACACTTTTAATTTCCTCCTTGTACACTAGACGTTTCACGTCGCCCCACAAGTAATGATGCAGCGGGTTAAGGTCCGAGGATCAAGCTGGCCAGGCCACGGGGCCTCTACGTCCTATCCACTGATCACCAAACTTGTCATTTAGGTACTCGCGCACTTGACGACCAAAATGAGGAGGATCTAATCAGCGTACAAACGCACCATATCCACTAGTTCGACATTAGAATAATTTTCCGGCATTTCGGAAAGCGACGAGCTTGGCGCCGGGGCCGTTGCGCTGCGAGCAAGCGAGAGAAGCTTCTATACGCATAAAGGCGGAAACATATTTACGTGTCGTGGCGTGTCGTGACGCGCCAGAAGCATATCGGTTTCATACATTTAATATGGTTAGAGACATATTTGCATGTCGTGTCGTGTCGCAACACGTTCTGTCGTGGCGCCGACTGCTCGCCAACGATTGCGCCAGAGTGGTGGTGGGGGTTATGACGCGACACGACACAACAGGCAAATGTGTTTATATACCGGCGCGTGGCTCGTGGTGTGAACATCTAGCGGGTACTTTTTAATTTATTATATTTGCATTTTTTTTCTTTTCTCCCTCTGTTTATAGGGTGAACCCAGTATCTTCTTTTCTTTTTTTTGCTCTTAAGAAGATTCATTGCTAAGAGAGATTGAAGGTCTTCATCAAAATCACTATCCGAATGAGAAGAAAACATTATGTAATGTTTAAACGCTGCAAAGGTTCGTTAAGTACTGTCCAGAAATAACGCCAGAGTACGCCACGACACGACACGTTCGTGTGCACATTTACCGTCACGACAGTAAGCATCACGACACGCCACGACACGTAAGTATGTTTCCGCCTTAAGTGTTGCTTACGGCAGCGCGGGGGCTACTGAACTGACAAACGCGGTCCCTTTGAGACCGACCGACTCTTAATCGCAACTGATCTCGGTCTTGCGCATAGTGCTGAGCGAAATCGATAAAATTTAGTCGTGCGAACTTAGTATTATGGATAAAAAATAATTAAATCATTAAAAACAATTAAATAAAAGTTCCGATTTTATTAATGATTAGTATTCAGTATCAGCTAATTTTAACCACCGTAAATATTGCAAGAATGCAGATTTACATCCTGTTTTTTGCCATTCCTTTCGAGCTCTACTCGCCTTCTCGCACTTCGCCATGCCCCATGAGGATACTCGTCGAATGTGTTCACGCGGCTTATCAGCTTGTCTTTGTCAATACCATGTTCTGTGAACGTCAGAAAACAGCTCACACCACAGATCTACTACGCTCACACTGTCTGACTAAAGGGCTATCTGATGTACGATTCAAATCGTATTCGTACGATTATATTGCAGTCCGTACTATTTAAATTTTAGTTGAGTTGTATGGAATATTATTATGAGCCTTTATTCGGACATGACTATTTCTTTGTTATTCATATTCATATAGTATTCTTTTGTTCCATTTTTGTGTATCCGTTTGCCAGGTGGCAAAGGCCTCCTCCAATCTTCTCTATTCTGGCCTTCCTAAGGCCACTCTAACCCATGTTATTCCCGCGACTTGTCTTCATCCGACCTTTTTTGTGGTCTACCTCTTTTTCTTTTTCCATCCCTTGGGTACCATTGTGTGATTATTTTACTCCATTTATCCTGTCCTCTGATCATTTTTGGTTTGTTGGTCACGTTTTTTGTTAAAGCCCATGTTTCACTCCCATATGTCAACACGGGCAGGATGCATGTGCTAAATAGTTTGTTTTTCGTTGCGATATGTAGGTTCTTGTCTTTCATTGTTTCTTTTAGGCCCCAGTATTTTTTCCAGCTATTCACAACTCTTCTTTCAACTTCTTTATTTTCATTGTCTTCTGGAAACATCAGTTGACCGAGGTATATGTAGAATAGAATAGAAGAATAGAATAAATGTTTATTCATATGTATTATTATTATTTATATGTATTCGTCAACATAGGAGATTTGAGTTTGTTCCACTGTTACAGGATCTTTGTTGCCATTGGTCATGATTTATGTTTTCTCCGGGTTTAACTTCAATCCGACCTTTGCACTTTCTGATGCTAGGTCATTTATCATCTTGCTTAGATCATCTGGTGTTTTTGCGAATAATACAATAACATCAGCGAATCGTAGGTGCGTTAGCATGCGGCCATTAATATTTATGCCCATGTCTCTCCATTCCAGATTCCTGAAGATCATTTCTAGTACGGCCAGAAAAAGTGTTGGTAAAAGGGTGTCACCCTGTCTCACGCCTTTTTGTATTTGAAACCTATTTCCTTCCTTTTCTAGACGGATACAAGCCGAATTGTGTCTATAAATATTTTTTATAATTCTTATATATTTGTGCTCTATACCTAGTTCCTTTAGTGCTTCCCAGATTTTTGAGTGTATCAGAGAGTCGAAAGCTTTGCTGTAATCAATAAAAGCTATGTAGTATGTAAGCTGGTATTCAGCGTATTTTCCAATAATTTGTCTTACCGTATGGATATAGTCTAACACCGAGAAGTCCTTGCGGAATCCCGCCTGTTCTATTGGTTCTTGTTCGTCTAGTTTCCTTCCTATTCTTTTCAACATAATCTTTGCAAATATCTTATAAATATTAGACATTAAACTGATGGCCCGATAGTTTCCAATATCGTAGTGATTCCCTTTCTTGAATAGAAGGATTATGATTGATTCAGTTCATTGTTTTGGGATGATTTCTGTGTTGATCACGTTGTTGAAATTTTCTGTGAGTATAGGTGTCATTGCTGCTTTCGTTTGCTTAAGTATTTCATGACTTATGCCGTCTGCTCCTGGAGTTTTATCGTTTTTCTGTGTGTCAATAGATTTTCCGTTTCTTCCTGCATGATGTATGGTACCACTTCGTTCTCTGGTAAGTCTATTTCACTTTAATTTGTGTTCGGTGTAGTAGTCTGTAGCGATCTCGAGTATCTCCTGTCTACCAATCTTCTCCGCCCCACTGCTATTTTTCATCTTCACAATCCATTCTTTTTTATTAGTTAATTCTTTGTACGTCTTCTTTATTCCTCCTGTCTGTCTAATTTGTCTGTCTATTGTTTCCATACACCGTTGTCTCCTGTCTTTCCTTATGTTTTCTTTTATTTCTTTGCTAATTTTTGCTATTTATTTTCTATTTTTATCTGTATTTTTCGCTCGTATTAGAGCTGCTCTTTGTTCAAGGAGGTTGGTAGTTTTTTCTGTCAACCAATTGTTTGAATTTTCTGTCCTGTTGCTTCGCTCGCTCTTTAGTAGTGGTTGTGATTGTATGTTCTAACCAAGTGTATTTTTCAAGTATGTCGGCATCTTTTGTTTCTTTTTTGTAATTTTTAAGTTTTTAGTTTAGTGAGTTGGCTATTTCTCCTATTAGGTATTTGTTAGGTTTTATATTCTCTGGATTTATTTTTGGTCTGAGGTTCTTGGGCTGAGATGAATTCAGTTCAGCCCTGACCATGCGGTGGTTGGTGTAAAAATTTAGATTATTGATGACATTTATGTTTGGGAACAATTTAGGTATATTGGTCATTATAAAGTCAATTTGGTTTTTGATTTACTGGTGTTTTGATTGGGGTAACGACTTTTTTTTGCTATTTTTTGTATGGTTGTACGATTTATTTGCCCCTTTTGTACGATCTACCCCAAAAATAAAATGGCAGCCCTGCCCCAAACTGACAAAAGTGACAAATCATTACTTACATTGGGTACGTTCCACTAAACGCCCGCAACGATTGTAACACCCTCTGTATCGTTCCACCTAAGGCCCGTGGTCGTCGCGAGTGATCGCTCGACGTCATAGATGACGTCACTGTTCGCGACCACATCGCGCCCACTTCGCCCACAAAATATTGGTGGGTCAGAGTGGGCTTTCACCAAAGAGAATGTGGCCTCCCTATTGAAGAAGAGACTCCGGCAAAAATCAGAAGAGGAGGAAGCGCGTGCCAAACGACATAGGGTACGTTCCACTTAACGCCCGCAACGCCATCGACCGCGACCGCTGAAACTACCGTTCCACTAACGGAAAAAGGCCGCGGGCGTTGTAGGCGAATGTTTTAGGTGGAACGCACATCTTGAGCGCTGTGTGCTCGCAATATGGCGGCATAGTGAAAGTTTTCTGTTTTCTCGTATATATAGTTCAATAAATAATCGATATTAAATCTGAATACTATAGATTTTTTTTAACTGCGTATGAAAACTTACACTATTACACTTACTTTCTAGTTTTTCTAAAATGATCATATAATCTCTCTTAACACGTAAAAAACAGAACTTAATCGATAAAACTAATTACTTTTTATCATCTAATTTAGAAAGTAACGCGAGCATTTTTTCGTCCATTTCCAAGCGCTCTTTATGTCGTTTGGCACGCGCTTCCTCCTCTTCTGATTTTTGCCGGAGTCTCTTCTTCAATAGGGAGGCCACATTCTCTTTGGTGAAAGCCCACTCTGACCCACCAATATTTTGTGGGCGAAGTGGGCGTGATGTGGTCGCGAACAGTGACGTCATCTATGACGTCGAGCGATCGCTCGCGACGACCACGGGCCATAGGTGGAACGATACAGAGGGTGTTACAATCGTTGCGGGCGTTTAGTGGAACGTACCCATAAAGAGCGCTTGGAAATGAACGAAAAAATGCTCACGTACTTTCTAAATTAGTTGATAAAAAGTAATTAGTATTATCGATTAAGGTCTGTTTTTTACGTGTTAAGAGAGTTTATATGATCATTTTCGAAAAACTAGAAACTAAGTGTAATAGTGTAAGTTTTCATACGCAGTTAAAAAAAATCTATAGTATTCAGATTTAATATCGATTATTTAATGAACTATTTATACGAGAAAACAGAAAACTTTCACCATGCCGCCATATTGCGAGCACACAGCGCTCAAGATGTGCGTTCCACCTAAAACATTCGCCTACAACGCCCGCGGCCTTTTTCCGTTAGTGGAACGGCAGTTTCAGCGGTCGCGGTCGATGGCGTTGCGGGCGTTAAGTGGAACGTACCCATTAACGACGTGTCGACGTAGTGATTCAATGCTCTTTGAGCGTGTCAGCTGTCTGTCTTAGCTGAGTCTGGACGTATTAGTTCAAGGCTGAGTTACTTAGGTTTATAGTCTAAGTACCTAGTCCAGCCAGGCTGCCAGGGTCACCAGTTAGAGTTGGAGCCCCATTAAAAGATGAATAAAAGCTTCGCTAAAGAAATTAAAAATACTCCGTGTCTCCAGCCCAGCTTAGTGACGTATATCCTCTTTGCAGCCCCCCTATCTAGCAGGCTAGCAGGCAAGAGTAGAAAGTTGAAGTAGCCAGCCAGCAGTGTCGATGTCAATTATATACTTTTTTATCAGTGCTAGTGACCACCATGACTTTCAGTGAACTAACCTAAAACTTTTCGGGTTCTTTGCAATATCTGGATGGCGCGCGGTGTGCTGTGCAGCCGCGGAGCGATGGCACGGTGAGCGGTAAGCGATGGGAGCGTTGGGCGGGCGCGAGGCGCTGGCGGTGGGCGTGCTTTGCGCCGCGTGGTACGCCACTAGCGCCGCCAGCAACGTGGTAGGCAAGCTGGTGCTGACGGAGCTGCCGCACCCGGTGACGGTAGCACTGGTGCAGCTGGCGGCCACGGCGGCGCTCTCTTCGCCCGCATTGCGCATTCTGCGCGTGCCGCCCGTGCCTGCGCCGCGCCGCCTTGCGCGCCGCCTGCTGCCGCTCGCCTTTGCCAAGTTCCTCACCACCGTCTGCTCGCAGGTCTCCATATGGAAAGTTCCCATCTCCTATGCGCACACTGGTCAGTAGTCTACACATATATGCTTATTCATTTTGTGGTATTTTTTTTCTGACTACAGCAAGGGAGGGTTTAATTTTGGACAGTTTATGTATGTATGTATAAGTTGAAGGGATGCATCAATATGCCATTTTGCCGATACTATACTAATACTAATCCCTACTATCCCTACTAATATTATAAATGTGAAAGTAACTCTGTCTGTCTGTTACGCTTTCCCGCAAAAACTACTGAACGGATTTGGCTGAAATTTGGTAGGTAGACAGAATAGGACCTGGATTCAGACATGCGCACCCTCGAAAAGTCATAGAAACGTGGTCCACGCGGGTGAAGCCGCGGGAAACAGCTAGTAATATTATAAATGCGAAAGTAACTCCGTCTGTCTGTTACGCTTTCCCGCAAAAACTACTGAACGGATTTGGCTGAAATTTGGTAGGTAGACAGATTAGGACCTGGATTAAGACATAGAATACTTTTTATCACGCTCGCGAGCCGCTTGCGGCTCGCGCACTGCGCACCCTCCAAAAGTCATAGAAACGTGGTCCACGCGCTAAACAGCTAGTACTCTTATAAAAATATCAGCGATATCAGTACTGATACCAATATTCTTAGTGAATTTTATTTTCTGTATAGCTATTTTCGACACTGAAGTGGTGTCCAACTTGGATGTGGTGTCCTCTTTATGTGAATCCACATGTTTGATGTGTTATAATATTGAAAATTGATGCCACAGGACACATTTTATTTACAGTATATACTGTAGCAAAAAAAAGAAAAAATAGTGAGCTAAAATGTCACCATGGATTCACCACATTATACGTTTAATTTGGATCAATTTGCCTAAAAGTAGAAACAAAGAAAGAAAATATTTCGGGGTTAAATCGGAATATAATATAGAAAAAGAAGAAAAGGTAAACAAAACAATTACAAAGACGACGGCGGTGATGAACATTGCCTTAAAAGTATAACACAAATTTTGATTTACTTAAGAACACATTTAGATAATATAAAAAGTTTTAGTTGTGTACCAGATTAACAACAATTGTTGCTATACTCGAATAAAATCTTCACTTTACTACGGGCCTTTAATTAAGGCCCAAATGACAAAAGTATAAAATAAAATAGTATTTCCGAAATTGGGTATGCTAAAAAAAAAATGTATTTTTTTTAATTTTTTTTCTGATGGTTTAGACCATTTTGAAAAACTAATTTGAATATTTCATTTTTTAAGCCTCTAGATATTTTTAAATATTTTTTTTAATTTTGAAACCTTGATGACGTCATCGGTTCACATTACTATGAAACGAACAGCCCTATTTCTATGACGATGAAATGAATAGGCCTTGACGTCAACTGTCAAGTCACTCAAGTCAATCATTCCCAAAGGTTTTTTGGCGGGATTTGTGGTAGACGCATTCGTAGTTTTATTTTGTTGTTTTTTCATTGCACCGGCACTAGCATTACAAATCCAACAGCTAAGGAAGCCTAAATACGTCAGACCTGGCTGTATGGTCTTAGTAACCTTTGCCTTTTCCGAAACGAAACTATCACAAAGCCAACAACGAAACGTCAAAGTCAAAATTTACTTGTCATCAAACATCATAATCTATGTATGGACAAGGCCTTCAGAGTTTAAATGTTTTTTAGAACCACAATAAAAATTGGACCTCTAATGAATATCTTACCCATTTAAGTATTTAATTTGAATGACGTTCTAATAATATTTGATTGTTTCAAACGTAGTTTTTGGTGGATGATAAATAAATAGTGCCTTTTTCAGTGCTCGACGAAAGCTCGTCCTCAAATGCAAGGTCCGTAATTGATATGACAAGTAAGAGTGCACGTTCCGTTCAGTGGTGAAATAAGGTTTTATTGTGAACTCGTGACGTCATAGGGGTCAAATGAAGGTTATTGTCCTTTTCCGATTTTTTTACGCAATCTTTTACTTTTTCGAGTGGAAAATGAAAAAATATGGCTTTAAATAAAAATATCTCGAAATGGTTTTTTTATTTTCATGGCTTATAAAAAATTTAGCATACCCAATTACCCTGAGGTTTAAAAAATACATCCAACTTAAATTTTCTTAAAGGAATATGGTCACATAGAATCTTAGAGGTATTTTAAATATAAAAAAGGTATACTAAAACGTTGAAATAAAAAATGAACATATAGAAGGAAGTAGTCCGAAGTAAGAAAAGTATTGGACTTCCCTTTGGGCGACTGGCCGCTGATACTGGTAGGCAGCGCTCGGAGATAGGAGTAGGGTAATTGACTGTCCGGCTGCGAACACCTCAAGCGGTCATATCCCTGGTAATATTTTAGCTCACTATTTTTTATTATCGCTACAATACATATTGCTTGGGAATTATCATATGTCGCAATTCCAAAATTATTCCATAACCCTTCAAACAGGGAAATCAAACGTGCCGCCGTGACTCACGCAGGGAGAGTAATTTGGCCACATAGCAGTCCATTTGGCACTTTGCGGATATCAAAGGTTTTCTCTGTATTTTTGTATAAATCCTATAAAAACTAATTACTATTCTAGTTAGCTAATGAAATCTTCTTTCTATCTATATCAATTTAAGCAAGATTCCATTTTTTTGTCTTTTTGCATTTTTTTACATAATAACTTACATTATTTTGACATTATGAAATTTGACACAAAAAAATTTAGAAACCTATATGTTGGACGATAAATCTATGGAATTACTCAAACAAACGATAAATATTAATGTATCAGTCCCTCCACAGTATTATGGTGTAGTTTGACAGAGATCAGAACTGTGAAAGTATGCTAAAATATATTGTCTTTGAGTGGGCTCATTTTTCATCCGATTTGGATGATGCCCCACTTGAGTGGTGTGATGAAACCGTGCCGATTCTAATGATGCCCTGCTTGAAGAGTAAAATTCTTTTGGTGTTTTGAAATTATTATTTTGCTACTTATTTTATTTTATTCAACCGACTAGTTATAAAAATACTCATTGGCAAAGTAATTAATTTCGATAAGTAATTTGTATTTTATTTATTATTATTATTATGTTGTAATAGGCGAGCACCTTGTTGCTGATGTGCCTATATCTGTTTTGGTGTTTTAAATAAAAAATAGTCCAAGTCCACACTACACTAAATTGGATTGTCTGCACTATTTGTCCAGTCTGTTTTTAAAACTATTTACGGAGGGGGCATCAACCACATCCTGAGGCAGCTTGTTCCAGATGCTTATCACTCTTTTATTTAGTGTGTGATGAGTGTGTTTCAGTAAAGTCTCTCAACAAGTGGGCCTTAAAATGAACATGGACAAGACGAAAGTAATGTTAAATGTCCGTGTCGTACCCACCCCTAAAAGTACCTCTAAAAGTTGGAGACTCTACACTGGAAGTTGTTGACGAATATGTATACCTGGGACAAACAGTCCAGCTAGGCAGCTCCAATTTCAAGAAAGAGATCAATCGATGAATCCTACTCAGCTGGGCAGCGTTCGGGAAGCTTCGCAATATCTTCACGTCCCAAATACCGCAGTGTCTCAAGATTAAGGTCTTTGATCAGTGTGTGTTGCCAGTGATGACTTACGGAACTGAGACATGGTCGCTTACTATGGGCCTCATAAGAAGGCTCAAGGTCATCCAAAGGGCAATGGAGCGTGCTATGCTCGGAGTTTCTCTGCGTGATCAAATCAGAAATGAGGAGATCCGCAGGAGAACTGAAGTAACCAACATAGCTCACAGAATCGCTAAACTGAAGTGGCAGTGGGCAGGGCACATAGCTCGTAGAACAGATGGCCGATGGGGTAGTAAAGTTCTCGAGGGGCGACCGCGCACCGGAAAACGTAGCGTAGGCAGGCCTCCCACGCGGTGGACCGACGACCTGGTGAAGATCGAGGGAAGCCGATGGATGCGGGCAGCGCAGGACCGGTCGTCATGGAAATACTTGGGGGAGGCCTTTGTCCACCAGTGGACGATTTGAGCTGATATGATGATGATGATGAGATGACCCACATTGGTGTTTGAGCCAATCTCATATCATTGGCATGTCTAGCGCGGTGGATGCTGCTCATGTTAAAAATATTCAAGAGTTGTCTGCAGTATGATATAATCCCAACAAAACATAAATGTGAAATGGGGTCAAGTTCGATATAAAAAAAGAAAAAAATAATATATAATGTACAACAGTTTCAGTTGCTTGAAAGAATTTGTTATGTTCTGTGTTTGGTGTAACTTGGCACGTTTTCATTATAAAACTTTATTCTATATCAATATTTACTTTCAAAAAGTAAAATTTGCTTGCTTTGCGCTTTGACTATTTAAACTTACCAAGTTACACCATTTAGTAGCACAGGACATAACAAAATTTTTTTAGCAACTGAAACCGTTATACATACTCTATTATTTGAAGAAGTCTAAAACAAATATTTCCTTTTGAAGTTCCGTAGCTATGATTTAGGAACCACTATAGAACTTGGTACCTACCCATTTCGTATGCTGTATTTTTTTAATATCGAACTCGGCCCCATTTCAAATTTATGATTGTTGGGATTGCATTAATTTTTGTAAAGTATTAATTTTAATTCCCTATCTTTATTCAAGTAATATACAAATAAGATATTTTTGGTGGTAGTGAACCCTCGGTGCGCAAGCCCGAGTCGCACTTAGCCAGTTTTTGAATTTTTACTCAATATGCCCAATAAAGCTATTTCGATTCCAAATCTCAAATTAAGAAGTCACCTCGACCTCGAAGTGGTCTATATAATTATTCTAATGAGCAGTGGTGGTACAGAACCCAAATTCCGTGAGTCCGACTGGCACTTGGCCGGTCTTTCTTTTTCCTTTGTATACGCCTATTAACCTACCTAAATGGCAAACCAATTTCTAACTCACCTGGAAAAGTCTATAATTTTGATGAATAGTAGTGGCACAGTCTAAAAATCCAGCACTTATCACGAATCCGTTGGGGGAATTAAAAAAGCACCCTATAAGGGCACTGCAGATGCATGCGGGGAGCAGACCGTCATATTTAGCCTTTGCTCAAAAGGGTTAGATTGAAAAATATAACTACATATAATTAACAAATTAATGAATTATTTTGTTTCGTTATTATTAAAAAGCAAATAAGCAAAATAAAATGCACAAAAATAATTAATATAAATAAATAATAATAATGTAAAGTATATAATTTAATTGCCTAATGAATTATTATTGGTTAATTATTATAAACATGCGAATTATTTGTCGTTATAATAGTCTTTAATCGAGTAGTAGCTTTTCTCAATTAGTTATTCTTTTAATTTTTTTTGAAATATTGTTATCATATTTTTGTTATTTATTAATTTGGGCAGTTTATTATGAATCATTATTCCTCGGTAGTATAGACTATTTTTGTACAAGTCTAATTTTGGCTCTGGTAGGACTAGGTTGTCTTTACGACGTGCGCTGGAACAGAATATAAACTGATCCATATTTTTTCTCACGAACAATGCTGTTTCTAAAATATAAATTAAGGGGAAAGTCAATATTTTTTTTTTGAAATATGGTTGACAACTTAGTAGGCCCTAGGTTAACCAAAATACGGAGGCATTTTTTTTGAAGGACAAATATATTACTAGCATCCGTGCTGCATTTTTATGTATGAGTTCATAATCATGAGCATTTAATTTGAATGCCCACCGCATCAATGACAGTATGTTCATAATGGCTTTGTTTGAACTAAATATTCCTATTAGGGGTTTATGATTAGTAACTTTTATAACATGCCGTCCACAGGAGCTTGTACTGATTTATCAATTTGCGAGTAGTTACGCTCATGCTTATTTAGCGTCCTTGATCCAATAAATATTGCTCTCTCAGATCCATCTTCCATTACATGAGCTAGTACTGCCCCAACACCATATTCCGATGCGTCACATGTTAACGTGATCTTCTCTTCAAGGTCAAAATGTGTCAAAGTTTGTTCACTTGATAACACGCCTTTAGCTTTCCTGAAAGCTTCCTCTTCTACTTAAGTCCATTACAATTCAACGTCTTGGTCTAGCAATCTATGCAAAGGATCCAACATTGTAGCTTTATTTTTTATAAACCTATCATAAAAATTCAGAAGACCCAAAAATGCGTGTAATTCTGTAACATTCTGAGGTGCCTTGGCATTCTTTATGGCTTGTACTTTATTTTCACATGGGCGTATAACTTCTTTATCTACTGCGAATCCCAAAAACTCTACTTTGTCTCTTGCAATCTTTGATTATTTAAGAGTAAATAATCAAAGGTTGCAATATAACATTTTGTTTGGTTCAATGTTAATCACACCTTTTTTAATCTTTTCAAAACCTCTTCTAATCTTTTATTGTGTTCCTTTTCATCCGTTATGGCCAAAAAATATCTGTCAGTGCCGTTACTCTCTTAATACCTACCTGCTAATGTGGTGAACTGAATAATAATAATACCTCTCAATACTGCTGAAAAATTCCTGGCCATGCTTATAATCCATAAGACAATATTTTAATTTTATACAGAATAGAATAGAATAGAATAGAATAGAATGCTTTATTTGCTTTTAAATAAGGTAAGTTTAAAAGATCTTACAATAGTTAAAGAATCACTTATTTAGCTACTTAAATGTTATTAGCATGCAAATATTATTTATAAGTACAAAAATAATAAAATAAAATAAAGTAGGTCCAAGTAATATTCAACATTTTCCAAATTCATAATTCAAATAAAATGATGATACTACAGATTAATACTACAGATTAACATTGCTTATGTTTTAGAAAATCCTCAACGGAATAAAACATGTTCTGAAGAAGCCAATCATGCAATGTTGCCTTAAACTTGTTAAAGGGCAATTCCCGAATCGATTGCGGTATTTTATTATATATTATGTGGCCCATCCAGTAACAATTTTTCTGAAATCGCGTTGTTTTGGGAATCTCATCCGTTACTAACCTGTCAGGATTCCTCTTATTTCGAACTGATACGTCACTAACTTTTTTGTAGAACACATGTTGATTTTGTTTAACTACTTTTGCCATTTCTTGTATATAAAGACAAGGTAGTGGCAGTATTTTTAGGTTTCTAAATAGGGGCCTACATGAAATATCTTGTGAAACACCGAATATGGCACGGACACACTTTTTTTGAGCAATAAAAACCTTTTTGACATTAGTACTGTTCCCCCATATTATGAGACCGTATCTGAGGACCGATTCTACGTAAGCAAAGTATGCTGTGACTGCAGTATGTCTTGTCGCTACCTTAGTCAGTTTATAAATAGCAAAACTGAAACTATTGACTTTTGCACATACTTTTTCAACCTGTTCTTTCCAGTCAAGCTTCTCGTCAATAATAGTACCTAGAAACTTAACGTTACTAGCGCTTCTAAGGGTTTGTCCATTACAAGTAACATTTAATGAATTAAAATTATAATTGTTAAAGTTAAGGTATGTCGATTTGTCTAAATTAATTTGCAAATTATTACTGCTTACCCATTTGTATATTGATTTGATGGCATTATTGATGTCAGATTCGTGAATATTAAATGTCAAATTTTTATTAGTTGTCACTATTACTGAAATATCGTCTGCAAAAAGCATTGTTCTATGTCTAGTCGTATCCGGTAAATCGTTTATATATATTAAGAATAAGAGAGGACCGAGTACACTCCCTTGTGGTACGCCATGTGTGATTAACCTAAACTCTGATTTGTAAGTCTGCGTTATATGCTTATTGTTGAGTTTACTTACTTCTACACACTGCTTTCTTTCTTTAAGGTATGTAGATATCCATCTGTTTGCTGGACCTCGAATACCAGATCTCTCTAGTTTTGTCAAAAGCAGTTCATGTGAGACAAAATCGAACGCCTTTGACAGGTCGAAAAAAACGGTAGTCGTATGAGATTTAGCATTGGTGCCATTGAGAATTTCCCTTATGAGATTAAAAGTTGCTAGGGCAGTTGATTTTTGTTTCTGAAAGCCATATTGGTAACGATTTATAATATTATATTTAGTGAAGAAACTCATTAACTTACTATGCAAAACTTTCTCAAAAATTTTCGAAAATATTGGTATAATTGTAATTGGGCGATAATTGCCCATTTCACTTTTTGAGCCTTTTTTATGTAAAGGTTTAACAACAGAGTATTTAAGCTTATCAGGGAATGTACCAGTTTCCATTGACAAGTTAATAAGATAAGCCATAACTTTGCATATTTCCTCTTTGCATTTCTTAACCACTTTTGTACAAATGCAGTCATAACCCTCAGAATTTGTTTTGTTAAGGGACATAATTATACTATTCACATACGTTTCGTCAATTGGAGTCAAATATATTGAATTATTTTGTCTATTATTACTTGTATTTTTAATGTCATCATTTGTTTCGTTAGTCAAATTGATGTAAAAATGGTTAAAAGCTTCGGCCACTTGTATTGGGTCCGTTACTGTTTTACCGTTACTGTTAACTTCATCTATATATTTGTCCACACTTATTGTACCAGATTCACTGTTTATGACATCCCAGGTTGCCTTTGCTAGATTTTTATTGTTTATTATGTAATTGTTGTTATTTCGTTTTTTAGCATTAAAAATACACTTTCTGAGGATTTTATTGTAGTGTAAATATGTGTTTCGATTTTGATCATTTTTTTGTGTATAATATTTATAACGGAGTATCTTTTTAGTATGACAGCTTTTCTTTAGACCCTTAGTTATCCAGTTTAAAAATGGCTTTCCTTTAGATTTGATTTTCATAACTGGAAAACAAAGTGTGTAAAACAGACTGAATAGGTCGAAGAAAAGATTGAATGCTTTATTCATGTCTGACTCTGAATATACCTCTGAAAAAGACAAACTACTTATACAGTTTTTAAACTTTTTGATATTATCATGACTGTAGCTACGTTTGAAAATGAATATACATTTAGGTATGACCTTCTTTGAGTGTACTTTGAACTTCAACACTTGAGCGGTATCGTGATCAGAAAGCCATAGAGGTAATACTGATCCTTTCGCTTCTGGTTGATTACTTAAAATTTGGTCAATACATGATGAACCTCTAGTAGGCTGCGTTATATGTTGATGTAGATTATAAGCACTTACTATTTCAGTAAAACGCGTAGTAGTGCTATTTTTTTCCAGCATATTTATATTTAAATCCCCAGCAATTATTATCATTTTCTTTGGGTATTTTACTAAACACTTATGAAGTAGGAGTTCTATTTTGTGAAAGAAGTACTCAAGGTGTCTTATTTTCTTTGAGGGTGTTCTGTAGATACATACGATTACAATATTACTATGGGGAATCAGTATCGAACAACTTTCGAAGTGAAAATCAGCAGATAATTCCTCGAAACAGTTTAGATGCTTGAATGGCATACCACTCCTGACCAAGATGCACGAACCACCCCTTTTTTTATCTCGACTGTAGCATGATGCCACTTCATACCCCTTAATGTTGATATATTTCTCTTCACCGGATTTAATGAATGTCTCGGTTAGACATATCACGTCAGGGTCTGTGTGAGGACTAAGATTAGAAAGAGTTATCTGTATTAGTTCTGTTTTTGATGATACTCCCTGAATATTTTGATGAAGTAGAACAAAACGATTTACATTAGGGACGAAAAAACTGCTTCTCGTTATTTAAACTACACGGCAAAGCTAAGTCATCCGTCTCAGGTTTTATGAAGTTAGTTGTTTTTTGATCGGTGATATTTGGTTTTGGGCGAAAATAGTACAGAATTGTCCCTTTTTTAACCTGGTCACCTGCACATGAGCTCTTAATCTTTTCGTTTGGCTTAGACCTTTGGGTGCGTTTATTGTTAGGCTTACCATAATAAATTATGAAGAGCTAAACCGGGACGCAGAACAGCAAGAGACAAATTTTTTCCTGTTTTGCTTTTCAAGTGGTTTTAATTTTTTGAAGTGCCGACAATTTAAGAAGAACAAAAGCTGAAAAATGACCTGACAAGTCTAGTACTTCTTTTAAAAAAAAAATAACTTAGCATTGACATGAGTGGTGCATGCTCTGCTCGCTTAAATGTTCGTGCGGATGGTGGCGCATCGGGAGCCAGGTCGTTTCTTTCCCTCTAATATGATTGATGGGAGCGATGGCTGACTCTCGCGTTATACTCGTGACCGGGTGCTGTCCGTGTGAACTGGCTTACTCTTGTTAAATGCTTTCAATGATTTTTATGTATATAACTTTTCGTGTCATATTGTTACGTATTTACCTCTAGTCGGGGGACTTTTGTTTAATTAAAACTTATTAACTTACATGTTTTTTTATTGATTACTCTACATCCATAATTTTAGCAAGCCCAGTAATTTTTTTATTCAAACTACAAATTAGTCGTACATTCTTGACGTCATTTATGGAAACTGTAGTACTGTGGGCTTGTAAAGTTCGGTTCATGAGGTCAGCTTGGCATTCCTGGGATAATGAGATGATATTGACGCCTTGTAGACAGCGATATTCGGTTTTCGTCTCACAGGTGGATTTCAAAACTTATTTGTTCATTGTGACTATGAGCCACTGGTTGAAACTTAGTTTTTGCAGTTTTCCATTCTTAAGGTTCATCTTCGCATAGGTGCAGTTTGCTGGTCGATGTTGGATGAGAGAAACCACGCAATCTTCGGTATCTTCTATGGGTCTGGTATCAAGTTGTCTGCAGAGAAGAGATTCTCCGGAGATTCGGCGACATTCCTCGTCCAAGTAAGCGTACTCATTGTTTCCAAGTATAAGGTATTTGGATTTAGGGACTACAGTAAAGTTAAATTTACTAGGAATGGAATAGAGGTGGATTAAATCATAGGTGTCAGGACTCATAGAGGGTATCTCTAAGATGAAAGTTAGACTATGGTCTGTGCTATATGCTTTAACGTCTATTGATCTCTCTATCTTTTGTATATTAACTACATTTATCTCAGAAACTGGTTTAATCGAAAACTTCCATTTTAAATTTACTATCTCAACCATTAAATTTTGGGGGTATTATACTGGGATGCATTACACCTAACTGGGAGAACGTTATAGCATCTTCTAAGAGCATTAACTTATTAAATATTATATCAAATATAACGTAAATATTTAAGAAGTGCGTTTGTCTTAATACTAAGTTGGTACCACTGGTAGTATTAGATATGATGGCAGATAACTTCAACTAGTTTTCATTCATCTTAAATAACTGCTTACTAAACTCTTGAATAGTTTTCTCAGCCAAACTTGGAGTTTTGTTCTGTTTTATAAATATAATTTACTTGGTGCTGTAACTGTAAAATTAACTGTTCCTATTTGATTGCGTCATCATTATCTAGATTACCGGTGATCGCTTTAACTACTGATCCTAGGCCATTTATAAGGCCACGCTTAATTCTAACGCGGGGTTCAATAAAAGCTAAATTATTATTAATAGAATCTAAACCTTGTTTGATCTGATCTCTATAAGATTTATGTAGATCATTGGAATCTGTATCAGCTTCAAGTACTTGCATACAAGGCCATTAGTTTAATAGATGTATGTAAGTAACATTATACACACATACAAGACTAAAGGTGTCATCTTGTTTCATAACAGTGCCTTGTTTCAAAATATTGTCTACTTGGTTCTTTATTTCTTGACGCTGTTGGGGGGCCTGCCTATATATATATATATATTCTTTATTGCACACAGATATTTACATGAAAAACAATTAGAAAGGACATATACAAAGGTGGACTTATCTCTATAAGAGATCTCTTCCAGCCAACCTTACCGGGTGTTATGAGAATTTAAAGGACGGGGGGCAAACCTATGTGTACCTAAAATTAAATAAAATACTAAATATAATATAATGTAAACTAACCTGATCTACATAAATAATACATACCGATAGTAAATAATTTAATAATATACATAATACATACCTAAAAATAGAATACTTACTATTTGTACTAAAATTAAATATATACAAATAAACTATAGCTACGTACGAATATAGGGTTGTCGTTAGAAAGTCGCAACTCATGTTTAACTGCGTGGGTAAATGTCATTGGGATGTTTTCTGAGTAAAGCACATCTCTATATTGATAAGAGAGTCTAGTTATCTCACGTTTCTCCTCATCGTTCATATGGTCAGTCTTAATTTTGTCTAGGTTCTTAAGAAGTTCAACGTCTATGTCAATGTTAGAGTTTACTTGCATTGAATTTAACTTACATTGGGAACCGGACTCTAAATCGTTGTCATAAGGTTCTAACTGGATAGGCTCTTTATTAAATACTGTGCGTTTACTGTCACTTTCGTTAATAACTGTGTATAAAAACTGTACTTTTTTAACATTAACTATTGCAGCGGGGACTTAAGACCATTGGGCCAAAGGTGTTTGTCATGTACGTACTGTCCACCCATGTAGTTAGTTTTAACTGTTATAACCTTCTCGCACCTGGGATTAACTTTAATGTTTTTAACTGGGTAGTCAAAGTGAACAGGTATGTCAGCTGTCGATATATGTAGCACTTTGTTACGTAGATCAATGATGCTATAGAGTTTTTAATAAGTCCAAACCTATAGGCCTTTGCATTTGGGGTCAAAATCGAATATCAAGAACCTATGAGTCACGTCGGTGTTGAATACAGGCGGTAAAGTTAAGTACGCCTCGTGATCATTTCGTGTGGTAGCGTGTGCTGTTTTTACCTCAAATTGCTCACGCTCGACGCAGAACATAAAAATGGTGCCATCTATTGCATCTGGTGAGACCATAGCGCGTGAGACGCCTGTGTCGATGAGGAACTTACCTCTGAACTCTGGGAGTTCGATAAAAGCAAGGTGGTCCTTGTCCTGATGGTTCAGTTTCACTAGCTCAGATGGTCTGTGGTGGCCTCCTGTAAATAATCCTGCTGGTCACTCACCTACTCATGTAGCGGGGCAGTCATACGTCATGTCCGGTTGGTAGCGGTAAGCCGCTGATTCGCCTTCATCGTAAGGCTGCTCACTTAGTACATAGTACAGCTCTTCAAACGTAAACTGTGGTGGCTTAGGCTTGTTCACTGACCGCATAGTGACGTCAGATACCTTCTGAGGTGGGTTGATCTACTGCTGTGGCATGTTGGGCTGCCTAAAGTTAAATGATGGGCGGGAGTTCTGTCGGAAGTTACATGCTTGCTGTTTTTTGGGTAACATGCTATCTACTAGCTGCTGGCGTTGTTCCGAGCTTATGTTTTTGGTTTTGGGTACATAGTTAGAATTCACAGCTAGCTGAAAAGGTTGGGAACCTGAAGGCCTAAGTGGAGGGTGGGTAAATTTAGGGGTGGACGTATCAACCTTAGCTTTCTGATGTAAATTTGAGGGTTTGGGCACATTAAATGCAAAGTGGCGTCTCCTCCTGCCTAACTGTTGAAATAGCGGACTCCAAGGTTTCCGGTTTTGCAATGCGTACAGTTATAGAGACTTGGAAGTCCAACTGGTTCACCTACTGCTCAGTAACCATATTTTCGTAATAAGATTTGTCAGTATGTTTACCTACTGAGTACAAAGCATCTAAAGTTTCACGTAATCGCTTTCCGAACGTTTCTGCGTCTTCTACCTTATAACGACGAATGCGCGATATCTCCTGCATTACTTGTATTTCGTTTCGAGTTTCACCCAATCGGCGTATGAGTGCCGCCTTTATCGCGTCCAACGTGTCTAGCCTTTTCTCGTACCTTTAGCCGCACCGCTAAACCTGTTTTTGATGAGACAAACTAACGCGAGTGACGCGGCTCCGTCAGCTGGTGTAATCATGCTAAGTACGCCTTCTACCTCGCGGATATACTGATTTAACATTTTAGGGTTTCCGTCGTACTTTGGCATAAGCTCGGAAATCATCTTGAAGTTACGGTCGTTACACTAGTTTTTCGTATGTACCTACTGAAACGCAAACTATCGTTTCGAGCCGATCTTCTTTCTTGCGTTTCTTAATTAAAATCTCTTTTGATCTTGTTCGTCTATAAAAATAGAATTTAGAAATGATTGCGAGCTTTTGACAAGAGTGAAAAGAATTGAGGAGTGTTGACCGTCGAAATAGGTGTTTTCAATATAAATATTTTAAAAGTTTTGTGATTCTTCTTGTTATTTTCAAGACCTCCTATTTTTAACTGGGGGTCTTCCGCACGGCCCGAACAAATCGGCATACTACCACTATACCCTGGACTATTGCTTACTTCGCCGATCAGCAACTGCCTGCCGCTAACCCAAAGGGAAGTGGAATTTTTGTATATATCTAATTTAAGACCCATTGGAGTTGAGCGTTACAGGTGACCAAATACCATTACTGGTGATCAAGTATTACGACCTGCCCGCGCCTTTTTGTTGTCGCTAGTCGCCAAACATTACTACTGCCCGACAAGATTCTGCTGTCGTCCTCCAAGCACAGCTGCTGGCCTGCGTGTTCTCCTGTCTTCCGTTTACTATAATAATTTTGCGTTAGATTTAAAATTTATTAAGAGTATGGTACACCCAAAGTTTTTTTACCTATAACGTTGAGGGGTAATTTCGACACTTGATCATTTAACTCGATTTACTTTTTTAGGAATTTATTAGATCATTTTATACACCCGGGGGACGATCGATCGTTACCTAACCTTTTTTTATATTTTAAAATTATGTAATGTGTTGTTTTTATATTTAGGTTATTTCCACGGTCATTCACTCTTTACACCTTTAACTTATCCACTGGTTTATATCTCTACCCAAATATTTCTAATCTTATAAAATAAAAGTATTCCATATTACCACAAAATTTATTTTCTTTCCGAAATTCATATTTAGGCAGGGAGTAAAAATTCTACGTATCATGTAGCATCTCTATTATATTATTTAACCCCTTTTAAATTCAATTATGCTGCATTAGTGGGTGTATCCGTTTTCCGGATGTTATGGTTCAAGTTTTAATACCTCAAGACCCTTACTTAATTTAATCGTGCAGTTTTCTTTGAAACGTTAGGTTTTTTTGTTTGTATGCACGGTATTTTTTTGCTTCTCTTCACACGGGTCGTTTTTTCCCCGGCTTAATGGCATTATACCTCTTTCGGATAATTGCTTACGTGTTGTTGAGTTGTTTTTGCCTGTGTATTCCCTTACGATTCCAAGAGAATTTTTAATTTAAGTAGTCAATGGCCAGACTCTAGATTTCTTTCAATCGAAAGTCGGGACAGACTTACTTTTAGTTCACGATTATTTAACGTTGGTTTAAGGGAAAAATCTTTAAGGGTTACTGTTTGGAATATTTTTACGCGTTGCTTTGCGAGGTACTCCTTAAATTTTTGGCGTACCCTGTTCACTTTTATGTGACAACGTTTCTGTATTTCGCAGTATTGATTAGATTTCTTGAGGTCTTATAACAATTTTCCATTTTTCAAACTTCTTTCATTAATCTTGCCCATGTCTTACCTCAAATGGCCTATTTTTCGGTAGAGTTGTCCCTTTAGACTCTTGCGTATCGCGTTTCAGACTTCCGGTGTTAATTTTATCCGTGAGTCAGATTTTTCACGCATCCGCCTTTACCGCTTTTGTCCACATTTTCGCTGGGGTAACCGACAATGTTTTGCAAGTGTTTTTCAGTTTTTGTCAACCCTATTGGTCTTTAATGTTTTAGTAGTTGTTTTTTTCCTCCTGTTTTCTTAAGTGACTAGTTTTAGGCTCAATACACAGCGATCCCTTAACACTAGTGTGTTGTTGGGGTTATTAAGTTTGTTCACTTTTAGATGGAGTTTTTGACGTTTGTATGTGTACGCGAATCGTGTATAAATGTATTTTTCTTCCATCGTTTCGAGCCGATCTTCTTTCTTGCGTTTCTTAATTAAAATCTCTTTTGATCTAGTTCGTCTATAAAAATAGAATTTAGAAATGATTGCGAGCTTTTGACAAGAGTGAAAACAATTGAGGAGTGTTGACCATCGGAATAGCTGTTTTCAGGATAAATATTTTAAAAGTTTTGTGATTCTTCTTGTTATTTTCAAGACCTCCTATTTTTAACTGGGGGTCTTCCGCACGGCCCGAACAAATCGGCATACTACCACTATACCCTGGACTATTGCTTACTACGCCGATCAGCAACTGCCTGCCGCTAACCCAAAGGGAAGTGGAATTTTTGTATATATCTAATTTAAGACTCATTGGAGTTGAGCGTTACAGGTGACCAAATACCATTACTGGTGATCAAATATTACGACCTGCCCGCGCCTTTTTGTTGTCGCTAGTCGCCAAACATTACTACTGCCCGACAAGATTCTGCTGTCGTCCTCCAAGCACAGCTGCTGGCCTGCGTGTTCTCCTGTCTTCCGTTTACTATAATAATTTTGCGTTAGATTTAAAATTTATTAAGAGTATGGTACACCCAAAGTTTTTTTACCTATAACGTTGAGGGGTAATTTCGACACTTGATCATTTAACTCGATTTACTTTTTTAGGAATTTATTAGATCATTTTATACACCCGGGGGGACGATCGATCGTTATCTAACCTTTTTTTATATTTTAAAATTATGTAATGTGTTGTTTTTATATTTAGGTTATTTCCACGGTCATTCACTCTTTACACCTTTAACTTATCCACTGGTTTATATCTCCACCCAAATATTTCTAATCTTATAAAATAAAAGTATTCCATATTACCACAAAATTTATTTTCTTTCCGAAATTCATATTTAGGCAGGGAGTAAAAATTCTACGTATCATGTAGCATCTCTATTATATTATTTAACCCCTTTTAAATTCAATTATGCTGCATTAGTGGGTGTATCCGTTTTCCGGATGTTATGGTTCAAGTTTTAATACCTCAAGACCCTTACTTAATTTAATCGTGCAGTTTTCTTTGAAACGTTAGGTTTTTTTGTTTGTATGCACGGTATTTTTTTGCTTCTCTTCACACGGGTCGTTTTTTCCCCGGCTTAATGGCATTATACCTCTTTCGGATAATTGCTTACGTGTTGTTGAGTTGTTTTTGCCTGTGTATTCCCTTACGATTCCAAGAGAATTTTTAATTTAAGTAGTCAATGGCCAGACTCTAGATTTCTTTCAATCGAAAGTCGGGACAGACTTACTTTTAGTTCACGATTATTTAACGTTGGTTTAAGGGAAAAATCTTTAAGGGTTACTGTTTGGAATATTTTTACGCGTTGCTTTGCGAGGTACTCCTTAAATTTTTGGCGTACCCTGTTCATTTTTATGTGACAACGTTTCTGTATTTCGCAGTATTGATTAGATTTCTTGAGGTCTTATAACAATTTTCCATTTTTCAAACTTCTTTCATTAATCTTGCCCATGTCTTACCTCAAATGGCCTATTTTTCGGTAGAGTTGTCCCTTTAGACTCTTGCGTATCGCGTTTCAGACTTCCGGTGTTAATTTTATCCGTGAGTCGGATTTTTCACGCATCCGCCTTTACCACTTTTGTCCACATTTTCGCTGGGGTAAC
Organism: Coleophora flavipennella; assembly: GCA_947284805.1. Lineage (NCBI taxonomy): Eukaryota > Metazoa > Arthropoda > Insecta > Lepidoptera > Coleophoridae > Coleophora > Coleophora flavipennella. The sequence continues at coordinate 2,454,516 of OX369302.1, forward strand.
CGACAATGTTTTGCAAGTGTTTTTCAGTTTTTGTCAACCCTATTGATCTTTAATGTTTTAGTAGTTGTTTTTTTCCTCCTGTTTTCTTAAGTGACTAGTTTTAGGCTCAATACACAGCGATCCCTTAACACTAGTGTGTTGTTGGGGTTATTAAGTTTGTTCACTTTTAGATGGAGTTTTTGACGTTTGTATGTGTACGCGAATCGTGTATAAATGTATTTTTCTTCCATCGTTTCGAGCCGATCTTCTTTCTTGCGTTTCTTAATTAAAATCTCTTTTGATCTAGTTCGTCTATAAAAATAGAATTTAGAAATGATTGCGAGCTTTTGACAAGAGTGAAAACAATTGAGGAGTGTTGACCATCGGAATAGCTGTTTTCAGGATAAATATTTTAAAAGTTTTGTGATTCTTCTTGATATTTTCAAGACCTCCTATTTTTAACTGGGGTAAGTGATTTATGCTTAGAGAAAGCTATCCATTTTTATTTAGTGCCGTTACGAACTAAATTCTTATTCATGGTTGTAGGGTCTTCCACACGGGTCTTCCGCACGGCCCGAACAAATCGGCATACTACCACTATACCCTGGACTATTGCTTACTACGCCGATCAGCAACTGCCTGCCGCTAACCCAAAGGGAAGTGGAATTTTTGTATATATCTAATTTAAGACCCATTGGAGTTGAGCGTTACTGGTGACCAAATACCATTACTGGTGATCAAGTATTACGACCTGCCCGCGCCTTTTTGTTGTCGCTAGTCACCAAACATTACTACTGCCCGACAAGATTCTGCTGTCGTCCTCCAAGCACAGCTGCTGGCCTGCTATAATAATTTTTATACTATAATAATTTTGCGTTTGATTTAAAATTTATTAAGAGTATGGTACACCCAAAGTTTTTACCTACAACGTTATGGTGTAATTCCGACACCCAATAATTAAATTCGATTTATTTTTTTAGGAATTTATTAGATCATTTTATACACCTGGGGGACGATCGATCGTTACCTAACCCTTTTTTATATTTTAAAATTATGTAATGTGTTGTTTTTATATTTAGGATATTTCCATGGTCATTCACTCTTTATACCTTTAACTTATCCTCTGGTTTATATCTTTACCCAAATATTTATAATCTTAAAAAATAAAAGTATTCCATACTACCCCAAAATTTATTTTCTTCCCGGAGTTCATATTTAGGCACTGAGTGAAAATCCTACGTATCATGTAGCATCCTGTTATATTATTTAACCCCTTTTAATTAAATTATGCTGCACTACATAATACGTACTTAGTACCTACTTAATACACGTAAACTTAAATACATAGTAAAACGAGTATCAATAGCTGTCTGTAGCGCTTATAGCGTACAGACGCCTCTAGAATTAAGCCTCTTAGGGGTTATATAGAGATTTTATCCAGAAACATTACGACACAGGAAATAGAGTAGAATAGGAACTTCAAAGTACAAAGAGCACTCACCAGGATAGCATCTGCATCTCCGCGCCGGGTCTTGTCAGGTACAGGTCTCCAAATGCTTTGGATTCCTGCGGGTTCTCGGGTTTCGCCTGGGGAGACGCCAAGGTTCTTTCGGATTGTGGGTGACTGCGATTGAGACCGCACCCTCAATTACGGGCCCTGAGTTAGTAAAGCCTTGAGTGCCACAATCCTACCGACTCACACCTGTAAGAAAATCGCATTCTAACGGGATTTTATTCAAAAATAGAATATTTTTTAATCTATTAATTATTGGTGTCTATTTATTCCAGAGACACCACTAAAAACGACAGCTTGTTTTTTTTTGTTGTGGGTAGGTCAACGTAAATATTAGAAATGTTTATATCAGCAGCAATACCGAGTCACACTCATTACACGCCGCAAAGGCGTTAATTTGTTTGCGAATTTCGATTACGATAACGAAGTGTTTATGAAGTCGATAGTGTTATTTACTGTTTTTATTATATTGTTTGTGTTTAATACGTAAGTACATATACATTTTATCCGATTTAAAATAGGTAATATATGTTAAAATCAACCATACCCATTAGGACACGAAATTGACTTTGATTTATTTACGTTTTAAATTCATTGGACCTGAAAAAACTTATCTAGCAATATATAGCTAAGTGTATACCATCCTAATAAAGCTGATAGTCATAACTAACAGATGCACTCCTTAAATTTTGCGCTTTTTTGCGGCACCCATACACATTTTTTTTATTTTCAGCATGGCTGTCGAAATAACGCAATTGCAAATTTTCGAAATTTTGTCTTCTAACAGAGGAAGTGATCGTTTGGATGAAGTTTTTTCATTTGTTATGAATAATTATGTTCGTGTACACATTTCTGAATGTTCTAAAATTAAAATCAAGGCTTTGCTGAGAGCACTATGCCAACAAATTGAAGTAAAATGGACAAAATGACAGTCATCGTGACCACTTTTTAGAAAATAATATGAATTGGTTAACAGCTCAGTTACTCCAGGAAGAACAGCAAAAACTTTTCAGGACTGTTGTAATAGAACTCACAACGAAAAATCTAAACGCTTTTGGAGTCGACCAGTCCCGAAGAAATTGCAGTGGTTAATGTATGCAACTTACGCAAAGCTGCTAAACGAGATTCTTCAGCCATTGCAAAAGAATTATCGTCTGAGTCCGGTAGTATTGGGACAGCAATAAAACAGGCCCGTATACGTCTAACCAGTGATTCTATATGTCTATAAGCTCTGGGCATGATGATAGATGCTAAATTATTTACTAATCAATACAATATAATTTGTGACAAGGTGAATAAACTGGCTAAAAACTTATTACCTTCTTGTGACCAAATACTGGAAGCAAAAAACGATGTTATCCATTGGAGAAAACTGTCACATATATACATTTGCAGAATGCAATCTTCAATCTTTAGTTGATCATACCATAGATCGTATATGTTTAACCCAAAGCGATGTGTTAAATTCTATTGAAATTTTAAAAGTTGGAGTAAAGGAGCTAACCTGTCTGATTAAGTGGGGCTGTGATGGAGCCCAACAGCAGAGATATAAACAGAAGTTCACATCTGAAAATCAGTTAGACGAAAATCTTTTCAGCGTTTTAATGGTACCTATTCAAATGGTTTTGAACACCGAAAATGAGAATACGGTTGTATGGAAAAACCCTGCCCCCTCGTCTACACGTTTCTGTAGACCTATTAAACTTAATTTCGCTAGGGAAACTACAGAACTAATTATTTATTTAATTATTTTTTGTATTTTTCACTTTTTAAATTACAAAAATAAACCAAAGTGATTTTATAAAACTATAAGAACACTTATAATAACTTATTTCAATCAAATGAGCAGGTTCCGTATCATCCGGAATTAGATCCCGTTAGAATGCGATTTCCTTTGTGCGACTGCGCGAATTATGTTTCGGCGTCAGGCGAAAGAGTTTTTAAAAAATATAAATTTATTACAAATTAGGTGTTTACTCTATGAATGCCTTGACAAGACTGGTTTTAAATGGAATTGAAATAAAAGCAACAAAATTGCAGTAAAGGCTAATTAATAACTAGGACGCTGCTTGGTCAGCGGTATCATGTCCTTGTGACATGGTAACTAGTGTCATACATTTTTTTAATCTTTCATTTTAATTTTGACCATGATATTATACATTTCATTAAACTTTAAGGGCTAATATCTTTCATGTCGATTTTTGGGAAATATCCGAAAAATATAAATATTATTTCTGAGATAACGAGTATTATGAAGCGGATTTTATTTTTAAACTGCTCGCTGTTTTATTAGCTATTAAAAAAGTAAGCATGACTAAAAATGAGCAGATTTTTCAATTTTTTTTCTATGTGACAAGTCACAAAATAAAAAAAAAATATCAAATCCCGAATATATCGGAAACTATTCATTTCCTACACCTAGTATAAGGGGCTTATTTTATTCCAAATTAACTCTACTATAACCCCTTTCAAGGAATAGGTCAAATTTCCAGTCACCCTGTATGTTTGTTTAGTATACGAGACCCGTGATCCATCAGTGGGAACTAGGGCTTCCACTCTCGAACCTATTTCGCAATCCCGAGATCGAGACGAGACTACACGGCAGACTCTCGGGATTCTCGTGATTTCGAGAGTTTCGAGACTTTAGGTTAAGTATGTATGACGCATTACTAATACAGTAGGACCTCTATTAGTCGAATACCAAGGGAGACGCCAAAAAATTCGAGTTATAGAGTTTTCGACTTATGGAGGATTTCGACTTAGGAGGATTTTGATTCGACATATAGAGGTTGAGATTCATTCGTATAAATTTTGAGTTAGAGAGGTAAAATAAATAAAAATTCAAGTTGCAGAGGTGACACACATATTTTTTTAAATAAATTAACAGTTTACGTTTCACAGCACTCATGTTTTAACAATTTAAATTGTAAACTGTTGTACAATTTGATGTGTATTGCAGTAGAACCAAACTACTTCTGACAATATTTCAGTCGTCTACAAATGACTTGCTTCGCCAAAATTCAAATGAAATGAAAAATAATAAAATTAAACACCTGACACCAATCAAGCAAACACGTGTTAACGTGAGTAATAAATTCGTGGTAAGGTACCAGCGGGTAATAAGTAAGACCTAGCTGATGGATATTTGTAATGAAATCGAAAATATTCAGTTTTATCAACAAGTTTTAATGTTAATCATTAGTTTAATACATTTTCTATAAAATAATAAACAAAAAATGCATTTTTTTTACCATAAACAAAAACAAAATTAACCTTTTATAAAACGTTACAAGTAGACCTTATTTTACTATGGTAGGCTAATAAGGCCTACTTCACCATAATTAAAATAATATATTAGTTAGTTGTTTAAATTCCTTTGGTTGTTTAAGATCATTAATCACAGTATTGTTGTTTCATCTATGTGATTATTGATCTCAAATCCCTTATTACCGGACAGGCCTTATTACCCGAAGGTACGTTATTCCTATTTATTGTATACTCCTTTGTTTTCTAAGCAACAATGGTGTACTTACATTGTCGGCAAATTCTTAAAGTTGGTAACTTATTTTTCTTAGAACTATACCGGTAATAAGTTCCAAATAATGGAGTTGTAAAGGTTGTAAAAAACATTGCTATGTTCGAGATACAGAGGTCCAATTTCATTTTTCGAGTTATAGAGGGAAAATATGTACCATTATGGCTTGCATACCACTGATTATTTCGACTAATAGAGGGTTGAGATTTCGAGTAATGGAGGTTTTGGTGTTTGAAGGGAAGGGAACAAAACATTTTTTCGAGATCTGGAGGTTTTCAACTTATCGAGGTTCGACTTAACGAGATTCTACTGTATTGCTATTTAATAAGTAAATTTTGTAAATAAATGATCAAATTCAAAAAGCAAATATTGTTTTTATTAAAAGAGAAAAATACAAGTATGGAACTATTTTTTTAAAACATAAGACATGTGATAATTTTGGTAGTATGACCTTAATACACACAAACTGTTTTATGTTTCGTCACTTAATGACGATCTAATTTTATTGCAGAAATAGCCAGCAGCTGAGAATGCTCTACGGCCTCGACACTATTAGGAGGAATTGTCAAAAGATATTCATAGCATTCTTTTAAATGTTTTTCTCTATTTCCACCATTCTCAAAAAGAGCTTTCTCAATTCTGATTACCGTATAAACAGCGTCTTCGTTACCATCCTCAGATTGAGTGGGAATTGAGGTTGTTTGCATCATTTTTTCAATTTCTCGATCCAATTCTGCTTTGGTCAAGAGAACGACGTCTTCTTCTACAGCTATCACATTCACATCATTGTCTTCCACAGCTATATCATTTTTAGTATTATTTAGACGCTTGAATATCGTTGCAAATAATGTAGCTGTGTCGAACTCTACAGGATTTTCAAAAGTATCGCAATCAGTGGTGTCTTTGAAGTACTGGTCTGGATTGCACAAAATTGCAAAAGAATAGCTTCTGGTAATCTGTATTGCTTGATTCGCTTCCTAAGAGCATTCGCTAATCTATAACTGGTTGCGTCTTCTCGAAAATCCATTTTCTTCAGGCAGAAATTTGCAATATGCCCAGAATGCGGCCTTTCTTCAGAATAAGGACGTGAATAATAAAAATAACCTCAAACAATGCTCACAATATTTCACCCAAAAATGTGTTAAATTGTCGATCTTTTGTTCAAAGAAAGCGTAAATAAATAATGCGAGTATTGATTAATGTTAGTTAGCTTAACATTCAATTTTTTTGTAAGTGAATCTCAATGGCAAACTCGAACATGCAGTTCAGCTAAAACGACACATTAAAAAAACGGCACTCATTATAAGTACATTTAATACTAACTCGTATACTTATCCAGTTATCTAGCACACATAAGTAGGATTAAGTTCGATTGAATTTGATAATAAAACAACAAATTAAATGACTTTCTACGCTCACCTTTCTCGCCTCGACAATATCGCTCAGCTGTTTTTTTATTTATTTCTGGCCTGGATGAAGACTAGTGTTTCCAGTACACAATCGCAAAATTATACCAAATCAAAACCGTAAAAAAATAAGTTTTTTTGTAATTAAACCAGGACTACAAAAACATTATTTTGCTTCGTATTTTACATTTATACGTTAAGATTTTTCCGAACTTAAAACATACAGACCTAAATAGATAGAAAAGAGTCAATGGGTTTTGTAATTTGATAGCACTTAAATTTCTTGTCCTATTTCTTTTTGAAAGGTATGAAAAGGACAGGAAATAGGAATAGAATAAAATATGTTAAGTCCTGTAATTTTTGTTGCAATTCCAAATTGACGCAAGTCGCCAAAGACAACAATTTCAAATCTTAGACAAAAACACAAATTTTGTGCTTCTCTGTTTGTTACGTGTATCTTAAAATTTACACTTTATTATATAACTACCTATTAACACGCAAAACTTTATAGGAAATATAACCTACTTAGCGTTTGAATTACTCTCGAAAATCTCGAAAATCCCGAGACTGGAAGTGAAAAATCTCGGGACTAAATATCGCTCGAGACTCTCGGGAAATCGAGACTCTCGAATCTCGGGATGGAAGCCCTAGTGGGAACATTATTGGCTATTTATGTATTGTGGTGTGCACTGTGCAGTGAAGGCGACGACGCCCCTGTGGACGGCGGGGCTGGCGTGGGCGCTGTTCGGCGAGCGGCAGCCGGCGCGCGTTCAGGCGGCGCTGCTGGTGCTGGCGGGCGGCGTGGCAGTGGCTTCTCTTACGGAGCTGAGCTTCGACGCGCGCGGGCTGGCAGCCGCGCTCGCCGCCGCTGCGCTGCTGTCGCTGCAGCACCTCTACTCCAAGCGCTTCCTGCGCGACTCCTCCCTGCACCCGCTGCGTCTATTGCAGGTGATGCATCTCTTCTACAGCTAACAGCCTGAGGTGCATTCATTGCATTTTAGGGTTCCGTGGGCAAATTAGGGTCACATATGATATAGTATCGCCATGTCCGTCTGTCCGTGGGTTTATCACAGCCGTATTACTCAAAAACAGCTACAAGGCTGAAATTTGGTATGGTGAAAATACAAACCTGGAACGCTTATAAACATTTAAAGAATAAAATATCTAAGTACTTAAATATTTTTTAGGGTATCTGCCTCACCTAATACTACACTGATCGCAAAGAAAACGGGTCGGTTATAAAAATGCGATATGTTTTAAAATATTTGAGCAATCCTTTCAAAATAAAAACTAAATTAAAGTTTATTTCATTACTAATAAATGCAGAAGTAAAACCACCATTTGTTTTAATTGTTTCTGTTCTGTCATATGAATTGGGCATTTCTTGTGCAATTCATTATTTTGCTCAAATTCAGTAAAAAAATGACACTAAATGTTTTCAATTTTCCTTTGCCCTCGCAACTTGTCCGTCCGGCTTTGCTCTCTGGCTCGGAGGAAGGAGCCATGTGCAGAGCCGAAGGTTGCTAGAAGAGGCGCAACGTGGGGGAGGCCTACATCCATGTAGACATGTTATCGAGGACACAGTTCACTGTGCCGTTCCGCCGGCGGTATAGGTGCTGATGAAAGTTTGTTTGGCAGCTGCTGTCATGCCTGGCGTTGGCGCTGTTCGTGCCGGTGTGGTGGTGGGCGGATGGCAGTGCGCTGGCCGCGCTGGCCGCCGCGACGCCGAAAACGCGCGCGCTGCTCGCGGCGGACGGTGCGTTGGCGTGGCTGCAGGCCGTGCTCGCGTTCAGCGTGCTGGCGCGTGTGTCGCCGCTCACGTACGCCGTGGCGTCCACCGCCAAGCGCGCCGCCGTCGTGCTGGCCTCGCTGCTAGTGCTGCGCAACCCTGCGCCGCCGCTCAACGTGGCCGGCATGGCGCTTGCGCTGCTCGGCGTGTTCGCCTACAACCGCGCTCGCCTGCACGCGCCGCCCCCCCCGCGCCCTCTGCTACCTGTGTGACGCACGCTTGCGCACGATTCGCGCGATGCGTTAAAAATTTAACAGTCCTAGTGAATTGTTTGCTTGTAAAGGAAAAAATATGTTTTTGTAAATAATGATAACACTATTTATTAATAAAGTACTAAGACAAAGTGGATTGTATATAGTTAGTCAAATTTATTTTTGCATTATTATATGTATAGATTATTATAAAAATGTTTTTATACTATAGATATACATGAGTTTTTAAATAAATAGATGAATAATAGGACTGCGTTTTTACGGTTCCGTACCTATTAAAAACTATTCCGTTCCATTTAGTAAAACGCGACCCTATTACTAAGACACTGCTGTCCGTACGTCTGTCACCGGGCTATATTTCATGAACCGTAATAGGTAGACAGTTGATGTATTTCTGTTGCCGCTATAACAACAAATACTATAAATTAGAAAAAGTGAAAAAATAAGGGAGGGTATCCATACAAAAAACGTGTTTTTTTTAAACGAAAAGAAACTAGCGCCATTTAGTATGATGGTACGGAACGATTTGTGTGCGGTTCTGGCTCGCACTTGGCCGGTTTTTTATATTCAATGATTCATAACACCTAACTTAAAAATATCCTTGGCTTGTGATCTCGATGCCTGACTCAAAGATTTACCCTCGACTCGTAATTATATAATATAGCTGATAGATAATAATAATTAAGGGCTGACCCCTCTATCCATGCCTCCATAGAATTGGCAAGCGCCCGCACTTAGTACTTCTCTACTGAGCGAGATTCCATATGGAAAGACAAACAGCTACACGGTAGCACACCTCGGTCACTGGCGATCAAATGTATGAAACAAACGCGTTCCTACGCACACAGTCTAAGCTCGTCTGCGTACCATGCTTGTGTGAGTAAGATAAGACTTGCTAGGGTTGCCGCTATTTTGCCTTAATTTCTTCGTAGTGCGTTCGCTAGTCGGGAACGCAATGTGCGGCAATATGAGATGACCTTGTAATAGCAACGTCAAATTAATTTTGTGTGCTGGTAATTAATTATAAACAAAAATGTTTTGAATTATATTTTCTGAGATTATTATTATAAACTATTTTATTTTTAATAAGTAGCATTATTTACCTAATTATCCTACTAATATTATAAACGTGAAAGTTTGTGAGTACGTGAGGATGTGTGAGAAAAAGATGAAGTCGTTTATTATAGGCTTTCTCATTATAATGTAATCGGATCAGTAGATTTTACGCGTTGCGTGCACAGATAGACAGAGAGACAGACAGACGGACAGACAGACAAAAATTCCAAAAGTTAATGATTTGACATCTACGTCGATAGTAATTTTCATTCAGCCCACTAAGAATAAAAAAAAGCAGTAGCGAAGTCAAATTTGTACAATTAAATGTACAAATTCGGCTTCGCTACTGTTTTATTATTTGTATGTATAGATATGAGAAATTATAGTAATTTATAAGGCAATTTAGATTCATAGAGGCATTCTAAGGCCCGATCGTCCTAATTCAGGGCAGGCTCGAGCCCCTCGGTGGGGACGTATATGAGCTAATATGATGATTTATTTTTAAATTGAATATATAACTTAATATTTTGTAAATATTTCAAGCGTCTACCTGTTGCCGTTATCAATTTAGGCAAAAAAGAGCAAAAATATCACGTTTGTTGTACGGTTTTGACTTTTGACCGCGCGCCGCCGCCGCCGTACAATTTTGTAAGGAAATTCAGACCACCAAAATATTACGTAAGTTCAAAACGTGATTTTGTGCCCGCTTCCATCTTCGGCATCATCGTACTTACCATCAGGAGAGATGATGCCAAGGGCAATTGAGAATAAAAAAATAATTTATTAATATACAGAGAAAGCGTCGGTGGCTCAACCGGTAACGACTCGGCCCATCTAACCAGAGGTACCGGGTTCAAATCTGGACGGCCAATGTACCAATGAGTTTTTCAAAAACTTACGTACATACTTACCGATTGCTTTAACGGTGAAGGAAAACATCGTGAGGAAACCTACACACGCCTGCGAAGAAACTCGAAGGTTGTGTGTGAAGTCGACCAACCCGCACTGGGCCCGCGTGGTCGACTAAGGCCTAATCGCCCTGATTCAGGGTAGGCTCGAGCCCCTCGGTGGGGACGTATATGAGCTGTAATGATGATACAGAGAAATCCTCCAATGAATGTTTTTATACCTATAGATATTGTGTTGTTTTCAGAGTGATCTGATAGGTTTAGGTATAAAAGGGATATGGTAAAAGAAATACTGAACTTAAGTACCTATTGTAAGTTTGTTTTCTACTAAAACGTAAAACACTTTAAAAATAACTGGGTATACTTGCCTTGATTCATCCAATGGGAATCTGTAGAACTTTCTTTTAGTTTTGTCGTTTATAGATCTTAAACAACCGTACGCAGCACAACAGACGCCCATTACAAAAGTATTTGTGAATATTTTTAGTGGCCTCCGCTCTGTGCACCGCGTCGTCGCGTCCTTGCCAGCCGGTAACTGAGCGCGGGTGGGCGGCACTTAACGGGAGGCTGGGAGTGACCATACTGTACGCTAGTACTCTTTATAATACTGTGACGGTAGGTTCTTCAAGGCCCTTTGTGGAGGTTCAAAACGGGCCGATGCGATGACGTGTGTTGATGTGGATTCCTTTGTGGTGCATAAAAATTCAAATGTTGTATTAAAACCTGGTGACAGAGTGTGGGTACTCAAAGAAATGTCCAAGCTGCAGGATAAGTCTCGACCCAACACCACACGATTCATCTGTACAAAAACATTCATTGGAGGATTTCTTTGTAGAATCTGAAGATGTGGTGAGCTTTATACTGAAAAGGCCAGTGTCCGTTGATGTTTTCACCAGGCTACCCACAGATTTGGATAGAAGGATCCGCCCGTCCCAATATTATGCTCAGATCACAGATTACTAAATAGTTATGCTCAGATTGTCTTCATACAAGCAAAAAGTAGCGCCATCTAACATTTCTCGTACGTATTAGTATGAGCGTGAGTTGACGTCAGTGCCGCGATGCATTAGGTCTGACGATGTAACCTTGTACGCACGACTCGTATTTTTTTAATTAAAATTTTCAAGTAAGTTTAGTACAGGCGAAAACGACATGTATTTCAAGGTATACAAATAAAATACAGTTCTTATATTATAAATCAAACAATTATATTTTTGGTATCAATATCAGTACAAATACAAAATCATGGATAAGATTTATCTTTCATTAGGACAAAAAGACGATCGCGTGGGCACAATTTTTCTTTAATTTTTTTAAACTACTTATTGGTTTCTATTACACTGCCTTTAAGGGTGAGTGTTGCATTAGCCGTAAGCGGGTATAGTTTTCTCGCTAGGGGGGCCGCTTAAAGTTGCTTTATTTTTATGATTTGTTAAGCGGCAAAAGAAATAAACACTGCTCGCGCACCACTCACCCTCAAAGACCATGTCCACCCGGCTCAAAGATATCGTCGACATACAAATAAAACGTTCCACACTCGATGTAACGATGAAAACGATGGACAAACGTGTGAAAACGTGTGGCGCTGCGTAACGTTCAAGGGTACCTAGTACCATTTTTTCAGAAACCCCCTGTGTACGTGCCGCCAAAGTGGAAACCACACACGGTTTTCATCTCGGAGCCGGCGTGTACTTACGCCCTATTCGCCAAATTCCAGCTGCTTCTGGCCGTAATTGTGGTTCTTCCGTCCATCGAGTAAAGATGGACACCCTCAAAGACAGTCATAAAAACTATGTCCACGTGGGCGAAGCTGTGGGGTGTATTAAAAATTAAATTTAAGAAACCTCCGACAATAACCTCTAAAAAGTAAAAAAATAATATGTATTGGCCATTTGAGTTTATTTTAAGTAGTAATATTTTAATCCTAATATTTATTTTAGGCCTAATCGCCCTGATTCAGGGTAGGCTCGAGCCCCTCGGTGGGGACGTATATGAGCTGTAATGATGATGATGATTTAAATCCCCGAGTCGTCGCGTAGCCCCCTACGCTAAGTTGTGAAATAATTAGTAATTAGCTGTAGTAAAGTAAATCAGTTGTATTCTGTTTTTATTTTATTTACGTAGCGGTCCCCCTACGCGACGACTCTTGGATCAAAATATAACTACTTAAATTAAACTCAAAGGGCCAATACATATTATTTTTTTACTTTTTAGAGGTTTTGTCGGGGGTTCTTTAAATTTTTAATTTAATTTTTATTTCGTGCTTTTTATACTTTACATACCATAGAAACTCTATCCCCACATTCACACAAATAGTTTCCGGGACGAAACACGACGTTACGACACGAAATCTAGCCTATTTTGAATCGATCAAACCTGTGGAAGTTTCTCACCTCCCTTGTTTGAAGCTGCAAATAAATGTGTTATATTATAACTATATTAAACTTCAAATCAATTGGACCTGTGGAAGTTTTTCACTTTTATTTACCTCTGCTTCAGCAGATTCCAGGAGATGCTGCTGCATCAGGTCAAGGTTACTGTATTATATCTAACACCTATTGATTGGACTATTCAACTATTAAACTTCAAATCAATTGAACCTGTGGAAGTTTTTCACTTTTTTTACGTCTGCTTCAGCAGATTCCGGGAGATGCTACAGCATCAGATCAAGGTTACCGTATTATATCTAACACCTATTCATTGAGACTATTCTAATGGGCCCAAACACGATACTTCTACTGTAAGTTGGCGAGAAGTTGGGTATCGTGCTTCAGCATCAGGTCACGGTTACCATGGTTTTGCAATAGGGCACAAAATCTTAAAGCGATCAGACCTGTATAAGTTGCCCAGATCCCTGCATCACCTAGATAAGAGCTGATGATCTTCAAATGGCTGAACAGATCTTCGTCAATTATAGCTAAGAATCACCGCAGTACGTGTGTGGGGTCTGGTGATGTAGTTTACTACTACCGAACGTATATTCTTTGATAAATCGATCGTTTGACATCACGCGTTCGTTCTAAAGAAAAAAACATTTCATTCATTAACGTCGCTGGACCACATTCGCCAAAGCAGTGGTATATGTGTGGCCGGCCGGACATTTACCAGTCACCACTAATTAACCGTAACATATACATATAAAAATGTTATTTCATAAATTATGTGATTTTTTTTGAAGTCGGTTTTTAGTTTTTTTTTTTAACTTTTTGCTAGAATATGTGGAGTCGGCCGCGAGCTTGCTGAACGTGAAGCCGGTTGAACGTAAAACTGTCAAAGCTGACTCTTTGAACCTACTTCTTTCTTAAGGCTGAAACGAAATGTTTATTGATTTGATTTAAAAAACGATTTATTGGTTTTCGCTCGATACTTTTTATTTTGTAAAACTTTAATGGATTTTTCTCTTACATTACATTACTTAGGCAGTAAGAAAATAAAGGTATTGACAAAATGGCTAGAAAACATTCCTAAATTGTTTCCTAAGCTCGCAATAAACGAAAATGTGCATTTACGCCCGAAGCGAAGTACATATATTAGTACTAACATACAGTATGCACACTCCCTGCCGCTCTCTAGATTGCGACCTCACCCCCTTCGTCACCCATATTGATACAGATTGGTTACAGTTTAGTTCTCGAATGTATGGGATTTCGCCGTGATTTTGTTTGCTCCGTCTCTTGTTTTTAGAAATGTCATTTCACGACCATTTGTATGCAGTGTCCGGGGTGTGCCCGAAGTAAAGGAACGTGAGTCGCGTTAAGACACTCGTCACGCGAAATTCAACTGTAAAGCTGATTTCATAAGATTAATTATCTGGCTGTTCGCCAGTGCCGCGCGGGCAACGGTCAGGTAACGATCATAGCTTACAGAATCGCTTATCGTAGAACAGATGGCCGTTGGGGTAGTAAAGTTCTGGTGGCATCCGTGGACTGGAAGACGTAGTGTAGGAAGACCTACCATTCGGTAGACCGACGACCTATTGAAGGTCGCGGGAAGCCGTTGGATGCGGGCAGCGCAGGACCGATCGTCATGGAAATCCTTAGGGCAGACGCTGAAAACATGATGAAATTTAATGCATTTTGCACAAAGAATAGAAAATCTTTCGTATTCTTTGCGTCTCCGTTAGGTATCCAGAAGCTATACTATACGCAATATTCTTTTATATGTAACTAAATTGTATGCCAATTTGTTAATTTGTACTGTACCTGTATAAAATGTATTGTGTGTGCTGGGTGAAATCCTAAATAAATGCTGATCTGTCTATCTATCTATGTATATACCGAGTCAGTTACCGCATCACATTTTTAACTGCCACTCCCAAGTACCTACCTTATATTAATTACATGGTTGGCGTGCAAAGTTAATCGAAACAGTAGTTTGCTTTAATAAAATCTGTAAAAAATTAAACGTGGTGGTGGGTGAGTGAGGCAGAAATGGATAGAGTAATAATACTCGTTGCTTTAATTGTAAGATATTTGGGTTTAATTCATTTTGTTTTTAGTCAAAAGTGTAATGGTTTTTCTGTGAATTTTAGTCATTTATAAGCTATAAAAGATTGATTCTACATATCTATTTTACTTACCTTCTATGATCTTAACTCATATTATAAATGTGTAAGCGTTTTTATTTATTCCTATCGTTCACGTTGCAATTAGAGCAACTGATCCACGTGAGTTGTTGCTCAGAGATTGTTGTGGGTGAGTAGTGACATAGGCTAATATTTATTTAGTTGAAATAGTAAGTCTCAACATAATTAATGGGGGATCTGGATTTTTTTTGTTTTGTTTTTATTCTTTTCACGTTACAACAGAATTTGCACGGAGTAAGTTGACAGGCTGGGAAGCGATATAGTACTAATTATCACAGTTCCGGTATAGTTTGTGCACGGAGCAAGTTGACAGGCTGGGAAGCGATATAGTACTAATTATCACAGCTCGGCATAGTTTGTGCACGGAGCAAGTTGACAGGCTGGGAAGAGATATAGTACTAATTATCACAGCTGGGCATAGTTTGTGTACGGAGCAAGTTGACAGGCTGGGAAGCGATATAGTACTATTCATCACAGCTGGGCATAGTTTGTGTACGGAGCAAGTTGACAGGCTGGGAAGAGATATAGTACTAATTATCACAGCTTGGCATAGTTTGTGCACGGAGCAAGTTGACAGGCTGGGAAGCGATATAGTACTATTTATCACAGCTGGGCATAGTTTGTGTACGGAGCAAGTTGACAGGCTGGGAAGCGATATAGTACTAATTATCACAGCTCGGCATAGTTTGTGTACGGAGCAAGTTGACAGGCTGGGAAGAGATATAGTACTAATTATCACAGCTGGGCATAGTTTGTGTACGGAGCAAGTTGACAGGCTGGGGAGCGATATAGTACTATTTATCACAGCTGGGCATAGTTTGTGTACGGAGCAAGTTGACAGGCTGGGAAGAGATATAGTACTAATTATCACAGCTTGGCATAGTTTGTGCACGGAGCAAGTTGACAGGCTGGGAAGCGATATAGTACTAATTATCACAGCTGGGCATAGTTTGTGTACGGAGAAAGTTGACAGGCTGGGAAGAGATATAGCACTAATTATCACAGCTCGGCATAGTTTGTGTACGGAGCAAGTTGACAGGCTGGGAAGCGATATAGTACTAATTATCACAGCTCGGCATAGTTTGTGTACGGAGCAAGTTGACAGGCTGGTAAGAGATATAGTACTAATTATCACAGCTCGGCATAGTTTGTGCACGGAGCAAGTTGACAGGCTGGGAAGCGATATAGTACTAATTATCACAGCTGGGCATAGTTTGTGTACGGAGAAAGTTGACAGGCTGGGAAGAGATATAGTACTAATTATCACAGCTCGGCATAGTTTGTGTACGGAGCAAGTTGACAGGCTGGGAAGAGATATAGTACTATTTATCACAGCTCGGCATAGTTTGTGTACGGAGCAAGTTGACAGGCTGGGAAGCGATATAGTACTAATTATCACAGTTCCGGTATAGTTTGTGCACGGAGCAAGTTGACAGGCTGGGAAGCTATATAGTACTAATTACCACAGCTCGGCATAGTTTGTGCACGGAGCAAGTTGACAGGCTGGGAAGAGATATAGTACTAATTATCACAGCTGGGCATAGTTTGTGTACGGAGCAAGTTGACAGGCTGAGAAGCGATATAGTACTATTTATCACAGCTGGGCATAGTTTGTGTACGGAGCAAGTTGACAGGCTGGGAAGCGATATAGTACTAATTATCACAGCTCGGCATAGTTTGTGTACGGAGCAAGTTGACAGGCTGGGAAGAGATATAGTACTAATTATCACAGCTGGGCATAGTTTGTGTACGGAGCAAGTTGACAGGCTGGGAAGCGATATAGTACTATTTATCACAGCTGGGCATAGTTTGTGTACGGAGCAAGTTGACAGGCTGGGAAGAGATATAGTACTAATTATCACAGCTTGGCATAGTTTGTGCACGGAGCAAGTTGACAGGCTGGGAAGCGATATAGTACTAATTATCACAG
Source organism: Coleophora flavipennella (assembly GCA_947284805.1). Taxonomy (NCBI): domain Eukaryota; kingdom Metazoa; phylum Arthropoda; class Insecta; order Lepidoptera; family Coleophoridae; genus Coleophora; species Coleophora flavipennella. Next base: position 2,471,429 of record OX369302.1, read on the forward strand.
CTGGGCATAGTTTGTGTACGGAGAAAGTTGACAGGCTGGGAAGAGATATAGTACTAATTATCACAGCTCGGCATAGTTTGTGTACGGAGCAAGTTGACAGGCTGGGAAGCGATATAGTACTAATTATCACAGCTCGGCATAGTTTGTGTACGGAGCAAGTTGACAGGCTGGGAAGAGATATAGTACTAATTATCACAGCTTGGCATAGTTTGTGCACGGAGCAAGTTGACAGGCTGGGAAGCGATATAGTACTAATTATCACAGCTGGGCATAGTTTGTGTACGGAGAAAGTTGACAGGCTGGGAAAAGATATAGTACTAATTATCACAGCTCGGCATAGTTTGTGTACGGAGCAAGTTGACAGGCTGGGAAGAGATATAGTACTAATTATCACAGCTCGGCATAGTTTGTGTACGGAGCAAGTTGACAGGCTGGGAAGCGATATAGTACTAATTATCACAGCTCGGCATAGTTTGTGCACGGAGCAAGTGGACAGGATGGGAAGCGATATACTCGCAGTACTGATTAACACAGCTCGGCATAGTTTCCGAATGATCTGAAAAAAAAACTCATTGCCATGTTCACGAGCGGCTTGCGGCTCGCGCACCTCCCACCCTCGAAAATGTTCAATAATTGTGAATAATCAACCCTTTATGGCCATAAATTACAAGTACAAAGTTAAATGCTTACTTTTATCCCCGTTATGCATTAATTTATATTTAATACCTAGCTACATATGTATAATTATGTTTTATTTTAGAGTATATTGTTGACCTATGAAGCAGCAACAGAGGATGAAAAACAGTATAATCACATTGCGGTAAGAATCCATTTGTATATTAATAGAATTTACAGCTGCACGCAGGAAGACCTCATGACAGCGGCTGATAATGCTGTTAACGTGGCCAAATTCTGGGCTGCTACAGTGTAGTATCTGCCATCGACACGCTAAGAAGAAGAATAGAATTGATGAAATCTAATGCAGGTCCGTTCGGCCGTTCTACCCAACCGATTTGCTTTTTTTTTAAATGAAAGATATTGAAATATTGATACACAGATTTGTCATCAAGCACTGCAAAATCACTTAATTTTCGCCCTTCACAAGTTATTATACCTAAACGTGATTTTCGTAGCTTTCTTTGTCAATATCTAATTTAAGTACGTGGTTCGTTTTGGTCTGAGAACACTCGCTAAAACGAGTTTTGTGATATTTCCCACTTAAATTGGTTGAGTTGGAGGGTGAAGCTAGGTGTGAACATTTAACGCTCACATTCTCGCACACTGCGCACCATCGATGGCTAGCCACTCGTGGCTCACTCACCGATGCTGTTAATATCCACAGTAAATAAAATGCTGCGGAGCGGCGCGGGTTCTCCTCGTTTATTTTAAATTTATTTATTTTAATAGTAACGTCACAGTTTAACCAACCCATACAGTCGTCTAATAAAGACGTCTAGACAAGGCAATCGTGCGGGGGTTGAAGAGCAAGACCGGGGAGGTCTAGCCCCACGTTCCATAATCAAATCTCGGGATTCTTCATACATTCAGGCGATACAAGGAGCAGCAGCCCAGTTACTGGTCAAAGTAATATTTGCTCGATTTATGTCCCCGGGACAGAGGGAGGCTCATCGAAGCGCAAGCAGTAACACCGCGCAACTTAATCTACAAAAGTCCTCAACAGTCTCTGCTACCAGCCTATCTGGAACCAGAAGGGAAGGGATTTGACAAATCACTACAGGGCACCTACCCCGACTGCTCCGACAGGCACTTAAAACTAAATTCGTACTATGTCCAATGTCTCAACCTAAAAACAGACATTTTCATACTAAGTCCAAATGACTTAGTGAGCTTAACGACCTTACCCCGGTTGCTGTAGACTGGCTACAGAACTTAGATAAAGATATTTAACTTTACAACGCAGTTTCCTTTAGAAAGACCGTACGATAATAACAATAATAATGACACTCGGACATTATACGAAGGCCCCTACAAATAGGTAAACAAATATACAAATAATGGGCCGGATGCCTCAATTATTTGGTCAAATGCCCTCACCTGATAGTAAGTGATGATGATGCGGCAAGACTTAGGTAAAATGGTGGTAGCAAGCCAGACGGACTTAGAAAATGTCCTTCCACCAACCAAAACAAACCAAAATATAAAGTTAAACTTCGCCGGGAATCGAACCCGTGACCTCCTGATGAGAAGCGAATGGACTTAACCATTACTCCACGGGGGCGGTTGAAAATCAGCCTTTTCACGATATTATGACTAAGCGTTAGTCAATCATAAAATGGCGGCAGATCACGATGTGGCTCGGCGCATCACGATCTGCCTGATTTTACGAAAACGGCCGCCGCGCCGACATATCCAAGCTCACACGGACGATTGTTGAAAATTTTAAAAAATTCTGGTGGAGTAAGATACTGGTGGAGAAGATACTGGTAGAGTAAGATACTGGTGGATTAAGATACTGGTAGAGTAAGATACTGGTGTAGTTAGATACTGGTAGAGTAAGATACTGGTGGAGTAAGATACTGGTAGAGTAAGATACTGGTGGAGTAAGATACTGGTAGATTCAGATACAGGTGGAGTAAGATACTGATGGAGTAAGATACTAGTGAAATAAAATACTAGTGGAGTAAGATACTGGTGGAGTAAGATACTGGTGGAATAAGATACTGATGGAGCAAGATTCTGGTGGAGTAAGATACTGGTGGAGTATGATACTGATGGATTAAGATACTGGTGGAGTACGATACTGGATGAGTAAGATACTGGTGGAGTAAGATACTGGTGGAGGAAAATACTGATGGAGTAAAACTGCTCTCAACTGTTTCCATTGTGCTAGCTAAACTCTTGCGCGTTCCCTGTTACCGTGGAAGCGCGGCTGCACTCCATGTATATTTAGTGTTTAATTGTTTTGCACTTTAATTAATAAAATTTATTGCTTTTTGCATTTTTTAAACAGAGAAGAAGTTTGGTAAGATTTCTTATCTATTATTGTACGTATTTCTTAGAAAGTTTATATTTGTTTGTATAGTTAAAGTACTTGCCCGTACGGATGTATATTGGTCCACTTTCCGTACAGTATAAATAAACAGTCCGTACGTAGGTTCTGATCTACCTAACGATTACTATCATTCCTGTCCATGGAATTGTCCTGTCCGTGATTATGGGTCGGTCCCAGTAGAGCTTGGTGCGGTCGTTCTCAAGTACCAGCTCCAGCGTGTACTTGTAATATGGCAACCGCCAAGATATGAAGCCATACTTTAGAGCGATCTCTTGGCGTAGGATCCTGGCAGCTTGGTTATGCCTGTGCAAATACTCAGTGTTGGCAAGCATGGAGCTACCGGAGGTTATATGATGCAAGGTCTCCCCTGGTTGACAGCACAGCCCGACAGACATCCACGGTGCCGTCTTTTATTAAAGACCTCCTATAGTTGTTCGTGTTGACCACCTGATCCTGTATTGTACAAAAAAACTCATCACTGACGCAAAAAGTTCGCCGAAGCGCAGCCAGTGCAAGGAGGCCTTTTGATCTACGAAGGATCCACAAAGGGCCTTGAAGAACCTACCGTGCAGCTCTTTGTCTTTCCAGATGGCCTTTCGCTCAGTAGTGCTAAGTACAACCGGTGTCTGCCAGTTCTCTTGGGCCATGGATAGAGGGGTTAGTCCTTTATCACAGGCTATGACAACTCTATGCAAGTCACTATCGACTTTCGTCAGGAAGTGCTTCGGAGGCTGCATATCTCGCGGTTGTGCATTTGTTTGGCACTTAGAAGGCCACGACCGCTACTCTTCCGTGGGATATACAGCCTCATCACTGACGACCTCTGGTGATGCATCCTATGGAGTGTCATAGTAGTGCGGACTTTTCGATCCAGGGCGTCCAGTTCGGTCTGTTACCATCTGAGTATGCCGAAGTTGTACAAAAGAACAGCTTAAACTAAACAAAACAGTAATATTTAATAGCTATTTTTTTACATTTTCATTATTTTTAGAAATGTTTTAGCTAAACAGTCCTGAAAATGTACAAACAGATCTTGTTGCTCAGTAAATTAGCTCATACTCGTATTTATAGTGCAATCAGTAGTAGGCTCGGCACGCAACCACCCGCTCCCCACTTGCTCACCGATTGTCTTCTAATGCACTGTATAGGCAGGTGAAGGACTACTGGGAAGCTTGGCCTCGGTGAACGCATAGTTTTTATATTAATATACATACAGGTCGAGCCGGGTGCTATCACTAGATGGCAGTCGTAAAGCCGTGTCAGATTGGTTGTAGGGCTCGTGGCTTACCCCACTGTCAGAAGTTCTTCAAGCCGCCTACTATCTCTTACCCCGGGCTATAAGGAACCACCATACAAAATTTCATCAAAATCGGCCTGGTAGTTTTTGCGTGATGCGCGAACATACAGACAGACAGACAGACAAAAATTCCAAAAGTTGTTGTTTTGGCCTCTATATCGTTAGTAATGTCCACCACAGTTATTATTTTCCAAAAATATTTCATGTACAGACGCGGCCCCGTTACAATTTTATTATATTATAGATAGATACGGAATGCAAATATAAACCAAAAATAAGCTTGGTCATATTGGCCTAAAGCGTCAAGTTGAGCTATGCGGGAGTGAAAGGTTGTCAAAACACTAATTTCCCTTTATATCTCTCAAAATATCTCAGCAACGTGGCGCTTTCTAAATATCTATTTATATTTTCGGTTTGTATTTACATTATTCTCTATCGAAAAATATGGGTGCGATCGTGCGCCGAAAGAAAGTGCAAAAAAAATACCTGAGCACATATAATGTCAATTGTCACTACGACAAAAAGGACATTGCCCTTTAGTGTACAAAAATTAAATAATTTAATTGTAATGCAGCTATCACCCCAAATATCATCCAGCTCAGGTACGGCCCTAGTCGACCACTTGGGCCCAGTGCGGGTTGGTTAACTATCTCTATAGGCGGCTTGAATAACTTCTGACAGTGGGGTTAGCCACGAGCCCTACAACCTCCACCAACCCGGCCCTGGCCCCCGTGTGTGGAGTATTGGCAAGAGACCCATGCCCCAGCAATCTAAATATATATAACTCAAAGGTGACTGACTGACTGACATAGTGATCTATCAACGCACAGCCCAAACCACTGGACGGATCGGGCTGAAATTTGGGATGCAGGTAGATGTTATGACGTAGACATCCGCTAAGAAAGGATTTTGGGAAATTCCACGGGAACCGCAAAAATTGGGATCTGCGCGGGCGAAGCTGCGGGCATCCACTAGTACTAATATATATACTTTGCCCCAGCAGTGGCGACTTTCGTGGGTTGATAACGACGATACAGTTTCCCGAGGGCGGCAACATGCTCACAGCGCGACCACTCTTGGTTTGAAGTTCCTGAAGTTTAATAGATGATGCTTTCCTACTCTACTCACCTAGTCTATTATTTTTTTTAACAGAGAAGGCGTCAATCAAGGTCTGCAAATCGACTACTTTTTGTTCCCCAAGTAAGATTTTTTTCTCAAGTTTTTTAACTTCCTATGTTTTAATCACACAGAATTGGTGTAAGTCCCGTTAACTGGGGCTTCTACTCAGCATACTGAACAATTTTCCCAAAGGAACCCTGAATCAATTCTCCAAAAAAAATATTAAAAGCCTCTATATAAAAAAAATACGAAATTGGTCGATCAGCTGATCGATTTGTATGAAGAGTTATTTTTTGCGATTTCAGCAAAGTCACAGAAGAAAAGTTACTCAGTACGATGAGAGAAGCCTAGTATAATAATTTTGTTTCACCTGCTGGGTAGTAAGTTGAATATCAACGTGTGGACAACTAGAGGTGGTATGTGTTGGAGTTTGATGGGGGTTATGATTATTGGACGGTTACTAAAGTAATGGATGCTATTGGGATGATGTGGTTTGTGGTTCGAATGCGTTTTCGAATTTCAATTTCATATGTACTTTTATCCGACGCTCTTACGGTGAAGGGAAACATCGTGAGGTAACCTGCGCACGCCTGCGAAGAAACTCAAAGGTGAAGTTAACCAACCCGCACTGGGCCCGAGTGGTCGACTAAGGCCGTACCTGAGCTGGATGATATTTGGGGTGATAGCTGCATTACAATTAAATTATTTAATTTTTGTACACTAAAGGGCAATGTCCTTTTTGTCGTAGTGACAATTGACATTATATGTGCTCAGGTATTTTTTTGCACTTTCTTTCGGCGCACGATCGAACCCATATTTTTCGATAGAGAATAATGTTAATACAAACCGAAAATATAAATAGATATTTGGAAAGCGCCACGTTGCTGAGATATTTTGAGAGATATAAAGGGAAATTAGTGTTTTGACAACCTTTCACTCCCGCACAGCTCAACTTGACGCTTTAGGCCAATATGACCAAGTTTATTTTTGGTTTATATTTGCATTCCGTATTAAAAATATTATTTAAACCGTGCGCCGAAAGATTTTTAAAAAATGTATGTACGTACGTAGTGTCACTTTGCCACGTTCCTATACGAAAATGTTCCCCTTTCCCGTCTACTGAAAATTTAAATAACCTTAGATAGGTACTCACTTTGTTAAAAAAGTCACATTTTTTTTTCGCAAAAATCACAAATTAGTCATTAATGACACTGAAAAACGATGGCGTCACTTGACAAAAAAAAACAAATGACTAGCAGTCACCACCCTAACGTACGTTTAATTAATTAATTAATTTACAGATGTTTAAAAACTATATCGATTTATTCAATTAATCGCTTAAATTTAAGCAGGTGATCTCACTATGAAGCTATGTCTGATAGATGTCAAATTATATGGCCTTTTAAAATGACCTCACTTTATTATTATTAATTAATTAATTTAATTAATTTTATACAACTATTAAATATCAATAAAAACTTTTTTAGCGAAGGTCTACATTTGACTTTGACGCCCACGAAATAGCGGGGATCATTGGCGCCCCCTCTCGCCCAGAACACTTGCCAGGCGCCGAGCCCATACTGCCCGGCCACACCTTGCTCAGACCGTCCATGGGTATGCTGAAGTCCGCTGTCAAGTTCCCGCATAGAGAACTGGAGAACGGTTTCGGAGTGCTGGGCAACTGGGACAACTTGGGTATAAGGTAACCAATTGTAGTAGTCGTAGTGGTTGGGTCGATCACGCAGCTTAACTGACTTGAAGCACAGTCATTACCTGGATGGGTTTGATTGTTAGTGTCATTTTTGTGCACAGTTTCCGTGCTTCGCAGGCACGCTAAGCCGTTGGTGCCGGTTGCTATTACTAGATGGCAGTCGTTAAGCCGTGTCATATAAGTTATAGGGGGCTTGGTGTAGTTCTGATAGTAGGTGCGCCAGTAGCTCTATAACCTCTAACAACACTTGGCCAAAGTATATAAGGTATAACAAAATGAGCTGAAACTATTTTAACTCGTGCATCTAGCCATGAAACTGAACAACTTTTCCCATGGAACCCATAGTCAAATCGCAAAAAATAATTTTGCTCTCCCATACTAACTCGATCAGCTGATCAGCCAACTTAGTATGAGAAGTTCCATTTTTTTTTGAGATTTTACACTGGGGTTTCATGGGGAAAGTTGTTCAGTTTCATGGGTAGAAGCACCAGTTAAAATAGTTTCAGCTGATTTTGTTAGACCTTACCTTTTGTTGTTTTTAGTACTAACATACAGTATGGACACTCCCTGCCGCTCTCTAGATTGCGACTTCACCCCCTCGTCACCCAGATTGATACAGATTGGTTACAGTTTGGTTGTCGAACGTATATAGGATTTCGCCGCCATTTTGTTTGTTTCGTCATTTCTTTTTTGAAATGTCATTTCTGCCCGTTGTATGAAGTGTCCAGGGTGTGACTTGGCCCTCCCCCGTGTGTGGAGTATGGGCATGGCCTAATATTCACGAGTGCGGGGACACAACCGCGTTCCTGCAGTACGGATGTTTATATTATGTTGTTATTTTTTCTCACATTCTTGGACACAACCGCGTTCCCGCAGTACGGATTCACACATTCTTCTCATTTTATTTTTATAGTTTTTTGGACTCTTAATAATGTAAGACAATCGATCCTCTCAAGTTGGATTTTTTTCCACACATTCATTCCTCCTCAGTCGCTCGAAAGTAGTAAGATTTTTTTATGTTATTACAGGTGGAATGGACAGAACGAAAGAGTACTGTACACTGGATTCCGTAGGATGCCCGCAGAGTATCTCATGGTATGAGACTAGTACCTATGTACCTGTTTCTAGATTAAGTAATATGGTATAAATTTCAACACGCTCTAACAAAAGTTGGCACTTTATTAAGCTTAATACTTTGCAAACCAATCACTGAATCGAAAAATGGTTTTTGCCCTCACTAATTTTGAAAGACCTATTCAACGATACCCCACACGATAGGGTACGTCAATAAAAAAAACCCACCCCTTCTGTGTAGTAGGGGGAGGTCATGACATCACATCAGATTATATATACAATATACATGTCCCCACCGAGGGGCTCGAACCTACTCTGAATTAGGGCGATCGGGCCTTAGTCGACCACGCGGGCCCAGTGCGGGTTGGTCAACTTCACACACAACCTTCGAGTTTCTTCGCAGGCGTGTACATGTTTCCTCACGATGTTTCGGATAAACGTACATATGAAATCGAAATTCGAAAACACATTGGGTACGTAGCAGGATTCGAACCACGACCTCCCGGACTGGAAGCAGCGGCCCTAGCTTCAAAAGTTTTGCAAAAGTCTTGTCTTCTTGTTCTTAAAACGAAATAAAACCGTTGCCGTTGCGCCACAGACGCTCGACGACCGAAAAAAATTCTTTTATGATTTTATTGTTTCACTTTGTCGGCGTGATTAATATGTATATCCATGCGAAATTACAGCTTTCTAGTACTAATAGCTTCTAAGCCGTGGAGAGACAGACAGACAGACAGACAGACATGGCGAAACTATTAGAGTTCCTAGTTGACTACAGAAGCATTGGAACTATTGGAATATTGATATCCTTTTCTTCTGTCAAACAACTGTCTGGACATTTTTTGAAAGCTTTTTGTTTGAAACCGAGGATCTAGTTCTTTTTGGGGTTCCGTACATTTTGGGGTAGTATTAGGATCAGTCTGTCTGTCCGTCCGCCCGTCTGCCACAGTCCATTTGCTCCGAAACTACTGGATCGATTGAGTTGAAGTTTGGTACTCATTTGTAAATCGGTGACCTAAAGACGGACTAGTTACTAAAATAAATGAATTTTAAACATGTAGACCACTTTGGGAAGTAAATTAGGTTAAGTTTTGCAACCTATATCGTGTGACATATCAAATGAAAGGAATCTCAAATATAAAATCATTAGTCATTGTGTTTCCACAGAAAAATTAAAATTTCCAAAGTCCAGGAAAGGTCAATTTTTGCCTGTTTCCTTAAATAACTTCTCAATTATTTATTTTAAATTAAAAACAAAAATATATTCGAGATTCTTACAACGAGCCCTTTCAGTCAGTATAATTTGTAAAAAAAGGATAAACAATCGTGTTGATTGTATAACCTTTTTTTACAAATTACGTAGGTACTGAGCGGTCGTGTTCTGTTGGTAGTGGAAGTTTTGGTACGGAACCCTGTTTGTGAGACCCCGAGTCGCACTTGACCGGTTTTTTTATTTGTGATGTAAGTTGCTATTACATATTTGTTACTATAAAATGCAAATTGTTTAGTTTTACCTGCTTTTAGGTATATCCTTCTCAAGACAGAAATCATGGGAATCAAAAGCCAAGGTGAAAGATTTTTTGCGATAAATATTTGATTAAATTAAGTAAATGTAGCCGATAGAAGCCAAGACTTTAGAGAACCATCTCATGTTTTATTTATCTTCGTTTCAGATTTACTGTATCCAACTTAGTTCTTGATTTGGTAAGTTTCGTTTACCTAATGTGTGTTGTACTACTCTGTCAAGATAAGATCAATAATACACAAAATGTTTGTTATTCATCCAAATTTATTTTATCACCTTCAAAGTATGCTCCTTCAGAAACGATACACTTACGCCAACGAATAATCAAAACATTTTTTAAACGCTGTTTCCGGAATTGAGTTCAGTTCTCGCCGCGAATTCTCCTTTATGTCTTCTATCGATTGAAAACGGGTACCACGAAGTGGTAATTTGAGTTTATGAAAAAGAAAGAAGACGGATGGAGCCATATCTGGTGAATATGGTAGTTGCTCGATGGTATTTGTTGAGTGTTCGGTCAAAAATTCGTTCACAATAATGGCCTTGTGCGAAGGCGTATATTGTGGTGCAAAATCCAAGAACTTTCTTTCCACAAATCTGACCTTTTTCGTCGAATTTGCTCTCTTAAATGCCGCATAACGCGCAAATAATATTCTTTATTTACCGTTTCACCTTCCGGCAAGAATTCCGAGAGCACAACACCACGATAGTCAAAGAAAACAGTCAACATGACTTTGACTTTTGATCGACTTTGGCGTGGTTTTGGCTTGTTGACTAGTTTGCATGTCAAACTCGTAAACCCACGTCTCGTCACCAGTAACAGTGTGTTTTAGGAATGTTGGGTCGGAATTGACTCGTTCTAACATGCCCTCAGCGACTCTCATGCGATTGAGTTTTTGGAGAAAATTCAGGTCTTTTGGGACTAACCGAGCAGTAACATGTTTCATACCCAAATGATTAGTTAAAATGGTACGGATCAACTCGTGAGACACAGAAAGTTCGGCGGCTATCTCTCTCAAAGTTGAATGAGGATTTTCAGTCACTATTTCCTTCACTTTTGCGATGTTAACTTCAGTTGCAGACGTTGATGGCCGACCAGAGCGAGGCAAATCTTCCATCACATCTCGACCGCTTTTGAACGCTTTGTACCACTCATAAGCACGTGTTTTTGATAAAGTCGATTCACCGTAAGCCTTCTGTAACATTTTTAGTGACTCCGAACACGAAATTCCATTAGCGAAAATTTAAGACAAACTCTTTGTTCGATGTTTTTGTCCATTATGAAATTCGCAATACACACTAGATATGCTATAACTAAAAACAGCACTGTATTTAATATAAATAACAGATGCAACTCAAACTCTGCGCTAATATGGAAAACAGTTATCTAACAACAACAAAAAAAACTAAAATTTGAATTTGGAACCTTAAACACATCATCCATTCCCGGTACTTTCTTGACAGAGTAGTATATAAAAAAGTGTTATATATAATGTCAAAGTATATAATATTAGTACTAACATACAGTATGGACACTCCCTGCTGCTCTCTAGATTGCGACCTCACCTTCTCGTTACCCAGATTGATGCAGATTGGTTACCGTTTGATTGTCGAACGTATAGGATTTCGCCGCCATTTTGTTTGTCCCGTCATTCGTTTTTTGAAATGTCATTTCTGGCCCGTTGTATGAAGTGTCCAGGGTGGATAATGTCTTGATATAAGCCAACTTTTAAAAGCGCTACTGTTTACGGCAGCATAGCCGCGAATTTCTCTGAAACACTCAGATCAAGTAAAAGTTCAGGAAGAGTTTTTTGGCGGGATTTATGGTGAACGCATTTGTAGTTTTATTTTATTGTTTTTGCATTGTTTTCTGTTGAGATTTTGTTCAAGAAGTGGTGCGTTTTGGAGAAAATCGTCTGGTGTACGAAAGCAACGTGGAGAACAAGAAAATAAAATGAAGGAAGACGTGAACACCCAACTTGCACTGGATGCAGTTTTAGAGACGCCTACTGCGATCGGATGTTTTTAGGTCAGAATTAGGCTGTTGCAAATGCTGTTAAGAATTCCAGAGAAGATTTGTAATACACCGGCACAGCATTCCAAATCAAAAAAGACTGTCTCAAAAGGGCTTGTACCCAGAGACATTAATATATTCTAAAAGGAATAAAAAAAACAAAAAAAAACAGTTCAAATTGCTGTTGCTGCAAACTATCAATTTGAATGAAGCCATTCAACACAGAATAGAAGAATTCTATAGAACGCTGATGTTGATTATTTAGTACTAACACCGAGCGAGCCATTGCACATACAGCACACTACAAACAGGTTGATGCTATTGGGTATTTTTTTAAAGTAACCTCCCCCAAAAACAAAAAAAAACGAACCTATAAAATCATTAAATAAAAGTAGACTTAAAACTGTATACGATAAGATTGAGTTTATGAAAATTGACACAATGACAATGGCAAGGTGATACCAGGATAGTGAAACTGCCCAGTTTAATTGATGAACACTAAAAGTTTAAAAATAATGTAATTATTTAGAACTAAAGAAATAATATTATGTAATGTTGTGCAATTCATTAAAAAACATTTACTTCGAATTAAATTTCAGATCGTCAGATTAGAAGTAATTTCCGTGCAATATTTTTTCCAAAGATGGTATCATTTTCATAGTGTTGTGGTTATAGTGAGTCATTTTTTAATATCGATAGATGATATTAGGAATGCGAGGTATGACTACTACGCCGATTGCTTCGAAAGTGACCACGGATTCGTGGTCAGAGACCTCAAGGACCTTCAGGTATCGATTAGGTGTTTATTAAAATTTCCGTGTTTTAACCGTGGTACCACGGCTTTTGTACCACAGGAGGACCACGGGTAATTTTTTTCCCCGTAGACCCCACTCCTCCAGTTTTAAGTCAACTTTTTGAATACGAAACTTTCCGTGGGCCCACGGGTCATTCTCGCAAAAAATTAATTCCCCGTAGTACCACTGCAATAGATACGTCAAGCATCCTTCATAACTAATGTCGACTAGGAGTCCAATAGGGGAAAGAGGTCATCCGAAATAGTGGTCTATTCATACTAAGGTATATTTTATTATTAATTTTTTTTTGGGACCGAAACTCGGGGAGACCGATAATGTCATATCTGTTTTCAGTGAGAGTCGATACATTAAATTGTGTATGGTGTTTAAAAAACGTTTACGTAGAATTAAAAAAGAAACAATATTAAGTTCTGAAGGATGCTTGACATATCTAGTATCGTTTTTTCCTTGTCATGGCCTCATAAATGCGTGGTTGAAATAATGATCATGACGATATTTTAAATAAAGAAGAAATTAGTATTTTTATTTTAGCAATATACAGGGTGCCCGCGAGAAAAGGGAAATATTTCTTATTAGTTTAACGTGTTCTTCATTCATATTGCAATTATGTATTAACTTACAAAAATCTTTACGAACACACAATAATTATCAGAACATCTAGACTAATGACTTTGACATGACATGGGAAGTGATGCAGGGCATAAATCATAATGTGCTAAGAGATTGTATATCTAATATAACAACCCATAATCTTCTAATCTGCAAATAATGACAGCGGTGGTCAACGGGTAAAATACAGTTCTTTTTAATTACCTGTAGTCCCATACTGGTGCAGTGGGTCTACGGGGAAAAAAATTACCCGTGGTCCCCTGTTGTACAAAAGCCGTGGTACCACGGTTAAAACACGAAAATTTCATTCTCACATAACCTTCATTTTATTTATTTTAACTACTATAACATTATAATTATAAACTATTAGCCTTATATATTTTCCTTAACTCAAAAATAAACAGGATGTTTGTGATAGATATAATGCAGAAACAAAGCAATTATACAACAGTTTTCAGTTTCTTAAAAAAAAAAATATGTTCTGTGCTTTAACATGGTGTAACTTGGCATGTTTTTAGTATCCAATTTTATTCTATATTAATATTTACTTTTAAAAAGAAAGCTTTGCTTGCTTGGCACCTTGATCATTTAAACTTGCCAAGTTACACCATTTAGTAGAACATTTTTTTAAGAAACTGATAACTGTTGTACTTTTTCTATTATTTGAAGAAGTCTAAAATAAATATTTCTATTTGAAGTTTCGTAGCTATGATTTAGAAACTACTATAGAACTAGGTACCTACCCATTTAGATCGCTATAATTTTTTTATATTGAACTTGGCCCCATTTCTAATTTATGTTTTGTTGTGATATCATTAAATTATGTAAAGTACAAATACTAATTTCCTATCCTTATTCAACTAATAGATATACATATGATATTTTTGGTGGTACTGAACGCTCGGTGCACAAGCCAGAGTCGCACTTAGCCAGTTTTTTAATTTTTACTTAATACTTCCAATAAACCCACTGCGATTCCAAATCTCAATTTAAAAAAGTCACCTGGAAGTGGCCCGTATAATTATTCCAATGAGGAGTGGTGGTACGGAACTCAAATTTTGTGAGTACGACTGAAACTTGGCCATTTTAAAATTTTTCCTTTGTATACGTCCAATAACCTACCTCGGTGCCAAATTTCAAGTTTCTAAGTCACCTGGAAGTGGTCTTTATATTTTATGAGTATTGGTGATACGGAACTCTTGGTGTACGAGTACGACTCACACCTGGCTGGTTTTCGTATTTTTCCTTTATATACGTCCAATAAATTACCTTGATGCTAAATTTCAAGTTTCAGTCAAAACCATCGAAAAATAAAGAAGAGAAAAAGGAACTTTCAGCTCTCTACAAAACTACAAATAAGATGTTAAAAAAGGACTACGAAAACCACAGAATGGAAGTAATAGAAAAATACCTAACCACCACAGGAAGTCAGAAAAAAGCCTACAAAAAGTTAAATACGGAGAAAAAATGGATACCTACTCTGAATGACCCGATCACAACGAGTAAATCACAAACAAGAGAAAACCTTATTAAAATCGCCTCAGATTTCTATCGAGATCTATATCAAAGTGAAAGCAATGCTGTTAACGAGTATAAAAAATACGAAATACAATTAGATAACCCAATAGAGCCTTTTACGAGCAGCGAAATAATGAAAAAAATAGAAAATCTAAAGAACGAAAAAAGCCCGGGTCCCGATAACATCCCCAACGAGGCCTTGAAAATTGGAAAATACGTACTAATAGACCATATCACAATTCTTTTCAATAAGATACTGGAAAGACAAGAGATACCTAAAAACTGGGGAGAATCTCGAATAATTTTGTTATACAAAAAAGGAAGTTCTTCAGATATTAATAATTATAGACCTATTAGCTTATTGCCGTGCATGTACAAATTGTTCGCCACGTGCTTAGAAAAACGACTAGCCCCGATTATAGAGGCAAACCAACCAATGGAACAAGCCGGGTTCCGCCCAGGATACTCAACTATGGATCATATCCACTCACTAGACCAAGTAGTGGAAAAACACCTAGAATTCAATCAACCGCTCTACCTCGCATATATCGATTACGCGAAAGCGTTCGACTCAATTTCCCATGCAAGCATCTGGCAAGCACTGATACAGCAAGGTATACCAACTATATATATAAACATCATCAAAGACATATACGAAAAAAGTATAAGCAGAGTAAAACTAGACAGAATCGGACCAACAATCTATATACGAAGAGGAGTAAAGCAAGGGGACCCGCTGTCACCCAAATTATTCATAGCTGTACTCCAAAACGT
This sequence comes from Coleophora flavipennella, assembly GCA_947284805.1. NCBI lineage: Eukaryota > Metazoa > Arthropoda > Insecta > Lepidoptera > Coleophoridae > Coleophora > Coleophora flavipennella. The sequence continues at coordinate 2,486,895 of OX369302.1, forward strand.
CATGAAGGATTTAGATTGGAATAAGAAAGGGATACTAATTGGTACAGAGTTCCTAAGTAACCTGCGCTTCGCGGACGACATCGTACTTTTCGCGAACACTCCAAAACAGCTGGAAATGATGCTCGAAGAGCTAAACAGAGTCAGCCAAAGTGTTGGTTTACAACTGAATACCTCGAAAACGAAAGTTGCCACAAATAGCTATCAAAGACCTATAACGGTAAACGAGTCATGCATAGAGTACGTAGACGACTATATTTACCTTGGTAAGCAAATATCTTTCAAAAAAACAAGACACGAAGATGAAATAGAACGTAGAATCAGCATTACCTGGAAGAAATATTGGAGCTTCAAGGAAATATTAAAGTCAAAACTCCCACTAAAGTTGAAAAAAAAGGTCATGGACTCTTGCTTGCTGCCGTGCCTATCATATGGAGCTCAAACTTGGATCTACACCAACAAAATAAAAAATAAATTACGCTCTTGCCAACGTGCAATGGAGCGAAGTGTACTGGGAATCAAGCTTAGAGATAAACAAAAGAGCGAGAACATAAGGAGAAAAACTAAAATAATCGACGCGGTACAACACACTAAAAGATTAAAATGGAAATGGGCAGGGCACATTTCCCGGACTACAGACAACAGATGGACAAATCGCATCACCACGTGGTCGGGTCCAAGTGGAAACAGAAGGGTAGGAAAACCTAAAGACCGCTGGGTCGACGAGATAGTTAAAACTGTCGGTACAGATTGGACACAGAAGGCAAAAAATAGAAAAGGATGGAGACAGTTGGAGGAGGCCTATACCCGAGAAGGGACCAAGTCTTCTTAAATACTATAGCATTTATTATTTTATTATTTTTGTATATTTGGAAGGCATGGAAATAAAGGCTAAATAAATAAATAAATAAAGTCACCTGGAAGTGGACTATATATTTTGATGAGTTAGTAAGTCGTAAAAATAGTGATTTTCAGACGTTTCTATCTTAGATAATAATATTACTCTACTATGGTACAATATTTATTTATGAAAATTCGTGGTCAGAGACCTCCAGGACCTTCAGATATCGATTAGGAGTTTATTAAAATTTCATTTTCATAACTTTCATTTTATAATAATAATATATATTTTATTTTCTTTATCAAGACTACTCGATTTACTTGGTTGGCTTGGTTACTATATACATTGTCATTTAGATGTTCCACTCTTACTACCAGACGCACACAAAATATTTATACAGAATGTAACAAAATTGGTGTAAGTAAGTAAGTAAGTTTATTTGAATATTAAGGAGGAGCCGTTAACTGTAAATAATAAAAATTCGAAAAAAAATATATCACTCTCTATACAAATCAAGTTTCCATCCAAGTTGAGCAATTTTGTGCATTTTGTATGGAACGTAATTTTTTTTGAGAATTGACTATGGGCTCCTTAGGAAAGGTTGTTCAGCATGACGAGTAAAAACCCCCAGTTAATGGGTCCCAACCTTTATAATATGAAGATAACCATTTCTTTTTTTTACTTTCCAGGATGATGACAAAGATACTGAGAGTCAGATAGTAAAGAGATTGAAGGAAATAAAGAAGAATGAGATACCAGCTAGAGAAGGGTACGTATCTACTTCCCTTCTCGTTTCATTCGTAGCAAATAGGGGATCGGACTGCATCAAAAATAAAATCTGAAATATGATTTCCTGAATTGCTCTCCTCTTGAAGTTCCAAAAAACCTTACTTGTTTGGTTTTTCCGTCACGTCTTAAATTTTTAATTGATCAAATTCACAAAATAAGTTCGTCAATGACGTTTAAAATCTATGACGTCACTTGTGGGTATTTCAAACATTTTTAGAACAAAATTTCGTTTTTGACTGATCATAAAAAGTAACTCAAATGACTAGCAGTCCGATCCCCTATTGTGGATCAGTATTTGAGCGCTAGTTTTCAATATTATACAGGTTGACGCGAACCTCTTACATGGTGATTTCAAGTTCAATATTATACAGGTGACGCGAACCTCTTACATGGTGATTTATAGTACAATATTATACATGGTGACGCGAACCTCTTACATGGTGACTTATAGTTCAATATTAAACAGGGTATAGGTACTCAGAATCACCAAACGGTATTCGATGAAGGCCATAAAGGTATACTCGCCGACCACGGAACACTTTGACGACGAGATGGAGACTATGTATGTTTTATCTATGTATGTCTATGTTTTATTCATCATCATCATCATCATATCAGCCGATGGACGTCCACTGCTGGACATAGGCCTCCCCCAAGGATTTCCACGACGACCGGTTCTGCGCTGCCCGCATCCAGCGGCTTCCCGCGACCTTCACCAGGTCATCGGTGGGAGGTCTGCCTACACTACGTTTTCCGGTGCGTGGTCGCCACTCGAGAACTTTACTGCCCCAACGGCCATCTGTTCTACGAGCAATGTGCCCCCCCCACTGCCACTTTAGTTTAGTAATTCTGAGAGCTATGTCGGTTACCTTGGTTCTCCAACGGATCTCTTCGTTTCTGATTCGATCACGTAGAGAAACCCCGAGCATAGGAACAAAGGGAATATAATATTTATTAATGATTTGTTTCAGTACCTACTTCGTGGTCCTCGCTACACCGCTCGAAGGAAAGTCGCATCGAGAGCCACATTATAAAAAGGGAAATTCTGTAATAAGCAAAATATACTTGTGATCTCATAGTTTTCTTTAATTTATAATGCAATGGCCGTTCTAACCAGCAGTTTTTGCACTTTTAGGAAAAAATAAAACCCACTGTTTTGGATGAAATTCTACAGTATTTGTAAGCATCATTAGATATTTACACAATATATGAGCTTATAAAAATACAATATAATTCAAATAAGATCTTTTAACACTAGAAAGACGGACGGGGGTCATATGACCCTTTTTGGAATTCAGAGTAAGATAATTGTTTTTTTGACATAGTCTCTCTGAGTTTTACTAAAATGGTTCAAATTTATGTATAAAAATGTTCACATTGTTATATGATCATTACATTATAAATAAATCATATATCTACCTACAAAGACGGCACAGGTCATTTGACCCATGCAGTATTTCTTAGAGTAAACATATGCAATAGTGGGTAGATTGTAATATTTTTATTAGCTGTAATTGTGAAATATAATGAACACGATTATACTTCATTTCTACTGTTGTTTCGTCGTGTAAAAAGTGTTATTCAGTTTTGTTACTATGCCTCGGATTACTGATAGACAAATCTTAGCTACACTACAATCTTTCCCTAAAGATCAATCAGATGGTGAGAGTGAAGATGTAGATAGATCTAATGAACATACAAACATACTTAGCACATTACACGATAGATAGTATTCAAGTTGACGAAAGTTCTGCAAAAACCTGATAGTGTAAGATTTTACAACTCTACAAAATATGGGGTTGATGTTGTTGATCATATGACCAGAAAGTATAGTGTCAAAGCAGCATCACGAAGATGGCCAGTGCAATTTTTTTTACAATACATATATTAGATTTGGCTGCTATAAATGCATGGATGTTGTATCAAGAAGTGACAAACAAGTCAGAGCGTAGAAGGAACTTTATACTTCAGCTAGCACTTGTACTCAGTAACATCTCCGATGAATCTGATGCCTCAGTTTAAACACATCCACCAATGTTCAATACCAACGGAGTCATCAACTGTCGGTACGAGGAAAAGGCGCCATTGATCTTCTAGTGGTTGCAAAAATTAATCTAACAAGGTTTGCGACATATTATGTAAAAGACCATTGTAGACAATGCAATCAGTCAAAAATATTTATTTGTCAGATTTGTAAGTAGAAATATAAGTTGGGGTTAATAAAATCATCATTAAGATAGGTCAAATCGAAGTTTCAATGTTTTTTCGCCCATTTGCTTACAGTTTTTGGACATTTTATAATATAAAAAATATTTATAAAGCAAGTGGTCACATGACCCCTAAGCCGTCTTTCTTGGTAAGTTGTTTTTTCCGTCTTTCCAGTGTTAAAGCGTCAAGATAATTTAATTACTATCAAATTATTTTACTCAAATTCTTGATATTTTTAAATCTTTTTTGTAGATAGGTTGACGTTTCAGGTTTCTTCGATATTATAAAGTAAGTTGTTCAATTTGTTCCTACGATACTACGATACGACTGAAGCTCTAAAACTATGTTTTCCAAGACGGGAAAAAAAGAAGTAATACTTGTACAAAAAACTGTCCTGTTCATTAAAATTAAAAACTCACAAATCAAAGTATTGACATTCAAAAGTTAAACAATAAACAGGTAAGTATGTTTAGTAAAGATATGTAAAGATGAGTGAGTAGTGGGTACCTGGACAGTTTTAAGTTAATTATGGTACAAGTGAGTAATGTTGGTGATTACCACTGAGGCGCCATTGAGACCCGAGCGCTCAGGTGAGGGTCTTAAGAGAGCCGAGGACGGTAATCATCAATACACACGCGTATCATACGACGTTTTTCAATACACTTGTGAAGAAAATAATAATAAAAAATCATCCTTTGAGTTTTTAGGTAGTAAACTTTCCATAACGTTAAGGGCTTCACATCTTATATCGGGCGGTGTACAACATAAATACGATAGCACGGTTGTAGAAAGATACCTGTCGAGTGCACGAGCTAATAGCGCTGATACGCTGTTTCTGAGAGAGGCCATGATAGAGCGCATAAACCTATCACTTCAGACAGTGTCTGAATGGGGTGATTCCAACCTCGTAAAAACCTTACGAGTGGTCGTTGATGGCTGTTCCTCAGACCTATTGGCGATTGATGCCGGGGTACCTCAGGGATCTGTTCTTTCCGCAACACTATTTCTGCTTCACATAAACGATCTGCTGAAACCAGGTATAATTGGTTATGCAGACGATAGCACGGTTGTAGAAAGATACCTGTCCAGTGCACAAGCTAACAGCGCTGATACTCTGTTTCTGAGAGAGGCCATGATAGAGCGCATTAACCTATCACTTCAGGCAGTGTCTGAATGGGGTGATTCCAACCTCATAAGGTTTAATGCCTCTAAAACACAGGCGTGTCTTTTTTCCGCCAAAAGGAGTCCATTCACCTTGACTCCAACTCTCCGGAATGAACCGATTCAGATATCTGACCACCTGGAACTCCTCGGCGTGGATTTAACACCCAATCTTAACTTCGGTCGTTACATTGAGTCCAAGGCAAAAGTTGCTGCAATGAAGCTGGGCATTCTCTCTAAGGTGAGACGGTACTTCACACCTGGACAGCTGCTTACCTTGTATCAAGCACAGGTCCGCTCATGTATGGAGTACTGTTCACACTTATGGGATGGATCAGCCCGCTATCAGCTGGATACCTTGGACTCCATCGACCGACGCGCACGGAGACTCATTGGTGACGACGAGCTAGTCAATGACAAGCTCCAAAGCCTTAAGCATCGCCGCAAAGTCGCCTGTCTATCGGTATTCTATCGAATTCATTTCGGACAGTGCGCGCAAGAACTATACGACCTCATTCCCCCTGCTCCATTCCACCGTCGGTCAACGAGACGCAGGGAGGGGTTGCACCCCTTTGTTGTTGATGTACGTCCTTTTCAACGAATCGTTACGCTTCTTCATTTATTATGCGTACAGCGCAGGAGTGGAACTCCTTGCCTGCGTCAGTGTTTCCCGATTCCTATAATTTGGGGATCTTCAAGGCAAGAGTGAATAGGCATTATTTGAGTTTGCGTGTACCATCCTCGACTGCATCATCACTTACCATCAGGTGAGTTGCAGTCAAACGCACTCAAATTTTTAATAAAAAAAAATAAAAAAATATCATTTTCTTCATAACTTGTGCTTGTAGCCATTTTAATTAATAAATAACTATAATTTCAACAGTGAAAACGAGTTGTTAAAATTTTTTCGCTATAGCGGGAAAAATTAATCAGTATTCCTATGCGCGCGCATCTAACTATGGCGATCGGCCATAGACTAAAAGAATGAGGTTTCTTTTTTTTGTCTTTCCGCGGTTAGCGTTGAAGCCTGAAGCCACGTGCAAAATGGGGAATTTAAAGTTTTCGTTATTACAAGGAAAAGAAAAGTTCTATTTGAGTGAAAGTTGTATTTATTAAACACGTACAAGTTGAAATTATCTATTTAAATACGAAGTTGCATGAAATGAGTAAGCAATAGGTACATTAATTTATTTGATCTAATGAACACGATCTTTTCTGTATCGAAACTTTTTTAAGAACAAAGCAACTCAACCAATATGTAGATAAGAAAAACTGTATAACTCACTTGTGAATAATAGCAATGAAAAAATCACAGTTTGATTACAGGTGTCATTATGTGCCTAATTGCGGTGAAATTAGAGCCACTTTATGAGCAAGCGTGTTGAAAAAATATTTTTCAATACAGTTGCTCGAAAAGAGGTCCTTTATAAGCCAGTCAAGTGTGCGCAAAATTGATTTTACCGCACACGTGCTTTTACTTTACCACTTTTTAACAAAAATTCTGGCTCGGAGGTACAAGACATTTCTAGCAAATACAAATATAATAACCAAAGAATCTTCTTTCTTTATCAAATCTTCTTTAGGACTTGAAAGGAGAATTTTAAAAGAGATAGGTTGTTTCTCCGTGAGGTTAGTACATAACGCTAGCTGATTAGATTCTCTTTGGGTTATATCTTTGTGAAGAATAAAGAAAAAATATAAATGAAGCGGAACCGGTTACACCAAGGAATAGGCCATCTTTTCTAAAGAGGTTTCAATGCTTATAATAATAGTACTCCAAGCCATAATGTAGTATATTTATGATAATATAAAAAAAAAAACTTGCGCATGCGTAAGTGTGCTAGCTAAATTATGGCGCAATTTTTGTAAAACTTAATTTAGATGTTTTAGTTAAAACTACTAAAATTGTGAAGAGTTGATGAATATAATATGTGTAATAGAAAATATACTTATGTGTATGTGTAAGAATAAACAAAGTGAGATTACTCCCCGGACATTTAAAAATAGCCACAACTTTGGTTGCTGAAATCTTGATAGGTTTTTCTGTCACGGTCGTTTTTTTTTATCTGTTTTCTCACAACTGTATTGAAAAACCTCGTACGATACATGGGTGTAGAAGGAAATAACAAACTCGTGAGGATGGTAAACCCTCGCCTGCGGCTCGGGTTCACAAATGTCACTCGTTTGTTATTGATCTTTTTACCACCCTTGTATCAAGGACGTTTTAGAGCCTTGCATTGTATCATAAATTACTATTTCGAAACAGTTAGGTACTCGAAACTTTATATACCAATTTACTGTACGGCACGATAAAGCACATGTGCTTTTTACTTTGCCACTTTTTAGGGTTCCGCACAAAAAGAGTAAAAATGGGACCCAATTACTAGGACTCCGCTGTCCGTCCGTCTGTCTGTCTGTCTGTCTGTCCGTTTGTCACCAGGCTGTATTTCATGAACCGTAATAGATAGACAGTTGAAGTTTTCACATATGATGTATTTCTGTTGCCGCTATAACAACAAAGACTAAAAAATTGAAAAAGTGAAAGTCTCCATACAAAAAACGTGTTTTTTTGAAACGTGAAGAAACTAGCGCCATCTAGTATGTTGGTACGGAACCCTTTGTGCGCGGTTCTGACTCGCACTTTACCGGTTTTTTATTTCTACACTGGCAAATAAAAAATGATATTAACCAATATTGGAGTTTACTCCTTATGAATCGATTTTCATATATAAGGCCGGGGTATGAAATATATGGGAGTAAAATCAAACTACGATGTCACGCGATGATACCCGAAGTGCGTTAAACGAAAAATTTTACCTATCCCCGACCACAGTGTATTATATAGGTATATTATTGTATGTATATGTTACTTGTTTTCGCGCCAAATTTGGAAAAAGAACCGTATGCGCTTCGTAGTGAGTTTCCAAATATGAGACAAAAAAAATTATTAAAAAGTTTTTATTTAGTTACTGGACCGATTGCTTTCAAAATCGATATTTGGGTCCCTGAGATCCCTTATCACGAATCCGTTGCCCGAATTGAAAAAAGTGGCCGCCATTTTGAACTTTTTAGTTACTGGACCGATTGTTTCCAAAATCGATATCTGGGGGTCCCTGAGGTCCCTTATTACGAATCCGTTGTCAGTATTGAAAAAAGTGGCCACCATTTTAAACTATTTAGTTACTGGACCGATTGCTTCCAAAATCTGATACACATGCACACTCAATTGCAAGATCTGCCCCGAGCACAAAGTGAGGGCTAGTTCATACAAAGTCACTATGGTGAGAGACGAGACTAAAGGTGAAATCGTCAGATGCCAGTGCTTGGACTGTGCAGCTTCAGCTGGTGATTGTAAGCATGCAGTGGCATTTTTAATGTGGACCCATCGTCGCAGTGAAGAACCTTTCTGCACCGAGGTTGAATAGTACTGGAAAAACCCATCCTCTCGAGAGTAGAGACTTCTATGAAATACGTCACAGTAGATCAAATTTGCAAAAAAACAGCTCCACATCATAACACCAGCACATACCTTTTCCACGAGTTTCTTCAAGAAGCAAAAAAGAAGAAAATATTATGAATTGTGAACTGTTGAAGTATCAGAACAACTTTAAACACAGCGATGTTCGACAGTTTTCACTGCATCATTTCCTTATTCAAGCGAGTGATGATAAAAAGAATGATGTCAACAAATTACTAGAAACATTACAAGAGAAACTTAACAAAAATGCTCATGATTTAATTGAAGAGTCAACTCGAAACCAATGTAAGAGCCTTTTATGGTATGACCTAAGATATGCTCGTATAACTGCATCCAAAGCATATGAGTATAGTCGCTGCCAAACACCAGATGGATCATTAGTAGCTGCGATCATGGGAGCTAAAACACCTGACACATCAGCTATGAAAAGAGGCCGGAAATTGGAATCATCAGTTATAAAAACTGTGCAGAGTAAACTTAAAACCAAAGCCAAGCCCTGTTTTATGCCTGTTTAGACAATTGTACTTAAGTAGTAAACTCCAGTCGTGCGTCGGAGCTGACACACACACTTTTTTATATTTTGAAAGAGATAGTTTGTATTTTTGTCAAGAATAGGGAGAAAATATTACCCAAATAGCCTGTGTCAGGAAGTGATAGATTGATGACGCATCAAGCGCGCAAGGAATAGGTCATATTGTTTGCCAAGGAGGTGTCTAAGCAAGGAGGTTTCACTTACATTATTTAATCTATTTATGGTTACGTTTAGGAAAACTTACACATATTGAGTACTTCAACACGAAAATATTGTAAAAGGCCGCCTTGGTGTTCTCATTTATCCTGATAGGATAGGTATTAGATATTTACTTACTGTGTATAACAAAAGATTTTGAACGTACAGTAAGAGTATACAAACAAATATTTTGTACGTACAGTAAAGAGTATACAAACAAACATTTTATACGTATATTAAAGAGTATACAAACAAACATTTTGTACGTACAGTACAGAGTATACAAACAAACATTTTGTACGTACAGTGCAGAGTATACAAACAAACATTTTGTACGTACAGTAAAGAGTATACTAACAAACATTTTGTGCGTACAGTAAAGAGTTTACAAACAAACATTTTGTACGTACAGTTAAGAGTATGCAAACAAACATTTTGTACGTACAGTAAAGAGTATACAAACATTTTGTGCGTACAGTAAAGAGTATACTAACAAACATTTTGTACGTACAGTAAAGAGTATACAAACAAACATTTTGCACGTACAGTAAAGATTTACAAACAAACACACCTCTCCACACAACTATGAAAATGATACCTATCCACATTGCAAACAAAAGACATCAACGCGAGCAACAGACAAATGTTTTTTTTATTTATTTTGGACTCCTTAGCGCGAGTTTGACTCATACTTGGCCGGTTTTTACTATTCTATGTTTTACTTCAGAATAACTATAATTTAACTAAGTTTCACGCTTGTTCGTATCAAAGTTTTTTATGATAGAGCAAAATAAAAAATACCTATTTAAGTTTTTTGGTGGTTTTTTGTATATGGTAAATTTTCACCATTTCTAATTTTTACTACTTGCAATATAAATACACCTTCTAGTTTGTGAAAATTTCAAATGTCTACCTATTACGTTTCATGAAATACAGGCCGCTGACAGACGGACAGACAGACAGATGAACAGACGAATGGAATGGTATCTAACTAATCGTTCAAAAGTTTCAGAATTTGAAATCAAGATTTATTTTGAAAAAGAAAGCGAACGGTTTAAGAACTACAGCAGATAGTACTTCCTCCGAAGAGAAAGAGGACACTAGCGTAAAGACGAAACCCGATGTTAAGGAGGAGAAAGTTAATTTCGCAGTTTGGAATAACAGAGTACGTTCATAACCCTTATTGACTATATCAATGGCTTTTGTTCATCTTATCTTTCCTCTTGTATTGTCTTGTCTTATCTTGTAGCCACCTCTGTGGCGTGGTTAGTCTAGTTATTTCACATGAGATGGTCGCGGGTTTGGTTCCCGGCGGGGTCTGACTTTGTGAGACTCGGTATGGTTGATGGTAGATCATTTTCTTAGCCCGTCTGGCTAGCTACCACCCCTTATTTAAGTCAACGAACACTGACGTGTTCCGGCATGAAGATGAGAGAGTCAGTTCCCCATGGCAACCTTCGGCATCATCGTCACTTACCATCAGGCGAGATGATGCCAATGGCTTATGAATTGTGGGTTTAAGTACTCATACATTTTGTTGCTCAAAGACTTACAGGTAAAATTTTGATTACTAAGAATAAAGTTAATCTTTAATGTTTAAAAATTAAACCTAAAATAAAAAAAATTCGAGCGAGACCTACAGTACTCGCATATGATGTGTAACATGTGACAAAATACTTTATAAAAGGACGGCAAAGATACGGCAGACTAGGCTGTATGGTCATAGATACCTTTGCCTTTTCCGCGCTTTTAAAGCCTGAAAAAAGGACGGCAAAGATACGGCAGACTAGGCTGTATGGTCATAGATACCTTTGCCTTTTCCGCGCTTTTAAAGCCTGAAAAAACGCGACTCCCTGTTACACATTTCCGTCCCATGGGACACATTTCCGTCCCATTTCACGAAATCACTCCCACAAATTGCAGGAAAGCGAGAGCAAAGATGTTACACATCAAAAAATTAAAACAAAAACCTTAAATCACACCTAAAATACCTAAAATCACACCTAAAATAACTTACAATACACGTACGTATATTTTTTACCACACGTATATTAACTATTCATAATTTTATTCGTATTCACAACTTAAACAACCAGGAACGATCCGGAGCGGGAGTCAAAACCTCTCTTAACTAGGCGACGCCCTATCTCCCTTACAAATCACCGTGCCTAAAAGAATAAAGTATAATTATTATTATAATAAGAAGAGATGGATAGCCGCGGTGGGCTAGTAAGAAACAAGCTAAGTGCAAGTAGGTATTGTCTTATCTTAATCGCCCACCATTACACAGTTCATAAAATTGTTAACTGAAATTGTTGCGATTAAAGTACATATAAAGTTTAGCGTTATCTATAATCACGTCACGACACACGGACTGTAAAGAGTTGATGCGAAACTCTTGGTGCGCGAGTCCGACTCGCTCCTGACCGATTGTTTAGCTCTGTCAATAATCACGTCACTACTCACGGACTGTCACGAGGTAATGCGAAACTCGGTGCGCGAGTCCGACTCGCTCCTGACCGATTGTTTAGCGTTGTCAATAATCACGTCACTACTCACGGATTGTCACGAGGTGATGCGAAACTCTCGGTGCGCGAGTCCGACTCGCTCCTGGCCGAGTGTTTAGCGTTGTCAATAATCACGTCACGACTCACGGACTGTCACAAAGTGATGCGAAACTTTCGGTGCGCGAGTCCGACTCGCTCCTAACCGATTGTTTTTTACACAGTAGATACATTTCTTTATAGGAACTTTACAATACAATCAGTCAGAATAGTGTATCGGTACCTGATGTGAGTCAAATTGATCTTCCGATTGGGATCGGGAAACCTGTACATGCGGAGCAAGGAAAACGTTGGTGGTACTACAATCAGGTAGGTACTATGAAACAGTAAGTTCGAAATATATCCTTACTAGTAATATAAATGTGAAAATGTGTTTGTTACCTTTTTACGCTTCAACACCTCAACTAATCTTGACGACATTTGGCATGGACATAGCTTAAAAAAGTCTATAAAGTAGCGTATGGCCTTCCCCATGAAGGCCATACGCTACTTTTTATCCCGTTAAAGTTGCATAGTTCAGTTCCTCAGGGAACTGAAGAATATATATATATTTTTTTGGTTCATTCCTTTAACATGGCCACGGAGCGACGGATTGTTGTGAGTTTTTGCATAGAGATGTTAAGGGGGTGGGAAATGACATATACTAATATTATGCATAGTCCGAGACAGTTCCCGCGGGATCTAGAGAAAACCTCATTTTCATACTCGCGCACGTCGGCGTCGCAACGGAGCTACAGATTGATGTGATTTATGCACATAAATAGTTAGGGGGTTGGAAGTGACATAGACTGCTAATCAGAGTGCCTACCTTTGTCTTCGTTATTTGTGTACTAATAGTTATATATGATACAAGGGTTGTAAAAAGGTTAATAACAAACGGGTTACATTTGTAAGCCCGAGCCACAGGCGAGGGTTTACCATCGTCACGAGTTTGTTGTTTATTTTAACACCCATTTATCATACGACATTTTTACACAGTTGTGAGAAAAGAGGCAAAATAAAAAATGACCGTGCCAGAAAAACAAAATACATGGGTAGGGGAGACCGAGGAGGGTTGTGACAGAGGAGAGTTGTTACAAAGTCGATTTCTCGGAACTTATGACCGTTAGCGAGCTGGCAACGTCGCGCTTATACTGCTATTTCGTCGCGCCATTTTGTGTAGTACGCGGCGGTGGCCCACAGGAAACGGTTGCGGCTGTACGACGTCGGCGTCCAAAAAATTGCTCAAAGTAAGTTTTAGACCAAAACTTTGAAACCCTTTAATTCGATACTTGCTTTGTTCGTGGTGGTGTGTAATTTTTTCAAATATGCATTGGTTCTTTAAGATTAATAGCACGATATTGTTTTTTTGGGATCACCTCGTGTTTGGAGGTTATGAATTATTATTCGGACCGAAGCACGATTTTTTGCACCTAAGAGGATTGTGACAGCTTGTCACAACTCTCCTTTTTTGTTCTAACAATAATAATTTGTGACTTTTTAGACTTAATTTTTTTCTAACAATAATATTTTGCTTCATAATTAAGCTTTTTATGCTGCATTTAGGTATTTTGTTGTTTTAGAATGCCTAATAAATACGTGAGGAAAACTGATAGGGGCATGTCTAGTGTCGAAATCTTTGAACTGGCATATGAGGAGATGACACTAAGGGGTGTACCTCTCAGAGATGCCGCAACCTCTTACAATGTCAACTACATGACACACTATACTATTTTTCACTAATAGTAGCGTTACATTAATTTATGTTCCTTTTAATTGCCAAAAACATAGCTGTCACAAATTACCTCGATCTCTGTCACAAATTACCTCGGTACTAGGAGATTTGTGACAGTGTGAGTTGTTTTAGTTTTTGTTTATTTTCTCATGGTTCCTGTTTGCTTTTGTTTATTTTTATGTTTGGCTCACTTAATGTATAGACCTAACTATGTTATGGTATATAATTCATAGATGTAAAACCTTTTTTGACTAAGATATGCGAGTTTAACGAAAAATTGTCACAACCCTCCTCGGTCTCCCCTACATACTTATCAAGGTTTCGGCAACCAAAGTTCATTTTACACTATGATTTAAAATGTCCGGGCAGAAATCTCACTTTGTTTTTTCCTATACATACAAGTACGTATATTTTTTACCACACGTATATTAACTATTCATAATTTTATTCGTATTCACAACTTAAACAACTCAATTCAGTTTTACGAAAATTGCGCCTTAATTTAGCAAGGCACACGTACGCTTGCGTATTTTTTTTTATTAGATTACAATAAGGCTTGGGATAAATATTATTGTAAGCATTAAAACCTCCTTGGAAAAGATGACCTATTCCTTGTTGTAACCTATGCGCTTCATTTATATTATTTATTCTCCTTTCTTAAAAAGATATAACCCAAAAGGAATCTAATCAGCTAGAGTTATATACTAACCTCACGGAGAAACAACCTATCACTTTTCATTTTCTACTTTCATAAGTCTTAATAAGATTCTGTATCTTCGGTTTTTATATTTTTTTATTTGCTAGAAATGTCTTGTTTCTCAGCTACAAATAAAAAAAAGTGGCGAAGTAAAATCACGTGTGCGGTAAAATCAATTTTGCGCATAGTAAAATAGCATATAAAGTATCACTTTTCGAGCAACTGTATTGAAAAATATTGTTTCAAAATTTTGAGTAAATTTCTCTTTTTCGGTTTTTAGTTTTTTAAACTGATTTTTTTTAAATATTTTAGTAATAATGCTATCTAACAATGTGAAACCCAATCTCCCACTCACCAATAGGATATTATCAAATCTTAATGCACGTATTTTATTAACCGATCCAGAATCCTGTGGCTTCCATCATCAGCTCTACCTGAATATCCTGAAAGAATACAACTATGGTCAATACGTACCTAAAATATTTAAAGAATGCGTTAAGGAGTTGGACCTTCCATCATCTACTCCTCAACATGAGATGATGACTATTAGATGCAAATACTTTACAGAATATAAATAGTTATTTATGATACAAGGGTAGTAAAAAGGTCAATAACAAACGAGTGACATATGTGAGCCCGAGCCATTGTCATGAGTTTGTTATTTCTGAAATGCTATTCTTCCGAGTAAATCCCAGGCATGCTCAATAGTATTTATGTCACAGGACTGTGGAGGCCAGTCAAAGAGCATGATATCATGTTCACGGAAAACATTTAAAACAGGTCCTGCAGTGTGCGCGTGTGTATGCATTATCTTGCATGAATATTAAATTCTCTCCCATTTGAATTCGGTGCGGAACAACAATCGGTTCTACCACCGTGAGGGTATTTTTCTGCATTCATGTTGCCCCGTATAAAAAAGAGGTCAGTGCTTCCGTCAAGACGAATTCCAGCCCAGACCATTATTGTGCCCTCCTGATAATGATGCACTTCCTGAGGACAGTGAGAGAGTCCGTGACGTCCAGAAGCTCACCACACGCGTACTCTCCTTGAATCAGTGTGGAAACCGAATCTGGATACATCAGAAAACAACACCTTGACTTGATGCTGCAGTATCTTCTAGAATTTGCAGGATACCCAACTCCTCACCAACTTACAGCAGATGAATCGTGTTTGGGCTCATTGGAATAGTCACAATAAATACGTGTTAGGTAGAATATGATAAGCTTGATCTGATGCTGCAGCATCTCCTGGAATCTGCAGGATACCCAACTCCTCGCCAACTTACAGCAGAGGTATCGTGTTTGGTCTCTCATTGGAATAGTCTCAATGAACAGTTTCTAGATAGCGTATGGTAACTTTGACTTGATGCTGCAGCATCTTCTGGAATTTTTAGAATTTCCTACTCCTCACCAACTTACAGCAGATGAACAGTGTTTTGGCTCATTGAAATAGTCTCAACGATTAGTTTTAGATATAACATGGTTACCTTAACCTGATATTGCAGCATCTCCTGGAATTTGCAGGATACCCAACTCCTCGCCAACTTACAGCAAAGGTATCTTTTTTGGGCTCATTGGAATAGTCTCAATGAATAGGTGTTATATACAACATGGTAACCTTGACCTGATGCTGCAGCATCTCCTGGAATCTGCAGGATACCCAACTCCTCGCCAACTTACAGCAGAGGTATTTGTTTGGGCTCATTGGAATAGTCTCAAAGAATAGGAGTAAGATAGAACATACTTACCTTGACCTGATGCTGCAGCATCTCCTGAAAACTGCAGGATACCCAACTCCTCGCCAACTTACAACAGAAGTATCGTGTTAAAGCTCATTGGAATAGTCTCAATGAACATAAATACCGTGACCTAATACTTCAGATATCTCTTGGAATCTGCAGGATACCCAACTCCTCGCCTACTTACAGCAGAGGTATCGTGTTTGGGCACATTGAAATAGTCTTAATGAATAGGTTTTACATAGAACATGGTAACTTTGAACCGATGCTGCAGCATCTTCTAGAATTTGAAGGATACCCAACTGCTCGACTACTTACAATAGATCGTCTTTGGGCTCACTGGAATAGTCTCAATGAATAGGTTTTAGATAGAACATGGTAACCTTGACTAACCTTAACCTCTAATATGGTTTATGGGAGCGATGGCTGACTCTCGCGTTATACTCGTGACCGGATCCTGTCCGTGTGAACTGGCTTACTCTTTTCAAAGGTATCAATGACATTCAATGATTTGTATGTATCACTTTTCGTGTCATATTGTTTTCATGTTCTAATGACATAATCTGGTTTATTTCAAGGATTTTACTGTCTATTCTGTACTACTTATAATCTGTATATATTTTTGTTAGTGTACAATAAAGCATATTTGATTGATTGATTAAATTTTGACATTATTAACTAATGATTGTTTATTTCTTGATTTTTCACAAATGAAATTATGTTATTATTTTATGACTCAGAAAGAGTGTAATTTTCGGTAATTTTCCGTGGCACTACCAGTGGAACTACTGGTAGTGCCATAGTTAAATTTAATTTCACCTATTTTGAATAAATACCTTGAATCTTCTGGTATCTGCAGGACACCCAAACTTAAAAGGCGAAGACATATTATTTTCTACTTTTTAGCGGTTTTTTTAGAATTGAAATGTCATAACATCTTGTAGGTAGATTCAATCATTTATGGACGTCTATTCATAAAGAGTTTAGAATAGTTTACCTTTTTTTTAAAGTAGTTGTAATTTCTTTGAAATACGATACACTTAAGTTTTACTTTTATTTCTGTTTCAGGACGACTTTCAACCATTCATTGAATTTTAAGTAAATTATAATATATAATTAAATTAAATTATTTCATATTGTAATGCTTGTTTTCATTCAACTAGACCGTAATCTAGTAAAATCAGTAGCAAAGTAAGTTTTTTTTCTAATGACCATTCCATTCCGTCTCTTTTCCATACACATAGGGATTTTTGTGATTTCGAGCTTTCTGTACTGTAGTCTAAGTTCCCTATGTTTTTATCGATATTTTTAAACAGGATGCCAATAGGGCATCATAGAAATACACCTTAGAATTTTCATTTCCTTCGTATATACTGCAAGTATGAAAAAACTAGGGAAGTGCGAGTCAGACTCGCACGTGAAGGGTTCCGTACATCACGTTTCTTGTATCCCTTTCATCATCATTATATCAGCCGAAGGACGTCCACTGCCGGACATAGGCCTCCGCCAAGGATTTCCACGACGATCGTTTCTGCGCTACCCGCATCCAGCGGCTTTTTCGTGACCTTCACCAAGTCATCGGTCCACCGCGTGTGAGGCTTGCCTATGCTACGTTTCCCGGTGCGCAGTCGCCGCTCGAGAACTTTATTGCCCCTACGGCCATCCGTTCTACGAGCTATTTGTCCCGAGTCCCGCCCACTGCCACTTAAGTTTAGCATTTCTGAGATTCCCACTGTTATGCCCTAGGGTCGGTAAGTGGGGACGCTATATCATAAACCTGGTAGTCTAGCGTATCTGGTAGATGTGCGAGAGGGCTTGCCCTTTTGCTGACTTGCCTGGTGAGCAAGAAGAGCTAAGCTAGTACTGCTCCGACCGATCCAGCCGCGTAGGAGTAAGTCTGGACAGGTGCGATAAGCGCCGGGAAGTGAGCGTGCCTACAGCTCCGGTACCACACCGGATATGTGGGAGCCAGCTTCTTTGTAGTCCCGAGCGGGGATCGAACCGCCAGCAGCGAAAGCCGCGGGAGGTGAGCGCGCCTACAGCTCCGGGACCTACCTGGACAGTAGGTAGTGGTTCTCTTCCACGAGGCACTCGCCTTGCAGAGTACCAGGACAAGCGTCTGGGCGGCAAGACCTACCGTAAGTGGTCCTTGTTTTCACCTTATGGTGTTGGCAGGAATAGCGACCCCCACTGTTATGCCCTAGGGTAGGTAAGTGGGGAAGCTATATCATAAACCTGGAAGTCTAGTGTATCTGGTAGATATACGAGAGGGGATGCCCTTTGGGCACAGTATATATATTAGTACTAACGTACTTTGGGTGAATTTGAGCCTTCTTATGAAGCCCTACTATTGCGACCATGTCTCAGTTCCGTATGTAATCACTAGCAACACACATTGGTCAAAGAGTTTAGTCTTGAGACACTGCGGTATTTGGAACGTTAAGATATTGTGAAGCTTCCCGAACGCTGCTCAGCCGAGTTGGATTCGTCGATTGATCTTTTTCTTAAAGTTGGAACTACCTAGCTGGACTGTTTGTCCCAGGTATACATGTTCGTCAACAACTTCGAGTGTAGAGTCCCCAAACTTTATAGGAGTGGGTGTGACACGGACATTTAACATTATTTCCACCTTATCCATGTTCATTTTAAGACCCACTTATTGAGAGACTTTACTGAGGCTATCAAGCATTGTGCTTAGATCTTCCATAGTCTCAGCCATAACTACGATATCGTCAGCAAATCGAAGGTGGGTGATGCTCTCGCCGCGCCGTTGATATTGATGCCAAGTTCCCCAGAACATTGAAACATCTTTCAAGGCGGCGGTGAACAGTTTAGTAGATATATCGTCTCCCTGTCTCACCCCTCGATGCAGCTGGATAGGTTTCGAGTTCTGGTCCTGGAAGCGACCAACATGGTAGCGTTTTTATACAGACACTTCAACGACTCGATGTATCGAGTCAATTCGGCACCGCTATGGAGAGACAGTAGCACATCCCAGGTTTCGGTTGAATCAAACGCTTTCTCATAGTCCACAAACTCCAAGCATAGTGGCTGATTGTACTCTTCAGTCTTCTGTACAATCTGCCACAGTATATCTATATGGTCTACGGTACTAAAGCCTCTTCGCAAGCTGGCTTGTTCGGGAGGCTGAAAGTCGTCAAACCTGCGTGCGAGATGATTCGTAATAACTCTCGAAAACAGCTCGTAATCGGCGGGTGTGAGCAATTGAGCATGGAGCCATCCAGGGTGAACCCACGCATGCCTCCACCTCTAGCTGAGCGCCCTCGCCTCTCTCCACACCCCCCTCCATTTGGCCGTATTCCGGCAACATACTATCGCCCTCCAGACATGAGCCAGCTGGGCAGAGGGACTTATTGCCAACATACCCTCTCGTATATCTACCAGATACGCTAAACTACCAGTTTTATGATATAGCGTCCCCACTCACCTACAGCTAGGTCAGATAGTGAGGGCCGCTATTCCTGCCAGCACCATAAGGCGAAGGCAAGGACCAGTTGCGGTAGGTCTTGCCGCCAAGACGCTTGTCCTGGTACTCTGCAAGGCGAGTGCCTCGTGGAAGTTCGATCCCCGCTCGGGGCGCCAGAGAGGCTGGCTCCCACATCACAGGTGTGGTACCGGAGCTCTTGGCGCGCTCACTTCCCGGCGCTTATCGTACCTGTCCAGACTTACTCCTACGCGGCTGGATCGGCCGGAGCAGTATTATACTTTTTGCCAACAATGGACCCCCTATCCCCTTCTAGGACGACAGTATTGGTCTCCTTCTATATATATCACAGTGTTAGTTGCCATACTCCTTCGAAACGGCTGGACGGATTTCTATGATATTTTCTGTGCATATTCGGTAGGTCTGATAATAGGAATGGGAATAGGTCTAAAAGTATATTTCATTATGGCAAAACAGCGTTTGCCGGGTCAGCTAGTCAATATATAAAAAAACTTAATACGGCTCGAGCATGCCAAGCGTTTCAGCGTTTCATAGGCATAGTGTGTGTTAAATTTTTTTTTTTTACGGAATCATAAATTTGAGAAGAATAAATCAATAATTTACATTAAATACTTTTTTACTTACGTATACACACTAAATTTATAAATGAATGCAATATTTATCAAATTCCTTACATAATAAAAAAGTAAAATATAGAAAAGAATAAAAACAAAACAAAAATAAAATATTCTACTATACAAAATATAATCAAAAACTTTAAAAATTATAGTCTTCAAAATGATGTCGAGTGGTATCAGGTCTCCGAATAATAAGTATATCAAAACCGTACACAGACCAAAAGAAATGTTAGCATTATTGCAACGCCCCCCGGGAATAAAAGTATCCTAAATCTAGTTTCGTACTTAGTAGGTAAATAACTTGGTTTTTATTATTTTAAACGGTACAGAAAGTGTTAATATAATAATACAGTGTCTTCATATATCTTGTGTTTACAATCCACCACAGCAGAGCACCATAAACCAGGAACGTTACAATCCCGTCCAATATCTTCATCCTGAAAAAAAAAACGTACAAAATTTCATTTGTACGTTAGTAAGTTACTTTTACTATTAGATCGGGGAAAAAGTTTCTACGTATTTTGTATCCAAATTCAAACAAGACGACCAGAGCGAGCTGCACCTTGAACGTTAAAATTTCCAGACTGGGAACGCTTGAATCAAGTTTGTGCTACTGACTGATACTGCATTATGTCCATAAAATGCACAAATTGTATTAGCGGCCTGTGTTACATTTTTACCTGTTTAAAATAAAATTTCCAAATATAGCCAGAGATTTGTTACCATAGATGGGTTATGCACTAACAAACCACATTTGAAAATCGAATCCATTTACACACACATTGTAATAGGTACCTACCGAATGCTACTATGAAAAGAGATGCCAATTGGCATCTTTTTTTTTGCTTCATTTTTAGGATGCATGTAACCTATCTACCTCCCCTTATATATAGCATATCTCTGAATATAGCTCATTTCTTCGTTACTTTCACAAATTTTTGTAGAGAGAAGAAACTATTGAAAAAAGGAGGGAAATTTTTTATTTTCAATTCTTATTGAAATTTCGAATGTTAACCTCTTTAACTTCATTGTAACCAGCCAAGTACAAATATTACAAGCAAAGAGATTTAGTTACAAGCCTATACTTACAAAATACAAAGAAACTTTTTCCCCGACCTACTATGTATTATTATTATATTTTTCATCCATAAATGACATTTCAAAAAAGGAATGACGGAACAAACAAAATGGCGGCGAAATCCTATACGTTCGACAACCAAACTGTAACCAATCTGTATCAATCTGGGTGACGAGGGGGTGAGGTCGCATTCTAGAGAGCGGCAGGGAGTGTCCATACTGATGTTAGTACTAATATGTAAACTTTGCCCTGGGCATCATCTCACCTGATACCTATTAAGTATATTGACAATCGGCCTGCTGTGGCCAAATCATTACATCAGCCAAAAGATCCCGGTAGAATCTGTTAGAATTTGATGGGAACCCTGTAAAATCCGGTGGAATCTAATGGGTGGTGGCGCCAAATGGAAATATTTTTGTGCTGTATATGTCGCAGCCACCTGCTTAATTAGCCCTTTAATTAACCACATAGCCTTTTAACTAAATGGCGCCGTTAAACTAACTGCCTGAATTATTATTCAGCTATTCAATTATACGCCCAGGCAAATGGCTTGGATCGATAACTTTCAAATTCTGCGAGCCAGGTAGTTTCAATTCACACCTCAGAGGGAGGAGTGCTTAAGGGGAGAGGTGGGGGAAGAAGGGACATTTATTTTCATGTTAAATTAACACTAGGAGCTCCTCTCACAGTCTCCGAACCTAACCAAATGAGTCGGGGGTTTTCCGTTTTGTTTCTATTTTTCCAATTCTCAGTCGACTGAGCCCGTTTGGAGCTCCTACTTCTGTATTCGCTTCGCTCATTTAACGAATAGCCTAAGCATCAGCCAGCCACGTCAATAAATGTACATATTATCATTCAGCTAGTAAGTTAAATGCCGCCATTTAATGAACCGGCTAGGCAGTAAATTGAATGGCTAATTTAACCAGTTGGCTGTGACATAATATACATTTGGCGCCACCATCTATTAGATTTTTCCCATTCTTCGCCAGTGGCAACGACTGGCAGTAAGCGCGATTAAGGTACAAATACCGGAGGACGGGCAGCAGCGTTCTTTTTCGCTTACCTCCTGAAATCTGCGCCACCACAAGCACACCGCGATCGCCAACCCGCCTGCCAAGCGCCAAAGTACATATATTAGTACTAACATACAGTATGGACACTCCCTGCCGCTCTCTAGATACAACCTCACCCCCTCGTCACTCAGATTGATACAGATTGGTTACAGTTTGGTTTTTGAACGTATAGGGTTTCGCCGTGATTATGTTTGCTCCGTCATTTATTTTTAGGAATGTCTTTTCACGACCGTTTGTATGCAGTGTCCGGGGTGGTGAAGCGCGGTGATTAAGGCACAACACGCCTGTTCCGGGCGACGTCTGTGTCAAGCAGTGGACACTTGTTGCTAATATGTGTGTGTGTGTGATAGACTCCCTAACAAGGAAAATAAAGTGCCCATTGCTGAAGATGGGTCATGACTAAGATCTTACCTGAAGGCATGTGCCTTGGCTTTTGCCACATCTTTCTGGTCTTCATGCAACAAATAAATTTTCCCAGCAGTGATACATGTTTCCAAATAGTTGTGGTCGAACAACTTTTCGACTGTGTAGTAGAAAGACTCCTTGTCTTCCGGTTTTATTTTGTTTCTTATTGTCATAAACTTTGTATTGATCAATGTCCAGTCTTTCGAAATGAAGTAATGTAAGGCAATATCAGCAATGTATATTTTTCTTTGTATTTTTATTAATCTGGAAAAAGTTATCATCATCATATTTTTCCTAAAAAAAATGCTTAAGAGGTTAATTTCACAGAATTTATCATCATAACAGCCGAAAGACGTCCACTGCTAGACAAAGGCTTCCCCAAGGATTTCCACGACGACTGCCCTGCACTGTTGGCATCCAGCTTATCCTTACTAATAAGTATTGTAAATGTAAAAATGTGTTTGTTTGTTTGTTACCTTTTCACGCTTCAACACCTCAACCAACTTATATGAAATTTGACATGCAGGTAGCCTGTGTCACTTGGAAGGACATAAGCTATATTAAATACGAGTAGCATAACCCGATGCAGTTCCTGGGGGAACTGAAAAATACTCTTTTTTTGGTTAATTTCTTTAACATCGCAACGGAACAATGGATTGTTATGATTATATGCACAGAGATGGTTGAAGGGGTGGCAAATTACGTAATTTACTAATAAGGATATCCTGATATAGTTCACGAGGGATCTGGAGAAAACTTATTTCCACGCTCGTGCACGTCGGCGTCACAACGAAGCAACGGCTTGCAACGGAGTGTTTTTTTTGTATAGAATTGGTTGAGGAAGTGCGAAGTGACATACACTGCTAATCAAAATAGCCCGATAAAGTTTCTGAGGGATCTATAAAAAAACTCATGTGCACGCTTGCGCACCGCTTGCTGCTCGCGCACCACTCACCCTCAAAGACAGTCATAAAAACGACGTTCACGCGGGCAAAGCTGCGGGCAAAAGCTAGTAATATTATAAATGTGTTTGTTTGTTTGTTACCTTTTCACGCTTCAACAGCTCAGCCACTCTTGGCGAAATTCGGCACGGAGGTAGCCTATATCACGGAAAAGGACATAGTCTTTTTTATCCAGTGAAAATACGAAAAACCAATACAGTTCTCGAGAGAACTGAAAAAAGACTGCATTTTTGGTTGATTTCTTTAAAATCGCTACGGAGCAACGGATTGTTGTGATCTTGCACAGAGATGGTTGTGAGGTTGCACAGAGATGGTTTGGGGGGGGGGGGGGGGGGGGTTGGAAAAGGACATAGTCTACTAATAAGCTTGACCCGAGATAAGTTTCCAGAAAGATCTAGGTAACACTATTTTCCAGGCTCGCGCACGTCGGCGTCGCAGTGGAGCAACGGATTAATGTGTTTTTTTTTGTATAGAATTGGTTGAGGGGGTGGGAAGTGATATAGACTGTTAATCAGAATAGCTCGATATAGTTCCCGAGGGATCTGGAGTAAACTCCTTCCTACGCTGCCAAAACTCTGCCCGTGCGAGCGAAGCCGCGGGAATAAGCCAGTAGATGATAACCGCACAAAATTCTTTATTTTAGTATAAAAAAACAGTCACCTGGGTTGCCTGCCAGAAATCCATAAGATGAAATCGATTATTATTGCTAGTGAAACATTGTAAACTAATGCCTGAAAAAGATAAAAAAACATTAATAATATAAAACAAGCCAAGTGCGAGTCGTACTCGCGCACTAACAGTTTCGTTTCAAAAGACGTTTCATTAACGAGTACAACAATCAGAATGACGGACAAAATTAAACCACACCACCTCGCCTGCCGCCTGGCGGAGATATCTCCCTGTGCTGTCAAGAGTAGAAACACACTGTGTCCCCAGGCATACCACCTCGCCTGGCGGAGATATCTCCCTTTGCTGTCAAGAGTAGACACACACCGTGTCCCCAGGCATACTACCTCGCCTGGCGGAAATATCTCCTTTTGCTGTCAAGAGTAGAAACACACCGTGTCCCCAGGCATACCACCTCGCCTGGCGGAGATATCTACCTTTGCTGTCAAGAGTAGGAACGCACCGTGTCCCCAGGCATACCACCTCGCCTGGCGGAGATATCTCCCTTTGCTGTCAAGAGTAGAAACACGCCGTGTCCCCAGGCATACCACCTCGCCTGACGGAGATATCTTTCTGTGCTGTCAAGAGTAGAAACACGCCGTTTCTACAGGTTCCTCATTTCTTTTTGAGGCACGGTACCCCAAAAACGATTAACTTTTTTACAAACGGATTTCTTGTAATGTTCAATATTTATACGTCAATTTTTCGCTAAACTGAAGTCACTTCCTCCTCTATCTAATTATAATCAGAGTTAGCCCGTATAAGTCCACTGTTGGACAAAGGCCTTCCCAACCTTTTGGTCTTAAGCCCATACAACATTGTTTTGCGAAAATCATCGCTCCACCTAGTCGGGCTTCCCAAGCTACAGTCAACAGGTTAACTTCTCATGCGCACTGTGCACTATTTACATGAACTATTTCGAGCCCATTTTCGACACCACTGAATCTCCGTTCGGGTTCAAGCTACATTAAGGTATTCAGTATGTTCACATATCAAGTAGAATAGTTTCCAAAATAATTTGTGAGGTCGAATATTACGATTTTATGCACTCACTCACTCATATATCATTAAAAACCTAGGGTACTTTCAATAATTGAGCTCTAGAGCTTTTATCACATAATAGATTGTATTTAAGGTGACAAAACGAAAAATAGCTATTTATGCAACTGTTGCATAATGAGGGGTATTTAACACGAGTGTGGTTTATGAAACGAGCGCAGCGAGTTTCATAAAAGTATACACGAGTGTTAAATACTAATTATGTACAGTTGCATACAATAGTTTATCTACACTCATACAACAAATTTAAATTAAAGACAAAATAAAGTGGGTTTTTAGTAAAAAAACTTGTAATAACGACTTACTTATTACAACGAATAACGAATTACATATTACAAACTGCCTAAGGAAAAATACAAACGTTAATGGCGCGAAAATAAATTTGCAGTAATATC
This sequence comes from Coleophora flavipennella, assembly GCA_947284805.1. Lineage (NCBI taxonomy): Eukaryota > Metazoa > Arthropoda > Insecta > Lepidoptera > Coleophoridae > Coleophora > Coleophora flavipennella. The sequence continues at coordinate 2,512,533 of OX369302.1, forward strand.
GCACCGCGCATGCGCGCCGCCAAGGTTGCGTTCCGAAACACGCTAGTGTGCTCAAATAGCAAGCATCTGCGTAAAAATTAAAAAAAAAACTTCATTTTGTTACAACTTTGCGATAACGAAATGAAATTTGTATGGATCCTTAGTCACGGCTCCATCGAAAGGTATATCATTTGCTTAGCGTTTCTGATAAGTAAATGAAGGATTTACGACATGAGTGTAGATAAAGATTTTTAAACTTTAAATAAAATACGATGTTGTCTGTAAAGTCGGTTTACGGACGATAATTTTAGGTGATAACGTGTCACAAGCCGAATGCTTGTGTCCTTTATACCACACGACTGAAGTAAAACTTCTTCAGCTCCATGTTTAAGGAGATGCAATATACCGCCCATAGTCGGGTGAGTTAACTCTTTGGCATTTCCTCACAAAGAATGAACCGAATTGGAACACCTCTTGTAAGATCCTGGAAGCCTAGTACTTTTAATCCTTTTAACTTAAACTTTACTTGAAGTTTCAAGTCTAAATTTACGTAAAACTAAAATTAGTCTGCCTGCCAGAATCGACACCAATGACCTTGACCTTAACAGGACCCAAGCCCCAGGCCCCAAGCCCCAAGCCCCAAGACCTAAGCAAGTACAAGTACAACTCTCGCTTGCACGTTTGCTCAGCGTACTGGCGTAACGGGACAATGACGTCACGTAACGGGATAATGACGTCACACTTTTTCGTGCACGCAGCCCGTGTCATCAGTATATAAGACTTTATCACGTTAAAAATGAATGAAATCGAGAAATAGGAACTTAAGCCAAGTTTTTTGCCTATCTATTCTTGTTGCCCATCTTATTCTCAAAGATCCAATCCCACACAACCCCAGGCACCGCATTTCGCCATGTTCAATTAAATTTGGCGAGTTCAATCTGTTAATTCATCAGTTAGCTCATTGTTCATTTCGTTGCATAAAGCCATCGATAGTGATGCGTATACGTTATGTTAACTTGTTGAGATATGCGAGAAATTTGTGCATTTCCGAGATCATAGGTCCTTCTGAGTTTATAAGTGACGTTCAAGATACTTATCTGTTTTGTGTTCTAGATCAGCTGGTGTTGGCTCATCCGCGGAGAAGACTACGGGAATAATTTTGATGGATTCCACTACCATTCTATATCTGTAACCTCTTGTACTCGATCTAGGTACTTTGAAAACATCTTACGCTTAGTTCGGTAGAGTAAGATACCTAAATATGGACTAGTCTTGCAATATGGACTCCCACCCTAACTCGGTAGGCGGCGCTGGTAGCGCAATGAAGTTAGCAACATTCAATGCCCGCGCCCCGCATCTTAGTGCTCCTCGAACACAGCGGCCATATTTTCACGTGTGCGTGAGTGGCAACAGTTTCATCACTTTGCCTTCATTTGATGAAGTTTTTTGGTGAGTTTCTTAAGAATATTACTACCATATTGTTATTATTTCAGTTTTAGTAATATATATATATAAGAAGCATAATTTTATCGAGAGATATTTGTGATATTGTATATAACCACACCTCCTTGCAATATTTTTTTAAGCAATCATAACCTCAAAAAGTCACTGTTTTGAAATATGGACTACTATGCAAGTAGGTACTAAATATGGACCAGGGGTCCATATTATGTGCACGTGGTCCATTTTATAGATCCTTCTTTAATTTTTATTTTTATATAAGTAGCTTCACCTGTCTCGGTGTCAGTCTGTGTGCTGAAATCAAATCTTTTAAGTTTTACTTCTTTCCGCTTTTTTAAAATTAATTAGTAAGTGTTATTGTAAAATGATGGTCCATATAACATACCCAGGTTCCATATTAAAAACCTGGTAATCCATAAAAAGCGCCATTTTTGGAAGTGCCTTTTTTACCAACTTTTAAAAAACGAGTGATTTTATTAATAAAATTGATCATTTTTCTATTTTTGATAAAATATTGTTATGTTTAAATATATTACCTTGGTACTGAGAATAAAAGACTTTCACAATCTGTAAAATGTTGAGTTTTATTTAACGATAATGATATGGGGGTCCATATTTAGGGAACTTACTCTAGGCATTCCAAACAAATTGCGACTTAAAGAAAACTGTACTTTCGAGAGAATTTTCGCACGGCCAAACTCTAGTAGATAGAAAAATAAAAATTTACCGCCTATAAGATCCATCTGAAGTCAAAACAAAAATGTATTTTGAACCCGCCCTATGTTCCACCGAGGACGTTAAAGACCGCACAAGTGACCTCTAAAAATAGAAAATTCACGAAAAAACTTCTACCCACCCCGAATTTTAAATTAAAAAATTAAACTAAACGGTTAATTCTCTATGGCTACCTACTTAATCAAGGTAAGTATATGTCGGTGTCGCTTAAATGTTCGTGTGGATGGTGGCGCATCGCGAGCCGGGTCGTTCCTTTCCTTCTAATAATTATGGTAGAGAGGAGCGATATACGATCGCGTTATACTCGTGACCGGGTGCTGTCCGTTTGAACTGGCCTACACTTGTCAAAGGCATTCATGCCATTCAATGATTTTTATGTATAACTTCTCATGTCATGTTGTTTTCATGTTCTAATGACATTATTTGTTTTTTTACGGATTGGATTTTGACGGTATTAAAGATTGTTTGTTTCTTGATTATGTAATCAGTATTTTATGACTATCAGAAATAGTGTAATTTGCACCTATTATGAATAAATATTTCGAATCTTGAATAATGAGAAACAAGAAGTGTACATTTTTAATTTGGTGTGAATTTACATTTTTTTTCGCCTTATCCTTTGTTATTCAAAAAAATCTATTCGTATAAATATTTTATTCACATACGTTCCCGTCGACTATGTTTTTCTTGGTTAAGGTATTTAGTACCTGGGCGACCGAGCTTTGCTCGAGGCATAGTAACCAGAGCCGTTAAAAACATTTAAAAATACTCTACCTTTGATAAACATTGCGCGGCATATTTCGTTTCGCGCCCGACTCGAGTGCGAAAATCTCGGAAAAGAGCCGTTTTCCCAGAGATGAGACCTATCTCAATCGATTTTTTGCCCCCAAAAACCTCCATATACCAAACAAATCGTTGCGTTGCAACAGTTTCCGAGATTCTAATTATATATATATACAAGAATTGCTCGTTTAAAAGTATTAAATAGATTAGATTATGAGACGTGACGTGATATTCGAGACTTTAAAAACCCGACTGCAAATTTAGCCCTTTTTTTAAACCAGTAGGGTAAAAATTTAACCTATGTCTGTCACTCATGGGATTAAAACAAATCTAACGACACCTCGATCTCTAAAATCCATCAAGCTGTTTAGGCTACAGGACGTACCCAAGAAATTAACATACATACATACACTCGAAAAACATAACCCTCCTTCTGGCGCAGTCGGGTAAAAAAGTGGCTTGTTGACGATTTTTCAACTATATGCCTTGCCTTAAACTTGCGGATACTAACCGTGATATAGTGATACAAGAATACATTAGTGATACGCGGCGCCTTTAGGTGCCACACGATACCCTCAAGCGGGTCTTCCTCTTGGACCAGTGACCCTCTCTCGTACATTTGCTGCATTGTTAACATGTCCTCGTCAAGAGAACAGAGGTTATATATCGGTACATCGTCCGTTTCCTTTAATCTGGGAAAATTAAAAATTAATAATTCTAGTCTAAAAGTAATAGATGCGCAGTTCTTATGATAAACGTATGTACAGAAGATAATTTACCAATCTTTAAAATCCTGTTTTTTAAATTTTTTTTCAACAAGTGAAATGTAATTAAATTATCATCGTTTTTTAGGGTTCCGTACCCAAAGTCCGTCCGTCCGTTTGTCTGTCCATCTGTCATCAGGCTGTGTTTCATGAACCGTAATAGCTATACAGTTAAAATTTTCACAGATGATGTATTTCTGTTGCCGCTATAACAACAAATACTAAAAATTAGAAAAAGTGAAAAAAGGGGGTCTCCATTCAAAAAAACTTTTTTTTTAAACGTGAAGAAACTAGCGCCATCTAGTATGATGGTACAGAATCCATTGTGTGCGTTTCTGACTCGCACTTGGCCGGTTTTTTTTATATGTACCATTGGGAGGGAATCTCTTGGCAAAATCTAACCTAATTGCCCAGTTACAGTCCAACTAGCGAGAGTCTGGCCAACACCGGTTGTTCTGGCCTGCGGGCCAATCAAATGTGGAAGAAACGTTAGATAAATACTTAAATCCACCAACGAAAAATAGCTCCTACCTGTAGATCGTTTCTTTCCCTCTAATATGGTTGATGGGAGCGATGGCTGACTCTCGCGTTATACTCGTGACCGGGTGCTGCCCGTGTGAACTGGCTTACTCTTGTCAAAGGCAATAATGTCATTCAATGATTTTTATGTATAACTTTTCGTGTCATATAGTTTTCATGTTCTTATGACATAATCTGGTTTATTTCAAGGATTTAATTTTGATGTTATTATTTAATGATTGTTTATTTCTTGATTTTTCACAAATGACATCATATAATTATTATTTTATGACTATCAGAAAGAGTGTAATTTGTACCAATTTTGAATAAATACCTTGAATCTTTAATCTAGATGTAACCGAAACGATAAAAAAATAATAAAAATTCATAACTCCTTATTTTGGTTTTGCCGTAGACTGACTTTAATATAGTGCTATTTGAACTCAGAATAATTTTCTATGCCGTTTGCCATTCCGCTCAATACGACAGCAAAAGAAGAATTCAGAGACCCCCCCCCACACACTTTTTGGATGCAACATCCGTCATATTGACTTTGTTCGTATAAATTGTAGCTCTAAGATACCTGGACTTAAATAACAAACCGATTGACACCTCATTCTTCAATATCTGCTTAGTAGTTTAAGCAATACGATGAAACATACGTAAATACATACATACATAGACTGCTAAAATAATAACCCATTCTTTTGGCTTTACTGTATTCAGGTAAAAATCAGTAAAAATTCTTACTCCGTGATTCCTCTGGCCCAAGCAGTAACGATGAAGCTCTTGATACAAACATCGAGAGGCACATAATTGCATTTCGATTCCCATTTGCCGTAAATGCTGCGTTTTATTCCTGCAAATACACTCCGATTTTGTAATGCTATATAGCCTGCCTATATTTACATCAACTTGCTTACTCTACAAGCTATATAGACTGCTAATAGCTACTTCAACTTGCTTACTTTACGAGTTATATATGGACTGCCAATAGCTATATCAACTTGCTTACTCCACGAGCTATATGGACTGCCAATAGCTACATCAACTTGCTTACTCCACGAGCTATATGGACTGCCTATTTCTATTTAAACTTGCTTACTCCACGAGTAATATGGACTGCCAATAGCTACATCAACTTCCTTACTCCAAGAGCTATATGGACTGCCTATTTATATTTCTACTTGCTCACTCCACGAGATATATAGACTGCCAATAGCTACATCAACTTGATTACTCTACAAGCTATATGGACTGCCTATTTCTACTTCATCATGCTTACTCTACGAGTTATATGGACTGCCTATTTCTACTTCAACTTGCTTACTCCTCGAGCTATATGAACTGCCAACAGCTACATCAACTTGCTTACTCCACGACCTATATGGACTGCTAATAGCTACTTCAACTTGCTTACTCCACGAGCTATATGGACTGCTAATAGCTACTTTAACTTGCTTACTCCAGGAGCTATATGGACTACCAATAGCTACATCAATTTGCTTACTCCACAAGCTATATGGACTGCCAATAGCTACTTCAACTTGCTTACTCAACGAGGTACATGGACTACCAATAGGTACATCAACTTACCTACTCTACGTGCTATATGGACTGCCTATAGCTACTTCAACTTGCTTTACTCTAGCTACTTGGACTGCCAATAGTTACCTCAACTTGCTTACTTTACGAGCTATATAGCCTGCTTCTTCTTCTACAGATATCATCAATCCGGGTTTTTTAAGCCCCAATCTCATCTGATGATTAAGTGACGATGATACTGAAAAGATGCCGAAAAAAAAGATACCAAGATTTCCCTACACAACAGGCAACTGGTTATCTTATCTTTATGCCAGAAGATGGTGGTAGTTGGCCAGGCCGGCATAGGAAATGCTTTACCACCAACCAAACCGAGTCTAACTGAGAATCTAAACCACGACCTCCTGGTGTGAAGCAATTGGACTAACCATAACGCCACGGAGGCGGTTCGATCACGTGAAGAAACCCCACCCCACATGTAAGGTATTTTTTCCCAATAATATCAAATTTCACCTTTTCCAAATGCGATCGCCAGCCCACAAGGTCCGTTGAAGTTGTTCACCCAGCCTGGGGCCGGCTCTTGCAGACTGCCAGCCACGATCGAGGGTCTCAGGATGACGATCGGCAGCTTGCCTCGCTGCGCGCTCACCATGTGCTCGGCTAGTTGCTTCGTGAACACATACGTGTTTGGCATTCCGTTCAGGTACCTGTTTAAAAGGTTACTCAAGTGAAACCTGTCTGCAGAGAATCAGATCTAGTAGCTAGCATATTCACTGGCCCTGTTGAATTGTATTTGTCGTTTTTGGCACCTAATCGATCATACAATTAAATATGCCGTATTGCAAAATAAATTATTATTAAGAATAGTACAGAATAGAAAGTACAAATTTAAATTGTACAGTTTAAGCGGCCTTATTGTTTAAAGCGATTTCTTCCAGGCAACCAAGAGATTGGATATATCTACATAAAAATAAGGGCTGTGCAAAGCAAACATGTGCAACGAAATTGCAAAAAGGAAAATAGACTGTATACGACTTGTCTAAAATCTAAATCATAATACAACACGTAATGTTAAATATGTTGTCTTGTTACATTAATTTATTTCACTTTACTTCTTTGTGCAGATTAGCTTGTTTTTCTTTGTATATGTGCAATTAAGTAGAGATTTTGAATTCGCCATATTGAATGCCATGTGTGACGTAATAAAAAGCCTAGGACAAGTTCTTGATCAAGAAGAATCCAAGGATTCCGATGACACCTTTGTATTCTTTACTCATACAATTAGATAGATAGATAGATGAAACATCTGAAGGCACGGTAGTGCCCCCGCCAAGACGAACCAAGCGAAGCGCAAGGGCACTACCTACCTTTTCTCGAAACGCTTCGTCGTTTTTTTGAACTGTCATAACTTTGCTTTTTATGATGCTAAATAGTTAATTTTTTTCAAGATAGTATGCCATCAGTACAATCATTAAACATACAAAGTTTGAATGTCGTAGCTATTATACATTAGATTTTATTAATGTCTCAAAACCCTCAATTTCGTCACTGACACCACCAACTCACTAATCATCAAAATTGTTAGGGTACTTCCTGAAGTCTTAGAAAGCTGATATTTGGTATGTAAGCTAATATTACTACAAAGGCAACAAAAAAAATTAAAAACCTAACCTAACCTATCCCCTGGGAATAGGCGGTGGAAGCACAGATTAGATAATAGTACTAGTAATAGATTAGATCACGGGCGTAGCCAGGGGGAGGGTTTTGGGGGTTCAAACCCCCCCCGAAAAGTTTAGATATTAACATTCATAGAATTAAGATAAGAACAGGCGTGCGGCATATCTCATTAAATATTACAAACTATTACCTACATTAAAATATACGGTGGTTTGGATTCCTCCGCCACCGTCGATTATCAAGTAAAGGAAGCTAATTTTTTTGCGATTCTTGCTGATGAGACAACTGACATTGCGCGTATAGAGCAAGTCTCGCTGTGTTTGCGATATGTTGATTTAAAAGATGTTAAACAACATAAAGTTAAGGAGATGTTCTTAGAGTATATTCCAACTGTTGACGTGACAGGATCCGGCCTTGCAAATCTCACAATTACAGCTCTGAAAAAGCATGGACTTGGATGTTCTCATGTGGTTGGTCAAGGTTACGATGGGGCTGCAGCTATGAGTGGGCATTTTCACGGTGCCCAAGCGTATATTCGTCAAGTATGTCGTCTTGCTCTTTATGTACATTGTAGTGCACACTCTCTCAACCTTGCTATTGCTGACTCATGTTCACAAGCAGATGTGCGAAATTGCGTTGGGAACGTGCAGTCTGTTGGTTCCTACTTTAGTTATTCGGCTCAACGCACTGCCGTTCTCAAAGACAAAATTCGGGATCTGTTATAGGCTGATCAAAAAAAGCCTGCTTGCGATGTGCGAAAAATGGTGGGTTCACAAGCATGAAGCCATTATAAGATTCAAGGAAATTTATTCAGCTATTGTGCATGCTCTCGAAGAACTCCAATCTAGCCACAATAAAGAAACATCGCAACAAGCCGTCCAAATGCTTAACACACTTCGATCTTCGAATTTAGTTATGTGCCTAGTGATTCTTCAAAAAGTCATGAGCTACACATTGTTGCTATCAAAGCAACTGCAGGCAATTACACAGACCTCATAACAGCATTCAGTCACGTGGATGATGTTATAAATGCTTTGCAACTTTTGAGACTTAAAGTTGACGAAGAGTAGCTATCTCCATCTCTATGAAGAAGCAAAAGTGGTGCTCGAAGAAAATGGTGGTATACTGCTTATGCCACGTATCGTCGAAAGGCAGTTGAATCGCTCTAACATTCCTGCGTCGGATATATACACGTATTACAAAAGAAATTTATTTATCCCATTTCTCGACCATACAATTCAACAATTGTTTGAGAGGTTTACAAAACACCGCAAAGTAGTATTCGACAGTGCTGCCCGAAAAAAGTACATCTGTCGTCAAAGCAGAACTTGAAGTGTGGAAAGCAGTTATGAGTCTCACCTCCCCTATTCCAAAATCAGCTTTGGAATGCTTAGATAAGTGCGACCAAACACTATATCCAAATATTTACACATTGTTGCAAATATTGGCTACCATACCTGTTTCCACTGCTACCCCAGAAAGGACATTTTCAAGCCTAAGAAGACTTAAAAACTACTTGCGGAACACAACGAGTGAAAACAGACTGAACGGCTTGGCTCTCATGAACATTCATTATGGGATAGAAATTGATGCGAATGAAGTAGTGGATATATTTAAAAAGAAAAACAGAAGATTAATTCTGTGATATATAACAAAACGTTATTTTTTTTATAATTTTTTTGTTTATACTATCCCACTGCTCGAAAAAGAACTCCCCCAATTCCTTCGAGGAGCTTTTTTCTGTATGTATTTTTTACATCTTTAATATTTTTCTTATCTAAGTGTTGTTTTATGTACTTTTAGTCGTTTATTTTCTTGAACCCTCCCCGATACTAAAATCTGGCTACGCCCGTGGATTAGATATAGTTAGATATAGTATATAATAGTAATATAATATTGTATGTTTAAAGATTGTACTGATGGCATTCTATCTTGAAAAAATTTAACTATTTAGCATCATACAAAGCAAAGTTATGAGAGTTCAAAAAAACGACGAAGCGTTTCGAGAAAAGGTAGGTAGTGCCCTTGCGCTTCGCTTGGTTCGTCTTGGCGGGGGCACTGCCGTGCCCCCAGGTGTTTCATCTATCTATCTATCTAATTGTATGAGTAGCCTGATTTCAAAACGAAATTAAACGTTCATACGGAATCATCGCTTCGAATCGATATTTCGAAACGGAATTCCATAACAGATGACCAGCCATTGCCTCCACAAGATGGCGAAAGACCCTAAAAGTCTCCTTTGCCACACAAGATGACGCAAACAGTCTCTAGGGTCAGTCTTTGTTTTTATTTCGCCTACTTAAAACTCAGATCAAATAAAAGTTTAGGTAGATCACAAGTAAATTTAATGTGAAGCAGTCACAACTACTGCAAACCTATAAGTACACTGTACACGCAATTGTCTATGTAGACATCAAAACTGAAGTAATTTTACTCGATAGTATTTGCTAAAACGTCGGCGAAGACACACAGCGATACTACACATATTTCAAAAGTGGCTTTAACATGACAGTTCGAAACATTCTATCCGAACCTCTTTGATCTGAGATGTAAAACTTACTTTGGCGTGAGGGTTCGTATCGTCTGCTCGTCTATTTGGTCACAGATCTCCAGGACCTCGCGCCAGTCAGCTAGCGGGGGATACAGCACCTCGTCTATAACATCATGTTTGCAGTTTGAATAGCACGTCGAGATGTGGACGAAAGACTGGTGGAAGAGAGAACGGTGAATTACATAAAATTGCTAACTTCTCTACTGAGGACCGCAGAACATTAGTTCTCAGAACTACTAGGCGGCACCAGGTTATTGCAGATCTATTAAAACTAGATCAAACTTTGAACTCATCAGTGTTTTGGCTTAAAACTTCATCTTCATCATGTCAGACGAACACTGCTAAATAAATGCCCACCGCAAGGACTTTCTCAAAGATCGGTCCTGCTCTGGGCGCATCCAACAGCTTCCCGAGAACCTTCACCAGGTCGTCGGCCCACCGAATGGGAGGCCTGCTTACTTTACGTCTTCCGGTGCGCGGTCGCCACTCGAGAATGCCCACTGCCACTTGGGTTTAGCAATTCTGAGAGCAATGCTGGTTACTTTGGCTGTCCTACAGATCTCCTCATTTTCGATACGATTACTAGTGTGTGTTGCCAGTGATGACATACGAAACTGAGAAATGGTCGCTTAGGTCCATGCTCTTAAGAAGGCTTTAAGTCACTCCAATTGAAATAGAGCATGCTATATCGGAGTTTCTATATAAATTGGCCTCGAAATTGTGCCATATATCGCTATATCATCATCATATCAGCCGAAGGAAGTCCACTGCTGGACATAAGCCTCCCCCAAGGATCTCCACGACGACCGGTTCTGCGCTGCCCGCCTATATCGCTATATATTGACTACAAATATTTTTCTTTTTGATTCAAACATCAAAAAGTGCACTCAAATACTACGGAGAAAACGGCCCATTTATGTAAATTTAATGCTATGAAATAATTTACATATTTATAACGAGTTATTAAATTATTGTTATATCTCCACATGCATTCATTGTTTGCACGCCTTACAAAAATTGGGTGATGCCAATCATTTGTGAAGTGTACCTACTTACTGACCTTTTCTGTACTGTATACTTTACTGCCCAAACGGCCATCTGTTCTTCGAGCTATGCGCCCCGTCAACTGCCACTTCAGTTTAGCCATTCTGTGAGCTGTCGGTCACCATGGTTCCTCTACGGATCTCCTCATTTCTGATTCGATCGCGTAAGGAAACTCCTGGCATAGCTCGTTCCATGTCTCTTTGGGTGACCTTGAGCCTTCTTATGAGGCCTATAGTAAGCGACCATATCTTGGGGCAGTAAAGTTCTCGAGTGGCAACCACGCAACGGAAGACGTAGCGTTAGGCAGGCCTGCCACACGGTGGACCGACGACCTGGTAAGGGTCGCGGAAAGCCGCTGGGTGCGGGCAGCGCAGGACCAGTCGTCGTGGAAATCCTTAGGGGAGGCCATTGTCCAGCACTGGACGTCTTCCGGCTGATAATATGATGATGATGATACTTACTCTAAGATTGCGCATCTCTTTCGCCATCTCAATGACCTGAAGAGTGCCTTTTATGTTCAGTTTGACGGCGTACGTTAGCGGATCATCGAATCTGAAATAAGAAGAACAGCTTGGTTCACTTCATTTGAGTGTAACAAGATTTTAGAATGTTTTGAATTTGCAGAGAAAGGACAGAGAGTACAGTAAAGGAATAGCCGCTGATAGTTCCACAGCTTGGTTCCACCAGTGGCTCCAGTACATAGCTTGGTTCCACCAGTGCCGTGGCTCCAGTAGAATTTTCAAGTGCTGATGTCTCTCTAGCTTTTTGCATGTAAATTCACGCACCTACTACTTTTTAAAAGCTTTTATGAAACTTACAGTGCTTGTTTATATTATGTTGTTATGATAATGTCACATCTTGCAAACGATTGATTTGATGATGAATCAAGGTGCCAGGACCGTCGTTTATTTTTCATAGAATCGTAGAAAATACTGTGCTCACCTTTTTTGAATTTTGAAACGTGTTTTTATATTGACATTTGGCCCCGGGAACTGGCTGGCTTTTGAGCATAAAAAGTTTTCAGGTTTTTCTTCAACTTATTTTATTCATCTTTTCAGATGACAGCTGCTAAACCATGTCATACAGATGACAGTTGTTAAACCATGCCATACAGATGATAGTTGTTAAACCATGTCATACAGATGACAGTTATTAAACCATGTCATACGGATGACAGCTATTAAGCCATGTCATATAGATGACAGTTGTTAAACCATGTCATACAGATGACAGTTGTTAAACCATGTCATACAGATGACATTTGTCAAACCATGTCATACAGATGACATTTGTCAAACCATGTCATACAGATGACAGTAATTGTTAAACCATGTCATACATATGACAGCTGTTAAGCCATATCATACAGATGACACTTGTTAAACCATGTAATACATATATGACAGCTGTTAAACCATGTCATACAGGTGACAGCTGTTAAACTATGTCATATAGATGAAAGTAATTGTTAAACCATGTCATACAGATGACAGTTGTTAAACCATGTCATACAGATGTCAATTAGTCACTCGTCTGACAGTATAAAGTTACTCAGTGACCCATTGAATACAGTTTACAATTTAAAGTACTATTTAAAGGTTAAGTTTTTGAAATACGGCAGAAGACTGACACATACGTACCTATGTATATAAACAAAGATTACATACATATAATTTTTAGGGTTCCCTATAGCCAGAGGGTGACCATAGGGACCCTGTTACTGAGCCTCCGCTGTCTGTCTGTCTGTCAGCGGGCTTTATTTCATGAACTGTAATAGATAGATAGTTGAAATTTTCACAGAATGTTTATTTTTATTGCCGCTATAACAACAAATATTTAAGAAGTGAAAATATAAGGTGTGTCTTCATACTAAAAACGTGTTTTATATGTATTTTAGCAGTATTTTTTATTTAGCTCTGTCTAAAAAAATCAAAATACATACATACAAGCGTGAAACATGGTTTAATAACAGTACTAATACTAATAAAACAATACATAACAAAAATCTGCCAATAGGGGATCGTACTGCTAGTCATTTGAGTTACTTTTTATGATCTGTCAAAAACGAAATTTTGTTCTAAAAATGTTTGAAATACCCACAAGTGATGTCATAGATTTTAAGCGTCATTGACGAACTTATTTTGTAAATTTGATCAATTAAAAATTGAAGAAGTGATGGAAAAACAAAGCGAGTAAGGTTTTTGGAAACTTCAAGAGGAGAGCAATTTAGGAAATCATATTTAAGATTTTATTTTTGATGAAGTCCGATCCCTTATTGTGAGTCGTACTGGCGCTAAGGATTCCGAACTAAAAGACAAAGAAGCATATTTTTGTCGTTCGCGTTGATATATTTTGAATTTTTACTTTTGATTTATTACAGTCTCGCATTTGGCCGGTTTTTTGTTATGTTTATTGATTTACTCTTTATTTAGCACTCACAACTCACATTTTCCTTTTCGATTTTTTGTAATGTTGTTTTGCCTTACCAGGTAATGGATACCTATTACTAAGCTGCTCGTCTGCTATCTAGGCTCTTCTCCATTTTCTGTGTATCTGTCCATACTTTAAAGGATGCATGTTTGGAACCGTGATCAGAAAATGGCCAACATTTTTAAAGAATATGTGCTATTAAGAAGAATTTATCAACAATTAATAGAAAAATTAATAGGCATACAATAAACGTTGTTTTTTTACACGTTTATTGTTTTTGCTCTAGCGTAAAAAGCGTAAACACACAAGCGTGAAACTTTGCGTGACCATTATACTAATAAGTTCTAGACAATAAATAAGAAAACTGGGAAAACTGTGAGTCGTACTCGCATTAAGAAGTCCAAACTAAATAAATAATAAAAACATTTTTCTGTCACTCGCGTTGATGTATTTTGTTTGTAATGAAAAGGTAAATCATTATAAAACTTGTGTGGAGTAGTGGTGTGGTGGTACGGAACTCTTTTTGCGTAAGTCTGACTCGCACTTGGCTGTTTTTTTAAACAAAGTTAAAAAATCAGCGCTTTGAATTCTATGCTCATGTCAGGAACTTGCTTGTTCACCAAAATATTGTTATGTTTTAGTTTTTTATGTAATTGTGTTCTTTTAGTGAAATTAAAACTATTATTTTTTTCCTCTTCTTCTTCTATTACAAATCTTAGTTTAAAAGGAAGCTTATAGTCGTTAAATAAAACCAAAAGATCGTTCAAGTACCTCACACTAGCGGCGACGTTAAAGATAATGTCCACGTCATGAATCAGCATAGCTCTGTCGGCATCTGATAGTCCTGTAACAGTACAATGACACAGTGTACCTGACCTGAGAATATCGACTGACTAGCCCATCTTAAACCACAGGAGAACGGAAGGTAAGCATTCGTTCCCTATACCGTGTCTAAACCAAGAGAGATCACTAACGCGACATTTTGTCCTTCGTACCGGATAAGAAACAAGTTGACACCCACAAGAAATCTTGTATTCCATGACACGCACATATGAACCATACATCATATCAGCTCATATACGTCCCCACGGAGGGGCTCGAGCCTACCCTGAATTAGGGCGGTAGGGCCTTAGCCGTTGCTTCACAGGCGTGTGCAGGTTTCCTCACGATGTTTTCCTTCACCGTAAGAGCGTCGGATAAACATACGTATGAAATCGAAATTCAAAAACACATTGGTACGTGGCAGGACTCAAAACACGACCTCCCGGACAGGAGGCGCGGCCCTAGCCGTTACGCCACCGACGCTCGTACCATCAAGTACAGATTAAACGACAACATTCATTTTTAACCGACTTCAAAAAAGAAGGAGGTTCTCAATTCGTCGGAATCTTTTTTTTATTATTTTAAAATAGTTTTGATTTTATTCATGAAAGAACACGAAAAGTGACCATTCCCTCCCCCCCAAACTCCGAAACTACTTAGCCTAATATATCGGAAAAAATACAAAATATACTTCATTGCTTGCAGATTACAGGAAAACCTAAAAGAATTCTATCAATTGAAAATAAAGTGGTTAACTCATTATAATACGTTCACTTATGGAAAATAGTTCACTAAAACACCACTAGATAGCACTACCTACTAATATTTTTCTGTTCCTCGCGTTTGTGTCTTTTGTCTGTCATGTGAATAGGTATCATTTTCATAGTTTTATGCATAGGTGTGGTGGTACGGAACTCTCATACCACGAGTCCAACTCGCACTTGGCCGGTTTCTTGATCTAAATATCACAGTGTAAGAATTCATACAGTGGTGGTCTGACGCCTTTGATATCTGCGTCAATGCCGACATCACTAGTCGTTGTTCACAGCGAGAGCTGCACCAAGTGCTGCGCTGGCGCTTTTAATGAATTGTCCCAAGTGCCTGAACAACAGTGACTACCTACTCAACAAATCGGGCTCAATCTCCTCCGTCTTGCTCTTCGGCCACCGCACGATTGCCCTGCCTAGACGTCTCCTTGGGACGACTGTATGAATTCTTTAGACAGTGTTAATATTATGTGCAATAATCTTACCTAAACCCAACTCCAACACATCTCCAGACACAATGTAGACTTTCTGCATAAAAATATTTGGTTTGTCTCTCCTCAAGCGAAGAAAGCACTGTAAAAAAGTGTAGGAAAGTCATTCTGACGTAGTTTTGCATTCGTGTGAGTGCACAGGAAACAGGAGGGTGAAACGCGGAAATTGCGGGGCAGGGGCCACAGATAAGATAGTAAGCTACAAAAGAAGAAGAAGCTACTATTAAGTCGGAGAAAAAATTATTCATATTTAGTAACTATAAATTTGTGTTTGCAACGCGTTCTTTCTACACATCTGGAATCAGATGTGCAGGTTTCCTCGTGATGTTTTCCTTCAGCTTAAAAGTAATCGGCAAGTAACCGCGGGTGATGCTAAGTGCAACACCAGGCAACCGCCGCCTTTCCCTTGGATATGACGGTTAATTGTGCCACACGATAAGAGCAATAAATAAATTTGCAATCAAATCTCTTTGCTTGTATTCTTTTTACCTGGCTGGTTGTAACATTAAAAATAAAATCCCGCCATTTTTTACTGTCTACGAAAATGAGTGAAAATAAGAAAGAATTTTTCTATATGTTTTGAAATTTATTTTAAAAAGGGAAAATGCAACACAGGCCATGAATAAAATTTGTACTGTTTATGGACAGTATCGGTCAGCAGCACAAACTTGGTTCAAGCGTTTCCGGTTTTTATTATTATTATTCACAATCGGTAAGCTCTTGGCATCATGATGGTAAGTGACAATGATGCCGAAGATGGAAGCGGGCTTACGAAGATTCCCCAACGCAATGGAGAACTGGCTATCGTATCTTCAAGCCAGAGCACATCAATGTTGTTAACACTGATGCTTGCCCGCAAGACTTGGAAAAGATCGTGGTAGCTAGCCAGGCGGGCTTAGAAAATGCCCTACCACCAATTGAACCGAGTCTTACAAGTTGACCCGACTGGGAATCGAACCCGCGACCTTACCATGAAATGAAGCCAAGGGCTTATCATATTAATTGTGAATAAAAAAATAATAAAAAAAACCATCCACGGAGGCGGTTATTTCCAGACTGGAAATTTTTACGTTCAAGATGCAGCTCGCTCGGATCATCCTGATTAAATTTGCATACAAAATACGAGAATAGTATTGGGTTTATCAACATCAACACAGAGAAAAGTTTTACAGGTTTACTCACTGAAGAAGAGTACAGCTTCTCCAGCCTGTCCTCAGGTAGCACTCCTTTCTTCTTCCTTATCAGCAAGTAGATTCTGTCCAGCTCCGGGCAGGAGTACAAGAGTTTCTCCACCAGTGCCTGGCCCATGAACCCTAAAGTTTTTTTCATAGATCATTCATGACACATATATTGAGACGCATGGGCTAGCATCATCATCATATCAGCCGAAAAACGTCCACTGCTAGACAAAGGCCTCCCTCAAGGATTTCCACGACGACCGGTCCTGCGCTGCCCGCATCCATCGGCTTCCCGCGATCTTCACCAGGTCGTCGGTCCACCACGTGGGGGGCCTGCCTACGCTACGTTTTCCGGTGCGCAGTCGCGACTCGAGAACTTTACTGTCCCAACGGTCATCTGTTCTACGAGGTATGTGCCCTGCCCACTACCACTATAGTTTAGCGATTCTATGAGCTATGTCGGTTACATTGGTTCTGATTCGATCGCGAAGGGAAATTCCGATCATAGCTCGATCCATTGCCCTTTGGGTAACCATCAGGAGCCTTCTTATGGGGCCCATGATAAGTGACCATGTCTCAATTCCGTAAGTCATCACTGGCAACACACCTTGGTCAAAGACCTTAGTTTCGAGACACTGCGGTATTTGGGACGTCAAGATATTGCGAAGCTTCCCGAACACTGCCCAGCCGAGTTGGATTTGTGTATCTTTGTGAGTGAAGGCTGACTCTGTCATAGGTTTCCTTTGTAGTAGAAATTCTCTTGACCGACCGTTTTCATGTTTCTTAGGCCGTTGCTAAACCGTGTTAAAGAGCACCCTCCGCTTTCTGACCTTCGGCAATCCGGACTTGGTGATTATTCATTACACACACAGTGACACGCAAGGGGCCAGCATTCACTTACTCCACTTACACACACACAGACGCGTCGGTCTGCCTGCGCAAAGTGGCTGAGTTATGTACTTATAGCGCCTAAAAAACTAGTAATCGGTACCAAAAAAAAACAATAGAAATAGCCGAGTAAGATATAAAATTAAAGTACTAGTTGTTCTCATGACAATTATGCAAAAACTGATCAAATATTCGGTGGAGCAACGCTTGTTAGTAGTAGGAATAGCGAGAATTTTGGACCACGATCCCACCCCCATGCCGGGGCCTAAAAGTTCCAAATTTGGTGCTCCGGAAAGGGGGGGGGGGGGGCTGGTCCAGAACTCCTACTACTAACGGGCATTACTCCATAACGCAACCGACTATTTGGTCAGTTTTTGCATAATTGTCATGAGTATAACTAGTACTTTCATTTTATATCCTCCTCAGCCGTTTCCCTTATCGTTTTTTTTGGTCACGGTTACTAGTTTTTCAGGCGCTATAAGTACTTAACGCAACCACTTTGCGCTGGCAGACCAACATATTTAACATAATACGGTTGTCATTTATTCTCTCAACCTAAGTTTATCCATTTCCATTATCGTTACCAAATTTGTCGTTACCTCCTAGTATACAATGTGCATAGTTACATTTATAAGACCTTATTTATGTACGATTGCAAACGATAAATAAATGAAATGAAAATAATACCTTAGCTGTGGTGAGACCAGGGGCGAACCAATCGTAACTGGCGTCCAGGGCACGCTTCAAAATTGCGCACTTTCGTAAAAACATTATTATTTTCTAAATTTTAGAACAAAAAAAACTTTTAAAATGCACTTTCCTTGCCTTCGGATAAAAAAGGAAACTTTACTAGATCACTCATATGTGTATCTGTCCGTCCGTCTGCCACAACCGATTTTTTCCGAGACTACTGGACGAAAGAAGATAAAATTTGGTATGTATAAAGAGTTTGCTTACCCAATCACGACTGTATAGTGTATAGGGCTAACAAAATGATTTTGCGCCCCCACTTGAATTGCGCCCGGGGTACGTGGCCCACTGCCTTACCCTAGGTACGGCACTGGGTGAGTCTATGGTTAACGACGAGATGATAGAAAGGTCTTTATTGAAATGTAGCTTTTGCCCGCGGCTTCGCTTGCGTGGGCATAATTTTTATGACTGTGTTTGAGGGTGAGGGGTGCGTGAGTCTTAAGTGGCTTGCGAGCGTAGACAGAGCCTATGTTACTCAAGAATAATGTATCTTTCTATTGGTGAAAGAATTTTCAAAATCGGTTTGGTAGTTCCAGAGATTACTTCCTACAAATGGACTCACAAACTTTTGTAATTTTACCTCTTTATAATATTACTAGCGGTCCGCTCCGGCTTCGCACTTGTTGACATTTTTTTTTACCATTTTGGGATAAAGGTAGAGTAAATATATCTTTTTGCTGGACATAAGTAGTTTTTTTTCATCTTACTTTTTATATTTTTCTTATAACATTTTACATTTTATTTATAAGTAGTTCTGAAACTATCTTTTTAAATGGAACAATAAAATGTGCTATGAAAAAGGTCAAAATATTTGATGTCGGTTGCGCCGCTGTGTAGCACGTATGAGCCCCGCGCGGCTACCTATTTCATAGATGTGTACGCCCCTCTCCCTCGCCGCTTTGGTTGCTGCGCTGCGTGGGGCGCGGCGGCGTTTATTTTTCTATTAGTATTCTGTTAAGATTGACTCCTTTTAATTCGTAATAACTTTTGAATGGAAAGTTAGATTTGAATAATACAAAAAGCAATCTACAGGTATTCAAAAAACCTATGATTTATTTGAATAAGTATTAATACTAAGGTATGGATAACATGGTCTGGTTTTGAACAGCATTTCTACCAACCTTTAAAATGTAAAAAAGTAGTCATAGTGACATAATTACAACAGTTGGACATATGGTATCGCGAAATTTTTGTAGATATTGATATGCTCTAATATTTTTTTGTTCTTTCATTAATAGTTTCCGCAGCGAATGCGATGAAAGACATATTATGGCAAATTTTTTTACACCTTGGGTATATTTAAGTTTCGGTCAATCCCCATTTTTTCTCGTTATAAATATAACCTATGTTATTGATAAGTAAGCATTCTTATAGTGAAAGAATTTTTGAAATCGGTCCAGGAGTTTTTGAGTACATTCGTTACAAACACACAAAAATACATAATAATCTTTCCTCTTTATATAGGTAATATTAGTGTAAATGTAGATTAGTGTAGACAAAATATGCATTAAAAATAGTCACCTGACCCTCCAGTGATGAAGATGGTTTTACCCTTGAAGTATTCAGGAATAGTTGGTGCACCACTTGTGTCTATTTCTTCTAGGAAACCCATGACTATGCTGAAACGATAATATTAACAGGATCTACATACTCGTATAATGTAAATAAAAAAGAAATGATTTTCAATAAAATCTCGATGCATAAGTACGTAGTGAAACGCAAACTATCGTTTCGAGCCGATCTTCTTTCTTGCGTTTCATAATTAAAATCTCTTTTGATCTTGTTCGTCCATAAAAATGAAATTTAGAAATGATTGCGAGTTTTTGACAAGAGTGAAAACAATTGAGGAGTGTTGACCATCGAAATAGCTATTTTCAGTATAAATATTTTAAAAGTTTTGTGTTTCTTCTTGTCATATTCAAGACCTATTTTTAACTGGGGTAAGTGATTTATGCTTAGAGAAAGCTATCCATTTTTATTTAGTGCCGTTACGAACTAAATTTTTATTCATGGTTGTAGGGTCTTCCACACGGGTCTTCCGCACGGCCCGAACAAATCGGCATACTACCACTATACCCTGGACTATTGCTTACTACGCCGATCAGCAACCGCCTGCCGCTAACCCAAAAGGAAGTGGAATTTTTGTATATATCTAATTTAAGACCCATTGGAGTTGAGCGTTACTGGTGACCAAATACCATTACTGGTGATCAAGTATTACGACTTGCCTGCGCCTTTTTGTTGTCGCTAGTCACCAAACATTACTACTGCCCGACAAGATTCTGCTGTCGTCCTCCAAGCACAGCTGCTGGCCTGCGTGTTCTCCTGTCTTCCGTTTACTATAATAATTTTACGTTTGATTTAAAATTTATTAAGAGTATGGTACACCCAAAGTTTTTACCTACATCGTTATGGTGTAATTCCGACACCCAATAATTAAATTAGATTTATTTTTTTAGGAATTTATTAGATCATTTTATACACCTGGGGGGACGATCGATCGTTACCTAACCTTTTTTATATTTTAAAATTATGTAATGTGTTGTTTTTATATTTAGGTTATTTCCATGGTCATTCACTCTATACACCTTTAACTTATCCTCTGGTTTATCTTTGCCCAAATATTTATAATCTTATAAAATAAAAGTATTCCATATTACCCCAAAATTTATTTTCTTTCCGAAATTCATATTTAGGCAGGGAGTAAAAATTCTATGTATCATGTAGCATCTCTATTATTTTATTTAACCCCCTTTAAATCCAATTATGCTGCAGTAGGTACAAATAAATATTTCCACGAACAGCTAAAACAGGTGTAATAATTGACAATGCTAATAACTTTAGATTGAAAGTTTTATAAAAACACGACTGCTTAAAAAGTTACACCTCTTTGTTGGGAAGTCGGGTAAAATGTATCAATAGTAAATATACTCTTTTTTGTGGGCAGTCGTGTTAATATACTATTTTTTGTGGACAGTCGTGTAAATATACTTATTATTGTGGGCAGTCGTGTTAATGTACTCCTTTTTGTGGGCAGTCGTGTAAATATACTCGTTTTTTGTGGGCAGTCGTGTAAATATCCTCTTTTTTGTGGGCAGTCGTGTAAATATATTTCTTTTTTGTGGGCAGTTGTGTAAGAACAACGGAATTTAAACGCAAAATTGTAACGTTAAACCGACGACTAGTTTTCCAATGATTGGTACATTCTTAACATTCCATATCTTGAAAACAATTTAACCGATTTAAATAAAACTTGCTCTATTCCCTAACCTAAAAGATTCAATTATGGCATTTCGATTTCTAAGGAAAACGTGGAAAAACATAAAAACATACACTTATGAAATTCGGAACACCTGTGTATAAGCCCACATAGAGTATCATATACGAATATTGTGCAATTCCAATGATGTTACATACATACAGGTCAAATTAATAACCTCCTGTTTTAAAGTCGAGTAACATGAACAAGTCAAGCTCTCCTACCTATCGAGACACAACGAAGGTTCGATATAACGGCCATCACTACTCATCACCGACCTATAATTACCATATCGATATTTGAACTTGCTTAAGAAACATCGACAAAGGTAGTTAAACGTAAAAAAAGAATATTTCGGATTAGGTAAATGAACCACAAACGAATGCAATACTTTACGTGTACAACTTTGCGAACAATGCAATTGCATTTGGATATGTAAAATACCCTGAGTGCGTTTAAACGTAGGTAATTATCTACGTCATTCGTGATCATTCCCTTGAACTTTACATTTCTGCACTATCATCTGTTCGTAATTACGGGTAGTAATACTTTGTCATGTTTCCAATGCATTGCTGATTCTTTCTGTAATTCTAATCCCAAAAAAACATAAATGTTAAAGGGAGTCAAGTTCAATGCAAAAAAATACATAGATCTAAATGGGTCGGTACCAAATTCTATAGTGGTTTCTTAAATCGTAGATACGGCACTCTAAATTTTAATACTTATCTAAGACTTCCCCAAATATTAGAGAATGTACAACGGTTTTCATTTGTTAAAAAGAAAGTTTGTTAAGTTTTGTGCTACTTAACTTTGTAACTTCGCAAGTTTTCATAATATCTTTAATTTTTAAGTGAATTTTCCTTAAAGACAGAGATATGAGGCAGAATTTATTTTGCAAACAGTTTCAACTTGTTCACACATGTTATTTACGCAAAAAATGTTTTCAACCTGAATTTTGAATATCAGCCTGAGTTTTCCCGATGTACAAAATTTGTGGGTTACTGAAATTCTTATATGGCATGTGGCATACCGTTGGAAAGATAATAGCCTAGAAAACTTTTGAGGGAGTTGGAAGATCTCGATCGCATTTAATTTTTTTTATAGGTATACACTGTAAATTTTACTTTTAAGTTCATCTTTACCTCTTCCGAAAACTTCGAGTTAATAAAAAAAAACTAAATGGTAACTGCCAGTTATTTTGAGTTAAGTAGTACCATACTACAGTGCACATCAAAAAAAAATTGAACTTTGAGGCTACACCCAATAGTTTTTTTTGGATTTTCTTTAAAAATTGTAAAAATTGATTTAAAAAAAAAACTTAGGGCATGAGAAAGATTATGAGGGCTGAAGGGAGGAATGGAATGAGGGCTACTGACCTCTCCTATCGGCCAATTCAATTTGGCATACGATGCACCAAACACCCTGTTTACCCCACGGCCGATGTCGCCCTTTTCTTTTCGAACTTGGCTAACACACTGCCGTGTGTTCGTGTAATTCTATTGCTGGTGTCTAGATAACTAGGTAAATAAGGTACTATTTAATTTAAGAGCAATCCAAGGACGTTTAAAATAGATCAATCCAAGGACGTTTAAAATAGAGCAATCTTCTCAAAATTTTGAAATGTTTTCCCAAAACCTCAAACACTTTTAGGTTCACTCTTTTATTTGAAAAGGGTTTATATGTATTTGTATGCTCAAAAGCCGAAGCACACGATGCCAATTAAGAATATAAATACACTTTTCCAAATTAAAAAAAAACCGACTGCATAAAAAATTAACCCCTATTTTTGACCAGTCAGGTAAAAATGTATCCTATGTCACTCACTGGATTGAGACGAATGTAAGGACACCTCGTACTTCAAAATCCATTAGGCCGTTTAGGCTACAGAGCGTGCCCAAAAAAATCCACCTTTTTTGACTAGTAGGATAAAAGTATATCGTATACCTCTTACTTTAAAATCCATCAAGCGTGCCAAAGAATTGAATAAACATACTAGTACATACGAGTACTCGTACATACATGTCGCAGCCGTTACGTAGAATCCGCCGGTTTCCAAAACGGCGCGCTGAATGGCGTCGGATTGTAAAACAGCGACGTTTATTAAAGCGCCGGATTTTGCGCCGCTTTGTAAACTAGATAGAGTAAAAAAAAGATGATTTCTTCTTCTGTGAAGTAATCTGCTACCCATGGGGGGGAGGGAGGAGTATATGATTGACTGTATGATCAATCAAACCTGACCGAACGTAACATCACTCACTTCGCTCGCTCATTTAAAATATATTAATCAGCACTTTTTACATAGAGTGGCGCCTCATACAATGCGGCGTTCTTCTTTCAGCCGAATCGCAAACCGGCTGAACATGAAGTCGCTGCAAAATAATTTTAAACAAAATAAAAACGACTTGAAGGTTTCTCTCGATTTCTTTGGGATGACATCATCAGATCCTGGTTTCCTTATCATGGTACCACCCTTGGGATATCTCCTTTTCAACAAAACAAGAATCATCAAAGTCGGTTCATAAACCACGAAGTTATTCGCGAACAAACATAAAAAAAAATAAACGGTCGAATTGAGAAACCTCCTCCTTTTTTTGAAGTCGTTTAAAAAAATGAGTTGTTCGGTGCGGACTCTACAATACGGCTTCCACATACATACATACATACACTCGAAAACGTAACCCTCCTTCTGGTGCAGTTGGGTAAAAAGGCGAGCACTGTATTTCCTACGATTCTATTCAAAATAAAAGACAATCCTGGGACCTTGATTTCACCTCTAAAGTTCATCATAAGTTCAACTTCAAAATATCAAAAAGATCTATTGTCGCCGGGAATACCACTTCGTACCAAATTTCTGCTCAGTTGGGTTTCTGGCAGTAGCTCTAAAAGCAGCAGGCTATATCTCATGAACCGTTGAATTGAAATTTTCACAGTGTGTGTATTTTTATTGCCGCTATAACAAAAAATACTAAAAAGTAAAAAAAATAATCTATATACAAAAAGCCTGTTTTTTATAGGTCTTCAGAAGTATTTTTGATTTAGCTCTATCGAAAAACGGTAAAACTTAAAAGCGTGAAAGTGTGATTATATAACTAATACTTATGTAAAGCGTCGGTGGCTCAACCGGTAACGACTCGGTCCATCTAACCAGAGGTACCGGGTTCAAATCTGGATGGCCAATGTACCAATGAGTTTTTCAAAAAACTTACGTACATACTTACCGATTGCTTTAACGGTGAAGGAAAACATCGTGAGGAAACCTGCACACGCCTGCGAAGAAACTCGAAGGTTGTGTGTGAAGTCGACCAACCCGCACTGGGCCCGCGTGGTCGACTAAGGCCTAATCGCCCTGATTCAGGGTAGGCTCGAGCCCCTCGGTGGGGACGTATATGAGCTGTAATGATGATGACATAAGTAAAACAATAAAAAATAAAAATTGGCCAAGTGAGAGTCGAACTTGCGCTAAGGAGTCCGCACTGAATGACAAAAAAATCATATTTTTGTCGCTCGCGTTGATGTCTTTTGTTTGTAATGTGAATAGGTATCATTGTTCTTATGCTATTTAGTTGTGTGGAGAGGTGTGGTGGTACGGAACCCTCGGAGTGCTAGTGCGACTCGCACTTGGCCGGTTTTTATTTCTTTCTCAAGGTATCACTTCACTTTATTTTAAATGCCGGCTATTTGCTACTTTGACATATAGTTGATAAAGGGGTACACGTCGTCGTAAACCATCTTCCTACTTTGTCTTTTTAATGTGTCACGTGGTGTGTCAAGTCTCATCTTTAGTGGCACGCACTATACATGCCATTCAAATAACTTATTGCACGGTTTTTTGTACATCCCATATCAGTTGGCTAGATTTCTGTCACAAATAAGGACAGATGACCGATAATTGTCGCGTCTTCGAGAATACTTTCCCGTAGCCGATAGTTCTGATCCAACCGTGGAAGGAGTAAAACTGGACAGTTGGGACAAGTGCCGGGAAGCTAGCGAGTCTACAGCTCCGGCACCACACTGGAGATGTGGGAGTCAGCTTCTCTAGCGTTTCGAATGGAAATCGGACCACCGTAAGTTTTTTTATTATTAGTCACAATTGGTAAGCCCTTGGCATCGTGATGGTAAGTGACGATAATTCCCAAAATGGAAGCAGCCTAATCAAGATTAACGCTATGAGGAACTGGCTATCTAGCCAGGCGGGCTTAGAAAATGCCCTTCCACCAACCAAACCAAGTCTTACAAAGTCAGACTCCACCGGGAATCGAACCCTCGACCTCCTGATGTGAAACTAATGGACTAAACCGTTACGCCACGGAGGTGGTTAAGTTAATTAAGAGAAGAAGAATAAGAATTCTATTCTATCCCATTCTTAGGCGCAGGAGATGCACCGGCATCTGCCTGAAGAGTAGTTAGTGGTTCCTTCGAGTATAAGCGTCTTGGCGGAGAGTCTACCGGAGATGGTCCTCACGGCGTTGTTGGCAGGAATAGCGGCCTTAATTATTATAACGGTAAGGTTGTGTGACGAGGGAGGGGCGAAGGGCGAGGGGGGACGCTTTATAATTAACTGATCCAATTAATGTAAGTACCTAGTGGGTACCTAGATGTACAGTCATTGTATAATATACAAGTGTTGTTACCTCAAATATGCAATCATGAAAAAAATTAAACTTATTTTAATGGTTTGTACATTAGCATCACATCAGGAGTTCGCGGGTTCGATTCCAAGCGGATTCGAACTTTATAAGACTCGATTTGGTTGGTGGAAGGGCATTTGCTAAGCCCGACGGCTAGCACCACCATTTTGTCTATGTCTTACTGCCAAACATTAAGATAGCCAATTAAGTAAGCCCGTGGATAATCTTGGTAAGCCCGCTTCCATCAAAGGCATCATCGTTACTTACCAGGGCTTACCAATTTTGGATAAAAAAAAACATTAAAAAAAGATGCACAAATCTGAACTAAGGGTACTAATAATTTTAAAGGCGACTTTTTGTGGTGTTGTGGTGCATACTGTCGGCCGTCGGCGCGGTTGTAGATCGCAACGACCCGGCAGATCGCGATCTGCCCATGTATTCCAGGCACATCGTTCAAAACTGTTCAACGAAATCCTTATAAGTAAAAAGTACCTGATATGTGGAGATCCACCAATCTGATACCGTTACCGTTACATAAAGGATACGTGGCGGATTGTGGAAATTATAGAGGAATTTAACTAACCTCTTACACCCTTAAAATCTGGGAATGTGTCCTCGTAAAAAGGTTAACAAATATAACTCCGAATCAGTGCTGATTAACCAGCGGCGTAGGCACCATGGACGCGATTCATTCTGTAAAAACTTTAGTGGAGAAATATAAAACTCGCAAACAAGATCTTCATCTCATCTTCATCTACCTCGAAAAGGTTTTTGACCAAGTCCCAAGAGAGTTCATATGGCAGGCACGAGTGGTCAGTCTAGCTGGAAAAAGTGAACCATTCGAGGTCAAGGTGGGTGTCCATCAAGGCTCGTCACTGAGCCCCCTTTTATTCAACTTAGTAATGGACTATATCACTGCAGACATACAAAAACCAGCACCGTGGTCACTGTTATATGCCGATAATGTGGTTCTTATAGCTGAATCGCTGGCAGAGGTACAGATATACTTAATAGCGTGGCAATAGTCCTTGGAGAAGAAAGCGTTGCGAGTCAATAGGCAAAAGATCGAGTATATGTTCTGTGACTTCTCTGGTACAAATCCATCCATAATACCATGTCCGTAAATAGGAGATAAACCTCTCAACAGAGTTGAAGAGTTTAAGTACCTCGGTTCTATGGTAGCATCTAAAACATGCACTGAAAGAGACATACACAGTAGAATCCAAACAGCTTGGTTGAAATGGAGATCACTGTCTGGTGTCCTGTGTGACCCTGGAATGCCGATCAAAATCAAAGGCAATATATATAAAAGAGCAGTAAGACCAGCCCTACTGAATAGGTCAGAGTGCTGGCCGATGAGAAAGGTGGATGAACAAAGGATTCACGTCACCGAAATGAAGATTCTACGGTAGTCCGGCTGTGTTTCTAAAATGGATAAAATCCAGAATGAATATGTTCGAGGCTCTTTTAAGGTCGCACAGGTACAGGAAAAACTCAGGGAGAACCGCTTGCGCTGGTACGGATAAGTGATGAGAAGGGATGATGACCATATGACTAAAAAAGTAATAAACAGGGAAGTAAAAGAGACCACGAGAGACCACCAATGACCTGGTTGCAGACACTAAAAAAATGACCTTAAGAGTACAAACACAAATGAGAAGACAATCCACGACCGTGCGGTGTGGCGCAGAAGTACAAAGAAGGCCGACCCCAAATAAATTGGGACGATGGCCAGAAGAAAGAAGAAGATCGTAAAAGGTCCAGACATTTCATCGCGGGGCTCCGAAAAATAATAAGTGGACTCCTTTCTACGGTAGCACTCGCTCAGAAAAAACCCAAGGGATATCTACCGATTTCATTTTTAACATTTTGTTTTTTTAAAGATAAGGTAAATAAAATACTACTTACAGATGTTGCGGAAATCAATTCTACCCGCTCAGAAACAGTCCACGAAATGTCTGTCAATTTTATTTGAGTACGCGAGCTCGCTCCGCTCGTCCTGAGCGTGAGTTAACTAAATGAGACAACAAAAGTCCTATGTTATTAACAATACCTATAATTAAACCAGTAATTGCTTATAATTAACCCTTAATTAGCGTATGACACTTGGGCATTATGATAAGGTATCTAGAACAAGCCCACGACTACGTCAGGAGGTGTTAAAAATAATTATGAAAAACTAGCTTTTGCCCGCGGCTTCGCTCGTGTGGACATCATCTTTGTGTCTGTCTTTGAGGGTGAATGGTGCGCGTGCTGCATTTTTGACAAGACGTTTGCTCCTGTGGATATCGGGGATTCGCGGGGTTTTTAGGGTTCCGTACCTCAAAAGGAAAAAACGGAACCCTTACAGGACCACTCGTGTGTCTGTCCATCCGTCTGTCACAGCCGATTTGCTTAGAAACTACTAAAACATTTGAG
The DNA here is from genome assembly GCA_947284805.1 of Coleophora flavipennella. Classification (NCBI taxonomy): domain Eukaryota; kingdom Metazoa; phylum Arthropoda; class Insecta; order Lepidoptera; family Coleophoridae; genus Coleophora; species Coleophora flavipennella. Next base: position 2,541,219 of record OX369302.1, read on the forward strand.
TTAAATTTTGTAAATATAATATGTAAGTATGTGTATTTATGTGACCCAAAGACGGACATGTAACATAATTTTTTTTTTAATATTAGGGCTACTTTTAGGGGTTAATTAGAAAATATAAAAATCCGGGAGTGCCGACAGAAGTAAAAACTTTTTACATTTTTATAAGTTTTGACCCTCCGAGTGTTCCTGATACGGTGTCGGTTACATTACATTACAGTGTAGCGAGTTCAATGTTTTTTTCCCATCTCAAAAATGCCCAACGCGCCTAAAGAAGTTTTCACTTCATAAAAGTTTTACAAACTTTATCGTGTGAAATATCTATCTAGGTTTAGCAATATTGTTACAGTTACAGGGCACCAAATATCGAATCGATCAGTCCAGTATAAGTGGCCCACATCCCTTCATCACCTAGTTATGAGCTGATGGTATTCAAACGGCTAAACAAATCTTCATAAATTAAAGCTAAGAACCAACTCGATCACGTCAGCTTTAAAAAAAAAACTGCATCAAAATCAGTCTATTCGTTCAAGAACTACGATGGCACAGACAGATTTACAAAAAACTTATAACACCCCTCTTTTTGCGTTGGGAGTTAGAAAATAACTGATTAAAACATTAATTAAACACAAATTTATTTAACTTAACTTTGCGAAATTTTACATGAAATTTGATTATGTTAAAAATATTGGAAGTTAAAAAAAATAACACAATAATTATTAAACCTTAATAATTGCTCTTTTATACCTTTAAAGGAGCAATTCTTGACTCGTGGACAAATAATACGGGTCAGCGACAAAATCATCTATATCTTGCAAATTAATAATGTTACGTGCATGGAACTCACTTTATATTAAAGACAATTTAATATCGTATGACATAGAACCTTAAATGTTATAGGGACACGTATTTTGAAAAAAATAAACAAAAATTCAAACTTGGTAATAAATTCAAATTACGCATTTTTTACTTTTGCTTGTTTTCTCACTTTTGTTTCCAATCTGTCAAATCAAAATGATAAAAGGCAGTCATCATCGTCTTTCACGGTCATTATTGAATTACTATCATGGCGCTAACACCAGAAGAATGTATACTCGAATCGTCACTATGCTGGAAGAAGGCAGAAGTCAGACAAGTACAGCGAGAGTAACAGGCGTGTGACTTTCTACGGTAGGTACAAAGAGTCCTTTAACGTTTCCGAGAAACTGGGCACAACATTAGAAGACCAGGGACCGACAGACCGAGGTGTACTACTGCTCGATTTATTGTTTCGACCATGCTCCGAAATCGACACCTCACGTCAGTTCAAGTAACAAATCAACTTCGAGAGACCCGAAGAGACGACGTTAGCGACCGGACTGTAAGACGGCGGCTCCGAAAAGTTAATTTGACACCACATAGACCCGCAAATGGCCCAAAACTTGCAAGGGAACATCTAGTAGCAAGATTAGATTAGATTAGAGACGAAGAGTGGGCAAGAGTGTTTTTTTCTGATGAATCCAGATTTATGCTATATGCACAGGATGGGCGGCGAAGAGGTTACCGACGGCCAGGGGAACGTTTTATTCAAGCATGTTTTGAAGAAAAAGTATCGTTCGGCGGTGGATCCGTTATGGTTTGGGCTGGAATCTCTCCAGAGAGTCGCACGGAGTAACTGCTAATAGAAAATGGTACGCTAACTAGTTCAAGATATGTAGAAGAGATCTTTAATGAGCATGTCGGCCCATACTTGATTAATATTGGTGAAAAATTCCATATTTATGCATGACAATGCTAGGCCACGTACAGCTCGAATTGTTATTGAGTATCTTCAAGACGTTGGCATCAATTGCATGGACTGGGCTTCGAGAAGCCCGGATTTATATACGGTTGAGCACGCGTGGGACGAGCTCGGGAGGTGTGTAAGAAGTCGAAACCTCGCCCCAGCTACACTTAGGGACCGTAAGAAGTCGAAACCTCGCCCCAGCTACACTTAGGGACCGTAAGAAGTCGAAACCTCGCCCCAGCTACACTTAGGGACCGTAAGAAGTCGAAACCTCGCCCCAGCTACACTTAGGGACCGTAAGAAGTCGAAACCTCGCCCCAGCTACACTTAGGGACCGTAAGAAGTCGAAACCTCGCCCCAGCTACACTTAGGGACCGTAAGAAGTCGAAACCTCGCCCCAGCTACACTTGGGGCCGTAAGAAGTCGAAACCTCGCCCCAGCTACACTTAGGGACCGTAAGAAGTCGAAACCTCGCCCCAGATACACTTAGGGACCGTAAGAAGTCGAAACCTCGCCCCAGCTACACTTAGGGACCGTAAGAAGTCGAAACCTCGCCCCAGCTACACTTAGGGACCGTAAGAAGTCGAAACCTCGCCCCAGCTACACTTAGGGACCGTAAAAAGTCGAAACCTCGCCCCAGCTACACTTAGGGACCGTAAGAAGTCGAAACCTCGCCCCAGCTACACTTAGGGACCGTAAGAAGTCGAAACCTCGCCCCAGCTACACTTAGGGACCGTAAGAAGTCGAAACCTCGCCCCAGCTACACCTAGGGACCGTAAGAAGTCGAAACCTCGCCCCAGCTACACCTAGGGACCGTAAGAAGTCGAAACCTCGCCCCAGCTACACTTAGGGACCGTAAGAAGTCGAAACCTCGCCCCAGCTACACTTAGGGACCGTAAGAAGTCGAAACCTCGCCCCAGCTACACTTAGGGACCGTAAGAAGTCGAAACCTCGCCCCAGCTACACTTAGGGACCGTAAGAAGTCGAAACCTCGCCCCAGCTACACTTAGGGACCGTAAGAAGTCGAAACCTCGCCCCAGCTACACTTAGGGACCGTAAAAAGTCGAAACCTCGCCCCAGCTACACTTAGGGACCGTAAGAAGTCGAAACCTCGCCCCAGCTACACTTAGGGACCGTAAGAAGTCGAAACCTCGCCCCAGCTACACTTAGGGACCGTAAGAAGTCGAAACCTCGCCCCAGCTACACCTAGGGACCGTAAGAAGTCGAAACCTCGCCCCAGCTACACCTAGGGACCGTAAGAAGTCGAAACCTCGCCCCAGCTACACCTAGGGACCGTAAGAAGTCGAAACCTCGCCCCAGCTACACCTAGGGACTGTAAGAAGTCGAAACCTCGCCCCAGCTACACCTAGGGACCGTAAGAAGTCGAAACCTCGCCCCAGCTACACTTAGGGACCGTAAGAAGTCGAAACCTCGCCCCAGCTACACTTAGGGACCTGAAACATGCGTTAGTGGAAGAATGGAACAATATCCCGCATCATCGCATAAGAAACTTAATAAACAGCATGCCCAATTGCCCAATCGTCTAGCAGCTGTAAGAAGCGCCCGTGGAGTCTTAAAATGGCTTTAAAGTTCGTTTTTATGTGATATACGGTTGTTTCTTTTAATTTTTCAATGCAAAACATGTTGATATTTTTTTTGTAATTTTAATAAATAAAGAAATAAAAGTTTCTAACATTTAATGTCGTTTTATTAACTATTAAATTATCTACAACATACAGTTCCATTCATGTTGCTATTATTTTGAGTTATTCTAATTTTTCGTACCGACCCGTATTATATGTCCACGAGTGTATGTATATACATAATCTAAATCTCGGAAACGGCTCCAACGATTTGCTTAAAAATTAGTAGGTATACGGTTATTTTTGGGGGCAAAAAATCGATTTAGATAGGTCTCATCTCTGGGAAAACGCTATTGGATCGCTGGAGCCGTTTCTGAGATTCAGATTATATACATACGAGTATATACAAGAATTTCTCGTTTAAAGATATTAAATATGCAGTTTAAAAGAGCAATTATTAAGGTTTAATAATAATTGTAAGTTTTTTTTTTTTTTCTAAAATTTTTAATATAATCAATCTTCGATTTTATGTGAAATTTCACAAAGTCGATTAGTTTTTCAATTGTGTTATGTCAGTTATTTTCTAACTCCCAACGCAAAAAAGGGGTGTTATAAGTTTATCTGTGTGTCTGTCTGTGGCATCGTAGTTCTTGAACGAATAGACCGATTTTCATGCAGTTTTTTTGTTTGAAAGCTGACGTGATCGAGTTGGTTCTAAGCTATAATTTATGAAAATCTGTTAAGCCGTTTGAAGACCATCAGCTCTTATCTAGGTGATGGAAGCGATGTGGGCCACTTATACCAGACTGATCAATTCAAAATTTACCCTATAACTATAACAATATTGCTAAACCATGGTAACCTTGACCTGATGCTACAGCGTCTTCTGAAATCTGCAGGATATCCAACTCCTCATCAACTTGAAGCAGAGGCATCGTATTAGGCTCATTGGAATAGTCTCAGAATATGTGTTAGAACATGGTAACTTTGACCTGATGCTGCAGCATCTGATATCTGCAGGATACCCAACTCCTCGCCAACATACAGCAGAGATATCGTGTTTGGGCTCATTGGAATAGTCTCAATAAATAGATGTTAGATAGAACATGGTAACTTTGACCTGATGCTGCAGCATCTTCTGGAACCTGCAGGATACCCAATTCCTCACCAACTTACAAGTTACAACCGGTGGATGGTGTTTGGGCTCATTGAAATAGTCTCAACGAATAGGTAATGGTAACCTTGACCTGATGCTGCAGCATCTCCTGGTATCTGCAGGATACCCAAACTCCTTATCAACATACAGCAGAGGTATCGTGTTTGGGATACGTAAAGTTTAAAAAGCATGAAATAAAACCTACATTAAATTTTTTTAAAACCCGATAAAGAACCTCTTTCGGCCCTTTCATTTAAAGTTAAGTAGTTATGTTTTAATCTTAGAGTCGTCGCGTAGGGGGGCCGCTAAGTTGTGAAATTATACATACACTCTAAAAACAAAACCTTCCTTCTGAGGCGGTCTGGTAAAAAGGCCAAGAGTGTCTCTTTCTCGAAAAAATAATTACGTTTTTCTGTCACTCGCGTTGATGCCTTTTGTTCGAATCGAATAGGTGAAGTTTGTTATACTTGCGTGCGGAGGTATATTAGTACGGAAACCTCGTTACGCGAGTCCGACACGCACTTGGCCGGTTTTGGAATTGCGTGAGGCTGACCATGCAAGACGGTGAGAGCTTCACGAGAGAGTATGCGCAGCGTGGCAGTACTCGTATGTACGATGTATTGAATACAAGATTATGTCGCCTCAACCAACCCTCTCAATTGGAGAGTTTGGCAGCAGAACGACCAGAATGGCGCAGGCACACCCTGGACACTTCATACAACGGGCCAGAAATAACATTTCAAAAAAGGATTGACGGAACAAACAAAATGGCGGCGGCGAAATCCTATACGTTCGACAACCTAACTGTAACCAATCTGTATCAATCTGGGTGACGAGGGGTGAGGTCGCAATCTAGAGAGCGGCAGGGAGTGTCCATACTGTATGTCAGTACTAATATATATACTTTGGTTTCAGTTAGTTCTCAGTTAAATAAATGCGCGAGTTCGAGGATCAGCTGACCTTGATACCAAACGCGACAATTTCATACAATTACGAGGGTGGCATACTTAAATGCCCTCAGTGCGGGAGGAGTTTCGCTGCGAAGATTGGCTACATAACCATCTTCGAGCGCACGCGCGGCAAACCGACTAGGAGTCAAAGTGGTCGCCATGCCCGAAATCGGTTAGATAGATCATCATAATCATGTCGCCAATAAAGGGTTGAGGTAGGGGAGACCGAGGAGGGTTGTGACAATTTTTCGTTAAACTCGCATATCTTAGTCAAAAAAGGTTTTACATCTATGAATTATATACCATAACATAGTTAGGTCTATACATTAAGTGAGCCAAACATAAAAATAAATAAAAGCAAACAGGAACCATGAGAAAATAAACAAAAACTAAAACAACTCACACTGTCACAAATCTCCTAGTACCGAGGTAATTTGTGACAGAGATCGAGGTAATTTGTGACAGCTATGTTTTTGGCAATTAAAAGGAACATAAATTAATGTAACGCTACTATTAGTGAAAAATAGTATAGTGTGTCATGTAGTTGACATTGTAAGAGGTTGCGGCATCTCTGAGAGGTACACCCCTTAGTGTCATCTCCTCATATGCCAGTTCAAAGATTTCGACACTAGACATGCCCCTATCAGTTTTCCTCACGTATTTATTAGGCATTCTAAAACAACAAAATACCTAAATGCAGCATAAAAAGCTTAATTATGAAGCAAAATATTATTGTTAGAAAAAAATGAAGTCTAAAAAGTCACAAATTATTATTGTTAGAACAAAAAAGGAGAGTTGTGACAAGCTGTCACAATCCTCCTAGGTGCAAAAAATCGTGCTTCGGTCCGAATAATAATTCATAACCTCCAAACACGAGGTGATCCCAAAAAAACAATATCGTGCTATTAATCTTAAAGAACCAATGCATATTTGAAAAAATTACACACCACCACGAACAAAGCAAGTATCGAACCAAAGGGTTTCAAAGTTTTGGTCTAAAACTTACTTTGAGCAATTTTTTGGACGCCGACGTCGTACAGCCGCAACCGTTTCCTGTGGGCCACCGCCGCGTACTACACAAAATGGCGCGACGAAATAGCAGTATAAGCGCGACGTTGCCAGCTCGCTAACGGTCATAAGTTCCGAGAAATCGACTTTGTAACAACTCTCCTCTGTCACAACCCTCCTCGGTCTCCCCTACCTCCCATACAGACCCAGTATAAAAAGGCTACTCCCCACTCCCCAAGCAATTGAGGTACAAAATTAATACTGTCAGAAATACACTAAGACCGTTTTTTTATCAAGACAAGGTTGCTGGTAGCACTCGCAGGGTGAAGAAGAAGGTATTAACCTTCATCATATCAGCTCATATACGTCCCCACCGAGGGGCTCGAGCCTACCCTGAATTAGGGCGATCAGGCCTTAGTCGACCACGCGGGCCCAGTGCGGGTTGGTCAACTTCACACACAACCTTCGAGTTTCATCGCAGGCGTGTGCAAGGTTTCCCTTCACCGTTAAAGCAATCGGTAAGTATGTACGTAAGTTTTTGAAAAACTCATTGACACATTGGCCGTCCAGATTTGAACCCGGTACCTTTGGTTAGAAGAACCGAGTCGTTACCGGCTGAGCCACCGACGCTTATATTATCGGTATTTAAAAAAAGCGTCGGTGGCTCAACCGGTAACGACTCGGTCCCCCTAACCAGAGGTGCCGGGTTCAAATCCGGACGGCCAATGCACCAATGAGTTTGTCGAAATTACGTACATATACTCACCGATTGCTTTAAGGGTGAAGGAAAATACGTGAGGAAACCTGTACACACCTGCGAAGATACTCGAAGGGTGTGTGTGAAGTCGACCAACCCGCAGTGGGCCCGCGTGGTCGACTAAGGCCCGATCGCCCTAATTCAGGGTAGGCTCGAGCCCCTCCGTGGGGACGTATATGAGCTGATATGATGATTAACCGTTTTGTAAAAAAAAGAAACTTTGTTACTTTAAAATTAAATAATGAACTATATTCTGGTTTGAATTTTATGCTAGTTCAAAAATTGTATGCACGACTTGTATAACATAACTTATAATAATCACCATACCAGTCGAAAGAGTCCACTGCTGGACAAAGGCCTCCCACAAGGATTTGCACAGCGACCGGTCCTGAATCCTTAATTGCATTACTTATGTGACAGTAAATATATATCTATGTCGAAGTTTCCCTGCTTGTTCGAATTAGAAATGAGGAGATCCATAGGTAGACCAAGTTAAATGACATAGCTCACAGAATCGCTAAACCGAAGAGACAGTAAAGTTCTTGAGTGGCGACCGCGCACCGGAAGACGAAGCGTAGAAAGGCCTTCCACTCGGTGGACCAAAACCAGGGTGAGAAGTTTCGCGGGAAGCCTCTGAATGAGGGCAACTTATGATGATAATAATCTCTAATTATATTACTTAACATTTGTATGTTATCCTCACTATCCTACTAATATTATAAAAGTGAAAGTTTGTAGGTCTGGATGTATGTATGGATTTTTGTAACTCTTTCACGAAAAAACTACTAAACGTGTCTGGCTGAAATTTGGTAGGTAGAAAGATTAGGACCTGGATTAACATTTAAGCTACTTTTTTCCACGCTCCCTACGCTCACGCGCACGCGCACCCTCGAAAACAGTCATATTACAAACTTTGTTCACGCGAGCGAAGCCGCTGGCAAAAACTAGTAATATTATTAATATGAAAATGTGTTTGTTTGTTACCTTTTCACGCTTCAACACCTCGACCCTAATTTAATTCGTACCCACCTTTGATTTCCTTATTGTTGGTTAATGTTGTGTATTAAAGTATAATAATATTTTTTCATACTTTTGAGTGAATTTCATTTTGAAGTCTGTTTGTAGTTTTTTAACTTTTATTTTTTTAATTTTAGTGATAAAACTAAGTATCTAACAACGTTAAACCCAATCACCTACTCACCAATAGGAATTATCAAATCATAATACATGTGTTTCATTAACAGATACAGTCCTGTGGCGTCCATCATCATCTCAGCAGCATGAAAGTTAAGGAGTTAAATCGTCCATCATCAGCTCATCTGAATAACCTGAAAGAATCTATCAGTCTATGCATACCTACGTATATATCTATGTATAATATTGAAACAATTTTCCTCCAACTCCTAACCGTTAAGGAGTTGTACCTTCCTTCATCAGCTTATCAACATGAGATGATGACTAACAGACGCAAGTATTTTAATAGCTTAGAAAACATATGAATCACGTAATAAGTGCCTATAAAATTTGAGGTTTACCCTCGATTTCCCTGGGATCCCATCATCAGATCCTGCTTGGTGACAATGGGACCCCCTCGGGAGTATACTCCTTGGAAGTAAAAAAATAATTTTTAAAATCGGTCCACAACTGACGGAGAAATAGGTGAACATACATTAAAAAAATTCGAGCGAGACCTACAGTACTCGCATATGATGTGTAACATGTGACAAAATACTTTATAAAAGGACGGCAAAGATACGGCAGACTAGGCTGTATGGTCATAGATACCTTTGCCTTTTCCGCGCTTTTGAAGCCTGAAAAAAGGACGGCAAAGATACGGCAGACTAGGCTGTATGGTCATAGATACCTTTGCCTTTTCCGCGCTTTTAAAGCTTGAAACAACGCGACTTCCTGTTAAAATGGGACACATTTCCGTCCCATCGGACACATTTCCGTCCCATTTCACGAAATCACTCCCACAAATTGCAGGAAAGCGAGAGCAAAGAAGTTACACATCAAAAATATATACAGTCGAACATGTTCTATGGTCTCCTCCTTTTTTGAAGTCGGTTTAAAAGGCATATGTATAAGGAGTTAACTAACAAAAAAGGACTGGATCGTACAGATCAAAGATAATAATAGCTTGAAGGAAAACCGAAGGCAAGGAATATTGGGAATTGCTACATCTTACTACAAGAAACTATATGAAAATACCATAGCGGATAATGAAAAAGAGTTGTTGGATAATATCATCCATACCCAACATCGTAAAGGAAGAAATAGAATTCGCTATAGAAACCCAAAGAGACAATAAAGCTCCAGGACCCAACGGTATAAGCAACGAAGTACTAAAACAAACGAAACGGACAATAACACCTATTCTCATAAAAATATTCAATGATATCATCAAGAAGAGCTACACCGACAAGAGCACGGCTCTTAAATTGTGATGATGATGATCATCAACACAGAAACGATTCCCAACAATGGACTAAATATGCATTCAACTGGAGAAAAAGGGAGATTCGTTTGAAATACAAAACTGATTTAGAAAAGGAGATCCTCTCTCTCCAAAACTTTTCTCCGCTGTTTTGGAAATGATCTTTAGAAGCCTTGAATGGGAAAATCTGGGTTTAAATAGTCTATATTTAAATAGGCCGCGCACTGACACACTTAAGATTTGCCGCCCATGATAATGTGTTATTCGCAAAAACAACGGGGACCTAAATTGAATGTTAAACGAACTAGCTTCGAAAAGTGAAAAAGTAGGACTAAAATTAAATCCCGAAAAAAAGTAATGACGAACGGAAACAAAATCAGCATAAACGTAGGTGAGTCACAAATTAGCTTTGTTGAAGAATATAATATGTACCTTGGACAGCTGATATCATCCAAAGATAAAATAAACAAAAAAATCTAAATAAGAATAGCAAACAGTTGGAAAAGCTATTGGGGCCTAAGGGAAGTAATGAAAGACAAAAATCTTCATATAGCAACAAAGAGCAAGTTATTCAATGTTTGCATTCTACCCATCTTAATGTATGGAAGCCAAACATGGGCCATAATAAAAAAAACACAACTAATAGAATTGTTATTTGCCAACGAGCAATGGTGAGAAGCATGATCGGAGTAAAGAGGGGGGATAGAATAATAGAATATTCCTAATAGAATATCAACATTAGGAAAAAGACCAATATACAGGACAAACCCTAAAAATACAAAGGCTTAAATGGAAGTGGTCGAGACACATGGTCAGAAGAAAGGACAAATGGAGCAAAACAATTACACATTGATATCCAGAGGAAGGTAAAAGGAAAAGAGGCAGACAACAAAAAAGATGGGACGATGATATTAGACAGGTTGCAGGCATAAAATGGACAAAGTATGTATATTAGACATGGAGTAGAGTAGCCAGAGAGAGATCAGAATGGTGTAGGTTGGAGGAGGCCTTTGCCAACTGGCAAAAAGACTTACAGAAAGTAAAGAAGCACCAAATACACGAATATTTTTATCTGTGTAAAATACATATATAACAGTACAGTAGTATAAGAAACATAACTGTTGTCCGAATAAAAGGCTTTATTATTATTATAATTACTTATAATTTCACAACTTAGCGGCCCCCCTACGCAACGACTCTTACAACAAAATATTACTTCTAATATTAAACTTTAAGGGCAAATACATATACATATTATTATATTACTTTTTAAAGGTTTTTGTCGGGGGATTTTATTCACAATTGATATGCTCTTGGTATCATCTCACCTCATGGTAAATGACGATGATACCGAAGATGGAAGCGGGCTTACCAATATTCTCCAACGCCATGGGGAACTGGCTATCTTATCTTCAAACCGGAACACATCAATGTTGTTAGCATTGATGTTTGCCGGCAATACTTAGCTATGATGGTGGTTGCTGCCCAGGCGGGCTTAGAAAATGCCCTTCCACCAACCCAACCGAGTCTTATAAAGTTAGACTACGCCGGGACCTCCTTATATGGGCTTAACCGTTACGCCAAGGAGGTGGTAAGCCTACAGGTATTAACCTTCTCATACGTTGCACGTTGTGCGTAATTATTCAAATACGCAGCGTATTGTAATTAATTATTGTATTCCTAAGCTTTCATGTAAGTACCGTCATTCGTGGCCTCATGGCCTCATGACCTCATGACCCAGGCTTAGTGTACCGATTTATAGTGTTTATTTTGTGACTCTGGTCTGAAAATAAACGATTATGATTATTATTTAAAAGTATAAAACAAGCTACTCTGCTTACTTGGCACGAGGCGAAGTGGCAGAAGTACCTCCAGCGCAAGCACAGTCGGCTGGAGTTAAGTGCGACGGTGAGAGAAAGCGTCCGACTATCCGGGCATTGTTGAGGAGGACAGCTTTCTGCATTACCGCAATTAAAGGTCTCCCTCGGAGTTCCATCCGCCTTATGTGACGTTCAAGGTCGGCTGAAATCAACCCGTTCACGGGTAGGACTATGGGGATGATTTGGGTGGATTCCACTCGCCACATATCAGTAACCTGGTGCGCCAGGTTCAGGTAAGATAAGATAAAGATAAATATCCTTTATTGATTGCACACCAAATATACAAAAATGAAAAAAAACTTATTAACTAGCAAAATAAACAATGATATGCAAAGGCGGACTTATCGCTTTAAGCGATTTCCTCCATCCAACCTTTGGTGAATGGAGATACTTAGTCCTTTTTTCGGCATCAGCCTGCACGAGGTTTTCATCGTATGGGATAGTGACATCCACCAAAAACACAAGACTGCGCCCAATCCATCAACACGATATCAGGCTTATTCGAAGGAAAAAAGTGTGTATATCAGCTCCGACGCACGAACGATGGTCTTAACAGGCACAAAACAGGGCTTGACTTTGGTTATAAGTTTACTCTGCACAGTTTTTATAACTGATGATCCCAATTTCCGGCCTCTTTTCATAGCTGATGTGTCAGATGTTTTAGCTCCCATGATCGCAGCTACTAATAATCCAATCTGGTGTTTGACAGCGACTAACCTTATATGCTTTGGATGCGATTATACGAGATTATCTTAGGTCATACCATAAAGGGCTCTTACATTGGTTTCGAGTTGACTTTTCAATTAAATCAAGAGCATTTTTATTAAGTTTCTCTTGTAATGTTTCTAGTAATTTGTTAACATCATTCTTTATATCATCACTCGCTTGAATAAGGAAATGATGAAGTGAAAACTGTCGAACATCACTGTGTTTAAAGTCGTTCTGATACTTCAACAGTTCACAATTCATAATTTTCTTCTTTTTTGCTTCTTGAAGAAACCCGTGGAAAAGGTCTGTGCTGGTTTCATGACGTGGAGCTGTTTATTTGCAAATTTGATCTACAGTGACGTATTTCATAGTAGTCCTAGTACTCTCGAGGTTGGGTTTTTTGCAGTAAAATTCAACCTCGGTGCAGGAAGGTTCTTCACTGCGACAATGGGTCCACATTAAAAATGACACTTCACGCTTACAACCACCAGTTGAAGCTGCACAGTCCAAGCACTGGCAACTGACGATTTCACCTTTAGTCTCGTCTATCAGCATAGTGACTTTGTATGAACTAGCCCTCACTTTGTGTTCGGGGCAGATCTTGCAATTGAGTGTGCAAAGTCCTGATCCAGGACGTAGTTGCACGTACCCAATAGCATCGTCACCATAAGATTCTCGTGCAGCCCTGAAAATGCAAACTAATTACTTACTGTAAGCAAAATTTATTCTTTATAACCTAAAAAACTACTACTTAAAGAAATACTATTATTATTCGGCATGTGACGATGCACAGCATATTGCGAGAGAGCGTCATACTTCCGGTCTAGCTTTTGACCAATCAGAGCATACTTCCGGTAAATATTGGTAAATGATTTGACTTACTTGAATGTAGCTACTTCCGTTAGCCGCCATTTTAGTCACCTGGGGTTGAGTCCGCTTAACGTTGTCTCATAGCGTCGTTGACTTTCGAACTAGCAACATCTTAAGCATAAACTCTGCCCTTCATATTACATTTACATAAAATTATTTTAAAATTCGTAATTTTGCGAATCATTCGTGAAGTAAAATGAGTGACGATGACACGTATCTCATGGTGGTTGACGATCGAGAGCGGGAGGACACCGATCCCGTCTCTAATGAGCATGTGAGTGACAACGAGACTGCAGACACGGATCACGGGGTGAGTCGAAAACGAAGTGCGTGCCCCAGCGAGGGCGAGATAGGTTCTGAACCTGAAATAAAAAGAAAGAGGAATGGACATGGGCGGAAGCTCCGAAATGGTTCATGAACTTTGTGTTGCACCTGTCTCAAACCCTGATGTGTCCAACGCGGAAAAGGACCGTAAACTGAGAGATGGCGCTAGTAGTTTCAAGGGAAAACGTAAACTACTGTTAATAGGGGTTGAACAGTTAGTGGGACTTTCATCAAGGATAATAGAGTCTAGAAAAAGTAAATGGAATGACAACTATACCACGTTTGGATTTCTTATGACTAATGCTTCAAGTTCCGCTATATTAGATTACTGTCAAAATCACAGCACAAACTTAAACAGGGACGATATTGTTATCTTGAGTGTAGGAAGCAATGATAAAAATCCTGAAATTCTGCACTTTAATTTAAGTTTGATTTTAAATATTTTGAAGAACGCCACAATATATATTCTGCCAATTTACCAAAGTTCGTACCTAAATGAGAGTACATTAAATTATCATCTCAGACTTTGGACGAAACACTTGTCGAATTGTACCATAGTTAAACTATACAAAGAAATATATCTATCTCACAATGATTTTTTGCATGATATCTGTAGAACAATCAACTTGCTCATTGATACTGCTGAATATGAATTGCAGTTTCTAAACTATTCTAATATTGTAAAACATAGGAATATATCAACAGATAAAAATAAATCTTTGATCCATCCAGAAATAAAATCAGTCAGAAAGAAAGGTACCATACCCTACTACTTTCCAACAACATCCTCAAAGTGCGTAAAACAAGATAACCCCTCAGACCTTGGTCGTTTATCCCCAAAAAAGGGGACCATGCCATTTTATTTCCCGGTGGCTCCTCGTAAATCTCACTCGCCAACACCTCAGCCGAAGTCATGTCACCCTAATATTGACTTGAGTGATAAAAAAAATAATTTAAAATTTTTTCGTCCCTAATAGTAATTGTTACACAATTATACATCAAAATATTCAGGGCTTTCAATCAAAAAAAGAATTGCTAGAAATCACACTTTCAGATCTTAGTCCACAAATTGAGCCTGACGTAATTTGTCTAACTGAAACTTTTATAAAGTCTGGTGATGAAAGAAATATTTTTATCAGAAATTACGAGCTTGCTTCTAGCTATTCTCGTGACAAAAGAAGGGGTGGCTCTTGCATTTTGGTTAAAAGAGGGATTGCGCATAAAAAAGTTGAATATTTCAATGACTTGGCCACTTACTTTCATTTTGAATGTTGCTCTGTACTCATTCCCAATAATAACGTGCTTGTAATTTGTATATATAGGACTCCAAAAAAACGAAAGAGTCATATTGAGACATTCTTGTCAAAATTTGAACAATTACTTTTTATCTGTTTTAAGAAACATCAAAAAAAGAAAATAGTTGTCGTTGGCGATTTCAATATCAACACTTTGGAGTGTAATAGCTCAGTAACTCGCTTTGTGGATGTGGTAAAATCTTTTAATTTCAGAATACACATAACAGAGCCTACTAGAGGTACGTCTTGTATTGACCAAATTGTAAGTAACGTGAATGGAGCAATGGGCTCATTACTACCTTTAGGGCTTTCGGATCATGACACAGCTCAATTATTAAAATTTACGGTGGAATCTAAAAAAGTGATGCCAAAAACTATATTTACCTTAAAGCGTGATTATAGTCAGGATAATATATTAAAATTACAAGAATGCTTAGAAAGCTTATCTTTCTCGGAGGTTTATGCTGAATATGACTTAAATAAAGCGTTTAATAAATTCTATGACCTGTTTAAATTATTATATAACCTTTGTTTTCCTTTAATGAAGGTTAAGAACAAAGGTAAACCATTTTCTAATTGGATTACCCGAGGACTTCGGAAATGTTGTATTACTAAAAAACGTCTTCGCTATAAATACTATGTATGTAAGAATGAGGAAAATAAAAAGGCATATCTCGATTACAACAGACTCTTCAAAAAGTGTATATATAATGCAAAAAAGCATAAAAATGAGAGTTACATTCTAAATAGTAAAAACCTGCCGAAAGCCACGTGGGACGTAATAAATAGTGAGGCAGGTAAGACGAGACCAGATATTATGTATTTAGAGACAACAGTTGTTGATGGCATTACAATTAGTGACCCAAAAATAATAGCTGAATCATTCAATGACTTTTATATTAAATTGACTAACAAGAAAAATAGCCACATAGTTTCTACGGAAATTAATAACATACAACCAAACTCGATTTACCTGTCTCCCATAGATGAACAATGTATCAAAAATGTGATTGCATCACTAAATAAAACTACCTCCGAAGGTTGTGACAATATTTGCACAAAGGTCGTTAAGTCATGCAGTAATCAACTATGTAGGATTTTGGCTTATCTTGTAAATCTCTCATTACAGACGGGGACATTTCCAGATGACCTTAAACTGTCTGTTATAAAGCCTCTGTATAAGAGAGGTTGCAAATCGGAAATGGGCAATTACCGACCAATCACGCTGGTACCTATCTTCTCCAAAATCTTTGAGAAGGTCATGCACATGAAGTTAATGAATTTCTTCACTAGTTTTAATATTATAAATAGAAACCAATTTGGCTTTCAAAAAAATAAGTCAACTACCCTTGCTATATTTAATCTAATAAAAGATGTTTTACAAAAGAAAAATTCGAAATTATTTACAACGGCTCTTTTTTTTTATTTATCTAAGGCTTTCGACTTTGTTTCGCATAGGCATTTATTAGATAAACTAGAAAGCAATGGGATTCGAGGCCCTGCCTATGAATGGTTAAAAACGTATTTACAAAATCGCAAGCAATGCGTTGAAATCACTAAACTGGATGAACAAGGCATGGCTAAAAAATACCAATCTGGGTTCCAGAAAAATGAATTCGGAGTACCACAGGGTAGTGTACTTGGACCACTATTATTCTTAATTTATATTAATAATCTACCTGACTTGATCAATCATAAAACTATCTTATTTGCTGACGACATTGCAGTAATAGTTGCAACTGATAAGAAAATGACATTACAGATACATGAATCAGAAGTAAATAATACAATATTTAAAATAGTTAAATGGCTACAAAATAATAATTTGCAAATTAATTTAAATAAAACATATTACATTACTTACAATAATTCCAAAAACTCATTACATATTAATTACAATGGACAATCATTACAGAGCACTAAAAAGACTATGTTTCTCGGTATTATCATAGATGATAAGTTAGATTGGAAAGGTCAAATTGAAAGGGTATGTGCTAAAGTGAATAGTTTTACTTTCGCCCTTTACAAATTAACAAAAGTGGCATCAAGACCTACAGCAGTAGCAGCCTACCATGCTTACGTCGAATCTGTGCTTCGATATGGCCTAATAATGTGGGGTAATAGCACAGATGTGAACAAAGCTTTCATTTCGCAAAAGAAATGCATACGGGCCATATTTGGTGTAGCGACTGACACTCCATGTAGACCATTATTTAGTAAGCTTAATATATTACCGTTACCTTGCTTGTACATATTCGAAATGGCTAAATTCGTTAAAATAAATTGTAAGGTATTTTATAAAGAGGCTAGAGATGGAGTGCAAAGAAATAGGAGAAACCCCAACAGATTAACTGTAGAGGACATACCCCAGAGCACTAGTTTTCAAAAAAACTGTTTTTGGATGGGACAAAGAATATTTAACAAAGTACCTGATGATATTACATTATTACCATTTAATAAATTTAAGAACAAATTGCATGCGTGGCTGCTTCAAAATATGTTTTATTCGGTCAATGAATTTTTGACACATAAATAGAAATTATTGTTACAACTATATTTAAACATGACATGATGTGAATTTATTTAAAATATTGACATGTTTTCGTATTCTATATGTGGAGTGAAATTAATTGTTTGTTTGTTTGTTAATTTATTCTTTTCTTGCTTTTTTTAATGTTCCTAGTTATAAATTTGCATGCTATAACATAAAATGGCTAAACAAGAGAGTCTACGGTCTTTAAACTAACATCAATTTTGTACCTTGTTTAATGGCAAATAAAGAATATTTGTATTTGTATTTGTATTTGGACAACAACAAATTTAATAACCTCGTGGATCAGATCAATGTCTTGACAAACTTGCTCTTGCATAACGCTAATAGCAGAACCCCTACTGAATCGGTGCAGTCATCATCCAATCAAGAGACTGCCGATTTTTTAGTGCGTCCTGCCACTTTAGGTAAAAATAACCTCAAGTTAGATCTGGGGTCAGTGAACACCACATTGAAAGACCCCAAGGTTCCCCGCTCCGATCCATCACGCGTGAAACAGCTGGAAGAGTTGCAGAAGTTTAATGACCCCAATTGGAAGGAGGTACGTTATGCTGATGCATTAAAATCTCACAACGCTAGCCCTGGCTTTGTGGAGCTCAACGTGAACGACGAACTGCGCCAGTTTATGAAAGGTAAAGACTACATGGCTCTTGTTGAACGCTCCTTAGCTGCAATCTCTAATGCGTTGCTTTCGCAACAGGAGCACCTCAAGCAACATCTTCAAGAGTTTGTAGATTGGGCTGCCACTCCCAATACTGAACTAACGCCTTCAAACATTTTCGACAAAATTTGCGACCTGTTCAGCTATGATTCCAAGCTCCACAAAGTAAGTAAAGATATTATGCAAATTGTCTGTGGTAAGCGCGCCGAGTGTATCGAAACACGAAGGGAGCGAATCCTAAGTGAATTACCAAACAGAAATTTATGCGAGGGTCTGCGTAGGATCCCGCCGAGTACTGAACATTTGTTTGACAACGCTGCTGTGAAATATTATGTTCAAGGCACTGGTGGTATTGACAAGTGGGTAAAGCCGTGGTTTTATACTGAAAAAGACTCCAAGAAAGCGCCTCAAAAACAGAATCTTAGGCCCGGATCTTCACGAGAAGCTCCCACTCGGTCATTTCGCTCAGAACAGTCAAACAAGGCTTCTAAACCAGAAACGTCCACAAATTTTAAACAACACAACAACCCTTCCAAGTTTAAGAGACCCTTTCGAAAAGACAACCAAGGTAACGACAAAAAGAGATTTAAATGACTATTTACCACCTCTACCGACGTTTTACGGGGGCTGTCTCCAAGCGTAACGGAGACAGTGGCAGATGTATCAGGCTCCGAAGGCCATCCTGTCGATGATCTCAGGGATGCGTCTGCCATTCACCTCCAAGCCAGTGCTTGTCCCGCCATCACTGTGAAATCTACGTCGCTTCAGCACTTGCGAGTCTCCGGATATGACGAAACAAATAAACATCTTACTAAAACAAAAGGTATTGGAGATACCAAATCACAAAAACTTGGGTACAAGTTTTTTCTCAACAATGTTCCTTCGGAAAAAGAGCGATGGATCGAACAGACCTATCTTCAACCTGAAAAGACTCAATCTATTCGTCAGTACAAAGAAATTC
This sequence comes from Coleophora flavipennella, assembly GCA_947284805.1. NCBI lineage: Eukaryota > Metazoa > Arthropoda > Insecta > Lepidoptera > Coleophoridae > Coleophora > Coleophora flavipennella. Next base: position 2,560,122 of record OX369302.1, read on the forward strand.
CAATTAATTTCACACTACCAAATACCTCGGTTACTGCAAAAACAAGATTGGATGGTGAAAATCGATCTTTCCTCAGCTTACTTTCACGTACCAATCAAAGAATGTCATCGCCGGTTTCTCCGCCTAATTTATCAAGGAAAGGTATACCAAATGACGTGTCTCCCGTTCGGCTTGTCATGTGCACCGAAGAACTTCTCGACGATAACGAATTGGGTGGCTCATCTTCTTCGAAACAAAGGTATGAGAGCACTCGTGTATCTCGACGATTTTTTACTAGTCAGCCAATCAAGACAACAACTAGAAAAGGATGCCTTGACAACCGTACGCTTATTAACAGACTTGGGATGGACAGTCAATCAAGAGAAATCGATGATCAAACCTACACAAGAGCTAGAGTATCTCGGCATCACGTGGAACACGACGAAGAACTTCAAAGCGCTTCCTCAGAAAAAGATAACATCTCTGTCATCAACCTTAACACACCTAAAGAAGGTAAACACCATATCTCTGAAGGAATGTCAAACCCTACTAGGCGTATTCAATTTTGCCAACTTCGTCACGCCGAGAGGCAGACTTCACTGCCGTCACCTCCAAAGGCTTTGCCGAACATTATTACGAGACCCAACTCGCCGACAGAAAATCCTATTAACACCCGAGACAAAACAAGAACTGAGTTGGTGGTCAGCCACGACAGAGAATACCCGCATGTCGAGCACATTACACGAAGTGGCAGTAAAACATTTTTTGACAACGGATGCAGCGGACTACGGATGGGGAGCTCAATTAGACGACCAACTGACGGCAGGCCGATGGAAACGGACACAAGTAAGCTGGCACTGCAACCACAAAGAAATGTTCGCGATAATCTCAGCTATTCGCCATTTCAAAGATCAACTACAAAGAACTCACGCAATTCTCCAATCGGACAATCGTACTGTAGTAGCCTACATTCGAAACGAGGGGGGGACACGATCAGAGCCCATGCTGGAGTTGAGCTACCAATTGTTCCACTTACTAGATCAGTGGAAAATAAATCTGACAGCCGAATACTTACCCGGCCGCTTCAACCAGATGGCGGACAGCTTATCGCGAGGAAAGAGGCACTCGGAGTGGTATCTCTGCTGTGAAACGCATTTTCCGGAAGTTTGGGAAGCCGGATATAGACCTGTTCGCCTCGAGGGACGCCAAGGTAGTAAATACTTATGTCTCGATGGACTCACGAGACTCCTCGGCAGCCTTTTGCAGCGCATTCAGCAAGAAGTGGAACTTCAATCTAGCTTGGTTGTTCCCCCCACTGTCGCTGATACCCAGAGTTTTACACCACCTCAATACAGCGAAAGGTACATTTTTACTGATCACGCCGATGTGGAAGAGAGCATACTGGCTACCAGACCTGCGCCACCGCGCTCTGTCTCGACCAATGAAGATACAGAACCTCGAACAAGTTTTAATCGACCGAACGACCGGCCTTCCACCTCCTCAAGTACAAAGTATGAACCTTTTTGTATGGAAAGTGGGGGGTGGGCAGATAACTTAACAGACTGGACAAAAGATGAAAGAACGCTCCTGGCAAGCAGTTGGCGAGAATCGACTCTAAAGACCTACAAACCTGCATGGTCACGTTGGATTCGTTGGTGTGAGAAAGCCAATTACAACTACAAGCATCCTACAGGTAATGTTTTAGCAAAATATCTAGCTAATCTGTTTCTTAAGGAAAAATTGGCTTATTCAACCATATTAGTTTACAAATCTGTAATTTTAACGTTTAGTAAACCGAAAGAAAATCTAAACACAGATATTTTGGTAAAGCATATCTTAAAAGCCATTTCACTACAACAACCTAAGACAGAACGAGCTCCCACCTTTTTGGCAAGTTTCTGCTATCTGCTTTCACAAAATTGACATCCATGATGGAGTGGAATACCAAATTATACGTTGGAGATTGTAAAATGTCACAAATTATCACGATAATATTTTAAAATCTTATTTAAACAGATCAAATATCGTAAGACTGCAACAATGACAGATCTGATTACTGTGTTGTGACGTCATCTTAGATTCAGCCAATCCGACTGGAAGTGAAAGGTGCGCACAATAGGTTGCGCGCGAAAAACGTAACGCGATCACTAGATTTTACTCCTCATATTTTTTTCTATGAAAATCGATTCTTATGGAGTAAACTCCAAAAATGGAACCATTTTAGTATCACTCACGTGTCTGTCTGCCCGCCTATTGCCGACCAAACCAATCGGACCACGTAGCCGAAGTGAAATAATTTTAAGTTTATTTTACTCTAGCTATTTATTTATACAGGGTGTAACATGAAAGTGCAGCGATACTTTAAGGTGGGCTTGAACTCACTCGTCAATCTGAACACCTGAACAACTTTGCTGTAGGCGCGAATTTCTTTTTGGATTTTCATACAAATCGGTCAGCTGACTGGCTGATTTCGTATGTTTAAAAAAAAATGCGAATTGATCATAGGTCTTCCACAGTTGACCACATTCCTACTGCACCCTGTGTGTGTCTGGTCTCGCAAAATTCGTATTGCACCCTGTGTGTGTCTGGTCTCGCAACATTCCTACTGCACCCTGTGTGTGTCTGGTCTCGCAATTTTGCTACTGCACCCTGTGTGTCTGGTCCCGCAACATTCCTACTGCACCCTGTGTGTGTCTGGTCCCGCAACATTCCTACTGCACCCTGTGTGTGTCTGGCCCCGCAACATTCCTACTGCACCCTGTGTGTCTGGTCTCGCAACATTCCTACTGCACCCTGTGTGTGTCTGGTCTCGCAACATTCCTACTGCACCCTGTGTGTGTCTGGTCCCGCAACATTCCTACTGCACCCTGTGTGTGTCTGGCCCCGCAACATTCCTACTGCACCCTGTGTGTCTGGTCTCGCAACATTCCTACTGCACCCTGTGTGTGTCTGGTCTAGCAACATTCCTACTGCACCCTGTGTGTGTCTGGTCTAGCAACATTCCTACTGCACCCTGTGTGTGTCTGGTCTCGCAACATTCCTACTGCACCCTGTGTGTCTGGTCTCGCAACATTCCTACTGCACTCTGTGTGTGTCTGGTCTCGCAACATTCCTACTGCACCCTGTGTGTGTCTGGCCCCGCAACATTCCTACTGCACCCTGTGTGTCTGGTCTCGCAACATTCCTACTGCACCCTGTGTGTGTCTGGTCTCGCAACATTCCTACTGCACCCTGTGTGTGTCTGGTCCCGCAACATTCCTACTGCACCCTGTGTGTGTCTGGCCCCGCAACATTCCTACTGCACCCTGTGTGTCTGGTCTCGCAACATTCCTACTGCACCCTGTGTGTGTCTGGTCTAGCAACATTCCTACTGCACCCTGTGTGTGTCTGGTCTAGCAACATTCCTACTGCACCCTGTGTGTATCTGGTCTAGCAACATTCCTACTGCACCCTGTGTGTATCTGGTCTAGCAACATTCCTACTGCACCCTGTGTGTGTCTGGTCTCGCAACATTCCTACTGCACCCTGTGTGTGTGTCTGGTCTAGCAACATTCCTACTGCACCCTGTGTGTATCTGGTCTAGCACCATTCCTACTGCACCCTGTGTGTATCTGGTCTAGCAACATTCCTACTGCACCCTGTGTGTGTCTGGTCTCGCAACATTCCTACTGCACCCTGTGTGTGTCTGGTCTCGCAACATTCCTACTGCACCCTGTGTGTGTCTGGTCTAGCAACATTCCTACTGCACCCTGTGTGTATCTGGTCTAGCAACATTCCTACTGCATCCTGTGTGTGTCTGGTCTCGCAACATTCAATACATCAATACTCTTCTCCGTTGGTCGTTGGTTTGTGTCGGTAGAGTCCATGCAACATAGATAGAAAACATCATTCTAGTTCTAAATTATAATTAACATGTAGGTATAATACTCGTAATGTGATCCAGATACTTTTATTTATTCTCAAATAAATCTCGTCACAAGAATTCTTACCATGGGTGGGAATCGAATCCACGACCTTCGGGCCTATTAGTAAGCCATATAGTCAAACTACTCTCTAACATGACATAAGTTAACTGAAAGACTTGTTTTTGTACAATTTCATTTTTATTTAAAACCCATTACAAGCTCACGAAATGTGTTTGGTTAACATTTTTTTTCAGTTCCGTCATATTTTTGATCTTGCTTTTTACACACTTAAAAATATATACAATTTTGAAAATACAAATAAAAAATATATTCCTTTTTTTGATGACTCGCTGCTGTAAACCTACGACTACATTTACAAAAAAAAAATACAATTCATAGATAAAAAGCTTTCCGTCTATTTTATATTTTTATGAAGAAAAAAGGCATTTATGTAAAGATTTCGTCATAAACAATGAGACCTCAACCAGCAGCAGTTAAAGCACTTGACAACCAATGTTTCACTACAGGTCTAAACAACACTAACTAACTAACTAATACCGACAAACTGAGACCTACTCACGAGTGCGAGTAGGAGTACATCCCACTAACGAACAATACACACCAGACCACTACGACAAGTAGTGAAACATTGTAGGCTAGCATTGACAAAGTTAGGCTTTACAACAACTATATTATATCAAACAGACCAAAAGTGCAACACTTTAGGTTAACAGCTTTACTTTAGGCTACAGTGAAAACACTTTAGGCCAACAGTGTAACACTTTAGGCTACAGTGAAACACTTTAGGCCAACAGTGAAACACTTTAGGCCAACTGTGAAATACTTTAGGCCAACAGTGAAACACTTCAGGCCAATAGTGAAATAATTTAGGTCAACAGTGTAATTTTTTAGACCAACAGTGAAAAACTTTAGTCCAACAGTCAAACACGCTGCCAGTCAAACACTTGAGGCTTACAGTGCATCGCGCAAGGCATAGTAGTACATTCTGCTGTCAGTTATTGTGCTAAAATAATATCGGCTCCTCTCCATTTCCCAAAAAACTATGCTGGATGTAAGAAAATCTTGAAGAAACTACAATGTATAGTTGAAGTTTTTCTAATTCTAATTACTGCTCGTGCTGGTGTCCGCTTTCCGTGGGCTGGACACGTCCATGCCGTATATTGTGAAGGTGGTCGGACGTTCAGTTTCGTCCTCGAAACGGACCTGTGAGAGATGACTCTATGTTACTGCTTAAATTATCTCACTAATAGCTAAATTCAACTGGCACATAGTTTTTAGGGCAGTAGGTAACAATCTAGAGTGGCATACGTGCACCGGAAGACGTAGCGTAGGCAGTCCTCTCATTCGGTGGAACGACGAACTGATGAAGATCGTCGGGAGCCGTTGGATGCGGGCGCGCCGAAGCAGTCGTTGTGGAAATCCTGTGGCACCTGCTTATGTCCAGCAGATAACGTCATTCTGCGAATAATATTATGATTCTAATCCGAATGTACCTTTCCGTGATATCCTAATATAGGTTTGAACCCGTACCAGCAACAAGGCTCTAAGGATGAACCTTATAGGTTAAGGTAGTAATTTCAATAACTCAAAAGAAAAAGAATTTAAATGATGCTAGTGACTCAAGTCATATCTTAAAAAAACACTTAAATATTTCCAAATTTTATTTAAGAGAATGAGAGGGATTCGCGTGGTTTGGTTTGCCAGTAACAGTACGAGTACGCGTAGGTACTTTTAATATTTTTATATATTTAACCTTACCTATTAAAATATTTCAAAGTTCTCTTTTGTTTTCCGTATATATGTAGCCTAAATTAAAACTTGGAAACCCAAATATCATAATAGCCGAAACATAAAATATCGCGAATTTAGCGCAGAACGCTTCGCCCGCGTGGACATAGTTTTTATGATTGAACTCATCCTGTTTCCTTCAGATCCCTCAGGAACTATATCGGGCTATTCTTATTCGCAGTCTTTGTCACTTCCCACCCCCTCAAACAATTCTATACAAAAAAACACTTCAATCCGTTGTTCCGTTGCGACGCCGCCGACGTGCGCGAGCGTGGATGTGAGTTTTCCCCAGATCCCTTGAAAACTATGTCAGGATATGCCAATTAGTAAATTATGTCAATTTCCAACCCCTTCAACTATCTCTGTGCAAAAAATCACAGCAATCCATTGTTTCGTTGCGATGTTAAAGAAAATAACCAAAAAATAGTATTTTTTCATTTCTCCCAGGAACTGCATTGGACTATGTTATTTTTACAGGATAAAAGTATCCTATAACCTTCCCAGTGACACAGGCTACCTGCATGCTAAATTTCATCAAGATTGGTCGAGTTGTTGAAGCGTGAAAAGGTAACAAACAAACAAACATATTTTAACATTTATAATATTATAGTAAGGATTACTACCACAAGTTGAAATATTTACGTTTTTCTATGATGTGACTCACAAGAGCTCCGCGCCGTCTAGTTCCGTGAGTTTTTGAGTTACTCAAATTACCTCTCAATCTACTTTTATAATATAACAGTTACTACATTAACTGCAGTCTTACTTCGTCGTCAGCTGGTGGTGACGTAGCAGGAATGTTGGAGCGCAGCCTCTCGGCCAATAAATACACCTGAAAGTTTATGTAACCGTCTTCAAAAGGTCTACTGACAACGTTCGTTACCTAGTTGAATAAAATAGTGAGCGTCGGTGGCGTGACGGCTAGGGCCGCTGCCTCCTGTCCGGGAGGTCGTGGTTCGATACCTGCCACGTACCAATGTGTTTTCGAATTTCGATTTCATATGTACGTTTATTCGACGCTCACAGTGCAGTAAAATATAGCGAGGAAACCTGCACACGCCTGCGAAGAAACTCGAAACTTATGTGTGAAGTCGACCAACCCGCACTGGGCCCACGTGGTCGACTAAGGCCCGTTCGCCCTAATTCAGGGTAGGCTCGAGCCCCTCGGAGGGGACGTATATAAGCTGATATGATGAACAATACTGTGATTCATCAAATCTTGGGTTTATAAGAAGACACAAGCACAGTCTAAAGAATCCGAACAGTCGTTCAACGGAGACGACTAGACATCAGGGCAATCGTGAGTAGCATACCTATCTAGTTATAAACCCAGTTTATGATATAGCGTCAACACTCGCTGACACCAAGGCAAAGTATATACAGGGTGTAAATTTGCATTCTTGCAATATTTATGGAGGCAATAGTTTACAATTATTCAAATCACTTCATCTTATGCAGAAAGTCTGATATTTGAAAGATAAAAAGTTATTACATTAAATTGTTTTGTAGTTCACGTAAGAATAAACCATTTTTGTGTAGGTTCCCAGTGGAACACACCATACGCGACTGTGACGTCAACTCACAAATGGACAGTTCATTCACCCCTCATTCAATTATTCATTCGTACACAGCTGATTTCAAATTCCTTCCCTATTTAAGGGCTTAGGACCTTCAAAAACACAGTTTTTACTATTTTTACCACTTTCTGTTCGCATGCATGTACCAATGCACTTTTAGGTATTTTTGGCGTAGTTAAAATTCTAAAATTAGCCTATTTACAAATAATTTACACATAAATAAACAAAAATTTACAAAAACTTACAAGTTTATGTACTACGCAGTAACTGTTCGAAATGAACACCGTTCTGCGCGAGGCACAGTCGAGCACGACGCGAATTACGCTTTAATTTACGTATAACAAAAGTATTCTGTTTTACAGTTTCGAACGCTGCTTACACTTTCTCACGTAACTCAACCACACTTTCAATTTCCGCCTAGGTAGTACACTAGACGTTTCACGTCGCCCTACAAGTAATAATCCAGCGGGGTAAGGTCCAGGGGTCGTGCTGGCCAGGCCACGGGGCCTCCACGCCCTACCCAGACCCACTGATTGCCGTTGCGCTGCAAGCGAGCGAGCGCATACATAAGTGTGTCTAAAGGAAGCGCGGCGGCTACTGAACTGAACTGACTGACAAACGCGGTTCCTTTGTGCTTTGAGTGAGACCGACTCTTTTAAGTACGCCGCAACCGATATCAGTCTTGCGGATAGTGTTGAGCGAATTCGATTTAATTTAGTGGTGTGAACTTGGTATTGTCGATAAAAAAAATCATTTAACACAATAAAAAAAGTGTCGATTTTATTAATGATTTGTATTCAGTATCAGCTATATATTAACCACCTGAATATTGCAAGAATGCAAATTTACACCCTGTATATTAGTACTAACATACACTCCCTGCCGCTGTCTACATTGCAACCTCACCCCCTCGTCATCCAGATTGATACAGATTGGTTACAGTTTGGTTGTGGAACGTATAGGATTTTGCCGCCATTTTGTTTGTACCGTCATTCCTTTTTTGAAATGTTATTTCTGGCCCGTTGTGTGAAGTGTCCAGGGTGTGACCAAGGTCAAGATATTTTAATTGTTAGGGCAATAGAGTTCTGAGTGGGACCGCACACCAGAAGAAGACTTGGTGAAGGTCGCGGAAAGCCACTGGATGCGGGCAGCGTAGGACCGGTCGTAGTGGAAATCCTTGAGTAAATCCCCGCTTTGCTGGGAACACCTTCGCCAAGCTTAGATCACATGTAAAATAACGTTATTAACGTTCACGCGGTCAAACAGTCTTAACGTGATGTTACCCTTTTTGCTCACAGAGTATATGATTCCCTTCACGTAAAAAGACCGCTGAGCGACAGTGGACCATGGTTTCCTGTACTGACGCATATCGCCCCCCTCCGAGCCAAGTACTTTCAGGCCCGACTGTACCCGTGCACAAATACATCTCCTCCATTGTCGCTCGGCGGTCTTTTTACGTGACGGGACCTAGACACGCGCGGTTTTCCCTCTCTATCTAACATAGCTATTTGAATATTTCTACACTTTTTACCTGTCTAACAACTGTCCGGACGATTTTCAGAAGTGTGTCCTGTAGGTAATCGGGGATCTAGTTCTTTAATATGTGGTCTAAGGTGACAGACAGGTCTTTATACCATGTGAGTGTGCAATAAGTACAATACTAACATTGGGATACTGCGAAAAGCAAGCTCTAGCTCTCCCGGCGCAGGGGGGCGCCACCGCGCGGCCGTAGCGATCCCGGTCTGCGGGGTCGAACATGTAGAATCCTCGTGGGGTCCTGAACAAAGCTACAGCAAAATAGCCGTCCACAGCGACGAAAACCCCAGCTCTCTCCTCACGGAAAAACTGGGTGAGCTGCAAAGGAGTTATGCATAGGAAATATCTTTATGACCTCTCATCACACGCGTTGATAGATCTCCTCAATTGTATGCATTTATGTATGAGTACCTATAGTAATACTTCTCATGTAGTAAAAAACCTGGTCAAGTGCGAGTTGGCCTTTTGATATTTTATTTGAATTGAATAGGTGTAATTTTTGGCTCTTCGCACTAGTGACTAGCACAACAATGATACCATTGTTGGCTCTCCTCACTAGTGACTAGCACAACTATGATACCATCGTTGGCTCTCCGCATTAGTGACTAGCACAACAATGATACCATCGTTGGCTCTCCGCACTAGTGACTGGCACAACAATGATACCATCGTTGGCTCTCCGCACTAGTGACTGGCACAACAATGATACCATCGTTGGCTCTCCGCACTAGTGACTGGCACAATAATGATACCATCGTTGGCTCTTCGCACTAGTGACTAGCACAACAATGATACCATCGTTGGCTCTCCGCACTAGTGACTAGCACATCAATGATACCATCGTTGGCTCTCCGCACTAGTGACTGGCACAACAATGATACCATCGTTGGCTCTACGCACTAGTGACTAGCACAACAATGATACCATCGTTGGCTCTCCGCAATAGTGCAATAATACGTATTCAAAAGAAATCAACGGGGGCGATAGAAAAATGTTTTTTCTTTATTCAGTTCGGACTCGTTAGCACGAGTACGAACACGTAGCCAGTGTTAATTATTTAAACGCTTTATAATAAACTAGCTTTTGCCAGCGGCGTCGCTCGCGAGAACATAGTTTCTATGACTGTCTCCGAGGGTGCGCAGTGCGCGAGCCGAAAGCGGCTCGCGAGCGTGGAAAAAGTAGCCTATATGTTAATCCAAGTCCTAATCAAATTTCATCAGATACGTTCAGTAGTTTTTGCGTGAAAGACTCACAAACATCCATACATGCTAAC